>OW679195.1:34153379-34283453 GCA_940337035.1 Agriotes lineatus | reverse complement strand
GGATTACTATTGAGGTTGTGGAATTTTGGAAGATCTAATTTCGCTGCGACGATACAGATGGCAAATCTGTAACGATAGAAGGTTTTCTAAGTTCCTTTATATGAACTACTTCTTTTTTATTTTTATTAAGTTTATTAGTAATTTCTACTCTATTTCTTTCTAACATTTTTGTGATTTGGTATGGTCCTAAAAATTTGCGATTCTTTTTATTCCTACAATCGGGGTTTTGCTTATATACAGTTTTCCCTAAAGAAAATTCATTATTTGAGTTTCCCTGTGAATTTAACTTGGAAACTATCTTTTCCTTATCTGCTTGTAACTTTTCCCTAACTTTTTGGTATACATGTTCCAATCTTTGTTTGTGATTTTCGGCGTATTCCGTATAGAATGAAGTGGGTATAAACATTTCATTTGGATTTCCAGAATTTGTATGTCCGAATGTTAATTCGAAAGGTGTGTAATTTGTTGCGCTGTGAATTGAATTATTATAGCCAATAATTGCATAGTCCATTAGGTTATCATTTTCATTCGCGTGGATTTCTTTTAAGATCCTTAAGTGTTCGATAATCGTAGAATGAAATCTTTCAACAATGGAGTTAGATTCATGATGGGCTACGGTTGTAAAATGAACGTTAATTTTATGTAATTTCAATATTTCCTTAACAGTTTCATTATTAAACTCTGTGCCTTTATCGACAACTAAGGTTTGAGGTACTCCAAAAGATGCAAAATATTTTATTAAAGCATTACTAATATGAATAGCTGTTTTTCCTTGGATAAATAGAGCTTGTGCAAATTTTGAGAATGAGTCGACTAAAGTTAAGTAATTTCGGTTATCCAATGTAAAAACATCCATATGAACAATTTGAAATGGTTTAGTTGCTGTTTCTGTTAACATTAAGGGTACATAGGGTTTCTTTCTAGCATATTTTGCACGTTGACAAATGTCGCAAGAGTTAATATAATTTGAAATGGTGAGTTTCATGTTTTTCCAATAATAATTTCGTTTTAAGTATTCTAACGTTTCATTAATACCTCTGTGATTCGCTTTTCCTTCATGATGGTTCTTAACTAATAAAATTTGTTCTTCTTGATCTGTAACAGTGTTGACTCGTTTAAGACATCTAATTAATTTTGGTCCGCGTTCTGAGAACTGTTTCAAATAAACTCTACAAAAATCTTTATATAATGAGTCTTTATGAAAATATAGACAGTAAACCTTTTTTGGGTCAGTATTTTCCTTTAAAAATTGAAAAATTAAATTTTCATTACTAACTTCTGGAATTTTGATGGTTATTACTTTTTGACTGTCATACGTTTCGCGTTTGATTTCTAATTTATGATATACGTTTGGGAATACTAAAATTTGGTTTGTTTTATTATTAATTATTTCGTCATAAATTTTGATTCCATCATTTGTAGTTTCATTAAAATTTGAATGCTGTGTAAACGTATCAGAATTATTGTCAATTCCGCCAGGGGGTTGTATTTGTATATCCGAGATTATTTTGATTTTTGGGTTTTCATGTATATTAGTCGAAGTTTGGGGTTCGTCATCTATCATATCTTGAGTATAATCTTGTAGAAATTCGGAAACATCTCTATTTAATTTATCAGGTGTTAAATTTTGCATATAGTCCTCGAGAAAGTCTGAAATATCTTTATTTACTTCGCCGGGATTATTAACTAGGGATTCGTTTTCTAAAGCGTTAATACTAATTCGTGAAAGACAATCTGCAATTTTATTAAGTGTACCTTTTTTATAGTAAATTTCATAATCGTACTCTTCTAATTTAAGTCGCCATCTTACTAATTTCGAATTTGGTTCCTTCAAACTAAACAGCCACTGCAATGGTCTGTGATCTGTATAAATCGTGAACTTTCGTCCGTACAAATATGGCCTAAAATGCTTACAAGCCCATACTATGGCAAGAAGTTCTTTTTCGATGGTTGAATATTTTGTTTCGGATTCATTTAGCGTTCGGGAAGCATACGCTATTGGTTTGTCGTTCGGAATTTGTCCTTGAGAAAGAACTGCTCCAATTGCAAAATTACTTGCATCTGTGGTCAGAATGAAAGGTTTAGAAAAATCTGGGTATTGCAAAATAGGGTCATTAATTAAAATTTTGGTACAAGTCCTAAAGCATTCGACGAATTCTTTGTCGTGAATAATTTTACTGTTTTTCTTTAAACATTTCGTCATTGGTTTCGTAATTTTGGCAAAGTCCTTAATAAAGCGTCTGTAGTATCCTAAAAGTCCAAGAAAGCTTTTTATGTCTTTCTGTGTTTTAGGAATAGGGAAATTTTTTATAGCTGCAATTTTGTCAGGGTTTGGTTTTACTCCTTCAGGGGTTATGATATGTCCTAAATACTGAACTGATTTTTGTAAAAATTCAGATTTATCAAGTTGAACTTTGAGATTACTTTTTCTTAGTCTATCAAATACCGATTTAAGTCGTTCTAAGTGTTCTTGAAGAGATGAACTAAAAATAATAATGTCATCTAAATAAACAAGACAACATGTATCTTGCAATCCTCTTAATACATTGTCCATGACACGTTGAAAACTGGAGGGTGCGTTTTTCAAACCCATAGCCATTCTTTTAAACTGGTAATGTCCACCATCAGTAGTAAATGCTGTTTTTTGAATATCATCCGGATCTACTTCTATTTGGTAATAACCACTGGCCAAATCAAGAGTAGTAAAATAATTAGCTCTGCCTAATTTATCGAGAATATCCGTAATATTTGGAAGGGGGTATCTGTCGTCTATGGTCTTTTCGTTTAACTTTCTGTAATCAATGACAAGTCTCCATTTTTTCTTACCCGACGCATCTAACTTTTTTGGAACAATCCAAATTGGACTGGACCAAGGTGAAACACTGTCCTCAATTATTCCTTGATCTAACATTTTTTGAATTTGAGTTTTTACTTCGTTTTTGTGAATTTCTGGATAACGATAAGATTTTGTAAATATTGGAGTGTCGTCTTTCAACTTAATTTTGTGTTTAACTTCGTTAGTAAAACTTAAAGGTATTTCTTCGCTATGAAATATATCTCTATAATCAAAACAAAGTTTCCTAATCGCGTCTTTTTCTTCTCGGTTGCAGTGATCTAGTCTCAAGTTTTTTAGATTTCGTTTTAAAGCATTATCAAAATTTTCATTTGGAGATCGATCGATTTCCATTTTCTCTACAAAATTAACTTCTAGTAAATTTTGGGGTTCAATATCCAAAGGTTCAAACATTTTTAAATTTACTGGATTTTCGTTAGAATTAATGATAGTGGTATGAGCGAAATTATTTGATACCGTTACTAAAGCTTGCGGCATTTCTATTCCTTTTCCGAATTTTGTGTGACTTAAAATACCTATACCGACTTTTTGCTTGACAGGAATTTTTACTCTTTGATTAACTCGTGGGGGTATATTAATTGAAAATTCTGCTAGCTCACTCGCTTCGTTTTTAGCTGTCTCAATTTCGGTTTCATATACGATTGGAATTTTTGCACTAGGGGTTGTCAATTCTCTAGTCCTAACATTAATATTTGCGTTTAATTGTTCAAGTAAATCAATGCCTATAAGTCCGTCATATTTTGAACTGAATTTAAAAAGATAAAATTTATGAGTTTCGTCTACATTAAAAATATCGAAAACTGGAATTTCCATTACTTCATCGTGATAACTAATATCATGAGCAGTTTGAATGTTAAATGGTTCTTCATAGATATAATTTGAATAAAATTTGTATGCTAGTTCTGGGTTAATTAAACTCCTTGTACTACCAGTATCTATAAGAAAATTTGCGTTATGACTGGGAATATAAACATACGGTAAATTTGCTTTAACTAAATTTAATTGTATCAGGTTGGGTTGGTTTGTAGGGCGTCTAACTGAAAATTTGGGTTACCAGTTTCCTGAAAGGTATTGTTATCGTCTGAAAATTGATGTTCGTATTGATTTGGTTCATCCACGTAATATTCGGAATAATCACCAATATACTCATTATCAAAGGTTCCGGGGTTTTCATAGTATTGTGATTCGTCGACATAATTTTGACTGTCTGAAGTGTATTCGACATTTTGATTTTCGTTAATAGCTTGTTGATAAAGTTCCGTTGATGTAAATGTTGGCTTTGGTCTTAAACTTGAATTTCCAGAAGATGTGTCCATCGGTTCTGGTTTAAAATTATTACTTTGATTTTTTGAACGAATAGAAGATTGTACAGGATTACGACTAAAATTGAATTGATTTTGACGTTGCTGAAAATAAGGTTGACGTTGTGTGGGAAAATTATTATTTGGGCGCCAATTGGGCTGAGTACCAAATGTTGTCGATCTTTGAGGTAAATTGTTTTGTGAAAATACTGGACGTTGCGGTAAACTTTGAATGGGTTGTATATTCGATTGAACTCTTGGCCAGGAATAATTTGTAAAATTATTTGGAGGCAATGGTCGCATGTAATTTTGATATCCGTGAGGTTTAACCGGTGTAAGTTTTTGAGATGGTCTATATAAATTTTGAGTGTTCAAAGAATTAGATTTTTGTGTGGCGTATAGAAAATTTTCCTCTTCTATTACTAAACTCATCGCTTTTTCAAGACTGTCTGGGTTTCTTAACCTAACGTTAGTTTGTAATTGTCCTGTTAGTCCTCTAATAAATGTTTTTAAAGCCAAATCGTTATAACTTGCAAGGTGAATAGGTTTTTCTGTAGCGGCCATGTTTAAACTATTTAATTTTGAAATTAATAAACTTCGCGCGTCTTGACATCGCATTCCAAAATTATAGGGTGACTCATTTTTATGGGGCCTTAATGCTAGTAAATCTTGAATCAAGCAATCAATATTTCGCTGATCACCAAAACTAAGAGTAAGGGCATTTTTTATTTCATTCCAGGATTCTAATTCTGTTCGCGATCCTATCAACATTAAAGCGCGTCCTGTAAGTTTTCCCAGGATGGCTCTTAATAAGAAATTGTTAAGTGCGACATTGGTTTCCTTGGCAAAAGCAGAAATCAGGTTTTCGCAATTGTCTATAAATATACTCAATGTGTGAGGGTTTCCATCATAATTAACTATTGAATCTAAATGTAATCGAAGTAATTGGTAATCTACACCTACTGCACCAGTATTAGCAATGTTATTTGTATTCATTGTGCTTTCTGGTTCTACTAAATTAAAATTGCTTAGTAAATTCGTCAAATCGTCTATTTCTACGTCTGACATAAATTTTAAACAGTTACTCACTTTAAATATTTTCTTCTAAGTTTATTATCAATCTAACTGAGTGTGTTAAATAGGAAATTGGAAAAAATAGGAACGAGCACTTACATTAGTGTAGTTTTCATTCCGCAAAGCTTGTAAAGCTGGTTTCTTAATTCTACGGCTGGCGTTGGCGATGCTGTCCTTCACCAGGTTGTTTTCTTAATCCTACAGCTGATTTCGGCAATGTGGTCCTCCACCAGATTTTCTTAACTAGGCTGGCGTTGGCGATGCTGTCCGTCACCAGGTTGTTTCCTTAATCCTACAGCTGATTTCGGCGATGTGGTCCTCCACCAGGTTTTCTTAACTAAGACTGGCGTTGGCGATGCTGTCCTCCACCAGGTTGTTTTCTGTGCGAATTCCGTCTTCGTTGCACTGACTTTGCTGGAGCTGAACAACACTTCCGATATACACTCGAATATTGTTCAACACCGAACTTTTATCCGATCAATCGTTAAAACGAAAATCGATGCTCGATGCAGCGATTTCGGATATACTACCGACTGCGCCAAATTTGGTCCGGGCCAACGAAAATTCGTTTTTAAAAAGTAAAACTATTACAGAAATCGCACATGGACTTTATTGTAAGCAGCGAGCGTACAAAAGACAAGATACCTAGCTAAAACAGATGTATTTATAATCTTGCAGTGCTGATATCGCGCGGACGTGCCTTATCTTACGATAGTCAGCAGGTTGGTAACCTTAACTGGAAGGTATGTGATTGTCAGTTGCTATGTACATTATCAAAAGTTAGTACATGCGTAACTATGCATTTTGCTGTTTTTCATTGGTTGATGTTAGAGGGAGTGGTATAATCATCGCAATCCAGCTGGTCGTGCAGTCTCACCAACATTATCGGCAAGTCCCTATGCACTTAATACATTACTGTTGAAAACACTTTGCTTTCTGATGAATAATACATTTTTTGCTGTTTTTCATCATATTTCTTATTGTGGTTGATTCAGTCTCTAGTTAGTTATGATGCTTTTTCGTAAGTTATATTTCAGTCCTGTTTGCAATTCTGATGTTATTTGTCTTTTGTCTGGGAAATGTTGCAAGGTTTTTATAACTTTATCATCTATTATCATATTAAAATCTATCTATAACAAACATCTGTTACTCAAAATAGAAATTCTTGTACGATAAGCTAAAATGAATTATTAGGTGCACATTCTACTAAATGGTCTATAACTAGTCCAAATAAGCAACAACAATAATTGTTACGTTCTATAGGGTCTGACAACAAAGCACATCAGATATGATAGAAATTATATACTATGTGCTAGAGTATATAACCACAAAATATGAGGTTTCAAAAGCCAGGTTTATAATGTGAAAACTGTCAAAACAGTTCTGGCTAACCAGGGATTATACAGAGTTCAGCAACGATGTGGAGGTAAAAGATATTACTAAAGCTATGAAAGTTATATAAAAATTGTAGGTACCATAGGTGGTGCACATTATTAAAATATTTTTAATTATACAGGGTGTGTCAATATTGGAATTACATTTCGACTTAGATCGCGTCGTCTTTGTAGATAAACACCCAGGATTAGTTGGCGTAATGTACACTTCTGTGCAATAAAATTAAGCACACGTCTTATGACTACTTTTCACAATATTCTAGTTTGTATAATTCGGGTCTACTTTAAATGTCTAGAAGCAGTTTCAATAAATGATAAAACATCATAACTTCAAAATAACAACTTTATTAGAAGACCAGAACTAAGACCTTTCGAAAAAAAAACGCTATTAGTAAATGCAACAAAGCAGTGTGTGCTTAATTTTATTGCACAGAAGTGTACCTAACACCTTGTGAACTCGAGCAAAGGTTTGTGTAATAACGGTTATGTTCTTTGGTGGCTCGTGAACTCTTAAAAGCCACCCATGATGTGATCCGTGCTATTAGAGTACAGAGGCATATTAAGCCAACTAATTCTGGGTGTTTTATCTACAAAGTCGACGCGGCCTAAGCCGAAATTTAATTCTAATATTGAAAATTCGAGTAACTGCGAAAGCCTCTAACATTATATACAGGGTATCTCAACAAAGTGTGGCGAATCAAACTTACTGTTTTTAATGGTATTTAGGTAGGTAGCATACGAGTTTGAAATACTAATAATTTTAATATAAAATTGTACTGGTCTAACATCAACTGTTTAGAGATATCAACGATTTTATGCAAATACATTTCGGGCGGCTGCTGCAAGTAAACAGAAACCGGAAATAATTGAATGAAAGAAAACGTTACCAAAGAAATGTGTTTCTCGTGAATTACCACTTTGAAAGTAGCAACCCATATTTTAAAATTTGGAAACAGAAAAAGGGTGACGTATGACTTTCAATTTAAAAATTAAGATAAACGCTCTCAAGTTTAAAAAAATCAATAGCGTTTGTAGTGTTGACAATTTATTAACTACTTAACATTTTTACCATTTATAACTTTACAAACAACGCAAAGCTCGATGAAAAGCATCAGAATTCATTAAATATTCTGGCAAAATTAATTACTTATTAGTCTAATTACATATTAAGTGCCAAAGCTTTACACCTGCTTGATCTGATTTTATAATTTCATACTCCGTTTTGATCCGTTTAAAAAAATGCGGATTTTCGCGTATAAAAAATTGATGTCATTGTTAAAATTGAATTTAAAAATGGAATACAAAACTGCAAATTGTAATCAACAATGGGGTATGTTTTTTTACAAATATTGCCATATATTTATATAAAGCCGTTATTTGTTTTTATTCATCCTGTATACACAACACATACTTATTTACCTTTAGTTTAAAAACACGAAAGTAATTCATAAAAGATGAATTGATATAGAAACTTTTGATAACGTTGCACATAGGGTTGTGCCTTTGACCGGTCAACAACTTTTTGGTCAATTGACCGGTCAATTGGCCAGCCAATTGACCGCTCATTTGACCATTTTAATTTTTTTAATTAACCTTTTTTAAATCAATTGTATTGATAGTTCTGTAAGTTTAAGCAAATCACAAAGTTAACTAGTATCATATTACCACCAACCCTTTTGATTAGTATTTATAAGTGCATATAATTAACAGTTTTAACAATTATTTCATTTTATACTCTCGGTAACTAAAATAATACACCATTTATTGGCCATATATTTATGCTTCAATAAAAACAAATCATTACTGCATAAGTACAGCAAAGAAGAGAATAATAACAAACTAAAATGTATTAGGAAACCCCCCAAGAAACATTGGTCGCTGTGTGAATTCCCTCGCTAAATATGTAAATCCCCTGCATTTTTGCAATTTCAGTAAATGTTTGATGAGTTACAGGCTTACAGCCAATAATAAAGACCTTCTACAAAAAAAAACGTTGATTGATAGTGTAATTTAATATAAGCAATTTTAAGGCTAAAAGAGCATTTGACAGCGAATTTGACCACACAGTTTTTGACCGTGGTCAAATTGACCGGTCAATTGACCGGTCAATTGACCAAGGCACAACACTAGTTGCACATTATAATTGTAAAGGAAAAGAAAGAACATTAAACCAAGGCGACGACGACTCTGATGAAGAGCATTAACTGATGAGTATAAATATACATTTCCTATTTATGCAATCTTATTTCTCAATTATGTTTACCAGCCTAAGAGTAATCATTCTGAAATATTTAGTTCCTGGAACGGAATGTTGCATGATTTATATACCTACTTAGTAGAAATTTTGAAAAAGTTGACTTCATTTTCATGAAAAAATTGCTTAATGATAAAAATTCAAAGTTGAGAAAACCCTCGGGAAAACCGTAAATCCGACATAATACGCAAACTTGATGTAGCACAGAAAAAATGTCAAGAGTAATGTTTTTCATAAAAGGACAAATAAAACAACCTCATATAAAAGTAAAATAGCAAAATAATGAATTTTTTGTTGGCATTAGAGCAACTGCTTAACATTTTATACCTTTTTTGTAAAATCTGAAACAAATTTAAAAAATGAAGGCCCAACCTTTGTGTGTTTTCTATAGCAAGTGAACAAGTCATATTTTGCTTGAACTACCCAAATATTACTTTTACTCAAGAGTTAAGTGGATTTAAATCGGATTTAAATCACGTGATTGAATTAAATCATTTATTTAAATCATAGTTTTCATATTTTGCCAAATCAATTTAAAAAAAAACAAAGGACACAAAAAAGGTGACCTTCAAACATTGCTGATTATACAAAGATTTAAACAGAAAACCGCTATGAATAGTAACAATATGAGTATAATATTACTAAATGCTACCTATCTTTCTGTCTGGTGGCGGTATAGCTCAAAAACTACTTGTTGGAGAAACACGATATTTTACATGCGGCTCGAAATCGAATACACTGCCGATTAAGTATGTATATACAGGATGAGCATCTTAAGGGAATGCATTTCGTCTATTTTTGCTTTAACTCGAGAACTATTAGTTACATAAAAGTAACATTTTGCATATAGCTCAAGCTTTTATCCTTGACGAAAATAAGCATATTTTAGACCCAATATACAAGGACCGCCAAAAGTCTGCATCAAATGGGATTTTTTTAATTTTTGGTTGTTCAAAAAAACCTTTTGCGGCAATAATTTTTGCTTGTCTGAAAACCTACTTAGCCCATGTTAGATATATACCGAGTGATTTTTACATTTTTAAAAATTTCTAAATCCGAAAAGTGCTATTTTTCCGAAATTAATGAAGATTTCAATGAGATCTTTTTTTGTGTGTTAGCTTTAGCTAACTGAACAATCTCAAGGCCAGAAAACAACTTTTTTCTTTAACTTCCGCAAAAATTAAACTTTTTAATCTACCAAATATTTTCAAAATTTCACATACCAAGACTTAATTTCACAATTCAATTTTTTAGGTGAAAACTTTAAACATTTGTAATTGACAAAAACAATAGAAAATGTGAATTATTCCTTTAGATTTTTGTTATTTACCGAAAAGTAATATTTTTGCGTAATTTTTACATTTTTGATGCAAGGTGCTTTTCAGGAGAAATATTTTTCACTGATAATTAATATGTATTTAATTGGATTCTAAAAAGTCTGATCCTACCCCTCTTAATTAATAAATTACTTTAACATAAATGTTCTTTTACAGTTGCCTAAATGAGAAGATTTTTTTTAATTCAGTTTACATGTTCAAGTCAGTTAAGAAGGCAGATATGAGCGTAATGGTTTTCATGGTTTTTTTTTTGAGTTTTTGGGTCGAGTTATTTTGTTTTACCTACTTAAAGTAACAACAAAAAATTACTAATTTAATAAAGATTTTTTTCTAAAAATTTAGAATTTTTTTCTAAATTTTGTATTTAGATAGAAAATCACATTTTAAACAACTTTTTTGGTAAATGTTTCCTCTATCGTAGCTACTAAATGCATTCTTCGCAATTGCTTTCAAAACATGTAAAATTTGAAAGAGAACGGAAGTCACGTGACAACTTTTGTTTGGCCCATTTATAATCTTTTTTCAACCACCTCTGATCGTTTAAGTTTGATTTTCCAAAAAACTCAAAATTAAAAAAAAATCTTTGGTGCTAACATCTTGGCGGTCACTATATACAGAATGAACACTTTAAAAATTCTCTTTTCCTTTGATATTTTCCAACATTTTTGGTTCAGAACTTCACTTGCGAAAGAAGTTTCGAGTAAAGCCCACTGATTTTTATGCAGACCAGTTACTATTGAGAACTAAATTTTCTGAAAAGAAATAGAAACTTGATTGAAATTATTGTAAAATCAGAATAAAAGAAAGTTAATGTATAGTGCTTGTTTTATTTCCAGTCAAATAAAAAATTACTGGTAAAATACAGAAAAACCGTCCATTCTGATTTGTAGGAAATATGTATTAGAAAATTTTAAATACTTTGGTAGGGATTTAAATTTACAAGCGGTGGCAACACTGATTTTGAAAAACACTGTTACCTCGTGCACCTATGAATTAAATTATTAGTGCAGGTACATTTTCATACACTGACATAAATAAAGAAAAATAAGGAAATGGATAATAATTGTTTGATTTAAATAAAAATGCAATTTAAATCAATAAAAATAGATTTTTAAAAGAATCATGATTTTTATTAATCCTGCGTTTTGTGCAAAAATTTCAGGCAAGTCCGAATTCTTAGAAGTATTTTGTAGAAAAATGGGAAGACGACTTATGAAAGTGAGTAAGTTGAACCAAGTGATCTGTAATAAACAGGTCAGCACGTAGCCATCCCTTCCCTTCACAACAAACTGGCAACTTTGCATTTATTTGTAACGCAGTGATATTCTAACTAGGGTTTCCAAGTCCCGGGACCAAAAGTGTTTTCGGGACTTACAAGCTAAATTTCAAGTCCCGGGACTAGTCCCGAAGATCCCGAAAATGGTCCCGAAAAGGAAATAGTGTTCAGGTGAAATTTCCGAATGCAATTTCTAGAGAAAGACAAGCGTTTTAAGTTAAATAAAGTATTTCTGTGCTGATACTTTGCGTTGGGGCTCGTCTACAACTTCATTGCTTTCTGGTACTAAAAATGTTATCGCTCTTCATCTTTTGCTTTTGTTTGAACTGCAAAGTGCTTGTGTAATCCTTTCGTCAAGCTGCGTCTGATTATGATAATTTTGTAGGAACCAACTCTACATTTCGCCAATTGTTTTTCTTCATTATATAAAATTGTTGCCATATTGACTTTAAATTTATTTTTTTATGTAGAATGAAGGTAGGTTGCGAATCGGAATTCATTCTAATTGTAACGCTTTAGCAGACAAATAACGAACACACTTAAAACCCCAAAATATAAATTATTTAGCTTCTTCGCACATATCTAAATCCAACAAAAAAAAACAGATAAATACATAAATAGAAGAATATATACAAATGTAGCTGAAACAACACACAGGTTTAATTCTAACCTACCGAAAATAATACCTCTCCTGCCTACGCAAAACGCAAATAATGCAGAATGTGCAAGAGGTATGAGTAATACGCCGTACGCCGGTGAATACCCGTCCTAACTCTCTGATATCCAGTATACGCACGCATGTTGACATGGTCCCGGGACTTCGCCTGGGCTGGCTGTGGTCCCGGGACTCGGTTTTTGTGGTAGAATCCCGGGACTGTCCCGGGACCGGATCCCGGGACTGGAAACCCTAATTCTAACAACGCATATTCCTGTATTATGCGAAGCATTGATTTGCTATAGTTTACCCCCCAGAAAAACAATACTGGGTCTGGTGTAGATACTAAGATGGTGCACACGGGTGCACATTAGTATACCGGGTGTCAACGAATTTATTAGACAAGTCATAACTTCTAGAGTATTAGGTGTATCAAAATGAGATTTGGTATACTCGTAGCTAAATGGTATAGGGAGAGGGTAGGTATTATGCATCTTGGCTATCCATGGCACACTTGACAAAAGAAAATAAATTATTATCCAGTATTTTGCTGAGAAATATTTAATTTATGAGCTTATTTTTAATCCAATCGCAAATAAATTAGTATCGTTAGATTGGCCAAAATATCCTCTTTTCGGAAAGTGCTTGTCAAAAAAGGGTCGCCATTTAAAAAAAAAATAGTTAGACACGAAAATGTTATTTTGTCAACTTGTCTTATTCCTATCTATCATACTAATCACTAAAACTTTGCGATTGTAATTTTCTGACATCACCTGAGGTCCTTAGATTAGTTTGCGTCCAATCATGGCCACCTAGATGCAATACTAAAAGTGTCTCTAAAAAAATCAAGTAGGCTTAAAAAATGTCTAAAATGTCACATTCTGATCGAGAATTGTCTCAGAAATCCAAAAATATAAAAATATACAGGGTGTTTCATTTGAAAATTCGAAACCGGAGCCATTTCCGGTAAAACCGGAAGTGACCAGAAAGTGAAAAATATGCGAAAACTCTCCTCCCCCTATACCATTTGTCCATACCAAATCTCATTTTGATATACTTAATACTCTAGAAGTTATGACTTGTCTAATAAAATTGTTGACACCCTGTATATGTATTTGATCATACAAGGTGGCTCAAAAAGCGTGACAAATGGAATTTACTTTCGTTTTGTGTCGAAACGCTAATAATTTTGATAGTTCTGGAGATATTAACGATTTTATGCAAAACATGCTAAATTTTAAGCGGCGGCTACAGCGGCAAAAACAGGAAACAATTGCTATACCTATTTTTTAGTGTTGGAACACTTTGTATATTTTTGGAGACCCGCTAAATTCAACCGTTAAGTTGATTGAAACCAGGGCTGGCAAAGAATATGTTTTTCTACTCCTGTAACTAAAATGGCATATAACATACTAACATACACGTCACTAAGTGACATTTTAATCACGTCTTCATAATCTGTGACTAAAGAGCCTCTTAGTCACGGGCTGAAGTTGACAACGACGTTTTAGTCACGGGTTGAAGTGAGGTTCAGACAGTATTTGCTTTATTAGCCACAGCCAAAATTAAAATCAAGTTAGTTTTCAACAGTCAACTTTGACGTTTGTCAAAAATAATTTAATCTAACATAAAATTCAAAATCTTAACGAAATAATATGATGTTATATTTGTGGTCATAGAAAAAGTATAGTATGTAACACATTATATAAACTCGTCTATAGACACTCGTTTATTAAGCACTCGCTGCGCTACGCTCCGCTCGTGCCTAAAAAACTCGTGGCTAAAGTGACGTTTATAAAACTTGTTACATAATATACTATTATTTTCAAATTAAACAAAAAACATGTTTTACTTGTTTAAAACTGTATTGTTTAAAACATGTTTTTTCTTTAAAAAATCTTTAATTCTGGTAGTTGTGGTAACCTACTAGTATTTAGTAGGTAGCTCATGTAATTCGGAAAATTCCTTATCAAACTGAAGTGAACATATTAGTTTCAATTCAGTTAACTGTTTGCATTTGTGGCTGGACGTACGAGGTTTTTTATGAAATTTTTTAGTAAAGCAATATTTTAAAATTTGTTAATAAAAACTAACAAGTTTTATTAAAAATTGATCCGAATTATGACTGGAAGGAGACTAGAGCACCCTGCTGGAATTATTTTATAAAACTAAAATCACAACAATAAAAGCGTTAAAGCAAAGTGTAATAAATGTAGCAAAAATGGCGAGTTTAGTAACGCGCTTTAAAACGCAAAGAAAAATTAAACACCATGTCATCTCAAGGTGTTTATAGAGTTCCTTGCTTCTGCAATATTGTATACATTGGTGAAACAGGACGTTCAATAAAAGCACATATCTCTGAACACAGCGTTGCTTCAGGTCGGGTCTCTTTTCATCATCAGCCATCCTCGAACACCAACGCGATACCGGCCAGAAGATCTATTTTGATAAAACATCTATTATCTGCAAATCCCCATTCATCTTTAGCAGAAAGATTCGCGACGCCATTTCGATTTACAAACACTATCCCACTTCACTCGCCCGTTACGACACTGGCCTATAAATTTTGCCTTTCTTCTTCCGAATCGTTAGAAGAGTTTCGTCTTTGGCGTGGTTCACACATTGAGTTACCGTGCTATTTTGCTTACCTCCGAAACGTTGAGTTTTTCAATCCCAATAACGACGCGTTCCAATTTCAGACTTTCGTTACATAATGTAAAACTTGTTTCATAGTCGATTGAAGTAGGTTCATAGAATTAACTTTCAGTTTAGTAATACAGTTACATACTGCATTTGCTTTATCAGCTAGAATCGACGATTATTTTCTTTCCGAAAAACCATCGAAACTAGTAGGCATTTTTAAAACCCTTAATAAAAACATGCCTTCACTTGAGGATGTAGACGAGCAGTGTTTTTATTTATTTTCTTAATGGTTTGTAGTGCTCTTTTTATATGCGTAATTCTACTACTGTGTAACTGCGTTAAAATACATATATACTAAATTTAGGATAAACAATTCAGAAAAAATGTTCAAACATGGCAGTTTAAAACATGTTTTAAACATTAGTTTAAAACACAATTGTTTAAAACATAAGGCTTTGTTTTAAACATGCCAACTCTGATTGAAATAATTGAATTCTTCGCGCACAACAAAAAACAAGATTAGAAAGCAAAAATCCAGCCATTATTGACAGAAGAAATAACAAACCGTAAACGAAAAATGCAGGAGTAAATTAAAGGTAGTAGCAAATGAAATAGATAGAAAAGATCAAAAGGAATATACAAAAATTTCATACCAAATTACATTATATGTTTCAAATATTACTTATTCAGGTCTTTTCTCAGCATCGTGATACCTTGCTGCATAGATTCTACTAGAATCATTTTTTTTCACTCCCAAAAATAAATATTGTCACCATCTCACCTGAATTAAATAATAGGTTCGTTTTGTATTTACCTATTTGGAAAACTGAATTAAACCAATTATTGTTTCTTGTTTCTTTCCACACTTCCACAGCCATCTATGAATTTCTTTAAATAATAGCAGAATTCAATTTCACAAATTCCGTGTTGCGACTACAATTTATTGTGTTAAATTATTTTTCCCGCTGCTGATCATGTAAGTCAGTGATACAGCCTTAGTAACAAAACGTGTAAGTCGGTGATTATATTTGTTTGCTGCTTTCTCTTGACAACGGAACTTAATAGTATTATTAAGTTCCTAGGATAATAAAATTAGCAACGCAAGATGCATACTTAGACGTTTTGTTTATAATTGCAAGTGTTTATGTGAGATGTGACACTCACAGGCAACACGACTCACGAAAATTAATCCTGGTGACAGGTGACAAACCAAACGATTTTTTCAAAAATCTAGGAAAATTTCGATAAGCAGCGGGAAAAATATAATAAGATAACTCGGAATGTATCGCCTATTAACATTTTCGGCAGGCAACAAGCCGCGGCTACGCCTTGGCTTGTACTTGCCTACCTCAAATGTTAATAGGCCCTTACATTCCTTGTTACTTAAATAGCTTTAGCTGAACATGAGTAAGTAAATAGCAAAACTCTTTAATCGTAAAGAAACAAACATCGTAATTTAGATTGTTTCTACGTTCAGTTGTCTTCAGCCAACAAGGATAAATATTTGAAAATAATAGGGAGTTTTGTGTATTGGTTTTTTAATGTCTCGTTTTTCGTGTTGTTTCTTATGTAAATAATTGATGGCTGCGTTGTAAAAATGCAGCCGGATAACAAGGACGTACAAAAAAGTGAGTTTCGAGTGAATTGCGAGCAGGTGATACATTTTCTTAGGGCAAAGCTAGCTGGCATATAAACTACCTACCTGAATGTAGGTGGCGCTACCCGCGTTGCAGAATATTATCCAGTATATAAAAAGATAGTAAGTATACAGTTACAGAGTACAGTCAAAGAAATAAATAGTAAGTCTTTCTATGGTGTCAAAGATTCTTCTCTTTGAACTGGAAGTTCAAGCTGTGAAACGTGCGTCAAAGTGACACCTAACTACGAACAATAGCACTGCTTCTCGTGGAGGCTTGGTCGTTATTCTTGCTTTTTGTTAATTGCCATTCGTCTCAGTGCTTTATACAGTGTGTCCAAGATAAGGAGGGCCAGTATGGGGATCTCGGTAATGGTAAGAGATACAAATTTGGTTAAATGGGAAGAAAGTTGCGCAATTAAAGGACTAAAAAAATGACGTCTAGAAATCCTTGATATGATTTTTCGTTTTTGAATTATCTCAAAAAACCGAATTTTTGGATTTTCTTTTTTATTTTTTTCTGGCGTTAATATTAAAGTTAGAGCGAAACTGATTAAACTTCTTTATAGCAACTTTTAGTGGACTTAATGATTACGTTATCAATTTTTTTATCCGACGTTTCGTCTTCGAGAAACCATCATCAACTTCATTTTTTTAAATACGGTCCTGGTTTTTTATGCCAAATTTGCAAAGCCCTTGTTACTCTGAATTCAACAATGTACCACATATTATGATTTAATTACGTTTCGAGCTTTTTTCTGATCATCATCAGAAAATTTTTTAGATACGGACCTGCATTTCTCATAATTTTGTAAAAATAAGTTCATACAGTAAGATAGGCGTTTTTAGATGCCGTTAAAATATTAAAATGCACATCATAATGTCATAATTCTGATACATTAATTTAATAAGCAACCAATAACTATTAACAATAAACAAAAAGAAATGAACAAAAGATAGACAGAAAGAATAACAAAACGAACATCGAAACCATTTAATAGGTATTAAATTTACAGAAGGTATTCAAAAAGGTTGCCATCATTCTCCATGCATAAATAACATCTAACTGTAGAATCTAAAACATTATTCAGCAATACTGGCGTTATACTTTGAAAGGCTTCAAGAACCAATCTTCTAAGTTCTTCTTCTATTTCAAAACGTTAAATACCTATTACATTGTTTCAAGGCTCGTTTTCTCATTCTTTCTGCCTATCTTTTGTTCATTTATTTGTTGTTTATTGTTAATAGTTATTGGTTGCTTATAAAATTAATGTATCAGAATTATGACATTATGATGTGCATTTTAATATTTTAACGGCATCTAAAAACGCCTATCTTACTGTATGAACTTATTTTTACAAAATTATGAGAAATGCAGGTCCGTATCTAAAAAATTTTCTGATGATGATCAGAAAAAAGCTCGAAACGTAATTAAATCATAATATGTGGTACATTGTTGAATTCAGAGTAACAAGGGCTTTGCAAATTTGGCATAAAAAACCAGGACCGTATTTAAAAAAATGAAGTTGATGATGGTTCCTCGAAGACGAAACGTCGGATAAAAAAATTAATAACGTAATCATTAAGTCCACTAAAAGTTGCTATAAAGAAGTTTAATCAGTTTCGCTCTAACTTTAATATTAACGCCAGAAAAAATAAAAAAGAAAATCCAAAAATTCGGTTTTTTGAGATAATTCAAAAACGAAAAATCATATCAAGGATTTCTAGACGTCATTTTTTTAGTCCTTTAATTGCGCAACTTTCTTCCCATTTAACCAAATTTGTATCTCTTACCATTACCGAGAACCCCATACTGGCCCTCCTTATCTTGGACACACTGTATATCTGGCTTTTATGATCATAAAAGCTTTTGGTATGCTGTTAACCGATTAAAATAATATTCATTAGTTTTGTATTTCTTTTGCTTAAGGCGAACGAATCGTGAAAATTTCGAGATTTCATCAGATTTTCCCGTTTCACGAAAATATTTTGTATCAATTTTGTCTCTGTGAGTTGGCCGTATAGTACAGCTCAAAAACTACCGAGTGTCTTAAAAATACTTACATCTAGTATTCTTTGAATTTCCCATATTGTAATACCATAACAATCTCGGACACAACAAAAATTTTCATGCAAACAAAATGCAAAACCTACTAGATGTAATTCTTTTTAAGACACCCGGTATTTATTGAAGGAAGTCGATGCGGATGCGGATTAGATGTCTACCTTGCTCGAACCGAATACTTTCGGTCAAATATACAGTGTGGTCCATTAAGTGTGCAACAAATGGGACATTTTTTTATTAGTTGTAAAACCGAAATTTAAATACCGCTAAAAGTTAGTGGATGTTTGATAACCATATCAGATGCCCTTAGAATGGCTTCAAGTCAAACAATATACAGGGCAGGACAAAAAATATGTAATTCGTTCAAGAATAAAGTTACCTTATTTCAAAAAATATAGCAAAATTTTATTGAAAAAAGTTGTTTAGAATCAAAAGTTATGCTCAAATATATAGTCACGGCCTCCTATTCGAATTTTGATTCTTTTTTTGTAAAATTTTGTATTATCCCCGTATGATACATATTTTTATTATTCTGATTTTATTAAGAGTTTTTCATATGTAAATTATTATTAGTAAAGCATTTGCCTTGTTAAAAAGAATATTTGCGAAATTCTAAAGTTCTGTTAAATATCGTTGCAACAAACATGAAGTGGACGCTTACCTAAAAAAATATAAATCCAAGTAAATTTTACAAATACGCTTCAAGTTGCTAAAAGTTATTTAAAAGGGATGTGGTTGTGGCTACTTTAAATACATATAAAATCAAAATAATAAAAATATGTATCATACGGGGGTAATACAAAATTTTCCAAAAAAGAATCAAAAGTCGAATAGGAGGCCGTGACTTTGTATTTGAGCATAACTTTTAATTCTAAACAACTTTTCTCAATAAAATTTTGCTATATTTTTTGAAATAAGGTAACTTTGTTCTTGAACGACTTTCATATTTTTTGTCCTGCCCTGTATATTTTTTGACTTGAAGCCATTCTAAGGGCATCTGATATGGTTATCGAACATGCACTAACTTTTGGCAATATTTAAATCTCGATTGTACAACTAATAAAAAAAATTCCCATTTGTTGCACACTTAATGGACCACACTGTATACAGGGTAAGCACCTGAAAAAATTAAATGTCTATTTTGCTTCAACTCAAGAACTGCTAAGATAGGCAAAAGAAATATTTTGCACGTAACTCAAGTTTTTTTACCTTTGACGAAAATAGGCATTTTTTGGACCCATCCTATACGGAGTAAACATTTTAAAACGACAGAAACGTGCGGCAATTCCAGAACTGTTGGTTAGAGAAAAATAATCTCTTGCATATACTTTGATTAGAGTTTTAGCCTTGACCAAAATCGGTATAGCTTCGACCCAAAAGATACAGGATGAGTATCCTAAAAATTAAAATCTATCTATTTTTGCTGTATCTCAAATTTATTAGAAATAAATAGCATTTTGCGTATCTCTGAAGCTTTTATCCTTGATGAAAATGGTACCTTTTTTAACCAATAGCTAGGTGGTAAACAGGGCGAAACAAATTTTTTCTGTAATATTTTCAAAAATGTTTTCAAAACTTCCACTTGCGAGGGAAGTTCCGTCTAAATCCTTTTACAGATTTTTTCTGTGCAATGTTAATATTGTATTGTTTATTAATTTTAGATAACACACTAATTTCATTTTATGCAGCACGTTTGGTAATATTTCGTTTCGTATGTGGTGCAAACAATAAAGGAATTATTTAAAGATGAAGTTGCTAAAACTACTATATAAATAAATCTATTTTTTACCATCTTTCTCAATGTCATGTTACATATATGTGGCCCGATAAATCATTCATAGAACATGAGCTTTGCAGCCATTCACTAACGAAACTACGCTTTCTTAATGGTGTGACGTTGGTTAAAAGTAAAATTTATGTGACGTTTCGGCGATCACACAGTTTGTCCGCTTTTACTGAAATGTATTTTAAACTGGAAATTGGAAACTATGTGCTGTTTTTTATAGAACAACTATCAATTTATACTTGGAGATCCTTCCTACTTTAGAGATCCTTCCTACTTTCTCCATAAAAGGTGCTCTTGCTTTTATGATTATTTTTGGAGCAGTGTCCGTCATTTGTAACGACTTTAGTAGGAAGTAGGACTACGGCGTCCAAGCTTTTCTCTATATATGTTTAAACATTTTTTCAAATACAGAAAGGGGACGAAACAAGCCTGTAGGTATTTATCAAAGACTAAAAAGTGGATACCTTATTCTTTTCATGTCTGCCCTTGAAATCCATGCTTCAGTAAGAGTTTGATCCCTAAATTCATGGTAGGATAAGTTGTACTGAAATAATGATATTCCCAAAATATTTCAAAAATCGATAGGTTTCACGTTTCATCACAAAACCTGCGGGAAGAGTTTGGCATTTTGGAATTAGAAAAACGCAGAAGGTTAAATGAAGTAATATTTGTATATAAAGCATTCAATAATTTACTAGATTCACCAGCGTTTTTGGAAAAACTGAACATATATGTTCCTTATTATAGTTATAGACATGGACCACTTCTTCTTCCTCGTATTGGCAAAACTAATTATATATTAAATTCACCGGTTCATAGATTATCTCGTTCAGTCAACAGTTTTAGTCATATTGACATATTCTGCAATTCACTTGCCACATTAAAACGAAAGGTCAGTGATGTGTTGGGACAGCTGTAAAGTGTGTGTATATGTATATATAGTGCGGACATATTTGTTTGTATCTGTGTATACATGTACTTATGTACACTATAATTTATTTCCTTATTTTGTTTTTTCTTTTCTTCCAATTTCATAAATCATATAAATGGATCAAATACCTTGATAGACACATTTACTTTTTTCTTTTTATTAGTTGTACTGTCGCCGGTCAAATGCTCATTTTTTGTCAATGGTTTATTTTTGTTTAACTTTTATTGAAGATCTCGGTTTTGTTGGTACATTAATATTATTATATTTACTGTACAGTTGTTTGTAACCGATTATTGGCAATTGCTGTAGGTTGCATAAATAAATAAATAAATAAATAGGTAACTTTTGTTTTTCGTAAATAATTACCCAGCACAGGTCACTGGTAGGTAATATAAAATGAGATAATTGCGCAACTTTCAAGGATGAATTTGTTCAAATCCGCATTTCTTATCGCAAGAAAACAAATGCCGCAGGTGTTTTGTGATTAAGTGCACTATTTTAAAAATTAATATATAACAATCAGTCTCGTGGTGTCTTTGACCAGTATACGTATTTAATAAAATTAAAAATAGATCATTTTGCGAACACCGGGTTGCTTTGATTTTGTATAACCCTGCAACCTCGTTCAGGGTTTGCAAGAAAGGGTGGAAAATGCGACACAAAGAATTCGACAGCAACCATTTTTGTTTGCAAATGTTAGTTCTCAATTCAGAGACGATCCCGGGCTTGTGTTGATTAAGGGAAGCATTTCGAACATTTTTTATACGACTGAACATAAATGTGTGTAGATAAAGTGATTTAGTAAGAATATACTTCGGCTATACCGGTAAGTAATTTGATCAGTAATTTAAATTAAATGAGGCAGGCGTGACAGTCATAGGCGTCGTTACAGACCAATGGGGGGGGGGGGGGGGGTAAGTATATACAGGCTGTTCAAATAGAAAGAACTTAGGGTTAGTCATAACTAAAGCTGATATTATATGGCAAATGCATATTTTGTATAATTGATATGCCGGAGAAACTGTTTGCATATGTATACTAATTATATGAAAATAAATCGTTTAAGCCAAGTTTTATTTTGCATATTTTGCATATTTATACGTTTTTGAGCATACATTTTGGATTTTTCATATTTGGTTATATTTAGCAATAATTTGTAATGTATAAACATTTTGAGATTTACTATTTCATTAAATTTATTAATAAAATTATTGTATGCGACTGAAATATACGGTGACCGTCAAGAAATCGGTCTAAAAACCTATTTAGCTTCTATCATATACAGGGTGTTTCAAAACAAATGCGAAAAACTATCGCACTGCAAATATAGCTGAATAATTAAATGATCAGATAATAAATTTTTGATTAAATTAGTCGTATTTTGTATTCAAACTAAGTGAGCAATGTCAAATAAAACAACAATAAGAAACGTCTTAAAAACTGATAACAGCCAACTAGATTATTTTTCTAAAATAAATTTCTTTTTCTCGACATGCAATGCTTTACGTTTTATTTTTTTATTTGGAAACAGTAAGTTTTATGAAAAAATTGCAAGAGACAAAAAAGTTTCCAAATAAACCAGGCTATCAATTGATATTTTTCCATGTCATTGCGTAAGTTTTTCTTAAATTTAGTTAAGAAGAATGATAGCGGTAGTCTAATTCAATCCCCTCTACTCTTTTTTAAAAAGTTGAGAAATATGCAAAAAGTGTGTTTTTAATAATAATTCCATAAAATTTTCTTGTTCTACCTCTTTTCGTTTTTAAGATAACAAATAAAAACATTATTTTTCCGCCATATTTGCAGTGCGATATCTCCCTAATGGTTGACTTTTGACCCAATGTTTATATAATAAACTATCCTTTATTTTGAACAAGAAATCAGCCCCTTAAGTTTTTCGCATTTGTTTTGAAACACCCGTATACCGAGTAATTTTTACTCATTTAGAAAATGGAGTTTTTCTATAACTATTTAAAAATGAACAACTTTCGTCACGTTTTACCCCAACCGAAAACGCCAGTTTCGGGACCAGTGATAGAATATCCCATAACGTTAACTTTCGTCTCTAGTGACGAAAGTAAGTGGTTGCAATTTCAGATATTAAATGCATTCTGCCATATCCAATTGTAATTTAATTTTACAAAGCACAATAGAAAAACACGATTTAGCACAAAAACGTATAAATTTACTTTGTATAACGTAATAAATGCAAAATACAGTTATAAAAATTAACACGAAATTGGCAGGACTTCTCATCAAGTAGCCTTGCTCTCGGACGGTAGTGTTTTAGTGCAGTAGTGGTGAACCATGGTTATAGAAAAAGTATAGTGTTTTACTCGTCGAAAAGCATTTTCTGCAACTTGAGAACAACGCCTCGTTTGATAAACTGTTCTCTCGTTTGAAATTGTCAATATCCAAAAAAATGTTATTTTTCGGAAATTAAGTAAGATCTTAATGAGAGTTTTTTTTAGAGTGTTACTTTTACCTAACTGAACAATTTCAAGGCCCGAAAACACCAATTTTTTTTAAACTTTAGCTAAAAATTTATATTTCGGTTTTTTAAATATTTCTCAAAATTTCACATACCAAGACTTTTTTATGTGAAGACTAAAGATTTATAATTGGAAAAAATAATATAAAATCTTATTTACTTCTTTAGATTTTTTATTATTTACCGAAAGGTAGTATGTTGCATAATTTTTATGTTTTTCATGCAAGGCGGTCTTTAAAGGAAATATTTTTGAATTCTATTAATTTCTATTTAAATGGATTCTGAAACTCTAATCTAGCCCTATTAATGAATTACTGTTACAAAAATCCTATAAATGCTCTTTTACAGTTGTCTAAATGGAGATCTATTATCCAATTTACATGTTCTAAAAAATCTCCTTATTTAGACAACTGTTAACGAACATTTACAGAATTTTTGTAACAGTAATTCATTAACAGGGCTAAATTAGAGTTTTTAGAAGCCATTTAAGTAGATATTAATTATCACTGAAAAATATTTCTCTTAAAAAGCGCCTTGCATCAAAAACGAAAAAATTATGCGAACATGTTACTTTTCGGTAAATAATAAAAAATCTATACAAGTAATTAACATTTTATCATTGATTAAAGAAGTATAAAGATATGCAACACAACGTTAAAATCTGTACTGCATCTCCTTGCTACCCGCGGCCCCCGCATCTAGCAACTGATTCACAATATCGTGGCGCCGCCGTCGTTAGCGCGAAATATCTCAACTTCCTTTCTTTGGCCACGGTGTGTTTATCTTTTGTTTAGTTGCACTTTGTGTTATCAGTTAGGCAGTGAACATATATAAACCAATAACAAAGATTACGACGCTAAGCCATTTATAAATGTAACTTTCAATGCTTTGACCCTATCGCCAACGTGCTTTAATAATACGGCACGCGTTGCCAACGATACATATGTTAATATCTATTTGTTTCGTAGGTATTTGTATTTTAACGGCGAAATATGGGAAAACTAGATTCACTATCAATTTCCAAAATATTTGGTTTCCCCTGTTCATTTACTTGAGTTCGTATTTTTATTGGAAAAACCCAGGTTAATCGTTCACAATACGAATATTTAGAAAGTAATTTCTCCAATAGTATAAAAACGTCAAAGTTTAAAAAAGAGACAAGTGTAAACAAATAGGAGAAAAACATAATATTTTTTTTTATTATTTCGGAAAAAGTTTATAGAAAAGTTCCCCATATGTGAGAAGGTGTGCTTTTTATTTTTTCAATTGTTATTAACAAATAAGTGTTTTTTAATATATTCTTAATTAAAAAAAATATAACTTCGTTATTTATTTAAACCATTGCCTGACATTTGATAACATAAGGTTTTGGGGTTCACAGATTACGAATCTGGCCTCAAAATTGGTCTAAAAACAAAAACGGCGTCTACAAAATGGCGTCAAGGGTCTAATTTTTTATTTATTTTTTTTTAATTTTTATTAGATGTGTAGGGGTTTTTGGGGTCGCTGATTCCGAATTTGACATTAAAACTCAACTAAAACACAAAATGGCGGATCCAAGATGGCGAAAAAGCGTATTTTTTTTATTCGAACTTTATTTCTTATCTATATAGGGTTTTTTGGGTCGCTGATCTCAAATTGTATGTTAAAAATTATCAAAAATTAAAAATAGCGTCTTTAAAGCGGCAAAATAGCTTTATTTCTGAATTACTCAGTAATTATGAATATAGCATTAAAAGGTTAATTTTTATTCTGTACGATTATTATTATTATTATTTAATAAACATTATATACAAATAAAATTCTAAATTGTTAACTTAACTCAAATTTAAATAGATTAAATAGATTTAAATATAACATACGAATACATACGTTTAAATTCCAACGCCTAAAAATGTGTTTTCTACAACCTCTTTGTAGAATTTCCAAAAGATATTACTGAATTAATAGATTTTTCTGTTTGTGACGGACGGAGGAATGTTATTACATAAAAACAAATGGCAACTTGTTCAACAGTACGGTGCAATTTTAGATAAATTAATTTTATTGTACGTAATTATCGAAAAAGCAAGTGTTTTTGTCGATTATCAGAAACATAGAATAAAATGTGCTGAAAGAGACCGACGTCTAAAAACGAAAACTGCACCAGATATTCGATTTGAAAGGGACAGGTTTTTAAAGTTGTATCAAGAAAAACTTCTGGCAAATGTCTTTCATGTCGTTTTATTGATTTTTCAAAAGAAACTTTAGCTGCAAATAATATCCCTGCTCTCAAGCTGAAAGTGATGCTGATCGGTTAATAGTTACAACAACTCTCAATGCATCAAATAAAAACATAGTCGTAGTATCAGAGAATATAGACCTATTACTTTACTACAGCTTTAGTTTCTCCTGATAAAGATATATATATTTTAAACCTGCCAAAAATTAAAAAAATAAAAAACTATCTTCTTCTAAAAGCCTGCAATTTGCGCATCCCAATTTAATCGAACAGAACACAAAAAACATTTCTTTGATATGCAAACCAGTAAAAACTGCATAGTTACTGATAAAACCTTTAGTTCACATATGATCAGCAACGTACCTTATCAATTGAGGTAGGTAAGTTATTAAACCGCATGTTTTTTGCGCAAAAACTTTGCAGTTTTAGGCCCGATCCACACTATCGGGCTACTCTCGGTTCGATCTCGCTCCGCTCAATTTTTTATACATTGTTAGCTATGGGCACGACCTGAGCTTGAGCGTTACCGATAGTGTGAATGTGCCCATTGCTAACAATGTATAAATATTTGAGCGGAGCGAGATCGAACCGAGAGCAGCCCGATAGTGTGGATCAAGCCTTATAATATACCTTGTGTCATTTACCTTTAACGTAGATTTGCTTACCAAGCGGTTTGTCAAATTTAGGGGAGATAAATGATTGAAAAAATATGCGATTAAATGAAAAACGATAAATAGAAAAGTTGTTGAAATTGGTGAGCTCAATCATTGGTTAAAATATTTGCACTCATTTTCATAACACCCTGTATGTAGTACTTATATAAATAATATTTTGAAGCATAAAAACTTTAAGCTGTTACATATGTTTTTTAAATTTCCTGGTTTGCTGTAATATTCTTGTAGCTGTTTAAACATTTGAGCGAAATGCAAAAACACATTTTATTTTAATTTTGTAATGAAACAACACAGATTTTAAAAACTAAAAATATTCTTCTTTAAATTTGTTACAAAGGAAAAAGCAAACCAAACAATAAACAAATAAAACATTCAATCATCCAAAAATTAATTAGGTTTTTTTCTGGAGTTGGCTGCTGCAAATTCTTTTATAATATTGCCAAAATGAATTTTATGGAGGATTTCTTGCTCTATAGCTAAGATTGCCAAACCAGATAATCTTTCTTGTAACATGGTAGACCGCAAATACTTTTTTTTATTACTTATTTTGAGAAGGATCTCTCACCAGAAGCTACAGACACAGGTAAAGTAAGCAATATTCTTAATGTAATGGTAATATTTGGTAGATATGAGGTTAGATTGTTTTCAAATATATATTGTAGAAGTCGAAAGGATTTGACGCTTCAGGTAATGAAAACAACCTTAGGGCTTTAATCTCGTTAAATAAATCATTTTCTTCTACTTCAGTCTCCTTCTTTTTCTGATTAGTTAGCTTTTGTTGTAGAGCACGACAGCTTTTTAAAAGATCCTCTTCATTTAATTTAAAAATATCACTAAAAAAACAAAAACGTTCTCATAATCAGATATAATTTCAAATCTACTATTTAAAGAACTTAGTGTTTGATCAATTATTTTTAAAAAATAAATTTATTTTAAGCGTGGTTTTTGGATCTTGAGGTGTCTCATACCTCTGTTCATAATCGAACAATTTTGATTTCGTCTAACAGTATTTAACGGAGGAAAACCTTGCTCTATGTCAAGAGCGGCTGCTAGTTTTCCAGCTTGAGCAAGTTATTCCTCGAAAAGATTATCATAATTTTTATTCAGGGTATTGCATATTGCACACAGAATTAACTAACCAATCGATTTTATTATATTTAATAATTAAAGCTAAAGGAATAGCTATTAGATTACAAAAATATAATGTTTTCTGTCACAATAGGAATAGGTCATTATGTCAACGAACATTATATTATGAATTGAGATAAAAAAAAAATTTCTTTAGTGCCTTAGTGCTTTGTTCATTGGAATCGTTTGAAATTGTTGAAAAATTAATAGCAGTTTATTTATCTAGAACGAAAAGTGGCATTTTAAAGACCAGAAAATTGGAATTACTTGCGAGGACCTTTAAAAACACTTTTCGTTCGTGGTGAACACAACGGTTTATTTCATACTGCAAGTTTAATGAATTTTAAATAAAAAGTTGTAAATCATTTCAAATTTCATGTCAACAACTGACGTATCATTTTAATAATACCTAATAATAATAATAATAATGTTTATTCAACGGATTATACCATTTACAATATTATACTAAAAAAACAGCCAAATACAACAAAAGTTAATATTTACCATATAAAGAAAATAAAATAACAGTAACGAAAAAAAAACATGCATGCAGGGTTGCTGGGTTACATATCAAATAAAGATTTTATTTCATACTGATGTCAAAAATGACATTTTTCGGATTATTAATGGTACAAAAAATGGAACATTAAAATCCTAGTACTTTAAAGTAAAATTTTAAAGTTCAAGTACTTTAATAGTATATTATGTATCAAGTTTTATAAACGTCATTTTAGTCACGAGTTTTATTGATCACGAGCGAAGCGCAGCGGAGCGAGTGTTTAATAAAATGAGTGACTAATAAGTTTATAAAACGAGTTGCATACTATACTTTTTCTACGACCACAAATTTAGAGAATATAACATCATATCATTTCATTAAAATTTTGACATTTATTATATTAGGTTAAATTATGCTTGACAAACGTCAAACTGACGGTTGAAAACTAACTTGATTTTAATTTTGGCTGTGACTAATAAAGCAAATACTATTTGAACCTAACTTCACCCCATGACTAAAACATCATTGCCAACTTCAGCTCATGACTAAGAGGCTCTTTAGTCATAAGTTATGAAGGTATGATTAAAAGGTCACTTAGCGACGTGTATGTTAGTATGTTAAATGGCATCTTAGTTACAGGAGTAGAAAAAACTTATTTATTGTACAAAAAGTGGAACATTAAAGTCCTAGTACTTTAAAGTAAAATTTTAAAGTTCAAGTACTTTAAAATTATACGGCAGTTGTTGACATGAAATTTGAAACGATTTACAGCTTTTTATTTAAAATTCGTTAAACTTGCAGTATGAAATAAACCGTTGTATTCACCACGAACGAAAAGTGTTTTTAAAGGTCCTCGCAAGTAATTCCGTCCTCGGCTGACGCCTCTTACGTAAACAACTTTCTCGTCTTTAAAATGCCACTTTTCGTTCTAGATAAATAAACTACTATTATATGCCTAATAAAAGTGTTAAATGGTATTCCAATAATATCAGCTTTATTTGTCTTAACAGTTCCTACAATTCGTTGCAGCGGACTATTATTACAATAATTGGTACGGCGATACTCTTGTAGCAGCATATGCTGTAACCTGACATTGAATGCAGGAACACGTACTTGAATTTTAAAATTTTACTTTAAAAGTACTAGGATTTTAATGTTCCATTTTTTGTACCATAAATAATCCGAAAAATGTCATTTTTGACATCAGTATGAAATAACAATTCAAACTGTATACAAATCTCCGGTTTGGCGCCCCTTTAGAGCGGCGCCGGCGCCCGCGTGCGGCGCACGCGTTGCAAGCGCGGTTGCGGGGGCCCTGCAGAGCACGATCCAACCAAAGCTAGATGTTCGCACGACAGCTGTTGCCGGCAAACTGAAAAAGTTTCGGTAAAAACGGTCGCTACATTTCTACAGCACAATCAGCTCCGTAAAGCTGCGTATCTTCTTCTACTTAGTTAATCAATGATTTTATATTATTTTTTCCAATTATAAATTTTTAAAGTTTTCACATAAAAAATTCATTGTAATATTAAATTTTGGTATGTGAAATTTTGAAAAATATTTAAAAAACTGAAAATATCATGTGCTAAAGTTTAAAAAAATTAGTTGTTTACTGGCCTTGAGATTGTTCAGTTAGCTAAAAGTAACCTACTCTAAAAAAATTTCAACGAAATATTCCTTAATTTCCGAAAAATAGTAGCACTGGATTTTGACAATTTCGAAAAACTCCATTTTATAAATAAGTAAAAAATCACTCGGTATATATAATAGGAGCTAAATAGGTTTTTAGACAAGCACAAATTATTGACGTAAAAAGTTTTTTTTTAATAATCAAAAATAAAGTTTTTCCCATATTATGCCGACTTTTTGGGGGTTACCGTATACTTTCACTTTCTGCCGCTGGAGTGCAGTGCGCGTATCGAAAGAGGAAGTCCCTGTTAAAATATTTGTCTATATAAACATAGACTGCCAGCAACCCTCACTTTTCCAATAGAAGCAATGTATAAGGAATCAGCCAAAATATGTAGAATCCATTTCAAGAGGCGAACTTCGAGTGTTGGTTGAATAATAGTCTGGCGGGGTTAAGGGAAACCTCAATTTTATGTTGGCTTACAACGTTAAGTTGGCATTGGCAGTCCATGTTTATATACACAAACGTTAAAATGAATGACGTCTTTGAATAAAAATTAGAGCAATAAATATACTCATACAAAATAATTAAAATTTTTACATTATTTCGAAAACTTCTAATTATTTCCAAAAAGATTAGAGCATATTATGTGCATATATTGCAACTTTGGGTGCAAATACTCAACAAAATTTATGCATATATATGCGCATATTTTCGTACATTGGAGTGCATATAATTATCAGCTTTAGTCATAACTAATAATATAATAGGAATAGATACTTAATATAGCTTGACTGCGAGAGTCACGAATTGAGAAATACATATATGCGTAATGTCAATGGTAACTGTGCAGGTTTTGAAACGAAGTAATTCAACGTTACTTTCGAGCTACGCCGGACTAGATTTAGCACGCAAAACGCATGACTGTCTTGCAAGGACTTCAACATAAACACGATGAAATCCTGGTGGAATCACAAGTGTGGATGTCGGTTTTACCACGAAGAAATTTACTTCCTTGTTAAAAAAACAGTTTGTGGTTTTTATGCAAGTCTACAGAAACAACTACTGATTAACAATTTTAGACAATGAACCAAAATTGCCGCCGAATGCACAATGGCACACTCTATATATGTACAGTGTGTTTCACTTTTCCTGACACCCTGTATCTTCCCTATTTATTTTCTGATCAATGTCAAATTTTGGTCTGTTATACTACCTTTAAAAAAGTTATTTTAACAATTTTACCGTAAACCAGTAGTCTACTCCGATCAAAAAGTAATCTCAAAAATTGAGAAACCGTAGTAGGCCTAGTTTATTAAAAATGTTATCAAAAAAGTTACTCGGAACTACAAAAATAGCCGCAATCCAAGTTCTCATCTAAGATTCTTATTATTATTATACTATGTTTTTTCAATTGTTCGCATTTATTTTTCATCGCAGTATGGTTAGTGATTTGCAACAAAATTATGCAAAACTTGTAAAAGTGATCCTTTTGAAGAGTAGTCGTCTGATCCACCAACATTTGAAATCGATCAGAATATAAATAAGGAGACAGAGGTGCGAAGGTGAGAAGTGAAACACACTGTATATTTATGATCGCAAAGCCAAAATTTTGCCCCCCCCCCCCCCTCCCCCTTTAGTTACACCTTACATCTATGATCGTACTTGGTCACGTATAGTGGGTTACAATACGAGGATAGATTGAAAGGTGTCCGAAACAACCGCTCGGAGATTAATTTTATCAAAATATTTTTGTCTTACCAGTACATTATTTGTTGCTTATACCTGTGATACGTAATAAAACAAGTCCATAACAACCTGGGCATTATTAGTGGGAATTATAATTCATAACGTCCGCTCATCATTAGCGATCAATCACGTACATCGATACTTTCTGATCTATTATTTAAGTTATTAAAAAACACTATTAGTAAGGCATAAAATTGTGTACCCATCACGGGTATTACTTGTTATTTATGCCCTCGGGATCTTAATAATGCCCTTGATCCATAAATAAGTAGTGTGCCTCTTATGTTATCAATTGTTGCTTAGGAAACTACAAAACGTAGAAAATCGATTGGTTTTGTCAAACATTTAAGGTTAACAAATTCCTGTGTTTTCACGTATGGATAAAATTGAAATTCGAACTGTTAATTTGTTTAAATTCACGTTTAGGTTTTGCAAGGAAAATTATATTTAGTATTTTCGAGTAGGTTTTTCAAATAGTAATTGCTTTAATGTAGGCCTCGCAATTTATTAAAAAGCAAAATGTATAATCTTTTTATTTAAGATTTTTTTTTTAAATTTTAGAACCGAATAAGGCAACGAGTCATTCTTTTTTGAAAATGCTTGCTTTAAGATATTATTTTCAAAAATTATAGATTAAAGCAGGGTTGGCAATGCTTAAAACATACTGTTGTAAACAAATGTTTTAAAAGTGTTTAAAAGATGTATCGACTACCATATTTTAAACATTTTTTCTGAATTTTTAGTCTTAAATTTGATAAAAAAATAAAAGAAATCGATGCTGTAGATAATATGTATGTATTTTAACATAGTAGTAGAGTTATACATATACGGATTGTCTGCAGGTACTAGTTACACATGGTAATTATATACAGAGGCGGGTTAAAATTTTAGGTGGTTGTTAAGCAATACATCCTTGTGATCTAGTTACCGTGTGTACTTTACTGTACTCCCGACAATCTGTATAAGAAAAAGAACTAAAAAACAAAACAAAAAACATTGCTGTTGTGCAACCTCAAGTGAAGGGATGTTTTTATTATTACTTCCTTTTACTACTATAAAGGAAGTATTGGATTCACCCCAAAAATTCGAAATTGAGTTTTCAACAGATCTTCACGTTTTAGAGTCCCCTGATCCCAAAAAACATATTTTTTTTCATTGGTCTGTCTGTGTGTGTGTCTGTCTGTCTGTCTGTCTGTCTGTCTGTGAACAGAATATCTCAAAAACGAAAAGAGGTATGGCATTGAAACTTCATATATAAGTTTTGTGTACTATGTAGATGATACAACAAGCTTTTGAAGAAAATCGCATAACCGGAAGTAGGTGTTTACTCTTGTGATTTTTCAGTTTTTTTCGATTTTTTCAAAAACGGCTCTAACGATTTTTTTAAATTTTACATTTTTCTTACATTTTTATTGTGTATTGATGTGAGATAGGTGATTTTCCAGTTGAATACTTCTAAAGTGGGTTTCTTTTGTTTTTTTTTCTATTTTTTTTATTAACTCCTATTTTAAATAAAACACCCGGTATATTATTACATTTTTGAATTCACCTTAAAATTCTAGAGAAAATTTGTCTCTTCAACTAACACTCGATCTTGTACCGTTTTTGTAGAATTTGTTATTTTTGAAAATTTTTAACAAATGGTTAAAAATTAAAAATGAAATTTTTAACTAATTATAAGATCACTGTAAAAGGAAGTTGTGTGAGTGTATCACACCAGATTTTTGCGACGCTTTTTCAGTTCCCATCAGTCGATTTCATAGTTTCCATTAAACTATCCCAAAAGAAGAAAAGCCTCCAGCTAATGAAGCAACTGCAGTATGTAACTGTATCACTAAACTGAAAGTTACTTCAGTAAGATTGCTCGTAATTGCATCCACCATGAAACAGGTTTTGCATTATTGTACGAGCAGCTGCCGGGATTGGACCGTGTCGTTATTGAGATTGCAAAACTCAACATGACGCTCATTTTCACAAGGGGCTTCATCGAAAGTAAGCAAAAGAACAGGGTAAATCAATATATGAACCACACCAGAGGCGAAACGAGACCCGACCTGACGACGCTGGTGTTCAGAGATACGAGCTTTTACTGAACGTCGCGTTTCACTGATATACACAGTGTTGCAGGAGCAAGGGACTCTATAGCACCTTTAGATGGCATGGTGTTTAATTTATCTTTGCATTTTTAAAGGCACCGCTATACTCGCCATTACTTGGCTACATTTTTTACATTTTGTTTAACGCGTATACAGGGTCCGGCTACGAAGCGGGGGTGGAAGATATTTCTAAAAATATGTAAGTTATGTACATGGATATTGTGTATTGTGTATATAAAAGTTGTAGGTACGAAGGTGGTGCACATATTACTAAAATAGTGCTGATTATAGCTACAGGGTGAGAACAGAGAACTGCTGATTTTGTTTTGTCACTCCCAAATTTGTAACACTATTTTCGTTAGACCCTGTATTGTTCAATGTAAAATATAATAATTGAATCCGTACGCAAGGCAACCAACTTCGTTTTTGTACCTTTTGACCGTTTTATCTTCGACCCCGAAGAAGTGTCCGTTGCTTTCCCTGCGTATGGAGATCAAAGAAAAAAGTCGAGTAGATTACCTTAATCTTTTACGTTATCACGGCGTTGTTGGTGTGTGCAGGGCGCAAGCGCGTCCAATCGATTTGGCGTCGCGACGGCCCAGGGACCGTCAGTAGCGCTGAAGTTTGAGGGGGTGCTGCGTCGCGTCTGCGAGGTCTTCCCTAGTACAACAGGTATTTTATGGTGGCACTCGCTTTTCGCTGTTCGTGACCTACATGGCCATTTGTTGATTCTATTTGTTTTGGCGAGATTTTATCGCCTTGTTTTCTAGTCGACTTGCCGCTTTTCCGGCAGTTTTTTTGTGTAGTTTTTAGATGGTTCTTTCTGCCGGAATGCCGCTGGTCGATGCTGGCTCCTTTTTTGTTTTTGTGCACTTTGTGTCGTGTGCTTGCACTGTTAGGATTTTTGTGAAAAATTGGTAGTTTTGTAGAAAGTGCTGTGTGGCCGCTAATTACGCGTGCATGGTTTGCTCGAGTTTGCTGCACCTAAGATGTTTGAATTTTTTTCATTTAGAAGAATATAGATGTAGTTATGATATTTTTTAGCAAGATCAAAGAACGCAGTTTGATAGAATTGTTGAATTGGTATTAACACCGGCGCCTAAGTAGGTACTAGTGCCATTTATTATAATTGGAATCCATTTAAATATTTCAACAAAAATGAATCTTATCACATTTTTACCATCATATTTATATTCGGTAAGGTGTGTTGGTAGATCCAAACAATTGAAATTTTTCATTGTTCTAACGAAGAAAATAATTTTGATTGGAATGTTTAATAACATAACTAAATGTCTCAAACCAAATATCTTCTTTAAAGACGGGCGCATTACAAAAATTAAGACGAAGTATAATTATAATGAAACCCAGCCTTTTGTTTAAGCGAAAATTCCAGATAGCTTAAGTAAAAATACTTTCTTGTGAAGATGTAATCATGCTTCCATTGCCAGTCGCTAAATATTTACTCGGACGTTAAACATTTTAGAAGAAATAAAGTGAAGTCTATTCTAAAACGACGAGAACTCAGAGCTTTGTATTAATGAATTCTCTATTTTTAGCTATACATAGGTCTCTGTAGTGAACTTGAAATACTGAGTAGTAAACTAGGGAGAGTTCTAGCCTAGTTTTTAAATTGCCACATGGCTGATTGCTCACTGTAATGACAAATGAAAATTTTAGTAGAAATGCATTTTAGGCATTTATAACTAGTGTATATTATTTGCATATCAAACCATTTATGTAATACAATATAGTTACTATATATTATTGAAAGCGAATACTTTAGGGTTGGTACATTATAACGAGAGGAAATATTTGTTTTACACAAATTTTGCTGTCTTCAATCTAATTTTTCAAAATTTTATAATTTCCCAGAAACCAATTGTTCGCTGGCATAGAAAAACATTTTCCATATATTTTCGATTTTTGCTACCCTCGAAAACCCCAGTTTTTGTATAACTTAATTCTATTCGAGCGATGCTTATTTTTGTGATTTTTCCACAAGTCTGCTTGAAGTTTTTAAAATGAGTACTGAAATGTAACTACGTACTTCCAGGATTGGACCGTGACATTATAGAGTTAGAAGAACGTTTACCTATCTTCTATACCAACAATGACAGGGTCCAATCACGGAAGTCGTTCGTTACATAATGACAACGACCGCGCAAATCTCAGCAATCAGGAGTACTTTTATTTAACTTATGTTTTAAATTAATCTCGGATTAACATACATTAGCAGCCCTGCACCTACTAGTTTGTAATTTTTAAATAATTTGAAATAATAATTGCATAACAAAATTTAAACCTTTACCACGTGCAACGTGTTATCCTTTTTAGATACGTATTTCAACACGTACGCTATTGTAATAATTTCACAACTCAACTTCTACTAAAATTACTTGAATATTGTTTTTCTATAGTCTTAAGTTGTTAAAAATCATAAAATCGTCCAGAAAAAATACAGCAATTGCCCCAAGACTACTTTATTCAGTTTTCAAATTTTACCGTTGCCATGTTATTATGTATTGTTTAACACTAAACGATTGTGGCACCCAAAATCATTGTGATAATTTTATGCTCAAAGCAAAGAAAGATTGGCAAAAGACGAAAAAGATAAAATGTCAAAATTATAATAAAGCTCACTTCAGTGTACAAGTTAATTTTCTTGGATTAAAGAAAGCGACATTAAAAAAAACGCATGTTACATACAGTGACATTTTTAACCTGGAGTGCAATCATCCTGCGAAATAGAGTACGCTAGCGCTTAACCTTGAACTTGAAGTATAATTATGGGCGCATTGCATAGACTATAACACGGGATGGCTCTAGATTATGGATGTAGCTAGAGAGGATTGTAAAAGGCGTTGTCATCTGTAGCAAGTGGAATTATTAATGCCAGAATGCCTTAACATATCCTATTAAAGTATATTTAGTACAAGTGCATCACTGTTTCACTTTTTAGGCTCTAGGGAAACCGTCAAATTGTAAGTTCGAATGAGTCGACATTATTTTCCTTCTTAAAATTCAAAATCGATGGCAATTGTTGATTTGCATACACGTCTAGACTATGCATTTTTGAATGTCACGGAAGCTTTCTACACGTTATAAAGCTCTAATGATAGTTTTCTTTCAAACACAGGGTGTTGTGGCAGAGTGGGCTCCAACAATCAGACAATAAATCAGCAGTTTTGCTTTAACCTATTGATGAAGGTGCACGGACGAATAAACAACAAACTGTAATTCTAAGAGAACAAATGGATTGTTCTCCACGACAACGCACCTGTTCATAACCCCATCTGTAAATCACTGTTAGTCACTCACGCTACTCTCCTTATGTGGCTGTTTTTATCTAGAGCTGAACCGCAAAATGATTTTTGTAGCACAATTTTAAGCAGGAATACTGGCGTGTGTGACTGTCTGTCCGTATATTCAAAACGAAACTACTTTCAAAGCGATCACAATTGCTTTTTAAAATTATGTAAATATAGAAGCATAGAAAGTTTCAATATTAGCGTCGTTATTTTTATGCCCGACTTAGCATAGGCGTTATTTAACGAAGGCGGCTAAGAAGAAGATGCCATCAAGTATTCGAATAAATTGAATACGAATGGAATGGGCTTGAAGGGGGTTCGTATAAAAATACATAATTTATTCCAATAAATTCTTCGTTAGTCAAATATTTGTGAAAATTTAAAGTTGTCTGGGCGTTTCCGATATTTGCTAGTCTGAATGTCCCAATAAACGTGTATAGTATCTGAGGTTTAATAGTTTGAAGTAAATTCCATAAAAATGAAGTACACTTTGCCTAAGTTTGCTGGAACGCATAAATTTAATTATTTAGAGGCACATATTTTGAGATGGCTTTAATTTTTACAACAGTCTTCTAATTGTAGGTTCTCCTATCGTTTATTTAAAATTTTCCGTTTGTCGCTTAAAAATCACATGAGAAATAACGACTCATAGTTTTACATTTTAATAGCCGATATGCAAGCAGCTAAGCAAATGGGGGAATTAAAAAAAAACTAAAAATATTGTACCCAATCTGAATAGAATGTCAATTCCTGACTTGACAATGACGTAACCTCTCGCTAAGTGCTTGTAGAGCGGTATAAATTATATCGAGCCTTATTAGTTCATACTAGCAGTCCAGTGAGACAAATGTCTCATTTAATAAAACAAAAAAGACCGTTTTGCAAATAGAACGCGTATTCATCACACGTACGTGTATGACGTCATTGTTGGTAGCAAACTACCAGTCGCATTCGCCTAGATAAAATTTGCCTAGAATCTAACCTAAAAAGTTCGGATTAGGATAATTACGATAATAATTAGTGTTAGAGACTGAAATTCGGTTCCTGACCTGACATGACCATTCCAAACATATAACTTTAATAACGTTTTTCTCTATCTCTTACGGTTTGGCTGCCGAAACAGCGTCCCGGATGGACGGACAGACAAGTCTATTAGATAAAGGTTTATTTTATATTTTCAATGTCTGAGATTACTTTTATAAACTGTACTTTTTAAATAGCGCAAAAAGAATAAATTCAGGAAATGTTAAGTAGGGCGACCTGTTTGGTCATTTTGTCGTACTTTGATCAATCAATCGGTTTGAAAATATTTCCGTCAGATTACATCTTAACATACACCATATAGTGCGGGGTGCACCGTCGTGTTGAAATTATATTGTGTTGTTCGCTATAGCAGGACATGAGGATTAGGAAAGAAACTGTTATGCTAGAATAAAATACAATAAAAATTATTCTAAGAATAGCGCCCACAATGTCTTCCCACACATTTATAAATGTATCTCGCACACCAAATGAGTTTTCTAAAACCAATTACCGATAACTGTAACCGTTTCCTTTTCCATTTAAATAAAATGTTGATTTGTCAGAAAACGTCATATCTCTTACTAATTGAGCATCTGAAGACTACGTTCCAGTGATTTTTTGAGATATTGTAACAACCCAGATGGTTCTTACAAAAGTATTATTAATTGTTTTTGGGTTGAGGGTTTCTAGATTCGGGAGTTGTCTCAAACTTATCGTCTTTTGTTTGTTTTTTTTTCGTAATCTAAAGTGTAACTGCCGTGCTTTTTTTCGTATTGACAGTATTTGTGGGTTTTCTACGCGTCAGCTCTGGTTTGGTGAATTATTGGAACAAATGGGGTGAGTTGCCCTCACCTATAGTTTTTGGTAATATGCTACAAATCCACAGTTGACATTACTTTTTTTTTCAATTCCGCGTGATACTTCAGACTAGAGTTATTTCCGGCTTTCATTAATTTAATTCCGAAGCTCTGTACGCATTTTTGGAACCCCTCTTGGTTTACTAAACGGATTTATCCCGAAAAGGGTTAGTAATTAGGATGTTATGGTATTTTGGAAGTAAAACCACCTGTTGGCTGTCCAGAATTTCATGTACTGGACTATTATCGCTCTACTTTCACATGGTTTGACGTTTTGTTGCATCTAGTTTTAGGTGTTCACTGTAATTCCATAATATTCGTCACGTTATCTACCGCAAATCTTCGAATGTTGAAGCAGACGTTTGTTGGCGTACCTCAGTTGTTCAGTTACAAATTACACACTGGAAAAACCATACCACGTGGTAACATGGACCCGTTTTGTCCCAAATTCAACTTTTTAGACCCATGTGTTAACGAGTTGCAGACCAAGAGTACTTTTTCTACCTTTTTCGTAGTCGAGGTCGCAGTCATCACTCTTCCGCTTCCTGCTAAGTTTGAAACCGCTTAGCCTGTCATTATAATTTTCTAATTAGTAAACAACCACCAGTTGTTTAACAGTTTCATGTGCGTAGTGTGTTTTCTCAAGAATAGGTGACCGGATGCTTGGCTGATATATGCGCGCTATCTGGCGGTTTTGCGAAGAGATTGCTTTTCAATGCGATAAACAGTATCATATCTATAATTGCGTTTGTTGGGTAAGTCCTCGTCATGCGACGGAATCGGCGGATCATTTTATTCAATCGTTTTTTCAGTAGGGCTTTTTTCTATTTTACCGAATCAATCCGAGCGCCAATATTTAGTCAAATCCTTTTGTGCCTGCATAATCCCCAGATGATATTTGTTCCTTGAATCTCTTTGTAATTATTTATTTAATTATAATTAATTATACAATCAAAGTCACTGCTCCAAGTTGGAAACGGGAGAATTGCTACTTCTTACCGATGTAAGCGGCAGTTCAACTAAATATATGTCATCCTTAACATACAACCGCGTTATCTTCATAGTCCGGACCACCACACTTATTTTTTATTTTACTTAACGGGCTTTTCCGCATTTCCCTCACGTTTCTCGCGATTCCTACGCCGTTCCGACTCTGCGTGTTCGTGCTGCAGGACAGTAAACTTTATGTACAACTCTATGGGCCCGGATAATTTTTTAGGTAAAATTACAAAATAAAGTCGACTTAGTAATCGATGTCGGCCGGGAATGTGCATATGTGGCTTCCTCGCGCACAAACCCACGTCAGCCAGTCTGAGCTGAAATTATGCATAGCCAAATCTGGTCTAGAGCTTTCGAATCGTTATTAGCACCGGTTCACAATGCGACGTACCCTCAGTTTGAAACTCCGAAATGGATTCTGCTCCGGCCTGATAGATAAACTTAATCTGGCCGCCGCTTGTCCACCTTTATCTACGAACGTGGGTTAGAAAGCCCCCATTGTAGTAGATCTGCTCTTCTCCGCTGATAAAAGGGGAAATTATTTGAGGCAGGGTTGGGCGCAAAAAATCGGGACCTTCTTGATAACAACGTCGGAGCTGATTTGATCGGTTAATCTTTTTAGGGTAATTACGACTACTCCTTTATTCTTCGGCCCACGGGAATGTGTCAACATAAATAACAAAATTAATTATCCTATTAAAGAGATTTAATTATAAAGTTAGGCAGCAGCTCTGGAGTTTCCTCCGAGGCATACGTCTTGCTTCCGAGAACTCACAACCATGTGACTGATCTTAATACTAGAACTGCATCATACAACACGAAATATTACCATCGAAACGGGAATGTTTGTCATCTGAGAAATAAAGGCACTAAAATTTCACGCTAACGGGCTGCCCAGGTTCAAGAACCCTAAACAGTTCGTTCATTAAAACTTCTGAAAATTAGATTAAATGTAACCGGTAGCATTGGGATATGACGTGCTCGATGAAAACCTACAAATTTCGCCGGCGACGTCCAAACTCGTTTAAGCTAACGCGTCTTTTATTACGCAAGATGAGGGCAGATGATTTTCATTACATCTAAAAAGCAAGAGATTTCGAACTTACATAGAGCAGACGCCAAATCCCCGGCCACTGTTCAACTTATTTGTAATTCAGACTCCGTTTTACTTAAAAGTAGGAGTATGTGAATGCGATCGCAAAGATAATGAATACAATTTAAGTTGTTATTAGATTACAGTGAAACGCGCTTCGAATGGAACGAAATGTTCAACGTTTTAGGGACAAGATCTTATTTTAGAACTGAATGACATTATTGACAAAAATGTCGAATTTTAGTTCGATAACTGTGTGACACATACATATTCCATTACTAGCTTTTGAGTCCACCGCACAGGTGGGCGTACTCCACTGAAAATCGTATTTGCATTTTTAAAATTGAATGGTAAATAGAAAAGTTGCAGAAGAACGCGTTCTAACGTCTTTAATATAGGTAGAAAGAGTGTTAAAAATGATGTACAAAATAGGTAAAAATATCTTAATGCGGCTACTAATACTGAAACAACAAAAGGAAACGCTTAACAATGCGAATTACTTTAATTTGCTACTAAAAAAAAACAATGGGTGGGATTCGAACCTGGGGTGCCCGATTGTTAGCCAGACGCTGTAACCAGTAATCTACAAAGGCGTACACATCATGCTTGCTTATCGCTGCGCTATACAGGTTAGTTATCTGGACAAAAACATTCATTTATGTTGGAATTACTGTCAAAGTCAAAAGTAATCACTGTTGTGTTTTGTGTTTCAGACCCAAGTAACTAGAATTACTCTTTTTTTCTTTTCTTTTCTCTCTTTTTTTCCGTATTTGCTTTTCTTTCTTTTTTCTTTCCCTTCCCTAAGCTTCTCTACCGTTCCCATCTGGAACCGTTTTCCCATTACTTCAGTGGGTGCGGGCGTCACTTACACTAAGTTTAGTAACTAGAATTACTCGATTAAATTTCTAGTTTTTGTATATTTTTAACGGAACCTATTTAAAATTTTATACCATTGAAAACTTGCTACTGAAATAACTAAAAAAATAGGTTATTTAAAAAAATATTGATATCGTCATAACATATAAAACAAATGATATAAAATTGAAAATTAATCGCTAAACCCCTTTGAGATTTTTTCCTGAAAATAAACATGGAGTTACTGCATTTTTGCGTTAATTAATTTCCACACTGTATAAATAACGCCATGTTCAGTAGATTTAAGAGGAACCCAGAATTCAAAAATAATCCCGTGAGCTTGAAAACTATTGATAACCGATTAGAAACCAATTTTAGATGTTTCACCCTTAAACTTTGAAGATGCATTATAAGACCCAAATTCAAAGAAAAAGTTTTATGTTTAACTGATTAATTGGCTAGATGGCCGCATGGTTCTCCAGGTCTGAATGTATTGGAAATATTTGCGTTCGGGCATCCAAGCAATGTTGCTTGCGGTAGAGAAGGGATAGATTCTATTTGCTTTAATGAGGTTCAGAACAAACATATTGGTATATTTGAACATATAAGAGAGTCGACTGTTTCAAGGCAGTAGAAACATTAACAGAAAAATCGACCGAATACAATCTGCCACTAAACTTAACCTTCATAGACTGTCAAAAAGATTTTGATAGTATAGAACTGTGGGCAATGGAAAAAGCACTATCGACCAGTCGCGGAGAATTTATTCTATAAATGAGAACGCCTAAATGATAGTACAACTAGGCGATTCCCATAAAGGTGAAACTGTACACGATAACAACGGAAGATATATGTAAGAAACTAGAGTGGAAACAGAAAGGAAGAAGGCACAATCATCTGCGATGCGCACATAACTTTGGAACTATAACAATGCTTTACGATAGAGATCGACAGAAGAATTAAATAACCTTGGTCAGCACGTGAGAAACAGAACAAGATACTAACGAACAATAAAATACCGCTATACTTTTGGCGCACTTCTTGTAAAATAAAAATATAGTGCCCAAACCTGGACTGTGCTACCTAAAATCGTAGATAAAATAGCGAAAACACAAAAGGAAATTGAAAAAAGATAATCAATATGAAGTGAGCGGATCAAATAAGAAAAATAACAGATTAGAAAAATAATTGCTTTCTTGATACGGGGATATGCTAGCCACACTATGACAAAGACAGGCAAAAGATGGAACAAAGACAAAGTAGTAGAAACTATAGACGTCAAAAGGTGGAAGAAGACGGATGCGATGGTTACACGATTTAGAAAATGGCTGGTTTTGGTTGGATGAGACATACAGCAAACAGAAATATATGGAGACAAATATGGAAAGCCAAATATTGGATAGCTAAGTTGTGTGGAAGAGAGAGAATTCATATTTAAAACAATTACTATTAGGAAAATATGGAAGTCGCTAATACACGCAGTCCCATAGATGGTATCGCGAAACACCTACAGGGGAAAAAGAAAAGGAAAAGAGAACATTTAAAACATATGTAACCATTGTAATCGTGAAAAAAAAACACCCTCTAAGATTTCTTCAAATCTTCACGTTTCTTGGTCCCTAGATGACTAAAATTCCGTCCGTATGTCTGTCCGTCTGCCTGGTGGCCTGCCTGTTCGCCTGTTGACAGTATAGCTTAAAAATTATTTTTGGAGGAAGTCGATATTTTGCATGCGGATTATGTCTGCCTTGCTGGAAACCGAGTATACAGGGGGCGATTCAAAAAAATGTCTAGGTTTGCTTTTACTGACGAAAATATAAAAGTGGTAATTTGCATATAGCTGAAGATTTACCGTCGATGAGAAGTGGGACCCAACAGATACAGGTTAAATGTTGTAAAAGAGACAAAAATGGGCGGGGGACTAGGGGGAATTACTCCCGGGCTGCTGCCAAGCTTTGAAATTGTTCTCGCAGGCACTAAGTTCGAATCCCACCGCCTGTAATGTTTTTTAATTTGCAAATTGATGTATATCGCATTACCAATTGTTTCCTTTTATTGTTTCAGTATTATTAGGAACGTTATGATAATTTTACCACTAGTTTTCTTTGATTTTTCAAAATATTTAGTGTCGCAACTGCTACTTGTGAGGGAAGTTCTGAGTAAAGCCCATTACAGATGTTTAGTTTTTATTTTGCTATATTTTATGTACGTAAGCATTTGTGGATCCGTATGTTCGTATGAACGTTTGTTCTTGTTTTGGGCCACTTCATATATCATTGCAAGTATTAGAAGGTAATTTTTAGGCTTCTATATACCAGAGCTGATTTGAACCCTTTTTGAGGATTTGTGTGAGGCATTCGAATACTTGAGCACTAAAGGATACGTGATCGGGATTCTTAAACCAAGTGAAAACATTCGTGTTTGAATACCCACTTTTTGGATTCAAATCACTTTCGGTGATTCGAATCCTCGATGGCCCGTTTTAGCCTTGTCAAAAACTTACAAGAAGAAACATATGATTATTTTTATCTGATTATATTACGAGCACTGCTTTTATTTTTTTTAACTTTATGTCTAAAGTAGACTACAATAAAGTACAATTTATTAAATTTTTTTGTATTAATCAATACAGGTTCCAGTCTAATCATCATAACAATAAAATTTAAAATTATAACGATACCTGTATATTGTAATAGTAATAATAATTCTGAAGTTAAAGTGAGGATTCGGATCCCTGATAATTTTTTTATATAAAAATCTGAACTTGGTATCCGCGATTCGAATTCATTTATAGAGGATTCGTACCAGCTCTGCTATATGTATACAATATACCATGTTTCGTATCATAATCGCAGTTTTTTCTTCATATTCTTTTTATTTTTATTTTTTTTAAATTCTTTTTCGACGTTACCCTCATGGTTTACATGCCGTCTTTTGCTTCTTCTTCCTGCACATTCTTTTCTGCCATTGTATTTTTACTTCCTTTTACGATAAAGGAAGTATTGGATTCACCCCAAAAATTCGAAATTGAGTTTTCAACAGAGCTTCACGCTTTAGAGTCCCCTGAACCCAAAAAACATGTTTTTGTTCATTGGCCTGTCTGTCAGCCTGTCTGTCTGTTTGTGTATCTGTGAACAGAATATCTCAAAAGAGAAATGAGGTATGGCGTTGAAACTTCATAAATACGTTTTGTGTACTATCTAGATGCGACAGCAAGCTTCTGAAGAAAATCGCATAACCGGAAGTATGGTGTTTACTTTTGTGATTTTTCAGTTCTTTCGATTTTTTCAAAAACGGCTCTAACGATTTTTTTCAAACTTGACATTTTTATTACATTTTTAATGTGCATTGATGTGAAGTAGGTGATTTTCAAGTTGAATACCTCCAAAAAGGAGTCTCTTGTTTTTTTCAATTTTTTTATTAACTCCTATTTTAAATAGAAAACCCGGTATGTTACATTTTTGAATTAAGCTTAAAATTTTAGGGAAAATTTGTCTTTTGAACTAACACTATTTTGTACGGTTTCTGTAAATTGTGATTTTTGAAAATTTTTGACAATGCTTGAAATTAAAAATCAAATTTTTAATTAAGATTCCCAGCTAAAAGCTGGGAAATCTCTTTATTTTTACCTCTTGGAGACCATTCCGCCAATTTCTTGGGCCATTTGTGTTCCTACATTCGATTAACATATCCATACCAATTTTAGCGCGTTATTCTCGTTTTGGTGATAGAGTACGTTACACCCATTCGATTCCAAATTTCCTCTTAATGTAACCTGCCCACATCTCATGTAGTCCAACTCCACTGTTCTTATTCAGACTTTATTAATGGCCGTATTTCGGCTCCATAGATTACCGTGGTTTCAACTATGTCGTGAAAGACTGAGGTTTTTGCTGCGTAGTAGATTATATGAAGCTTTAGTTACAATTCTAATTCTTCACATTGCTATTCTTGTGGATATATCTTTTTCACATGTACCTGGTGAGCGTGTAGTCGTTCCTAGATACTTAACGATATTACAGGATTTAATATCCTTGTCATCAACTCTTACATTTTGCTTAACGTTTTCAGTGCCCTTATATTCTGTTTTTACTTTCGTTGGCCAAAAGACGTAATCGTGAAAAAATCACCTTCCGAGGTTTCTTCATATCTTCCCGGTTCAGGTTCCCTATATGATGAAAAATATGTTTTATCAATTCCGTCTGTCTGTATGTCCGTCTGCTTGTCCGCCTGTCTGCCTGTACGTCTGTCTGCCTGTACGTTTGTCGGTCTGTACGTTAGTTGGCGGTATATCTGAAAAACTATTTTGCATGCGGCGTATGTCAATCTAGCTCGAAACCGAGAGAATTTTGGTTAAATATATACACCTTAAAAAGTCTGCATATTTTTACTTGAACTCAAAAACTGTTAGTTAAATAAAAGTCACATTGCTCAGGTTTCTACCCTTGACGAAAAAGGGAGTCGTGTCGTCAGAACGTCGTTTATACCGCAGTTGTAAGAGCATAGAGTAACCGAGATTTGGTGGTTCAGAGTTAGAATGACGGGCTAGCATCACGGTCCGTGTCGGATCCCGATTTCGAATCCCACCGGCCACACTTTTTTTTATTAAAGTTGATTCTGTTCGTATCGAAGATCCAACTTTTTCAATTGTTTCTTTGTCTCGCGCTTCTATAAATATTTGGTTCATCATCGGTGTCGAAATTTTTATGATCTGAAGTTACTTTTCTTTGTCAACATTACAATGATATGGTTAATTTGGCCAAGCTATTAAAATGTAAACTGGAGCAATTGACGCTGTTTATTTTAAAATATAAAATCCATTTGTATAGCATTGTCTTATTCTTTGTACTTAAGTATTTTTGTTTTAAATGTTTCCATTTGTTGAATTGAGGAGGTCGGAATGTTCGTTGTTTATAAGAAAATTATATATGAATTTCAGCATTGAAGTTATAAAAAGACAGCCAAGTAGTTAGTCGCAAGTGTTGAATGTAATACTCGATTTTATGTTACCTTATTTGTAAAATATATTTTAAATGCCGCCTAATAATGCAAGGACATGGCACGAAGCGAAACATTGCAATAAAAGTAGACCTTACATACCACATTTATCAAACTGATAATTGCATTTAACGTTTTAATACGCTGTAAGTTATTGTTTTCCAGTTGCGTTGTATTGTATTGGTTAAGCTTGTATTCGACGCTTATTACTTGAAATATTACCATATCGATTCAAGTAGGATGAATAATAAAGAGTAGAACATTTCAACAGAAACTGAATAAGATTAGTGTGTATATCAGGTTATCTACCGTATGTATAATTTCAAATAGATTGCATACAAATAGGCGTTATTGGGGATAGCTCGTCACGAACCATGTCCACGGTTTAACAGTGCCAAGAGCGATTGTGGTGAAACGTTAAAAGTTTATTATTAGCAGAATTTGCTGTTAGCTCTTATAGAGGGGATATCCTGCCACTTGCTCTTTTTTGGGCAACACGATCGCCATATCTACAGTGCTAATGACAATGTTGGACGATATTATTATATTAATTCTGCAATTTGATTAATATAAATTCTACGTATTATATACACTCGATAACTTTATACCAATTAACTACTTATGTCGCCTCCGTTTTAGTTTTGTGCACAATACCAGGTGGATACGTGCATTTTCTGTTTCTATCCCTAACTACTTTTTGGCAGACGGCTTTGTAGTAATCAAGTCTGTCCTATATACGTTTGTGATGAAAGCGCCAATCGCAAAATGCCATTGAATTTTTTAGTTTTACTAATTCAGTTGTTTTTTACATTTTGACCCACATTCAGGATGGGTTTTCAATTTTGTAGTTATTTCCTACAAAATGACGTCATTAAGTGGCGGTTATTAAAAATTTAAGTTTCCGACCCGGCTTTTCCTTTAAAAAATTGCTGCGGAATCGATGAGGAAGCAAGTTTGATCATAGTTCGGAGGGAGCGCCGGGTGGAATTCTAAATGAGAGTCGTCCCTTTTAATAATGGAGGCGGCAGAGGCGTTTTATAATGAAAACTAATTCAGGGGCACGTTTAAAACAGACGATATCTGATCACTATCCCCGATTTAACCCATTTAGTGCCTGGATAAACTGCAATTAAAAACTAATTAGCCAGTGAATGCTAATGAGAAAATTGTGCCGGCTTCGACAACTCGCTGGAAAACTGCTGCTGCTTAACGATGTGTCCGGGAGTGGCTTATGCATGTAATTTGTTTAGTGCTGCTATTTTTAATGTTGCCACTGGAAGTTATAATGAAAGGAGTTAATGAAGGAGATTCGCTTGTAGCGAACTGATGACAGCATCCTTTTTTTCCATACGTGTCATTATTTCTGTAGGAGACTAGAGACTAAACTTATGCAGTAAACACTAGAAAATCAGCCAATTTCATTTAGAGACTATAATAAATGACAGTCTACTTAAATAAGTTTCATTGGCGTTTGAAAGGAAAAAAATAAAGATTCGTAATAAAATTAACATTCACGTACACATAACCTAAATTACTTGCTACTACATACAGAATGATTCAAAAGGTATAGTACAAACTTAATGGTGTAATGTTACAGAGGATTTCTTTATTCTTATCATTGTGCTGGTAAATCAAGTCATATAGGAAATAAGTCAAACAAACGCTAATTTATTATGACAGAAGGTGTTAAAGCTTGAATTATTGTTGTTTTCTAAGTGTGGTAATGATGAATCCTTCTCCGATATTCTACTACTGCTGCACGAGCATTCCCGCTGCAATAGCTAGATACAAAATGCATTTCTGCATATTCACGTACTGAAAAAGGTTCAATCATTACCACACAAGAAAACAAGAATAATTCAAGCTTGAAACACCTCCTGTCATAAGAAATTGGCGTTTTTTTAATTTATTTTTCTATAGCACATGTTAAAGTGTGCTTTTATCAACTCAAAACAAAAGGTCAGGTTTTACTTTAACAGCAAGGGTAGATAAAGTAGCACTTTAACATCAAGGATAGATAAAGTAATTTAATTTTCTAACTTTTGTTTAAATGAAATATGATAGCTTCGTATTATCGTAGCAACCCAATCTAGCTACTGACATTTTGAAATGTGATTGACTGTCCTTATTTTCTTTTAAAATTGTTAAAGTTTTTGCTATAGAAAAAAATGTTGTATTATACACGACGATAAAGTGATTTCTATCCACTCTTGAATCATTAACGTCTCGACGTTAAACGATTCACTCGTGGATAAAATTTAACTGTATCGTCTTGTATAATAAATTACTATTATTTGAAATCGGCATTAAAGTACCTCGAAATCGTCATTAAAATATGAGAAATCGGCATTAAAGTAATTCATTGTTTTATGACTTTTTTGTAGGTGGCGAGGCGACAGATAAACGTCAACCGACGTTAACATAACCTACAAATGTTGTAATTTCACGATTTCTCGATTTCAAATAAAACATAATGTACTCCTCGGCACTGAAGTTCCTTTTTTCCCATCATGTGGTTTATGTGCCTTGGCCCTACGGGCCTCGGCAACTAAATCCAAAAAAGTTAAACTGCAGTGCCTTGGTATACAAACTACTATTTCTAGGTGACTTAACTACTATTTCTAGGTGACATTGTTTAAAAGAGCAATTATAAAAAAAAAATTCTGTGTAACTAGATATCTTTTGAATCACCCTGTATATGTTTGTACTCCATACGTAAAGCCCGAAATAGTTATTTGTTGAGAGAAACAAAGATCCTGAAGGATTTGGATTTAGAGCTTTGCGAGTCTTGGGTTAGCTCGGGTTGTTTCTCAATGTCTGTCACGATACTCACGATTACCTTTCAAGCTATCGAAATTTTCATCTAGTCAATTGCTACACTATCTGTATTGGGATAAGATTATTTATTTTCGCATTTCAAAATGCTTTGCATGCAACTAAGTTACTTGCATTCACATAAATTTGGAATTAAAGTAAATGCCTCAAATAGAATTAACGAATACGAACACGTAAATATACTAATAGATTAACAATATTTATGTGCATTTATTCATACCAGACGTAATATTTCTTTGTTGAATATTAAAGGCCCAAATTGATTGAGCACTGATTGCTCCCATTGTTCATATATATTATATCATTGTATCTTTTGTTCTAATGCCATTGAGAGAACATTTATCATTGTATCTTTTGTTCTAATGCCATTGAGACATTAGAATAATTTTTGGATTAATGACATTTATCTCATCTGACTATACAGGGTGCTTCTAAAATAAGGGGACATACTTTGCAGATATGTTATGTCAAAAATAAATCAAAAAGTTAGAAAGACCCCTGCCCGCAAATGAGTCCTTTATAAGATACCAGCTGACCCGGCAAACGTTGTTTTGGATTATGACATGGGAAAAACCCTTCAAACCATTAAGCACAGAATCATAAAAGTATGACTGCAAATAGAAAGTCGTACAGTGTATAGAAAAACACACTTTCGATATTTTCCAATTTTCCGGCTTTACCTTTCGATTTTTCCGAATTTTCTTTTTTGCTAAACCACCTCGGGAGTAAGACGAACAAAACAAAAAAAATCATCCAAATCGGTCTAGCCGTTCTCGAGTTTTTGCTTTACTAACATACGGCGATTGATTTTTATATATATATATAGATTAGTGATGGGCTTATTCGAATGAAAATAACCGGTTATCCGGTTATTCAAATAACCTATGTAACTCGGTTTTCGTTCCAAGTATTTGAATGAAAAATAACCTCATGCTGATATGTAATACGCTTTGAATATAAAACCTCTATTCAAAGGTACTACGTGCCATATCTCAGCGACCTACCCAGTGGTCAAAATTCTGTAAATATAAATACGTCATAACTCATAAACAAAGCAGGTTGTATTGAAAACATCATTTGGTTATCGCGTAACTACCTCCTATCATAAACATTTTCAAATTCTGGGGACCTGAAACCTGAACGCCTGAAAACTGCAAACGCATCAAGCTAATAAAATATTTTTTTATTTGCTTACATCTCTAAAGGTTTAAAACAAGAGGCGGCGCCTTTAACCCGCCCGATCGATAAAGATAAACGTTTTACCACTTTTTATTGCGATTAGAAAGCAGTCCGGCATATTTCTTTCTTTCTACACTTCTTAATAAATACCTCTTAATTTCCAATACATAACACATAATGTACGGTCGGCGCCTTAGAAATCGGGCACTACACACTATTATGATATATTTTGCATGTATTTTTTAAGTGTATAAACTGGATTTTTACAGTTATTATGGTTTTAATTGTTACGTCAGATTGTTGATTGTTTGTCAATTATGAAATGCCATCTCACATTAATGAAGTAACCGGAGCAAGAATACTCCAAAGACTAGAAGAACATATTACGTGTCCCGATTTCTAAGGCGCCGAACGTACATATTATGTTTTGGTTCCTCTGCTATCTGCAAGTTACGATGTCGATGCCGATGACGGTGAACCGATGTCGATGCAGATGACGGTGAACCGCCAACCGGCAAACCGGCTGACTTAATCGAAACGAATCGAGAGCCAAAATGTATTCGAATGATTATTCAAATAATCATTCGGTTATTAATATGATTCGAATGCAAATAATTCGGTTATGAAAATTGTCCGGTTATGCCCATCACTAATATAGATTAAGCTTTAAAGTTTTAATGTAGGTATTTAGAAAAACAATTATATGAATTTTGTGCAGTAAATGTTTTCTGATTTGGCTGTTGTCGATTTAGAAATGACTCTTGATAGAGCCTTGCAGCCTCTCAGTCACTCCAACTTGCACGACCGTACATAAAAATTGCATCCAGTTTAAAAAAAAAAAAATTGGCTATTGCGTTATTAAAACTGCATTTGACTTATTTCCATCAAATTTCAATAGTACACTCACTTAACAACTTCACTAAGTAATTTTGATAACATTATCCACGTTTCCAAGCAAGGTAAACATTTAATAATGATTTTCCAGATTTCATATTACTTAAGCCACCCACATTAAAACTTTAAAGCTAAATATCTTAGAAATGGGGCATTTGCGGATACGGGTTTATTGTAACTTTTTAATTTATTTTTGACCATATAATACTTGTGCAACTACGTTCCCTTGTTTTAGAAACACCCAGTTATGGATGATCCTAGGCCAGTGAGTCATATTTCGACAGTTGTGAATGGATGCTAGAGAAGGTATTGACCGATACAATATTTTTTGGGTACTTAATTGTGTAAGAAAGTGGTATCTGCATAACTTCAATTGCAGTATGCTTTTACTAAAAAATAAGCCACGTTTCTTGTCATTCGTAGGCATTCAAAAGAAAAACTAATATAGAAACTCAATTTATTGTATCCACCAATGCAACATACTGTCCTAATAAGGAAGTAATTCTGAAGGAAGGGGGTGCTTATCTGAAAATGAAAAATTTTTGGATGCGGTTAATTAAGAATGCAAACTGCATATCACAAGTGCAACAAGATGTAATTTTTAAAGTGAAGGATGCTTGGAGTCTAGTATTACTTGATTTTTTTTAGAAAGATGTCACCGCTGAACGCTCAAATACACACTGGCAATATAATAAATTAACTAGAATCTTACAACGTTTCAATAGCGTCCAACGGGCGTTGGCCCGTAGCTTAGTTGTGAGCTACTGTGGAGGAAGGGTTGGTTAACACTTAAATGATGAAAATCAAATCGCAAGTTACATTGAAGGGGGTATCTCAGAATTGCACTTATCAGACGCAGGCTCTTGGATAAGCTATAACCTGTTACAGAAAGGAAAATGACATAAACGCGGTGCAACTATAATGATATTTATATTCAGTAAATTCATACAGATAATATAATTCGTAATTTCGTATCGAAATGAAATATTGATTCTAGGGTATCTAATAACAAGATAATTGGGGTTAACCTAACACCAAACCCACGTAGTGTACATATAGCGTTCACAGTGTAACGTATGTAATTTTTAATTTTAAATGTAATCTGAATGGATCGATAAACAAAGCGCATATTACGCAGGAAATACGCATTTAAATCGCGACTATATTAATACATAATTGTTAAAGCGGATTAAACAGGAAAATTTAAATATAAGTTCATAAACTTATGCACCTTAATATCAGTAAGGCAAGGTTGTGGTATATCTGTTGAATACAGCGCCATACGAAAACGAAGTCAAGGGGCGAAACCGCAACTAGAAACTTCAATCTATTTAATTCGCAAACTCAAATCTCGTAAACTCATCAAATAAAATCTAGAAGCTACTAAACGACCGTGCCAACACTCACGTCAACCAAACGCACAACTTCGTGAAGCAAATTATGCAATACGCCAAAAACTCAACAGAAAGCGTCTGAAGAGCTATTCAATACGAGATATCACGCGCAGATTCGCACAAATAAGCCAACCAATGCAATTTCGGGAATGAATTATCAAATAAATTCACACAAGTGACACAGGGGACACTGCCTACTGTAATCGAATGCCAGCTGTCAATTTTCAATATTTCAAAATAAACACTATGTGAGGTAAATATCGAACTCCACGAATTAATTAACTCTTTCAGAAGGGGCGTAACAAAGCCAGGAAATATCACATAACGCGAGGAGGCGAAATGCAGAAGTCCAACGCAAACGTACAATTTCAATTCACAACGTAACCACGTGACCTCGAAATACACATTTTTGCAGTTAGGAATTAATGACGACCCTAAAAATGTAGACTTCTGACGAGCGATGGCCAAGTTTCAAACCAATTACAAATTTACCAAAGCATAGTCCAACCATGGTCTGGTTGATTATAGGATATATAGTAATTGTTTAAGCTTTCTCAAAAATAGCAACATGGCCTCAAAAATTCAGGGTATATTAATATTTAATTCTAAAGAACTCCAAATTAGTAGAAAAAATTAGTAGTTTCTGTAATGACTTTAAAGTTGACATTCTTAACTTCGAACCCAAACGCTTTTAACGGTTTCTCTCAAACATTGAATGTAGTAACTATGTAACTAATAATATTCTTATATAAAACTATCACATTTGAGAATCCTAGTGTAATAATTCGTTAACTTATATTTATCGATTGCTACTTAACACTTTAACAGTAGGGGTGCATACGTATGTAAAAAACATATTTGTGTATATTTCCTTTCCAAATTTTCTACATACGATGAAGGGATTGCAACTTCCGACATATTACACAGTTATTATAAGTATATCATCCTGTAGAATTCGATGAAAAACATTAATAAAAAATAAGGCGTGGGAATGAAGGTATTTGAGCACTCGCCATGCAAAACCAGACGCATCGTAACTTGTCTACTGCAGTTCATATAAATATTTACTTCGGCAGAGAACAGTTTTATGGACGCTGCCACGTCCCATATAGACTCAGTAATTTAGTATAAATGTTGAATGGAAGTTTCTCATGAATAAATGCAGCCTTGCTGAAAAATCGGGTCATGTAGGTAAAATGTGTCTTGTATTTTTAAGCAATTTCCGTTGTCGGTTTCTGTGTGTTGATTTAGATTATATAACAAATGCAATTTTTTCTTATTTAAAAAGTATTGAGAAACTAACCAGTTTGCTTTTAAAAATGAAACGATTTTATTGCATTTGGAAATTGAGGGAAGCCTACAAACGTGGCTTTTACTTAGAAACCAATATTTGCTAATTGAATTGGGAATTTATCGCAGTTCATATGTGTAACTACGTCCTGTATCATCTGTCAAAACAACTTTCAAATTAGTTACTTTTATATAACTACTGGTTGAAGTTAACAACTTTCAACGAGTAAAAATCGTATAGCTGTTCTTTTGAAACGTTGCACATTCATCGAGGAATTAGGGACTAATTTGAAATTAATCGATTCGTTCCTATTGCTTAAGTATGCTTGTTGGATTTTTAACACTATTGTGTATTAGGTCATTTGCGTCGTATGAATTGGGCAGAACATTTCTATGTACAGATTCATTTCCTAATTTGTTGCATTTGCAGTCCGATTGCACTCCTCACTATAAAAAAGTTCGTATAACTGCATATTTGAAAGTGCTTCCCCAGCGATCTGCGCCCTGCGCAGCAGATATCAAAGAACTGATTTTGTTCAACATTATTTGTAATGCATTTAGCTAAGATAATGAGTTTAATAGTAGCTATAAAATAAATTTTCATTGGTGTATCAACTGGACAATATTTGTTGGTGCTCGAAAGCGCGCATTGACTACTACTCTGTATCAGATTAGTTATTTACGTTAGTTTATCTCTATAACAATTGGTTCCCCCAAGTTTCACTAGTGCTGTATTGTACTTTTTTTAATTGGACATCCCTTGTTTTGGATTTAAGAAATTGTAAACGAGGAAGATGAAAAAGATGACAGTTAAAAGTATGTTAAAAAACAAGCCTCCCATGTAGTTACACTAATTACAAAGCCAAACCGTAATGTTTATTTTTATACTCCGATAAATAGCAGATATTATTTTATATCCTGTAACGAATGCCATTCATTGTTCTTAAATACTAAAAAACAATTTTTGTTTACCATATTGGCAAGGCTGTAAGTTTTCTTTGTAGAACCTGGCCTGATTTTTTAATATTTATTTTTAATATATGTGTTGTTAAGTTATATAACAATAAAAATTACGATTACCGAGTAGAGTAACATGTGTTAAAAAAATCAGTAAAATTACTGTAGAAACCGAATTTATATAGTCAGTAATGTATTGATAATTTATCGACTATTGGTACTATCTATAAAATTAGTAACTAGCCTAACATGCCCTTCATAATAAGTGAACCTTCAGTCTTTCTTCTTCCACCACCTTTAACGTTTCTTCTACCACTTCCAGCCTTTCTTCTAGGCTTGGTGACGCACCTACTTTTCTGACCGTTTTCAGTCTCCCCTCTGCAATACCTATCTTCGACAAATTCTTCAGTCTTATCTATTGATTACTTGAATCAGTTCGTGTATTAAAATGAATACTTATTCTATTATTAAGCAGCGTCGTATAGTAGTAAAGTTTTTTTCCTTGAAAGTTTTCCGGACCAGCTTAATAGCTACACGCAGAATCGTTCACTGTTTTATACTGATACTTCTCTCAATATTGGCTTTTGTAAGGGCGTCTTCATGAAAGGTTCTCAGTCGCTAAGTTGGTCGTCTGATAGTAGATCCTGCGGTAGTTTACGTTTAATTCGTTGATGAATAGATTGTTCTCCTAGCATGTAATGGACAGCGCCTGGGCACTCACTAAGTTTACCGTCAAATTTTAATGCACTTTTTTATGTACGTCTCCACTGTAGGAATTTGTAGATCTTGATGTATTTGAGTATTTCGAATAAACCAATGAGCGTTTGTCGCTATACGTAGCACTTTATTTTGAAATGTTTGTATCTTAATCACTGTTGTTTTAAGTAGTAAAGTTTGTGCCATTGTCATCTGGGATGAAGCAAACCCGATCGGTGATGATGCAGCGTGACGCACGTATGCAGCTTCGCTCGCTTTTATATAAATATGATTGATATCGATTGTCGAAAATAAAAATACATGCCATTCTTGGTCATCGGTGTATGGTGTACACAGCATCGTAAAAAGGAGAAATTGAATTTTATGACAACGGATGCTTGCCGTTTTGCTACAATTTTGGCGTTGCGCATTTTGATTAGTGTCTTCACTTTTTAAATCGCTATCCGTTAATAGTATGTATGTACGAGTGCTCGTTATAGAGTAGTCGCATAAAAATATTATTAGAGTTGTATAATAAAAATGTTATTATAAATCACGTTAAACTTTTATTGGTAATCAAAAACAAAACTTTTACATTCTTAGAACTACAGAAACTTCGCTCGTTCTACATTCTACATTTCTAGATGCTGCTTTTATTGAGTAAAATAAAACTTAAATTGCATTACGGCATAACCAGTTTGCAGTTTGATGAGGTGGCTTTTTTTTACATTTTCTATTGTTTGATATTTCGACTAAATACATACATACAAAAATAAATGTTGTAAATAGGTAGGTATTGTATACGATAGTATAATATATATAAATGGTATATATATACTAGTGTGATACTAGTGATGACGATTGCATCATGAGGTCTTACGTGTATAGAGCCACATCGATCTAATTTTGCAATTCCTACAACTTATAGTCAGAATCGTGATAACATAACTGTTCCTTGACGTAAATTACATAATGTACTTACGTTATGTCGAAATGAAATTGAAATGTTTTAGTGTAATAAATGTAATAATTTACTTTGTATTTTTATAAACTGTTTAATAGACTGCCTAATCAATATTTTATTCAAAACGATTCATGATTTTATTAATTTTTAGATATTTATAGAAATGAGAAAATAGTAACCTCGGAGTAAACACAAAATTCAGATAGTTTATGAGGTTAATCTCACTGTTGAGATTGCTCGTGTGATTTTCTGAACAATTTTTAAACATTTTGAAGATGGGTGAAGTCATTTAAAGCATCTTGGTTATGTTTAACGAAACTTACTTCTATATTACTCGGTATGTGAACAAACAAAATCCTCGAAAACGCATCGTTCTGCATTCTGAAAAAATCACAGGATGGTACGGAGTGTCTGCATTTTCTTGAACATAAAAATGATAATCGTCAATTGAAATCGATATGTACACCTTGTATAGACTTTCCATGCATCTGAACTAAAGAGATTTGCTGTTAATAATCGAATATGATTTCACAAGTGCTTGTTTACATGTTTCCTCTCATCTTATTTCGCGATATCATAGTAACATTTTATAATATCCAAGGTTTACTGATTTATACCTTATTTACGACGACTTATCTCGTACTCGTATTATTGATATTTAAGCAAGCCATGCGCGAAAAGAGTAGTTACAATAATTATTACAAAATTTCTCAATAAACTACCCAACCAATCGTGTCGTAATGATAATGTGAATCAGATTAAAACAGCCTGCAAGGATACATTTATTTGTTAAAAATGTACAGTACTGTTAACTTATTTCGTAATGGAAAGTCAGTTTCTAGGATAGACAGCGCATACCAAAAACAAGTGAATGGAACTGAATAAAAAAAACCGTCTTATGTCTTACATAGATGCAGAGGCAGAACATTTAGGATATTTAAGGGAAGAATAGACTATTTCATTGCTTTACATGGCTTCACAAGGCATAATATGGAGAAACTGAAATTTAAAGTTTTCTCTTATAGTTGGATATCCCAACCCACCAACCCTATAATATCCACGTTGAACTGAATCATATTCGAAAACCTCTTAGAAACAACGGTTATAGTACTAGGAATATGCAGTCCCCCATCAATCGCCATCTTCATCCACAGCCACCCAAACCTGCAAAAGCCGATCCTCCCGCGGCAATAATATTTCTTCCCCATATTCACCAAGTCACCGATTGCGTAGGTAAATTTATTGGAAAACAAAACATCAAGACAGTATTTAAATCTCGGAGCAAGACCTCACAGGTTCTTCCTTCACCCAGAAATAAATTAAACGCCATGGCATCTAAAGTGTTTATAGATTCCCTTGCTCCTGCAAAACTATATGCATTGGTGAAACAGGCCGTTCAGTTCAAACTCGTATCTCTGAACACTAGCGTTGCATTGGGTCGGGTCGTGTTTCATCAGCATTGCCAAACCCCATCGCAATACCGACCATAATCGATCAAACTTCTTTAAATCCTTAAATCCCCATTTTTCTTCAGCAGAAAGATTCAAAGACGAAGGTTTTCCCTTACCTCCATGTGGAATGCGCTATTTTCTAAACCCCGCCCACCGTTGCCTTCATTCAAACGCGACGACACTTGCCTTTAAATTTCGCCTTCCTCCTTTAAATCGTCAAGAGTTTTGCCTCTGGCGTGGTTTACTATGCTCTTTTACTAATAGGTAAATGAAATTTGGCTGCTTCGATGAATAATAAAGTTGTGGGAGATGGATAGCCGAAAAGTTGATTGTAGTATAAAAAATATTTTGTTCCTTACAACAAAATATTTTTTATACTACAATAAACTTTTTGGCTATCCATCTCCCACAACTTTATTATGCTCTTTTACTTACCACCTTCAATCTCATAATGGCACAGTCTAATCCCGGAAGTCCTTCGTTACATAATGACAATGACCGTAAAAGCCCCTGAAATCATCAAATTTGCCAGGCAATAAACATATCACAGTTGTTTCACCTGTTTTATCGAGATATGTTCTTTTAGGAGAAGATACGAACCCATCTTCCAACCTTCAATATATTATTCAAACCTGGACATGTTCTCATACCCTTCAATTTAAGTTTTTATTATATAAAAATCTTACCTAACCTCTAGTTAGAAAATTTCATACGGTTATACCGAGTTGCATTTTTATGGAGAGTTGTTCGATTGGGCAGAATTTCATACTTTTGCTTTAAAATTGCTCTAAAAGGATACCTTCTTAAGAAAATAAGTTCAAATCATATTCAGATGCAGCTAAATAGTTACAAGATCCTGTGAAGTCATAAAAATATGTTTCAGTTGTGGACTTGTCAATCCTCCAGCCAGTTTTAGTATGGGTGATATTATCTTACCTCTTTTGTAGCGACTTCGAATGCCAATTTCAGCTCCCGCACTATTTTTATGATGTTTCGGGGAATATTCCAGGACGCGAGTTGTTAAATTTTAATGATGTTCGAAATCTAATTCGGGACAAGTTGCGGAAACGTCTGAGCCATAGTGCAATTAGCGCCGCCCGTAACTGATATATTATTATGAGGGCGATTGAATTTCCAATCCTCCATTCCTCATGGCGCTCGTCACCTCGCATAATTAAGTAATTGAAGATAGGATTAATATTAGCAACCCCTCCTTGGGTGTTTGACCGGCCGCTTTCCGCTGAATAATAAATAGAGCACGGCGCTTGCATTCGTCGCCCCAAATTCAACCCTCGCACCGCAACGGGGTCGCGCCGAATTCCGCCCGTGACTCACTTTTCCTGTTTTTCCGACGCGTCCTTGCAGCGATCCTGCTGCGAGCTGCTGCTCCTGGTCTTGACCCATTTATTCCCCTGCACTGGGGTACCAAGGGCGCTTCCACGCCACCCCTGCGACGTGCCGCCCCTCCCGCGTCGTCTATCTCAGAAGTTGGCGCATTTGTCCAAACTTTCGGTGAAATTGATTCGAGATAAGGAAACATTCTGACTAGTCGCTTTGTAAACCGAACTAATGCACTTTGCCAGATACCGAAGAACTTGGAAGTATCGTTTTACAGCTGCTCTTTTTAGCGCCGGAGGCTTAAAGCGGATGGAGGCGGATTATCTTCGAGGCCTACCTTAAATGCTACGAAATCGTGAGCTGATCTTAGGTGCTTTTCATAATTTGTATACGTGGCAGAGTTCTTTCTTATTTATAAATTTTTCATTGACCTAAATGGATTGTTCGAAACTTGTTCTGCGTAAATTTGCCATTATAGAATGACGTTCGGCCATAAATAGTAAATTAAACAGCTAATATCTACGGAAATGGAACCGTAGAGACAAATATTAACAACAGAAAGTGCGGTAGCAAGACTATATCTGGAAGAAAGATGACGGGGACAGCTAATATCTACGGAAATGGAAATGTAGAGACAAATACCGGGTGGCCATAAATATCTGAGATCCCGGTAGCCATGGAATTAGCTACTTATAAATGTTGGTTAGCATTATATTTCAATTACGATAAGTATTGGTACCTATGTAATGTAATAAAATGCAATAAGAGGAGCGGAATGTGCCCCGGATTCTGCATTTTAGCCTACGACTCGATTATAAAAATCTCCTGTTCTAACTCCATTACTTATTGCAATCTGTAATAATTTTTGACAGATAGGAATTTCAGTTGTGATGACATTAATGACATTTAGTTTAGTTGGATTCATCACTTTAATAAAGCGGTGTTGATTCCAAAGGTAATGTGATATCAGATATTTATGGCCACCCGGTATTAACAACAGAAAGTGCGGTAGCGAGACTATATCTTGAAGAAAGATGACGGGGACACATGATCAGGACGGAAAGTGGAAGAAAATCGAGAAGGATATTGGAAGTAAGGGCTATGGGTAAGCAAAGAAGAGGAAGGCCAGTAAATACGTTAGGCAAGGCAGTGATGAATATACTAAAAGCAAGACGCACGACATGGCAACAGGCAAAAGTGCTAGCAGTAGATATGAAATGATGACTCCGTTTTGTTATAAGTGACCGGACGTGAAAAACAATGGTACAATATCTCTACACCTAACGGTAGAAACGCGTGTTGTGCCTGTTTGCGTCTATCATGTTTTATCGTAACTGTGTCTTTCATAATGCAACAATAAGCATGCGCGTTTACTTAGCATTCCTGGTCTAACGCGTAATACATCAGCCTATAAATCGAACCTTACCGACTGTGAAACGATGCAAATCTACAAACATTTTAAATTGATTTTGGTACTAGTGGTCAAAAAGAAAGGTGCGAGTATTTTTATTTGTTTGTAATGTCGAACTGCACATTGGTTTTATAACATTTCATGGAAAGTTAAAAAAAGACATGCAGTGTAATAAATGATTATTTTAGCAAGTATCCCAAATATGTTTTATTTCATGGACTCTGTAAAACTCCTGACTTCTTACAGGAATATTTTATTCTTCAATTATTCTAAAACTACTGGCGATCTGGCTCATAATACACACAAATAATTGTTAGTCGTATAGGGTAACTGAATCATTTTAACAGAAGTCAGGGTTTGAAATCGCCTTTTTGCCCTGATTGAAACCTATACCAAGATGACGAATCAATGAGAAGACCATGAGAAAATGACTTCCCTAGTGGTTGTATGACACCATTAATCTGTGATATTCTGACTGTGTAGTCCAGTCTTTTTAACAGTGTCAGAAAGTGCATTGATACAAGTGAGGGACCAAAATAAAACGATGATCGTAGACCGAAAAAAATTAATGTCTGTGATTATATGTTAGGGTCAAAGTCTGAAGCACTTCGCACATTGCCTAGGCAATCCTAGGTTAGCCCAAGCCAATACAGCTCAAGAACACGGCCTAAGCGCTTCGGCCTGACATCAGCACAGGTAGCTCGAATTTGCTAAAGATTGAATTTACTCCGCCTAGAGCCTCGAGACGAAGAGGCTTGATAAATTCAATCATTGAAGTCGACCTGCCTGTGCTGATATCACGCCAGCGAACTGAGGCATTGTTCTTCAGCTGGTGTTGATAAAGCTCGATTTATTCACAAATTTAGAACAAATAGTAACCTCGCTAGAGATTATCATGGACAGTTTGCCTATATTAAAAATATTTTTTCAGGCTTGGACTGTGTGTCATTGTTGATGTAGAAGAACATTAATTTTCATAAATTTCCACATCGGTTTGGTTGGCACCTTAAATCATTACGCTGTATTTGGTCCAATCGTGTCAGCGAACTTTTATGCGAAAGTGGGGAAAGCGTTCAGTTCTTTTAGTTAACAGTGACGACAAGGCCCAACGCTGAAATTAATAAGATCATCCTGATGGTTGGCAGATCAAATAAATGTAATTTCTCGTTAATCATTGCACAAAGCTATAAGCAGAGCAGATATCAGAAAGATTGGGTGTGATAGAACGGCAAATCCGAAGGAAAACAAGAACACAATTGTTGATCATAACATGCATTTTTGTTTAACCAAAGCTCATAGAAGCCTAAAACACGTGAAAATATTCGTATACAGTGAAATCTGCATAAGACGGAGCTAGAAGAAAAGTATACCTTAGACAGATTTCTGGCTTCAAGTAAATCTTAAGTATTACTGCAAGTTGCATAAAACAGAAACTATTACAACGATTAGGAGTATCACCTAAAAGGTCTAGAAATAATTCAAAAATATTTATTCAAAATTATATTTAGGAGAAATAATTATATAAAATTTAACACAGTACGTTCAACAAAATCTCCAAACTGTATAGAGTAAAAATTGTTGTGTTCCATACTATACTTATTTGTCCGTTGCGGTGCCTGTTAGCTTAGTTTACAACAAGAAAACTTTTAGCTTTTTCCCAGTCATGGTTACAGATACTTAATGCAACAATGTTCCGGAAGTTGACCCAATGCAGCTCGAAACACTGAAAAGATATGCTCCAGCTTCTACTCAAATAAACGCCAATCTGCTCAGAATCAGTGCAACACAATTATATATTGGTTTTAAATACACACAAATAAAACAAGAAAGCAAATAGGATTACACCTTAAACAAGTGGCAATTTATAAACCAAACGGTGTTAATAAAATAAAAACTATAGACAATTGTAAAGTTCTACAAGCATTTGCCCGTTACAAACTATGTATAATAAAATTATGACTGTTATACATTTATATTTAAACAATAAAAGGAGGTCAGAATAGCTGTCCTTTCTACGCGAACATTTAACTGCATGAAAGCCGACATTCTATGCGGTACTTTACGCACTGTATTTCACCCAGTCTCGCGAAACAATCTGATACTCACGCCGAGAGTTGACGCTTGACGTCACATGTCGCGACGATGCCCCTAGGCCGAGCCCAAAAATGGCCCTTGATTCGATACGCGACGAAATTTTACAAATTTGAAACGAGACGCTCACCAACCTTTACTAATTGCGTGCAGGTACGCAGTGCAACTGCTTCCCAGCTGTGGTAGGCCTTGTCAACTTGCAGCTCCTAGCTGAAGATGTCGGCTTGTAGTCACAACTGCTTATTACCCTAGAGCCCGCAAAATTACGCATGGATCTGGAGGCGGAGATGTAATTTCAACGCTTCCCACTGAAATGCGCTCTTGGGCGTTGGCCCAATTTTTTTCCGCGAAGAAATAATCTGTTTCTCTCAAAGTTTGCACCGTTAATGCGACTTCTCTTGCCCACCCTTGTCGCACTTACTATGTCTAACTGCTTTCGGCGACGTTTGCACGAACTGCACACTAAGACCCACGGTTTACATGACGGAAACTCACGAACACTGGCGACAGTTTGAAACTTACTAGATTTACTTACAAGTATATTGAATTACGCAAACGTATAAATTGGCTGTATATTGAAAGTTTATTAATTACTGCTATTGAGCTTAGGTCTAGCTGGGATAATTACCGTTTCAATATCTACGTAAAAATTTTACGCGATAAAAAGGATTTCGGCTTTTCAAATTTCGCGTTATACAGATTTCACTGTATACCACTGTTACCTATTATTATTATTATTACCTAAAATGTATAATTTCTTCCATTTTCGGTTACAACAGATGGGGCGAGAAATATATACATTACTGCATATTATAGACGAGTGATCTTTGATTACCTACATTATGTGATAGCTAAATTCGGCATTACATAATTTCGTTTTTGGTTCTACCAAATCAAACTGAAAATACTGCAGGGTAGAGGTACTGATCCCAAGTTTTCCAATTTTATCAGCTAGTTAGAATAAAACCAAAAAAATATATTGATAATTTGTTAATTTTAACCTAATTTTGCTTTTACATAATAAAGCTTATTAACGCTCATAATAGTATCGAGTTGAAAGAATTTAAAGATCTTATAGAAAATTGGTAGATTCGTTTTATATTCTTGTTGATATGATGAAGCAGGAGCATAATAATCTGAAATAAATACTTGTATAAGATTGAATTACATATATTTTGTTTTGTAGAAGTATACGCTTAATTTTAGGAATGCAATATGGGCTAAATTTAGCTAGATGTTAATGTCGAAGAATAGTTTTTATCAGTATGAATGATAATAGTATTAAAGTGGAAGTTTACTGTAGGCGCATGTGTCTATAATAGAGTTGATGGTAGTAATGATGACGACGATGAGTATTTTCTGTTACTATAGTTACTGTTGCCGGTTTTTGCACGATGTTGTTTGCAGACTCAGTATGTATAAAAAAGGAGTTTGCTAAAAACACAAACACGTCTCGAGCAAGCGTTTGGGAATAATTTTTAGCTTAAGGAGTGAAGTAACATAATCCTGTTCGAAGGAAAGTGGTTGCCTTCTCTAGAATTATTCCGTTAGTGGTATTATTAGCCCAAGATTTTGGAAACTGTATACAAGGTGAAGTATGGTCATTAAATTGAATGCATATGTACTGACCTCAGTAGAAATACATTGCACTAAAAATGTCGCATTATGTAGTTATCCAAACTTTAACTACTAACACATAATGCACCAAATGTGATAGAAATATGCAACAACTGCTTCTTGATTCTGCATGTTATCCAAATTCGGTCTTATCGCAGCCATATGTACGAAATTATGATTATAGGAGATCATTCCAGTCACCGTCAATCAGTTTAAGCATTTAAATATTTGAATATTTTGTGGAATTATTGTTAATTTTTGACGTATAGTTTACTATACAAAGCTATTCTGTTTGATGTCCTCCAACTACTCTTAAATTTAATTACCATACTTTTGAATCGCCCTGTGTATGTGTTTATTAATTTATTGTGCTAAGCAACTAAGCTCTGTATCAATTCTTATATTTTGGAAACTTAATGTTGTCTTTGTCCAATGCATTTGTAATATTTACTAAAACTAAACAAATGACACATTGCATCAAGTCTCTACAAGTCTTCCTCGAAGAAATGTCACCACACTATTCATTTTTAAAGAGTTTTCAGTTTTCTTTCTGAAATTTCTTGTGTACCTAGCTAGTTTGCTTTTCTTCACGCAATTACTCGATATTGCACTTGTGCAATACCCGGGTATTGCACTAGTGCAAAATATTCGCTATATTCGACTCTGATTGGTTCAAATTTTGAAAATTGATTGATGGGATTGGTTTATATTATCTGAGGGGAATAGTCACCTTTATTTAAGAAATTTCGTTTGATGCATAATTACCGAAATTTTTTTTGTATACCACCTAACATTTATGTTTCGCTGTTTTAATCTTTTTGAAATTTATTGCGACCTACTACTCGAGCAATTAGAGTTGGTCGCTGGGCTTACATTCTTATCCAGCACACAATGTTTGGGAATTTTTTCCACGACGTCCACAATAAATATTGTGTGCCTTCCGGGTGGTTCTCATATGTTAGCAGAGGCGTCTGATATCCGCTTGGGAACGTGCATAGCAATGAAGTAGCGGTAATAAGAGGCAAAGAATAGCAACTATGCGTGCCTTCGAGAAGGAAATAGCGGTTTCCTTCCGCTCACACCATTGCCCCAATGTCTGGATATACTATAAAGAAGCACGCGAATTCTTGAAATATTCAATAACAGCTCTTCTCTTATTTCTAGCTTTTTCTGGGTTAATTTTTAACGCTGCTCCTAAGAGACTGTCGTGCTGTATTTCTAGTTATTTTAAGTAGCAGCATACAACTTGAACGAAATACGATGTATTAAAAAACACGATTGTTCTTCTTTTTCGGTGAACTTCAGTTGAGCGAATAAAATAATCGTAACTGAATAATTGCTACCGTAAAAACCACACTACTACCTCGCTTGAAGTACAATCTTAATAGAATATTAAGACACATTCAGCAGCAGTTTTTGCTCAAAACGCGTTACAATAATTTAAAAACGACCTTTTTCCGCGGATCAGCTGTTAAATCAGTGCGCAGTAATTGAAGAATTCAAGGTTCAGCGGCTCAAAAAATGATTATGTACACGTAATTACAGGGTTGTCGTGTTCGTAAAAGAGAATGATTAATTTACAAAGGATTTGTCGGTGAGTTTCTATCACCGTTCCAGATTGCGTCCAATTTACTCGATTATGGCTTTACTTCGTGCGTGCTCGTTAATTATTTTAACTGGGTAATGGGCAGGTTTTTGTGTTGATGTCCAGTTCATTGTGGGGATACGTTAACCGTAAACGCACCAGGGCAATTGTAATGTGAAATCTTGAAGTAAACGTTTCCTTAGGTAATCGGCGTCGTGTCACGCGATATATGTATTTCATTCATAAAACCTTTAATATCTCAAAGGTGTTGCTCTTTACGATGTTTGTTGGAAATTATAAATGTACAGCAACTTCTATAAGTAGAGTACAATGTCTAATTAAAAATACTTTTATCAGATGAAACATCAAAATAGAAATGTAACTGTTGTAGAATTTATTATTTGAATTTTGATTGATAATAATAGGAGTTATTTGAAGCTGACTTACGGAAAATCGATTCTAGACTAATATAACTTACCTACTTAACAAGCTTCTTCTGGATTTTAATTAGTCTGTATGCCTGTATGATAACAGTTTTCGTGTCGGGCTATACGTTGTCTTTCTACCGTTTCTTTGGTCTTTCTATAGACAGTTGATCCCTTACGGTTTTTGCTAGGCGATGCTGGTCCATTCTACTAATGTGATCATTCCACGTATGTCGTCTGTCATCTGTACATTTATATATTGTTAAGGTTAACGCTCCACATTCTTTTGCCTATAATTTTATGTTTATAATTAAATTTTATGAATTTAATTGCCCTATTTATTTATTTTGGATATAAAAAAAATATTTTCGGCTAGCTCCTGTAGATACACTTGACTGAAAATCAGAGCGGATTCTTTTTATCTAGATTGCTGATTCTGAAATTTGATGTTCCTAGTTTAATTATGACAATTCTAAACTTCTGTTAAATGGTACGTCAAACTAGTTTTTGAAAATTTCAATCACAAATACTCCATCGTTACAGTGGTCATACGACAATCTCAAATAGTAAGCACTCCCTTAATTAAATTAAATCACTTTAATCTTTATTTTCTATCAGTTCTTATTTAATACCTGAATTCATTTACCTTTTATTGAACTTAGTACTCTCCTCTGCTGAATCCAATTCGTCTAATTCTGCAACTGTTCACACCACAACCGCTCCACTCAAAACCACAGTGAAGACCTAAACTGACAAAATGTCCAGAATCAGGATCCGAATTAACACAGGAAACCAGTCCGCCCCATGAATCAACATACACAGGCCCAGCACAGCATAGATCCAAATAGACCCCAGTCGTAGTTGCGTTTCTTTAATATTCAATCCAAATTACTCAGTTGAAGTACGTTACAGCTTAGCACCAAGAATCCTGACCAGAGACAAGCCACCAGACATCGCTTGACAAGCCCCACAAACATGCTCACTCTGCCAACAACTTCCATGCGATCCTCTTCCCTTGTAAATCGTTCCTCGTTATCCAATTTAATCAATGCAAATATAAAATGTAGTAATCTTACAATAAACTTTATTCAGTATTCCTCTTCCTTTTATTTCCTTTTGTAGATTATAACTGTTTTAGTTTAGTATTACCACATTCTTTATCTTCCTCCATATAGTCTGCATACCTTCTATCCATTTAACATTTTATTTTATTTCTGTTAGACCACGCTAATTTTGCCTTAAACTCCAACCCTTCCATACACCAAACATGTTTTATAAACTTTTTAAAAGGGTTTATTTATTAATTTCTAACTACCAAATTCGGTTACATGCTTTTCGATTCAAAATTTTCTATATCAATAATAACTTCTCCTCAGCGATTTAGCTTATTTTTTCAATCCAACCAACTATAGAAGCTTTATTATTTGATTAATACCTACTATTTTCAATATTATATTTTGAAAAAGTATTTGTCATCAATTTACAATTTCATTTTAGATATTAAATTAAGTTAGAATCCTTTTGTTTTTCAATTACCTTCATTTTATTAAATTATAAATTCTATTTCCTTTCTTTACTAAATGCATCTTAATAATTTTAATATCCAATTCACATCTAAATTCAACCCCATTATTTGCAAATACTGTTTTCTTTTAATCTAATTAATCTGAATTTTTTTAGACCCCTGTACCAATATCATAACAATATATCTGTCATGTTATACATATTTCGTATGTCTTTGTCTCCAACTTCGAACTTCACTTTGTGGGATTTTGTCAATAACCTCGTGCAAGGCTTCATAGAACTTTTCCTTCTCGGCTAGTGGTTTTTCGTTTTTCTGTGCATATACAGTGTGTCCCAGGATTGATGTTACAAGAGGTAAAATGGACTAAACATTTTTGAAATTTATTTTAAGATTGTGGGATTAGGTCCTGCTTGGTCTGAAGAGAATTTTAAGAATATTTTCAATTTTTGAAAAAACAAGTTGGCCTTGACAGTGAGGCGAAAACAATTTTCTTTCCAGGTAAACTACCCTTTCTGTTCATGATACGGCAAAATTTGACCGAGAAAAGTTGTTCAGAATGATAAATTATGTCCCTATACAAAATTTTAGGAAGATCTTAAATTGAACCGTTAAAATTGTATTTATTAAAAATGACGGTTTGATCTAAGTAAGTAGAACTTCTTGAAATTTTGTATAGGGACATAATTTTCCATTCTGAACAACTGTTCTTAGTAAAATTTTGCCATATTATAAACCAAAAGGATAGTTTACCTGAAAAGAAAATACAATTTATTTTGTTCAATCTAAAATTAACGGTTTAATCTAAGGAGGTGGTAGATCTTCCTAAAATTTTGTATAGGGCCATAATTCATCATTCTGAACAACTTTTCTTGGTAAAATTTTGCCGTATCATGAACAAAAAGGGTAGTTGACCTGAAAATAAAATAGTTTTCGCTTCACTGTCAAGGCCAACTTGTCTTTTCAAAAACTGAAAATATTCTTAGAATTCTCTTCAGACCAAGCAGAACCTAATCCCACAATCTTAAAATAAATTTCCAAAATTTTTAGTCCATCTCACCTCTTGTAACAAAAATCCTGGGACACACTGTATGTACTAAAATTGCATTTATTTTCTGGTGTTTGGTACCTTTGTACCTAAATGCATTTTACTGTGTATTGCGTTTCTGCATTTTCTATGAAGCATTACGCCTACACCAATTCTAGCTCGTTGATTTTTATCTACACCGCTATATATTAGATCGTGGTTGTTATAGCATATAGTTCCTTTCTTTTTAATCCTCGATAGACCACAAATGTCAAGCCTTTTTTCAATTTCCAGTACAATTTCTTGACCTTCCCCATTTAAAGATCTCACGCGCCTAGCCGTTTCATATTGTTTTTATACCTTAATTTCCATTTCATTTTTCTTTTTCGTCTCATAGTTATCATCGTGTTATCCGTCCATGTTCGTGGCTCTGTACTGGTTTTTTGAGCAATAATAAATCGTATGCTGAGTAGGCTGCCAACCTTGCCCACCAGCCCTCCTTCACCCGGGCTTAGGAGCGGCAGCGACATCGATGCGCTACTTAATTCACCCGTCATATGTCATAGGCGGAGTTACTTAATAATCGAATATGGTATATGCAGATTATTGGCTAGCAAATATTTACTTTTCCCATCTTCTTTATGCGTTATGCAATTTATATTAGATTTTGTTAAATCCATCGACAAAATTGGAACCGAGGATTTCTATCCTGTTGTTGATGTGTCAACTCCATTTATAACTGAGTGATGAACCTAAGTTTGTGTTAAGATGTGGTTCATTTTCTATGATCTATAGCACCTCTCTTTCGTTCCATCTGTTATCAACAACGCCACCTTGCGCGCTCATACGTCTGAAAGTACCATGAGTACGATGAGTACGTGTAAGAATTCCCTACGTTATAAAAATAGAGAAAAACGTAAATTTGTATTTGTTAAATACATTTAAAATTACATTGTAACAGTTGTGATCTTGTTCCGTTTTCTAACTTGTGACCGGTGAACGGTCTAATAGGTAGAAGTGCAAAAAAATAATGATAATCGTGCAACACTTCAATATAAGCAGGATAGCGATCTGTGAATACCTTAAACAGTCCGTAACCAATAACGTTCAACGGGCCAGCTGAGTTACTCCGGAGGAGGGGTGGGTTAACACTAAACCAAATAACTGCGTCACCAACTTGATGTTCAACAACTCGCTAATGTAAGATCTGGTAATCGCAATTTACATTGAAACATCAAAAATAAATGTATTAGACGGAGGCTCTTTGATAATATATAATATGCTATAAAAAAGACATAAATGCACGTGATATTTATTTCCAGTAAATGCAGACAAATAACATAAGCGGTCAGTTGCTCGTGCCGAAATAAAATATTGAAGCTATGATATCTAAAAACCAGGTACGTAAGTAATTCGGGCGAACTCAATATCAAACCCACGACATATACACGAAGCGTTCACAGCATAACGTACGCATTTTAATGTCAAAAGTTCGCTTAACGCACACAAACAAGGCGTAAGGTACGTAGAAAATGCACATATAAATCAATAATACGTAGGTATCACTAGATCGAGAAATGGTAAATATCGTCAGTTCATAAACTTAGTTGAATCCAGCATCGTATGAAATCGAAGTTTAAAAAGGGGTCAAAATTGCAACTAGAAATTGCGCTCTAGAAATCCAAATCCCGTAAATCCATAAAACCCAAATACAAAGATCGATAAATACGAACAAAAGCCCTGTCAAACTAAGACACAATTAATGTGCATTCGGAAAAACTCACTTCAGGACTTATTAATCTCCAGCCCCGAGTAGCATAATAAGGAGGTCTGTACTTATCGAAAACCATCTAAAATGTGACATAAAATTCATAAGAACAAATTGCCTGCTTTCTCTATAGAACTTACCATAAACACAGATATATTCAGTGAATCCACCCAGATTCTATTTAATTAACCAACGATAAAGGATTGGCAAAATACAAAGATACTACGATCACTCAATTATAAATGCCTCACATAGGGAGAGACGCTGGGTCTTTAAAAATTGTAATGCTTTTTTAGAAGTTTAGCCGGAATCTTTCAATCCTTCAAATACAAAATAAAACGGATAAAGTGTTTCACCAACACAGTGGGACGAAATAACCCTAGAAAACCTAACTGTAGAAGGTAGTTCTTAAGTGGCTGCAATGCCATACATTCGCGAAATAGAGTAGACGATATGTCAAAATCCTATAGAAAACTCCTGAAAGGCTAAGGCAGTACGAGATGAGTACGGGAATGCCTTGAAAATAAATTCACAGAAGTGGGACATGAGACGCTGCTTGTTGCAAGCATGCCCTCTAAATACATATTCTCTATTCACTATAGTCCCGGATTGTCAATGTCAAAATCCAATTAAAAACCATCCTTTATATCATGGTTAATACTTTTAAGTCAAGCTATGGGTAACTAGAAACAATTAATTGAGCTACTAATCTCAAAACTATAAATTATAGGTTATATTTTGCACGAACTTAAGCAAAAATAAATAAAAGTTGCCAGGTAACAAAAACTCAAATTTTCAAAATTACGCTTTTGCGTTGTCCAACCTAGTAGTAACAAAAAAAAACCAATCGAAATTCAACAGTGCTGCCATAAAACGTCATTTTTGACAATCCGGGACCATAGTGAATGGACTATAAACCAAAAGTCACTAACCTCCAAACGTCAAAGCAGACACTTGATTTGAAATAGGTAAATATTGGAGTGCCAGAGCTAATTAATCAAAATAACGCTTTCAGATGGCCTAACAAAACTGGGAAACATCACATTATTTATGAAGGGTGGAAATGCGGGAATCTGAAACCAAACGCTAAACTGCAACTAAACTCGACACCAAGCGTGGCAGATAAAACCACCTATATCCTTTAAATTTACATAGAAATGAAAAAACTACAGATAAGGTAGAAAGCGAGGGCTAACGTTAGGAAATAAAGCAGAAATATGTGGTTACGTCAAAATCAACGTAACGAACTATTGCAATTTTATCGGAAATGTATTAACGTAAGACTTTTCACGTATCAATCCTTTATTTGAGATTTTCTTGAGCTGATCGTTAAATCTCGGTGCACTCGATATCCGCCGCCTAAAAGCAATGCCTTTGAGCAAATGCCAGAAAGGAAAAATGGACGTCACATGGGGAGCGAGAGACGCGAAGGAGTGCTAAGCCCGGGGTTGTAGAATGTAGAAGGAGCAAGATAAGATTGATTGATCGCGAGAGTTGATCAGCACTTCACCATTTAAGGTTGTTCACATTCGAGAGATAAGGAAACTTAGTTAAAACGATGGGAACCGCTCGTCGCTAAAACGAGATGATAGTCGGATAGAAACACATAAAACTCGGTCCGCTGTGTACAGGGTCCCTGGTATGTCGTCATAAATAAGAGAGTAAGTACTGGATGGGGTGGAAGTCATGAGTTGCAGGAGGGACGATCGATGGAACTCGAAACTCCAGGAAGGGTCATGCTGGAGGTGTGAAATCGCGATTGTTATAAGGGGAGCCCAATTTAAAAAGGATTACTTTGTGAACATTTTATTGTACACATTTGTTTTTTTTTTCGACAAACTGGCAAAGTAATCTTGGACGTAAATCGGCTCTCGCGGATTTTCCATTACCTCCCGAAAGAAAACTATCGAGTATCAGTAATAAAATGCCGGGTTTCCTCCTGTATAGCGCCTATAGAGACGTGCCATGAAAGTGGGTTTCGCTATCAGTGCTACATGTCACACATCCACATCCGTTCTCGCATAAAGAGCAAAACAGCGGTACCTCTTTTGGCGTCCTGAAAGAGCAATATTTTCAGGTTTATGCCTCGAGATACCAAACGACACTCGCAGGTTTTCCGTAAATTATGACGCGGTTTCCTCGACTTCCTTTGAAATTTTATGCGAATTTTAAAAAGCAAATAGGTTTTCTCGTAAAAGCTTTGTGCTCTGTACATCTTGCTGAACAGCAACCAGCAACGCCATCGGCGAAATTAACATTGTTTAGCGACACAAAGGCGTTTGTAATGTTATCAACGCCAGCATTGGCAGTTCTGCTTCGAAACAATGTTCGGCTTCTCACGCTTCCTCCACTGTTAGAGATAGATGCCCTTTTTTACTTTCCAAAAATAAATTGTCAGCTACTGAATCGATTTCCAATCGTGACGGTCCCGACTCGCAATTACCTAAATATCCCTTTGTGGCGATCCCTTGATCTCGCCCCGCATCTAAAGTCGAGCCTGTCATTTGCAGGTCCGAGAAAAACATCGAGGACAAAAAGTTCCGTGCTCTGTACGAAGTTTGTGCCAAGACCGTAGCTGCTCAGCATAAGTAGCACTTACGAATGGAAGTTTAGGCATAAATGTATTATCCTAATGCCGTTTCGAAGGGAAGGGATTTATAGGGATATTCGGGATAATAACACTGGAAAGCTGCTTACATAAATGTGAAAACGTTCAGCAGTCAGTTGTGATTGAAATCTGTCGAGAAGTGCAGGACCACAATTGATGGAAACACGCGAGCTAGGCGAACACATTTTTGCTGTAAGTAATAGTATATTACAGCCCGAGATGGGAAGTGTTTCATTACTGTCGAGAGATTAGTTAGCTGATTGAGACGCGAAGCGTCGAAATCAGCTATTACTTCGAGACTAAGGAAACTTCCTGTCGAGGTTTGTATACTATTTTATTCGCAACCACTTTATCCTAAACAATAATTGGAAAAATTATTATATTATGATACGATAGGTTGTGACGCGCATGAATGGATCAACGAGATTCCCAGTGTCCCTACCTACTCAACGGTCGGGAATGTACTTCCTGCACTCACTTCCCGCACTTGAGCGGGAAGTGAGTGCGGGAAGTAGCGGGCTGAAATGTACGAATTCCCCCACTCAAATGAGGTCAGGAATGTTAACATTACATATATGGTTGCGAATAAATCCTTTTATCATTCAAGTATGAAAACCATCACTTATAGGTTATAGGGTTATAAGAGAGTCTTTTTAGAGCATTGTGTTGTATTCTTCGTTTTGAAAGCACTTACCGTTATTAACTGAAATATTTGATGAGACTCCAGAACATGCTTTAATAATATAAATTCATCTACAGTATATCCACGGATTCAGTTCAGATAAGGTGTAAATGACGAGATAAAATCGAGTTAGAAGCTAATATTCTAGGAATCGCTCAATCAAATTAATTAATATACAGGGTGTTTTTGAATTGATTTTTAAAAATTGGTCAAGAGTAAACGGCCTTTGTTGGAAGAGATAACAAAAAAAGTATTAAGAAAACTTGTTTAGAAGTAAGAGTAATGGCACACTCGATTTTCAGACAAATCGGCCTACTTTGATTATTTAATTTTTTTTAAATTTTTTATACCAACATACTTTTATCGTGGCTGGCACTCTTACTGGTTCATGAACTAAGACCTTGTCAATAAAAGTTCATTGTACACACAAATACAAAATTTAATGATAGTAAGCCATTTTCCAATTTTTGTGTGCTTTGCTAAAATATGCCTGATTTATAAAAATATATCCAGAAAGTCGTGCAGGCCGGGAATATATAATGATGTTTTCTACTCAAATTAGAAGCTTGTAAACAAATTCCGTTTAACACATTTGAAAAACCTTAATTTTAACTTATACTGCCTTAGCTAATGAGTTGAAATCCATTGCCACACTCCGGAAAAATGCTCGGCTACTGCCAGATTTGAACTCATGTCCACCTGGTTGCGAAGATGGGCTCTTATTCGCTCAGCCACCCAGGCCTTATATAAACAGGTTCATGTCAAATCAAAAAACAGTAAAATTAGATTTCTCAATTCTAGGATCAATTTTTAGTATAGCATCGAAGCAATTGTCACCTACACAGACAAAGTGTATTTATTATTTTCTCTCTTCTCTTAACTTCATGCGCGTACAACGCCTCTAGCCCTTTTCTACAGAATTTTTCTACTTGGTGTGAAAACAGCTTCGCATTTGACATGAAATGTTCAAATTTTCAAGTTTTGATAAGAAACTAGCATCAGATAACGTCTAATCAGGAGAATAATATGTTCTTTGAAGTGAATGTTTTCATATCGATGGTAGATGTCATCAGGTAAATTAGTAAACTAGTTGAGAAAAGTGTAGTTTTTCTATACAAGGCGTGAGCTGTTTAATTGAGGCGAAGCTGAGATTAAATACGCGCCGAGCAAGGGAAAAACACTTTTCTTACGTGTTGCACATGCAATTTTTCACATACTGTAGAAAAATGTTGATATAAAACTATAAAAAATCATGTGAAATATTGGGCATTTAAATATTAAACTATGCGTTGCATAAAAGTGTTGTTATGCAGGAAAGTATCACCTTTCTAAATGATTTTCTGTTTCTATGCATAAAGGTGTTGCTATGCAGAAAAGTGCCACTTTTCTAAATGATTGTATGTTTAAGAATAGAGTATATTTCCGTACAGTACGTGAAGAACTAGTTTTCTTACATTTCCAATCATGTCATAATTTTTGTAAATAGTAAGATGGGTTCCATTTTTTTTTCTGATTAGAATGCCATCATTCGGAAGTTATGTAAAGCCGTGGGTCCCATATTACTACGGGGTGTAGCATGTAAAAGATCCCTTGCTAGGGTTGGAACTCCTTAGTCTCGGCAAAATTCTAAGTAGAACTTTGACCGTATGACCAAAGCAGTCGGTGTCTAAAGTACCTGGTACTCTGCTTTCCTAGACCTTGTTCATTACAAACAAACAAACAAGAAATCGTTTTAAATTTATATTTTGTTTTTGACTTAGAACTCGATAATTTAGTCATACTTTTTCCATTTAAGTATTAAAAATGAAATCCTTATATACTGTTGTTTTACTAACCGTTTCCTGGTAAATTTAACGGGTGTCTAAAAATCAGCGCAAGCGTACTTTGAAAAATGTTGCTAGTGCATGCTGTCCACAATATGTTACATTTAGCTGAGCAACGAACCACGATTAAACGTCAAACATGGTTTTGTGTTTACTCGGTAGGTAATAAACACAACCTCACAATAACTGAATTATGACAATCACAAATTGGAGGTTAAACGTGACACCTCCAAGTGTTACAAGCGCAACGTAAACAAAATTTTATTCCAAGCACTCTTGACACGATTTTGTTCGACACTCTTTAATGTCTAACTAGTGGACCCGTTGCAAAATATTTTGCAAGTTAGAAAACTTCATTGTAACGTGTGGCAGAATCCATTAGGTAAAATTTAAATTTTTAAGTTTTTAAAACTACTCACATGTGATATTGCTACATATACTTGACGATGGCTAAATACTGGTTGTGCCAAATACGATATATTCCCACTTTATCCATAGTTTGTTCTTGTGATGTGTTGATGTATACACAGTAATAATACTCTTCTGCCTGGCTTGTGGCTTGTCCATTTAATACCAAATCTAAGCAGTTATAAATAAATTGCGTACCATTAATCTTATCTCATCTATTAAACCAGTAGACACATTTAAACTTTTCAAAGGAATATCTATTGATCATATTTTTAGTGTTAAGCATATGTGGATATATTCCACTGAAATTTAACGAATCTATTAATTCCATAGAAAATTATAAAATCTTGTCATTATGTGATACAACTGTATTTACACTCAAATATTGCTTTTCATATTCAGGTAAGAGATATATAATTTTGTTGCGCTTCACGCGAGAGCGGACAAAACTTCAAATTAACTCGTCCCAAGAATATGGGCCTTGTGCATTTTCAGAAGCTTGTTTGCAACTAAGTCCGACAATCGGCGCGGACTTAAATGTCCAAATATTCGCTTGTACACCAAAACTTCGCCAAACGGCATGGGGCACACAAAGAATCAAAAGCAAAATAACTCCCCATCGGATTATAGAATGCGAAAAACCGTGCAAGCTGCAAGCCTCGCTGTAAAAATGTGACGAAGGCCGTAGTGCCATGAGTTTGCAAAATCCGAGCACCACAAAAAAAATTGCCAACCTAAAAAATTTCGATGGGCGCGAACCTAATATCGGCACTAAATATTTTTTCACACAGTATCAACCGCTAAGAGATCATTTACACCGTAGCACCCTTTGGAGGTGAATTCCAAAAATCCCTGGAAATGATTTGGTCTATTTGTAAAATGATCTGATATGCAAAAATCAACTTCTTATCTGTAGTAGTTCGCTCGTTAAGGTAATATTTAAAATACAAATCTATCTCATTTAACTCTTTTGAGGAGATGCATTCTGAAAAACCCTGAACATAGTTTAACATGATTTGTAAAACGAACTAATATGCCGAATTTCGACTTCCTACCTGTATCTATCTCATGACGATATTTAAAAAAACATATCTACCCCATTTAATCCCTTTGAGAGGATACATTTCGAAAAACCCTGAAAATAGCTTGAATCGATGTGTAAAACGAACTGGCTTGAATCGATGTGTAAAACGAACTACTGTGCCGAATCAACTTTCTACTTGCAGCAGTTACCGTATTATGGCAATCTTTAGAGAAACACATCTACCCCATTTCATCCTTTCGGGAGTTAATTTCGAAAAGCCTGAAATTGATTTGACCTAATTTGTAAAACGATTTAATATGCCAAATTTCAGTTTCCTGCCTGTAATAATTACTTTGTGGCTATTTTTAGAAGAACACTTCTGGTCTATTTAACCAGCTTGAGGGGATGTATTTCGAAAAACTCTAAAAATTATTTTCGGTTAGTAAAACAATCTAAAATGCCGAATTTCAACTTGCTGCCTGTAGTAGTTTTCTCGTGGCAATATTTTGACAAACAGATTTGTTTCATTTAACCCTTTTCGGGAATGAATTCTGCAAAACCCTAAAACTGATTTGACCCGATTTGAAAAATGTTCTAATATGCCCAATGTTAACTTCCTATATTTCCTATTTTGCAAAACTTTGACATTTACTTGATCTGATTTGTAAAACGAACTAACATATCGAATTTCAGTTTCCCGCCTGTAGTAGTTTCCTCGTTGTAGATTTTTACAAAAACAGGTCTACCACATTTAGCTCCTTTGGAGGAGTGAATTTCGAAAAGCCCTGAAAATGGTTTGACCCTACTTGTAAAAAGAACTAATATGGCGGACCTTCCCCAGATTCTATTATGTAACGATCTGTGAAGTAGAAGTCAATCCCGTGGAATAGAGGGTAACAGCACTTTTTTGAAGACAATATTGGATGTTTTACCTTCTGGTTTGAGCACCACTAAGTTGTTTGGAAAACTGACCCTTAAACAGTCTAGATAAAGTTGATCGAGAAAAAAAAGTCTTCCCTCAAGTCGACCCCAACCTGATTAGCCACTGTCCCTGCACTTTATTGATCGTCTAAGCCAGACGATTTGGAAGGAGTCCAGGAAGGTAGAGAGTGTGGAGAAAGTCAACGTGGTAGTGCACTGTGTCATCTGCCTCCATCACAGTGTTAATCGATTGATAGATCTTTTCCTCTAAATGACAGGCTCCGAGGTGTGTGTTGCTGATTTTTAGTGCCTTATCATTCTTCAGAGTGACACTCGCCCTTCTTCAAAGCCAGGACACAGGTTTTGCTGTTATGTTCTTGATGTCAGAATATATTATGTTAGTGAGACTGGCGATATCTGTCACGGCTTGACATAGGTTTTCGTTGCCGAGTTTCAAGAGAAGTTTGGAAAACTATTCGGCATTGGAATATTCTCTCAGGTGAGCCCTTATGTAAATTCAAAACAATATGTCCTTATTGTACTGATGCTGCATTTTTAAAAATCACTATTGTAACACGTATTTGTCTTGAGAGCAACTGCCATTTAAATATCATCGTCGAGCTGATAAAACCACAGTAAATAACAAACCACTAATGGAACCCATTGAAAAATATTTTGCAATTTACAAAACTTCTTTATAGACAATGTTTAACGTATGGCACTATCCATCACGTAAAATTAGAATTTTTAAGTTTTCAAAACTACTTGCACGTGACATTGCTACACTTGACCATAGGTACTGGTTGTGACGAATATTATACATATATTCCTACTTTATCCAGAGTTTGTCTTTGTGGTTTATTAATTGGGAAAGGTACCACAAAGAAGAGCTAGGAGAAGGCCGAATAGAATTTTGAAATAATAGATTACAAAAGCGATGACTGTATACAACTTAAAAGAAAGAAACTGTGAGGATGCTGAGTATGAAAAACAGGTGTTGGATAACGTCGAACGACGTTTTAACAATATATGTACGTATGCTTGTACCAACCGGGAAAGCAATGAACCAGTAAGTAAATAAGCACATCCACATAATTATAATAAGCAGAAAAAACACCTTACAGCATCTGAGCAATACCGATTTTCTTTAACGGTCATTTTACATGTATTTTGACGTTTGTCTCACGAATCAGCAAACCGTTGATTTCAAATAAACATTTAGTAGCTGCAGTAGTCCATTGCAATAATCGGGAGAACGCCGCAGGCTTACTTCGAGAATATATCTGGTTTACTGCTACTGCATGGCCGGCTGCAACCACTTGATAGCTAAAGTATAATGGTTTTTCTCTAAAAATTATCAATTTACTTTCAATTTAGGACTTTTGTGCACATCTACACAGTAAAGGGTTTCATTTAAAAAAAGAATTATCGAAATCGGCCCGGTGGAAGTCTCAAAATAGATGTCGAAAGAAAACGCTTCACGTTTTAAATATATAGATTAGACCAGCAAGGCAACTAGACCCACCCTTAGCTACATGCCTCTGTCTAATGTTGCCTTTCATACCTTATTTGGTCTGATAAAATAAGTATTTCTTTAATAAGTATCTCTAATGTTAATGGTAACACAATTTTGAAACATTCTGATAGTTTGTTATTGCGGCAACGGGCAAAGATTTCTTATACAAATATAAAAATAAAAATACAAAATAAATATATAACTTTCCCCATGCAAAGATTCTTCAACACTGCGTTTCCCAAATTTTGTTGAGGGACGTCCACCCCTCACTTCAAACCATAGAATCACCTGATTAAGTTTGCTACATCGATTCGGTAACATCCTGTGTATTGATTTTGCGTCCAACCGGATTAGAGACCGAAAGATAATACCCCAAAAGAAGTCGCCAGAAACCTGCCTATTGTTGGGCTTTGCATTTAAATGCGCCGATAGAAGATGCCCTTTCAAGAGAAGCGGGGGTTGGAGAAACTAACTCGAGGTATGGGACGTTTTTTGGACTTTTCATAAATATTTACATCTATTTATTGCATATGTAATCCTCATACTATTTTTTTATATTTCGCCACACTACAAAATGAAAAATATTAAAACATGAACGTTTCCGACGACAAATCTATTTCCGTTATCAGTGACACGCTGTTTATTGGGGATGCTAGTCGTGTTCTGTCAGCTCTCCAATAAAATAAGCTAAGTTCTCCTTGTTGATTTTTAAATTTAATTAGTTAATGTTGATAATCGAAGCAGATTTGTCTTCCGAAACGTTCATCTTTTAATATTTTTCATTTTGTAGTGTGGCGAAATACCCAAACAAAATAGCATAATTATTGAAGTGCCACAAAAAAGTTTCCGAGATTATATGTAATCTTGTGACAAAAAATTTGAACTACCAAAATTATTGATGGGAAACTCCATATACCTATTGGAAAGTTTACAGTTATCAGTATACACTTGACTATCACGTTTAACTAAAACATTGTACCTTAAATATCATAGTCAAAGGTATACTGATATTAGTAGTGTTCACCCAACAGGGTTTCCACTCGATGTACACTAGAGCTAGCCTATAGAACAAAAAACACCATGAAAGTTACTTACAGTAAGCTGGTTTCTGGGTCAATAATTATTATAAAAGTTTATATTTTGGCCTCTCAAAACAACTTCCTTCAGAAGTTGAAGCGAAATTGGGGCAACTATCTAGAATAGTAGAGTCCTGTTTTCCACTCCATATTTTAAATGTATCGAGTTTGTGAGCAGTACAATGTAGACTACGTTGATTAAGCATAAAAGTCAAAAGGCTGGAAAATCAATTTGCTCAATATATCGTCGCTACGCAAAACAAGATATAAAGCGGCAACCAATTTATAGATCTGTCTAACTTTGTTTGAAATTTAAACCTGGAATTTATAGCATTTGTTTAGACAAATCTTCGCAGATTAATAACCCCAAATTTTCTGCTCGAAGGATTTGTTTCCAAAGGTGATAGATTTCCAGAATTTAAGGAAGTAGTACAGTTACATTTGTTACTGTAGTTGTGTAGGTTGCCGCATTCTTTACGGTTGCTTTTGTTCACGAATAGTAGTAGGAAATGCCAATGCATAAAGTTATTTTTATCAGGCGTCCGTTACTTATTTAATAATTTGGAAAGTTACCAGTAGATAAAACGTGCACTTGTTACTGAAGAATTGGAAAATATAAGGTTATAATTCCATAATTGGCGTTGGACATATTTCTATACGTTTTATATATAGTGCAGTTAATTTACGTATGGAAAAAAAATTAAAATTAGAGAATTTCAATTGTATAAGACCGAAGTTTTGTTGAAGATTAAGACTCAAAAAATGTATTGAAAGCAAGTAAAATATTTTCTAGAATTAACTGTTTTTTGTCGTAATAAAAAAATTACTGTGGAAGATGATTTCGTAGGCTTTCACGGCCATTGTCTTTATTGAGGTCGAAGAACCCAAAGTTTCGCCCACTTTCGTAAGGGGCTTAATCAGGAGAAAAAGCAAAAAGCACGGTAAATCATCATGTAAACCAAGCCAGAGGCAAAACTCTTCTAAAGTAAATACTTCCACAGGTCTTGAAGGAGATATTGAATAGATAATAATCGTGACAGTTTGGCTTGGAAGTAATCTTCAGTAATAGAACAAATATCCGTTTGAAATCTAATGGTGAGCTTAAAAGAAAATGATATTATTCTGTCCTTTTAGTAATAAAAGGCAAAACATTCGACAATATGTGACACTGTTAGCTTAGAGCTGTGAGTATTTATCTAATATTATTGTTATGCCATTGTGATGCAAGTCCAAGTGGTGAGTTATTGGTGGTGTACGACGAAACATTATGCTAGAATGACTGCGAGCTTTGTCAGGTGCAGTCATGTTTGTGAACGTGTATTCATTGTGTTTAGTAAAAGCTAACAGACACAAAATTTTATATTAAAAACTGAAAATACTTACAGTTGTTATGAACTAGTAGTTATATTTAAGTGGAGGACCACTTTTATTATGTGGAGTGGCGCAAGGATCTACTCTAACCCCCAAAAACAAGGCTGTCTGCTGTGCAGAATTTGCTAACAAAATAGCTGTTGGTGCATCTCATTCAAATACCAAAATGATGGAAGGAACCTGCATATTAATATGGACAAAATAGAAGCACCGCACCGATACAAAATGGAAACTGAAAGCAAACGACGGCAAGTCAATATAAGGAAAATAATTAGTAGCCTTAACTCTAAATGGAAACATTCAGAACATGTAAACTACCTAGATCACTGCCTCTTCTTTACGTATGGTACGCCACCCGTACTTGGGCCCCCAAGGTAATATGAGTGGGTTGGCAAATCTAAATACAGAATGACGCAGAATAATTTACTTGATTTATGTAACATATGAGATTTTGTGGTAATTACAAGGCGGCCAATATTGATATATACAAAACGGGTCCATTATCTAAGACTCCTGATTTTCCACTTCATTCTGTGGCAGCCATTTGTATAAATTATGTCCGTCATATTAGCAAAATGTTTGTTGGTAATATACGTAGTTGCTGATTATTTCAAATTTATATGTTGTAGCTGTAGATAAATAGCCCAATATGGGATTCAATAGCAATGGAAATAATAAGGTGACAGTATACAGGGTGTTAATTAAGTACATAGACAAACTTTAAGAGGTGATTCCTTGATCAATTGTAAGATCAAAAGTTGATACAAACATGGGACCTAAACGGCTTCGTTTTCAAAATACAGGTTGTTGGAAATTAAACAAAAAACATTTTTATTCAAAAATTTGGAAAACGGCTCGAGGTATTCTAATGAAACTTGGTGTAGGTTAGTATTTCATAGTGACATTGTTCGTCAAAATAAATTTATTTTATTTCTACCAGTGGCGTGCATCGGGGCGACCTCAGTTACCTTATTTTAGAAAAATCTGGTACGCCACTGATTTTTAGCCAAAAGTTTTGTAGCTATTGTAAGATTGTTTGTGATTAAATAATATTTTTTTAAAACTTCTTTAAACTGTTATAAGAAATACATATTTAAGAAGTTTCATGCCCAGAAACTGCAGCTGTTTAGTTTTGCCTTCCACATGTTTACGGAATCGGAATGGAATACCAGCATTATGGGGAATGGGGCTGTCATTCAGGACGTACTAACTCAATAATTTAATTACAAAAGCTAGGAGATCAAAGTAACACTAAAAAGTATTGTTTTAAAATATTAAAATTCTAAGTCAGAGATAACGAAGAAATGAACACGTAAATACAGGAGGCCCACGCAAAATTGAAAATAATATAAAAAAATCTCAAGAACCGCAACTCTCAAGAAAGATTAGATGACTTATCCCTTCCTGCTATAGAGAATGGCGCAGCAAAGAATATAGACATAAAGAAATCGACAAGTCTATTTGCAGAAATACAAGCAAGAAAAAAACATTTTTAAATTGTAAATGCGGGGGACCCTCAAATTGTATGTATTGACGGTAACCTCATTTTACCTTGCGTTGTAGAGGCTGGTGCTTTATATGATTGCGTCTGGGGGTACAATGCTCACCTTGCTCCAAATTTGGGTTACAAAGCCTTTTGTGCTTGCGCAGCAACCATTGTGTGAGGTATGTCTTATTACTCTATCTCTTAGATATGTGGTTCTGAGTGGAGCACAGTTAATTTCGTGCCCAACTGTGAATTGTCCCACCGAGCCCGATTCTAATCGCCAAGGCTGCGGAAAAATTCTGACCCCCGCGGGATTCGAATCGAGGAGTTGCTTAATGCAAGCGCTTTCCCAACCGCGCTACCCGGCTTTTTGACGTTCAAATTATTGAAATAAAATTGAAAAAACTCATATCACAGTTTGTAGGTATTTGTATTTTGATGTCCACTTACGTGTAATTTTTTTATTGTAGTAATATAATAAAGTAACTTTATACATATTGTATTTACCGACTGGTTTTTGTGTCATGTATTAGTTCGTTATTAAAATAACGTTGTATTTCCCATAATTTTGTTTACAAATTATGTAAGATAACAAGTACTTACACACAGAATAAGTATGTGAACAACTTATTTGGATCTTAGAATTGACAAATGTTATAAAATGAATATTGAGAAAGTGTGGGAAACAGTGTTGCTAGATTTGAAGAAATTTCTTCACGGTGAAGATAATGTATATCAAATTTGTCACTTGAAGAAAAGAAGATGAAATTCAATTTTCATTGAAAACTAATAATTTTTCAGATTCATCACTAACAACAAAATAAATTCCAGACCTAATATTTTCTGAACTATGCAAGTAAGACTCTTGGTGTTGCAACTTCCTGACGAGTAACAATTTAGTGAATTATTTTCAGCGAACCGAAACACATACATAAGTATAATTATGTTTGATAGTTTGTTGTATCTGATCTCCACCGCGTCATTATTCTCGATCAACAACTAACACTTATAGGACACCTTAAACAAGTACGGTAAGGTAAACATTATTGTTTTTGTAAAAAAAAAAAATAAATAAATTGTATGTATAGTTGTTGACATATTTTTTACATGAAGGTTGGCGTTGGAAGTTTCCCCAATTTAGCTGTGTAAAATTACTTTGTTTTGTTTAAAGAACATTTGAGGTTATGGTTTCCAAATGCATTTAGGTTAGAAAACATAACACAACACTTGCAAATACAAAGTTGCCATATTTAAGCAAAACAGAAAATAGAACTTGAGTCATTTTCATGTATATTTTATGTTGTGTAATTGAAGGCATTTTTAATTAAGTACATGGAAGGTCTTGCAACATTTTAAATATTTCTCTACGTGTACTATCAAAATAAGCAGTCCATTTGGCACCAATATTCCGTTCTGTCAAACGATAGTAAATTTGTTGGAAGTTGTATAGGTTATAGTAGAGTGCTTTATTAAAGGCAAGCTTATCCCACTAGATTTTGTGTCACAGGGATTTTAGCGCCAAGCCGTTGGCTGCGCTGACCGGCAACCGTGCGTTCTGTTGTCTGTCAACCAAGCAAGACTAGAAACCGTTCGGGAGTACGTACTGCTCGATCCAGACGAACAATGCATGCTGATTTAAATCTTGTTGCATTCCATTACGATGCTAATTATAATTACAGTCTTTATCCAAGTGTGGTTATTTAAATATATATACAGTGTGTAGGTGTTGTTCTGTGGTGTCAACTGTATCTGTCAGTTCTATTGAGTTCTGTCACTCGCCACTGTTGTTCGAACTAAGATACTATTAAAGTTCTCTAGTTTGAACCACGTGCGTGTTAACAGTGTTTTCGTTTCGACTTTTTTTGCTTTCTTTTTATTTGTTTAAAAACCAATCTTTTTTAAGACGGATAAAATTAAATGACATGATCGTTGTTTTTCCGACTTACCGTATGCTATTTGGAAAGTAACTAGAATTTGAATTTGCCGCCACTTTCAGTAACTCAAAATGGCGGACAAGCTTGCTCGAATAAATATAGTACCATAGGTGATTTTTGAGGCTTTCACGGCCATTGTCATTAAGTAACGAAGGACTTCCGGGATTGGACCGTGTCATAATTGAGATCGCCTCTGACGTGGTTCACACGTTGAGTTACCGTGCTCTTCTCTCCCTTCCCTTGCAAAGAGTTTCGCCTCCGGCGTGGTTAACACGTTGAGTTACCGTGCTCTTTCGCTTTTCCTCCTGATGAAGCCCCTTACGAAAGTGGGCGAAACGTTGAGTTTTTGATCTCAATCATGACACGGTCCAATCCCGGAAGTCGTTTGTTACTCATAGTACCTTAGGTTATAGTAAAGTTCAGGGCACTTCATTTCACACGTAGGAATATAGCCTTATACAAAAAATATACGAATGGGGCCATAATTATATATAACAGCAATAAGATAACATGAACAACAAAATAGAATGCTTGAGTAAGAAAGAGATGACCATACAACAAAATTATTTTAGTAAGCATAATTAGTTGACATATGTCATAATTAACATGAGCGTCAAGCCTACTCGTATATTTGCTACTATCTCTTTCTTACTCGAGCAATATGTGTTATTTTCATGTTCATGTTATCTCATTGCTGTTATATATAATTGTGACCCCATCGGTATATAAATTACAGTTCTGTTCATGTGCCACTTAAAAACACAAATCCATGGCCAACTTTTATGCAAAAAAGGAATGAATGTATTATATAGATAGATTACAGACTATTAAATATTACTGTTTATTTGTAATTGCAATTTTTTTTATCTACTATAATGTCACAATATGGTTATTATAACACCGAAAACAGTACTGCAATAGAGTCCATTATAGCACTGTTTTTACATTGTTATTTTCATAAGAAAACATTGAAACAGCTTACTTTGTTTCAGACAGCTGACAGATTGTCATATTTATGAAATGTCAAAGTTTAAAGATTTTGATTATTTTTATGCAGAGTAGATAAAATAGTTTAGCAACAGGCGTTCCAGCACTCGTTGCATTGAAGCACTCCCCGCTGGGCTGTCGTGCCCCAAACTTACTCGTGTTACATACAATAGGCCCTCTTACTGAACTAGTATAATAATATACTATTACTGTGGTCGCGTCAAATAAACCGTGAATAAGTATCTGGCAACACTGCTACGAAATTAGTATCGTACTCTGCGCATTGCATGCCGTTCCGGATAAATTTCCATCCTTATATTAGCTAGCTATATTTGTGTATGCGGCTCATTGAGCGGTTGTTCCCAAAATAAAATGGCAGTTCTTGAAAGTAGTTTATTGTCCTGAACTGCGATAACTGGATCGAGCCGCAGCCGGAAGATAAACGAAAACAATGAGTCTACACGACACAGTTCTCCATATTACAATACATTCACGAACATAACAAACACGTAAGCTGCAATGTTCAACCATCATCATTGTTAATGTAAACAATATTCCGCAATCGCCTACCAAGACCGATTAGCTTGCTCGCACCTTGTGAGGGAGATTTTTCCAATCGATTTACGCAAGTTCGACTCCCGATTATTCATCCCGGATTTGCCATGACGAACAGGAAAAAGTCTGGAAATAACCTGATGGAACAACTCCGGACTCGTATTTTTATAAGCACTCGCTCGTTCAGGTGGCGTCATTGGGAGATTGTTTTGAACTCGGCGCTTTCTGTTTTATTAATACTTTTGGTCCGGAGCTGCTGACGCGTTTTACATTTTTGCGTCAAGGGGGTTGCTGCAGCGCCGACAGACCATTAGTCTAATCAGTTTGAATTAATTCCGGCCCAGCAAAGGTGTCACACTGTTTGAACAACCGGGTTCTTAAATAAATATTTTGCTGCTTAACTGCAAATGGATATTTCGAGCTTTCAATTAAAATTAAAGCATCCCCCTAATTGCTTGCCGGCGAATCAGCTCCGACGATCGTGGGTATGCCCATTTATTATCGTTATACTGGTAGTCAGCACCATTGCTTATCTTTTTATATTAGTTTTTGCTCTATAGATCATATACGCCTCTTCGTGGTTGTGAAAATTTGTGTGCTGGACTAAGCGAGAATAGCCGCCGCGTTTTCGACCCAACCTCATATTTTGTATTCAACTTAATAAAAAATAATTGAAATAGTTCATAAATTATAGGAAGGATAGAGTGAGATCATTTAAAAACGGGACAGCGAGTTCCATGCAATTTCTGTTTTAGATTCGAATTTTGGTTAACAGCCATTTATCAATTTATTAACATAACCTCAAATGAGACATAAGCTTTATTAAAACTCAAAAATTACAATAAATGTTCAAAGACAGAAATTTTCAACGCAGTCTCTTTGAACATTTACTGTAATTTCTGACGTTTAATAAAGCTTATGTCTTGTTTGAAGTTAAGTTAATAAATTGACAAATGGCTGTTAACCAAAGTTTGAATCTAAAATAGAAATTCCATGGCACTCTCTGTCCCGTTTTTAAATGATCTCAGGATATAATTTAAGGAAGGAGAATAAAATACAGCTACAAGTTACGGCGGTGCCGGTGTGAAAAATCTCTGCAGCATTTGAATTTTTCGAAAAAGCCAATTTTCTTATCATAATACATTGGACAAAATATTAAGAGACCACCAATAAAATTTGAAATAACTACGAAAACAACTCAGGGTGATTCATAAGTATGATCATTACATTTAAGGATAGTTAGAGGACATCAAACAGAACAACTTTGCATAATAAACTATACATCAATAATTAATAATAATCCCATAAAAATTAAAACATTTAATTGCTTAACCTAATTGATGGTCACTGGGATGAAATTCTATGAACATAAATTCGCACAAGTGGCTGCGATAAGACCGCATTTAGATAAAATGCAGCAGCTAGAAGCGGTTGTTGTCTATTTCAATCGCATTTGGTGCATTACGTGTTTGCGGTAAAAGTTTAGATAAGTACATAATGTGATTTTTTTTAGTGCAATGCACTTTTACCGAGGTCAGTATACACCCATTTAATTTAATTACCGTACTTATGAATCACCCTATATAATAAAATGAAATTTACAAATGTAATATATATTTATGAGATTTGCACATGCATAACTTTTTTTAATCGTGTTGACACCAAGATATTTTATTGGCCAGGCCAGTTGTTCAAACTTACTGTCATATAACCAGGATTGAACAAAAAAGAATTATCCTCTAGACAGCATCTCATTTTGTAATATTTCAATGCTATAGGCAGCAGTCATCTCAGAAATGTCATGTAGTATTCTACAAACTTTTTGTCCAGACTTTAGACATGCCATTTCATACCATCACCAAGCTTATAGTCTTCATTGTTGAAACACAGAAACCTGACGTGAATATTTTGGGTGGATTTATTTCTAAATCACACATTCATTGCTAAATTTCAATTCTTCCATTTGGAGTGATTCAATGTTGATAAGCTTCTTTGATTCCAGAACTGAACAACCTTCTTCTAAAGGCGTACACTTACTTCTACAGCATCAAACCATATTAAAAACTCGTTCCCCCCAACACGCCATGATATCTGGGTCTTTTTGGACTGGATGATACAAATAATAAGAGTTGTAGTACTGTGCGCTCGGATGTACTCTGCATAATTGTGTTTTCATATCAAACTGAGAGATGGACGCCACACGAACTGCTCGTTTGTAATTTTGAAATGGCGCTTGCTTAAAGCCTCGCGCCATCAAAACGGCCAGCAAGCTTTCTGTGCGAGCATCTCGGGCGAGAACCTGACGATACGATATTGCTTATGTGATTTGTCTGCTTATTTGTGTCTTTTACTATGGTTTGGGCGTCAATTATCTGGAGGGTGAGAGAGTAACGTCCAGATCTCCTTCACAAGACTTCTTTGTTCAGGGAAAAGGTTTGGTAAAGCTGTTTTAGCACAAAACTTTAGTACAAGACACAAATAAGCAGACAATTAACATAAGTAATATCAAATCAAATCAATGGTAAAAGTCACTTCAGCCTTCGAGTGGGTATTTCTTCCTAGATGTTCTCGTAGCAAGCCTGTTTTTTTTTTTAATTTTTTTTTATTTTATTCCGCACTCCGCCAACAGCCGTTAGGCCAATTATAGGCGTCGCTGTACATTTTGATGTTGATCGTTTTGCCGGCGGGAGGCTTTAAACAAACAGTAAACCAGGTTGTGTGATGACCTGCTTAACAGTGCTACAGAGTAAGAATCGGAAACATTTCGTAACTTCAAATATTAATAATATACATGAGGGGCGCAGAACTTTTTCACACCGCTGTATTTTTTAGAAAAGTAGGTAGGAATTGACTTTTATTGTAATTAATACATTGACGAAAACGATGTACAAATGTCGCCATCGTTTTTTAACGTATTAGTGTGAGTTATGTAGTTTCTTTATGGATTTGTGATTTAATATTGCACACGGTTAGTCTTGTTCGTCACAACTTCCACACGAAAGTTAAAATTATTTTGCGCAAAGGCACCACATGGCTATTAGAAGTTTGCCAAAAGAAACTGTGAACAATAGATCAGTAGAGTTAATACATTCCACGTTTAAAAACTAACCAGTGACTGTAGTTGGTCATGTATGTAATATATAATATACAATTACTTCGCTACCGAATGTTTCAACAGCGTCTAACTAATATCCGTTGATAAAGACTGAAGCAAATGATGACGTGTATCTGCACACGAGCAATTTTGATGTATTTTTTTTATTTCAACATTATGTATATTATTTGACTAAAATCTATAGATGCAGTAAAAGCATAAAATCAGGCAATGCATGTCATAAATGACGTAATGAAAAGCAGTATCGTACCAACTTTAAGAAAATCGTTTTGTTATCTGAAAATCGTACGACACTCATTAATGACTAATAGAAAAATTAGTTCACAAGCCGTAACCTCGTAACCAAGACAACAAAATGTCTTGGAAATTTTTTGTAGGTAGACATTACTTCTTTTTAGGGTTTGTGTCGTTACGATTTTCTTAACGAATCTGCATTCGAGCATTAATTCATATCCGGAAAGTATTTTTCGTGCATCCCAACAACGTCCTAATTTGCCCTCGCGTTCCGCTCGGCCAAATTAATAGGTACGACGTTGTTGGAATGCACTCAAAAAATGTCCGGAAAGAATTAATCCTCTTATGAGATTATATGTGAAAATTTTTGATATAGCGGGTCGAAGTAAATTTCTCATTTAAAGTTTGTGGATTGACATTGTCACTACTGTCACTACAATTATACCGGGTGTCCGTTCTCAAAGTCGAATATAGGCGATTAACATTGTATTGAACGTTTTTGCCGATTCCTGCTCGCCAATTCAACTTACAGGGAAGGTAGTGGTATCAATGGAAAGATAAAATTATTACGCATCAAATGATACCAATAATAATATTCAAGATGCGATTTTTATTTTAAAATACTAATTTAAAACTTGGGAATTTTTAGATATATTATGCCTTGCCTTTCAAGTTCGGTACCGTTTGTCAAAAAAATTGGTATTTATTTGGCGTAAATCAGCTATTTTCTGTGAACATCTGTTAAAATTATCTACAGAAAAATTAACTATTTCAATGAAGAACGAGTGAATGCTCTAATGTTAATTGTTTATGTTCGACTTTGAGAATGGACACCCGGTATATCGGTTGCATTATCGAGCGTCTTTTAACCTCACAATCTGTGTTTGACACGTGCGAGAGACGATTTCGATTAGCTTTTGGTATTACCAGCTGTGTTGTTACATCGCTGTATGTTTTATTTTATTTTTGTTATGTCGTTAATTATGGCGCACTCTGTCCGATTTTGAGTCTTGAATACAGTATGTCCCCGGATTGGGTTACAAAGAGGGAAAAATAGTTTATTTCTGACTTCTAAAAAGAAATCACTTTGTAAAAAGCCTGCTTGTTCTCAAACTAAAAATGCACTTGTCAAAATTTAAATATCTTCTTTCGTATACGGGGGAGATTCGAAAATATGAAAATGGCTCAAGAAGAAAGTACCCTTATTTTTCAAAATACACAATAATGTTAATTGGAAATATTTGTTATAACATTTCTATTAAAAATTATAATTGCTTTGAATTGCTATTAATGTTTGGATCGCGTATTATTATTTTTTTAAGATACCTGTGCTTTTGTTGACACAAATATGCGATTTTTAGCATCAACTTCGGGTCACATACATTTCAGGTTAAGTGAACGAAACTGAAATTCGACAATACACTCTTATCATATCCGTTAACTTTGAAGTATCGCGTTTGGTAATTCGCAGGGTAGTGGAAGAATAACAAAAATCAGTAAACATTGTTTTTTAGAGCAGATGGCTGTGACTTTATATTTGACACCTACTTTTAATTCTAAGTAACTTTTTCAAGTAACATTTTAGTCTATTTTGAAAAATAAGGGTACTTTATTCTTGAGCCATCTTCATATTTTTGAACCTCCCCCGTATACGAAAGGAGATATTTAAATTTTGGCAAGTGCATATTTAGTTTGAGAAGAGGGTTTTTTACAGAGTAATTTTTTTTTAGAAGTCCAAAATAAACTTTTCCCCTCTTTGTACAACTTTGACAACTGTATATTCATTGGACACAAAATCTAGATATTCCTACCGGTTTAAAATGTATTAGGTATTTTTTACCCGTCCCTCTAAATATAGTATAGATTTGCCATCGACTGAAGTAACGTCCTAAATGTTTAAAAAGTGAAGTACCATAACAATTTTCGGACAAAACGATCATCAAAAAGTGTCTAACAAAATAAAGTGGTTTCTAAAATGTTTCTAAGACATTCATTGTGACTGCAACTATACAGAAATGCGGACTGGCCGCCATTGTCTTAGTTATACGAGTATACATTCAAGTGTTACGCTTTTGCTAAAATTGATAAAATTCAAGACAAATACTGTAGACTTATTTTACTTGTCTAGAAAAAGATTTTAGAAATAAACTCGCATGATATCAAGAGCATTAACAAAATATAAACTAATAATTTTAATTCTACCAATTCTAGATATAGATGCCAGTTCTAGATCACTGTTTAATGCATTTCTCACTTGGATGAGGTATTAACTGCATTAGAGGAATCGCGAAACCGCCGCTACATAAAAAACTTCCGTAAACAGCTCCAAGTGTTATGCCATCATTATTTCACTTAAGCTGAGGTGTCAAGAATTATGTTGTTTCAAGTGTTACTATAATTATAAATTAAGAAGCCACCGGGATATCTAGTAAAAGCACTGTAATAAGCGAGTTCACTCAGAATTTATAGCCATAGAATTAAGAAACAACAAAAATGAGAAACGTTTACTATTAAAAAGGCAATAATTATCTTGAGCTTATTTAGATACGTATAACTAAAATCCCAATATTTATATTTAAGAGTTTTTTATATCTTATGATGCAATAGAGATTTTGTTTTCTAGTTAACATAAGTTTAGTAATTAGTACCGGTTTAACCGGAAGTATGTGACTCATTTCTGCCCGTGTCTCACCAAGAGCAGTCAACTTTGGCAGACATTTAAGAGAGCTACATATTAATTGTTGCTAATTTAACGTAGTGACTGTGTTAAAGGTGCTATTGCGTTGTATTTAATAGTGAGTGGGAAGTACTCTAATTTAATTACTACAACCAATCGTATACTACTTCTAAATAGTACCGTTTATACAACGTGTCCAAAATGAGAGCCAGTAGGGGGATCTCGTTAATTCTAAAAGATACAAATTTGGTTAAATGTGAAGAAAGTTGCACAATTAAAGGACTATCAAAAAGACGCCTAGAAACCCTTGATATAATTTTTCGTTTCTGAATTATCTCAAAAAACCGAATTTTTTGATTTTCTATTTTATTTTTTCTAGCGTTAATACATATTAAAGTTGGAGCGAAACTGATTAAACTTCCTTATAGCAACTTCTAGTGGACTTAATTATTACGTTATCAATTTTTTATCAGACGTTTTGTCTTCGAGAAACCATCATCCACTTCATTTTTTTTAAATTACGGTCCTGATTTTCTGATGCCAAATTTCTGAAGCCCATTTTATTTTGAATTCAACAATGTACCACACATTATGGCTTAATTTAGGGATCGACCGATACCGATAATCGGTATCGGTCATATCGGTCTTCATTTTTGCTGATATATCGGCAAAAATTAATTTCCTTTAAATATTTAATATTTATTATAAGAAATGAACAATATAATGTAAACAAACAATGTGGAGTATAAAATATAACTTCTATCTAATATTGAAAATTCATTTTTTGTAAATTATTATGTAAAACTATTAGGCTCTCGCTCAAGTGTGTTGCATCATGCAGCGAAATATCTTCCAGCTTCGCCTCACTTCTGGAATGTACTGCATCAACAAAAACGAAAAAGGTAAAGGTTCAGGGTGATATCAATTCTCCCAACTGGGGGCGGGCTGCTATAGGGACCTTGCGTCCCTCTTCAGCCATAACGGGAATTTCAGGATGGATGGAGAATGGAAGAGGGGCCAGGAAAAGTGGAGAAGTACTGTCCTGACATTCACCTCAGAGAAGGTATTCTGTTGACTCAGAAAAAACAGCTAAAAACCTGAATCAACGCAGACTGCCATGGGAATCGAACCCACGACTTCCCGAATGCTAAGCAGACGTGGTAACCACTAGTCCACAGAGCTCGGTCCATCAGCAAAAACATTCGGTTAGGCGATGCCATTTCAAGGTCTTGCATCATCAGAAATTGTTAACAATACTAACTAATAGGTCACGAGTAAAAATGATTGTGTTAAACTGCGTTATTAAAACGAAATTACAAGAAGACACCTGCATAAACAAACCTAAGCATTAGTTCGTATTTAGGGGATTACCCCGCCCGAATTCAGAAAGCAGCGGCGCACACGTGCATGCATGTAGTCAAAAAGTAGTGGGAGAGAGCAATAAGAATATATCGGCAGATATATCGGTATATCGCCCGCGATTACATCGGTATCGGGCGATATATCGGTATCGGCCAAAAAACCCGTATCGGTCGATCCCTGGTTTAATTAAGTTTCGAGTCTTTTTTGACCATCATCAAGAAATTTTTGGATACGGATCTGTGTCCTAGAGCATTTCATACGTTCTTTTAGGATTTTTAATTTAAAGAAAGAAGTAATGAGCCTCACTGAATGTTTTTTATTTGTAATTTTAATTATTGTTTATAAGTAAGAAAAATAATCTATAAATTAATTACTGACTATTGAAAATTGTTTGTATTCCAAGACCAAACGTGATTGTTAAGTATTAAAACCATCCAGTGTGGCTCATTACTTCTTGTCTAAATTACAAAAGCTAAAACAACGTATGAAATGCTCTAAGACACAGGTCCATAATTTCTTATGTGATAAATTTTTTGTAACTGTTTTTTTACAAAACACTTAACGTAGGAATATATCTATTATGTAAATATAAAGGGGAAGAAAAAGTGACGCAACATGATATTAAGGTTATTATCTATTTTGCAAAAAAGTTCTAAAGAAAAGTTACAGGTTAAAAATATATCCGTGACCTTAAGCTTCTCTTAGGTCATCACGTGTAACTTTAATTTTGCAAATAGCAGGCTATGATTTTTTACCGTTTTAGAATCGCCAGATATTTTTATTTCCGGTAGCATACAATTTCTGGTAGGTTGCATAACTGAATTTTTGGAAAAACTCAACATTAAATGTTCAACTCTAATAAGTTTATAACTCTGTTTTTGAGAATATAACTAAATTAATCACTTTTGAGCAAGTTTGCAGTCTTTATACAGTGTGATGATAAAGTTTGTAACATAATTGATAATTGCGTTATTGAATGTTAAAAAAAACGCTCGACCATGTCAATTTTATTTTTTAAATAGTCAACTTATGACGTAAAAATGTCGCTTATGACGTCATAATAAGTTTTTTCAAATGACAACTCTTTTTTCGGTTTTTCCATGGACCTTCTTACTACTTGAATGATGATGGAAAAAAATGGTACCTTACAAAACAATTTTTTTGAAAAAATAGCATATTTACTTTAAAAAAGGGAAACGTAACTATAATTAAACATAAGAAATAATTTCTCGCCGTTTTTATTTAGGACGAGTTTTCTTTAGAATAATGAGGTTTTACTTCACTTTTCTAAAGTTATCAACACTTGATTTTTTTAAAGTTATAGTCAGTCATAGTACTTTACTTTTTTCTCACCCTGTATAAAAGTAGTCGTGATGATTTTACAAGCAATATTAAAATTGTGTTATCAGCTGTATGCAATTACTATTATCACTAAACTTTCATTCTACTATTTGACATAATTAATTATTAAAATAAACTTTAATATTGTAGGAATGTTCACTGTGTTCCTAATAGTGGAGACTCTATCAAGATACAGTTTGTTTCAGGGATCTCTTCCCTGACGTCATGTGCCCGTGGAGCAAATACACAAATGATCTAGAATGTTCTCTTCGATACTACATTTAACAAACAGATTCAACGAAGCCCCTCCCACAAATGAGCGCTAAATTTGAATGTAATATTGTTATTAGTAAGCCGATTGTACACAGCTCAATCGAGACTATTCCAGTAATTCGATTTCTGAATCTATTCAAACGGAAACAGATAACGCACGTCACGCGAGGGAAAAGATTCCTGGAACGAACTGTATTAACTACTCGATTCTCTCCGATAGAAAATAGATTATTAAATTTAAATTTTTATGTAGCACGCATGTAAAAGGAAAGTAACAGTAAACTAATTATTAGTGTGAGTTTGCAAAGAAGCTGTAGTAATTAAACTTATATTAGTATTGCATATGAGTCGAATGAAGTCGGATGACTATTATGTGCAGCTATACTTACAAAATTGTTACTTATCGCAATAAAAAATAACTAGATTAAGTTACTGTGCTATTTTTATCTTAAAAGAGAAATTATTATTGAATGAAAGTATACTTGCGTATACAGCGCTAGGTGAATAGGTGATACACCCTTTTAAGGTTCATGATTGCTATAGAAATAGTAATTTGTATACCCACGCATGAAGTTTAGCTTTTTATCGTCAATGTGGATTTAGCTACCGAGGCCCGTAGGGCCAAGGCAAATAAACCACACGAGGGATAAAAAGGAACTTCAGTGCCGAGGGGTACATTTTTTTTAAATCGAGAAATCGTGAAATTACAACATTTTAACCAACTTTTGTAGATTATGTTGACGTCGTTTGACATTTACCTGTCGCCCCGCCACCTACAAAAAGTCGTAAAACAACGGATTACTTCACTGTCTATTTGTTCCACTTTAATGACGATTTCCACGTTCTTCACTTCTCATTAAAAAATTGTTTGTATACCAAGGCACTGAAGTTGAACTTTTTATCACGAATGTGGATTTAGTTGCAGAGGCCCGTAAGGCCAAGGCAAATAAACCACATGAGGGATAAAAATAAACTTCAGTGCCGAGGAGTACATTATGTTTTATTTGAAATCGAGAAATCGTGAAGTTACAACATTTGTAGGTTATGTTAACGTCGGTTGACGTTTATCTATCACCTCGCCACCTACAAAAAAGTCGTAAAACAATGGATTACTTTAATACGGATTTCTCGTATTTTAATAACGATTTCGAGGTACTTTAATGCCGATTTCAAATACATGTATTTTTCAAATATCTCACACCCAAAAGCGCCGTTCTTGAAATCACCATTAATATTTTTCATTATTAAATTGAATTGTTGCTACTGTTTGTTTATTTTTAAATTATTGTATTTTAACAGAAAGTTTCTATGTCTAGAACGAAAGTAAATACAACGAATTGTTTATTTTCAATTTCAAAATGAATATTATGCAAAAATAATAATCTTAAAATTGAAAATGTTATTCGGCGTTTTTGCCGCTATAATTATATGTCAACAAGACGTTATTTCGTCTTGAAACTTTAATATCTAATAATAATAATAAGCAAACGCCAGTTTAGAGCGGAACAAAGTGGAACACTCAGATATACCTGGTAGGTAATAATTTTAATGATTAGCGTGAACACCAGTATTTCCTCAGGGAGTTGGTGTTCGACTTAAATTTCCAACAATCCTCAAAGAATCCGAGTAGGCGGAGTTATCTGGGCATATCATTTCAACTGTTTTAGACATCCTTGATAGTTGTTTCTGGCCTTATGAATATGAACGTACACGTGAGTATACCGACTTTTTGTGTGCCGCTTTTGAGGGCAAGGATGCGTATTATTGTCAAGTCCAATTTCAGAAATCCTACCGATTTTAATTCCAATTCGAACGCAACAGAGAACAAAACGCTATCTGTAACCGCAAGGAAGTGTGAAGCGATGTGAATCCAAGTGTGCCACGCATACGGCCAGTTCCTCACCTATTCTTTTCGGAACAACAATAAACAAAGCCGATTTTAGTTTTTAGCGAGTTGCTAGCGCTAAACGACCGTTAAATCACCGCGATCCGCCGGTCGCGTAAATATTTGCGGGGCTATAAAAATACAAATGTTTATACGCCTCCCTGCAGCGAAATTCGGGCGAAAATGTTTAAATTTGATTCGGGATGACGTTTCTGCCTCGTCCTCGTCAGCGCCGACGCTGCTGCTGCCACCCATTTAAGCAGGCGGTGATTTCTACTATGGGATTCACTTGTCTTGTCAAAGGTAAATTGATTTTGTTGGCGTGAAAGGCCGCATGAATATTCAATCGCGACCGTTTAATCGGTGTTTGTGGAATTTTTTGTTGCGGAAATTTGCAGTTCCGAGGTTTCAGTTGACAGGTTAAACTTTGCATTCGACCCGATAACTTGCCGAGAGGTCGGCATATAAATTCGAAGGCAGGAGACGCAGAGCAAGGCGAAATGGCGATTAATAATTAATTTGCTTTATTTCTGGAACAACCCGGGCTCTAGGAATAATACAAATAGTGGATCAACATTGGGCTTACTAAAACATCCTGTTTAACAATGCAAAAATGTTTAGTTAGATATACAGGGTGATTCACTTTCGAGGCTCACTCACTACTGGGAGCTCTGAAATGGTAAGAGGTCAAGATCAGTTAAATTGGAGCAAAGGTGTAGAATTAGTGGCTAAAAAATATTTTTTTTTACTTAGCGAACCTAGTTTTCGATTTATGGCGAAAAAACAGCGTGTAAAATTTTCGAAACCATTTCTTTTTTCTTGGTAGGTGCAATATTCAATTGTTACAGATCTAAATACAACTCTTAATGCTGCATTCAGCAATATGTAATACTTATAGATTTACTTCGCGATTAATCGAGATCATAAGTAAGAAACGTGTAATAAATAAAAAATCAAGTGGACCGTGGTTACATTATTTTGTTCTCTTAAGTACCATACCAAAATCGTCTATTATCAAGCCTTACACTGCTTACCTACTATTATTGAAAGTTATTGTGGTTATTTTAATAACAACATATTATATTAGTAGTTATAGTGTCATACGCGTATACCTAGCACACTTTTTTCGTTTAAACTAATTTTAGTATCACTCAGTGCGGTAATGGATAGATATTACAGCACTCAGTGCGGTAATGAATATTACCGCACTCTTTTTATATAAAAAAATACATCGAGCCAGAGTTTATTAATGAAGATAAAATATAGAACAGTACACGTTTGCTTATGGCACAAAACGAAACTCGTATGATTGCCGCAAAACTCGGCTCACCGAGTCGTTTTGGTAATCAAACTCGTTTTGTTAAGATGCTCATAATGAAACTTGTATTGTTAATATCTATAACAGGAAGTAAATAGAGTTAACAGCACAGTCAATGGAGATCCATTAGAATCAATATTTTCTTCCAATATACAGCTACAGTACAACACACAACAAAAATAAAATCGTAGCAGATAGTTTAATAACAGATAAATTAAATGTATAACGATTATAGTAACAAATGAACAGAAAAAATAATTACGGGAATGATAGCAGAATAGGAACAATATATTTGTTAAAAACAATCTACAGGAAATGTTCAAATTGGTGGCAATCTTCCTGAATGTGTAAGTTTATTTTTATTCAAATGTTATTTATTGCTGAATATTACTTTTTTTTCTCTGAAATCTTCGACTCGCTATTTCAGAATTATGAATTATATTTTTTAAATGGGGATGTGCTCCTTCTTGCTGAAACAACAACTGTGTTAATTGTTGTAAAAATATCTGGTGTGATGAACTCACACAACTTCCTTTTACAGCGATCGTATAATTAGCCAAAAATTTGATTTTTAATTTTTAAGCATTTGTCAAAAATTTTCAAAAATTACAGATTCTACAAAAACGGTACAAAATAGAACGTTAGTTGAAAAGACAAATTTTCTCTAGAATTTTAAGCTGAATTCAAAAATGTAATAATATACCGGGTGTTCTATTTAAAATAAGAGTTAATACAAAAAAAACAAAAAAAAAACAAAAGAAACTCGTTTTAGAAGTACGTATTCAACTGGAAAATCACCTATCTCACATCAATACACATTAAAAATTTAATAAAAATGTGAAGTTTGAAAAAATCGTTAGAGCCGTTTTTGAAAAAATCGAAAGAAACTGAAAAAGAGTAAACACCTACTTCCTGTTATGCGACTTTCTTCAAAAGCTTGCTGTCGCATCTACATAGTACACAAAACTTATATATGAAGTTTCAATGCCATACCTCTTTTCGTTTTTTGAGATATTGTGTTCACAGACCAATTAACAAAAATATGTATTTTGGGTTCAGGGGACTGTTAAACGTAAAGATCTGTTGAAAACTCAATTTCGAATTTTTGGGGTGAATCCAATACTTCCTTTTCGTAAAAGGAAGTAAAAATAGAATTAGTAACAAGCATGATTAATCATTATCATTCACCATCTTAAGTTGCCGCAAGAAAGTTTTTTATTTTAAAATTACTCACCAATATAGAAGACACGCTCAAAAGAGGAATATTTTTCTCTCGTTGCAATACATCAGAAACAGAACACCTAATTTTGTAACTTTGTCAAATTAATCCTAGTACTTTGTTACGTTCATATTGACATGTTTGGCTTTTTTTACTTCCATTAGTCCTAGCTGCATAACTCACCTTAGTTTCCCTTAAAAGCTACTTAATATCTATGCAAATTTAAAGGATATAGGTGGATTTGCTGCCACGGGTTACGTTGAGAATTGCAGGTGTGATTTTCACTTGGACTCCTGCCTTTTGAGATTATGTCTTCTTTTTTATTGTAAATGAATGTCAATGTAATGTCAATGTAATCTCAATAAACATTATTATTATTATTATTATTATTATTATTTTACCTCCTCGTGTTATGTGATGTTTCCTGGTTCTGATAGGTCCGTTTGAAAGAGGTCTGTTGGTTAATTATCTCTTGGAGCTTGATATTCACCCTACAAATTAAGTGTTCATTTTAACATGTTGGAATTTAGGTATGTGTGGATTGTAGAGGGGAGCTGTTTCTTATCTCTCAGGAGTGACATTACTTGACAGATCATTCCCGCTAATGCAGCGTTTAGCGTATTTGGTCGAATCTAATCGTGCTATCCCGTGCTGTCTTGGTTGATCAGACATGTTCTTTTGGGTTTTGGCGTATTGCTACCGTGAATGGTAGTAATATTTCGTCCCACTGCGGTGGTAAAATCGGCAGTATTTGATTTGTTTTCTTTTTGAACTTCTCACCGAATTGTTTAAAAAAACAAATTACCGGCATCTTCAAGATCTCTCATTTGGCACTTCAGGGGGGATTTTTGATTCGGTGATCGCTGTGTCTTCATTATTGTTTCCCAATCCTTATCGTTGGATTAAGTAAGCACTTATCGTTGGATTAAGTAAACACCATGTAAGTGGATTTATATGAAGTTGGCAGCAGTTTTTATGGTTTTCGATAGATCAGCATCTCCTCTGAAGATTGGATCACTGATGCGTTTTAACTTTTTCTACTTCTTCTATTTTTTTTTCTAGAATTTTCTAGATTTTCAGATTTTTGCTTGAAATGCTATTCTTTTACTTTTGGATGAATTTTGGACGTCATTATGGACATGGGTATTTGGGTTTTCCAGTTTATGGAATTGGAGACGATTACGGCTGAGCTTTGACTTCATTTTCGTAGTCTGCACCATTTTTCTACTTTGACTTCGATGTCGTAGTCTGCACCATTTTTCTACTTTGGTACCGTTCTATCTAGCAGTTTCCTTGATCGACACTGAATTCAACAGATAAACTACAACCTTATATGTACTCTAATATTTTTATCGCAATTTAAAAATGTATCGGGGCATGAATTGACGATATTGAAATTCTCCAGCTTATATCGATTTTACCATTTATGTATTAATGCAGTAGTGATTTATATTTATATTTCCTACTTACTTTGTGCTTTGTTTAGTTGTGCGATAAACTTACATTTGAAATTATAAGTTGAATATGTTATGCTGTGAACGCAGCGTTTGCACGCCGCGGGTTTAATATTGGGTTTGACTCAATTACGCACGTACCTTGTTGTGGTTAACTACACTAGGTACAATATTTTATTCCGGCACGAGGAACTACCCTCTTACATTATTGGTCTGCATGTAGGCATTGAACATAAATATCACTTTAATTACGCTTTTTTTTCTATAACAGGTTATAGCTTATCAAAGAGCCTGCATCTGATAAATGTAATCAATCAGTGTAAGTTGCGATTATCATATCTTCCAGCTTAGATTCGCGTGCTTTGAACAATCAAGTTGGTGGCATCCGTATTTATTGTGATCATTTTAGTGTTAACCCACTTCCTCCTTCGGAGCAGCTCAGTTGACCCCTTAAATACTATTGGATTCGTGACTGTTTCAGGTATACACAACTTGCTCTCCTGCTTGTATTGAACTGTTACAAGATTATCGTTAGTTTATTCTAGGGCTATTGTGAGATAACCTCATATGTTTCAGATATTTCAGTGGTTGTCCTCGAAAATAAATTACCGTATATGACGTCGAAAAATCGTAATAACTGTTATACTATTGAATCTTTATTTGAAAAAAGGTTGTTTTAGTAATTATAAAGCATTCGATCTTAACCACAGCGGTAACCTATCAGTTTGTTGTATACATTCTTAAGTGAGATTGTGTATGCACTGCAATTACATAAACACAGTGTTTAAAAATCTTAAATGATTTAAAATAGTAGCTTATACTTCTTTGCCAAACATTTCGTATTCGCGAATGAGATAATCATCAGTTACCAACGTTAATTTTCAGTTAATATCTGCAAACATAATTTATATTACCGCCGATTTTATTGGCCGAATCGGATTGATTTAATGACAGGTGGAATTTCTAACTCGACCCCTTCTCGTAGTTCAAAAGAGATTTTTGTGAGTAGATTTTCTAGAAATGTGACTATATTAATTTTGGTAAAAAAGTCGACGGGATATGTTTCATGCTTTTCCTGCTAGGTACATTATTTTGGAATTATAAACCTTTATCCAATTATGGACATAATCCTGACCTTAAATTTACAATAAGCCAACAGGACTATATGGTTCTAATAACTGTGTATACACTGTAGAATTGTGAGCTATGAAATCAATTACATATTTATTTTATTAAAATATTAAATAGACTTTGTTGTTTATCACAAGTGTGGAATGTGAACGAAAATCATATGAAGTCTGCTTCTCACTATGTTGTTTTCATATTTGATAGAATTATGCATTTCGTTGATAAATATCTTGTATCATCGCTAATTTATTGCTTATATTATTATTTAGTTTATTAGTGAATTGGTATAGCTAGCCATTAGGTACTTTGTGCAACGTGTAAATTTGTTCAATTTCATAAATTTATTTGTAAATATATAGATATTCCTGTGTGGTCTAGATGTTCTTAGTAATTTATTTAATCATTGCTCACATTAATCACACTGCCACAAGTAAATTATTCTATTATAACTCGGCTTGGGAGGTGTTACTTCAACAAATCAGATAACGTTCCGGATTTTTTAAAGATAATTCACCTTGTATAAATTGTACTGAACTCACTCAGTCGTCGATGATTACTAAATGTAGGGATGTATACTACTTAGTACTACGGCAGTATTTTAAAATCTTGCGTTATTTGATTATCGTCTTTGAATTTTGAAGTACTAATTATATGGAAAGAAACGTGCGAGTTGTGTTTGCGCTTTTATTTAGAACTGTAATTGTTAGGGATGTCGTACCCGGTCTAAAATCAAACCCGGGTACCCGAAAACAGTACCCGGGTACCCTCGGGTACCCGAAATATATAATAAAAATGTTAGCGTACATCGGAACATCTGAGGTAGCTACAATTTCTTTCTTTACGCCGCGAGTTTTAAACTGAACTAAATTGAAATAGTACCTACTCCCCAAGTCAAACTGCAGGTCGTCTATTATTTGTAAATATTTTCACACTTCCAAGTCCTATTAAATTCAAGGACGTGACTTTATTTGAAATTCGTAACAGCATCAAAATCACACAGAGGATGTTTATATTACTTCACCCCATAGTGACGTGATATAATTGTACAATTGACGGGTTGAATATTTTTGTGAAAGGAATTTATTATATCAAACAAGAAACATTATGTGGTATGGGATGGGGTGATTCTCGTTATTACTGAATGGTTATGTTTTCCTAGAGCGTATTCCTATTGTTTTTAAGTTTTTATTATCTTCTCTGAAAAAGACTGACTTTCTAGAAATTACATGATTTACTAGTCGGGTACCCGGGTCCTGAAAATATACCCGGGTTGACTATTACCCGGGTCCACCCGGGTACCCGGGTACCCGCCGACATCCCTAAATTCTCACATTTCGAAGGCCTGTAACACAGGAAATAAGCAAACTCGATATTATAACTAAGATGAAAATCTAGTATTACAAACACATCGACCAATTTAAAAAAAAACGTAAAATCCGATACTTGAGCTAATCTAAAAAAATCCTTGACATTTTATAATAGATTAATTATTTAAAGTATTGTACGTGTATTTCACAATTCAAAAATTATAGCTGCTGTAGAAAAATTAAAACTGACCGGTTTGACGTTAAATTTAAATTGCATACGTATATTATGTTACTGCAAATATATGTAACGGGTGTTCATTAGAATGTGTGGTCTAGTCGGCTTTGGAACTGATGAAGTCATGTCGTGCATTAAATCATATGGCGGATAACTGACACTGGTGACACTGTAAGTCTATGTCAAATTCGATGTTGGCAGGTTAGGTTTTGCGTTAGTCTGTGTCAAAACTGACGCAAAACCTAAACCTTCTTAGTCTGTGTCAAAACTGACGCAAAACCTAACCTGCTAACATCGAATTTGACATAGACTTACAGTGTCACCAGTGTCAGTTATCAGCCATATGATTTAATGCACGACATGACTTCATCAGTTCCAAAGCCGACTAGACCACACATTCTAAGGAACACCCTTTAGTACTTTGAAGGGTTTTGTAAATATTTGGATTTTGGGAATATTCAGCAGCCTGTAGTTGTTTAAAAGTAGCTTTGCTATTGCAAAATTCTGAACTTGTTGCCATTAGTAATGGCCTACTGAATTTTGAAAACGTAATTAGCTTTTAGTTTCCACATTCTTTTCAAATCAAAGCAGTAAATGCCGACAGAAAATAAAATAAAGCTGGGGTTAAACAGCTAGCAATAACAAATCTCTTATGTTTGTGTTTAATTTTACTTTGGCGTAACCTGCCGAAGTATTCTTTCGACCTCGGCAATTTTAAATTTTTGTTGCAACCTCTCGATCAATCCCGGACAACCCAAAGTTATATGAAAGGTCTTACGACACTACACAACTGTTTTGAATACAACCACCGCTGTTGAGTTAAGGAAGGACGAAAAATTAAGAAAACTCTGTATCTCGCGCCAGATGGATGTAAACATGATCTCGAGAACAATATAACCTCTCAGGACACTTTCTCACCAATTTGTGTGAAATATTAATGATGGTGGCGTGACGGCAGACTGGCGGACTGCAGAGCCAGAAGTCTCGAGTTCAAATCTCTGTCCCGGAAAGAGTTTTTTATAAGTTAGCAAAAGATGCTGATGCAAAGTTCTTTCCCTTGTCACTTAAAGCTGAATTGTCACCTTATCGCTCTCTATTATTGGTACTAGTAAATTGCCGACTCGATTTTAAACCGATTTCTTCCGTCTAAGCTTCGCAATAATTAGTTACCGTAATCTCTGAAACTTCTTATAATATAAGAATATGAATTATTAGTTACCGTCTCTTTCGCGAATTCTCTTTAGCTGAAGTCGTTGCGCATATGGCACGATCAAGTGTATAGCATAATGTGACAACAACCAAAGCACATTGAAAGCACCGGTTCAATAGATTACGCAGACTGAATGTTTCTTAAGGAGCGAGCGTCTTAAAGGGCACATGGCAAAAACAGCTACATGCCAACAAGGTGCTGAAGTATCATAAGGGGCTTGCGCAATATCAGCTAAAGAAGGCCCCAGCTCCCTGGCGTGATGTCAGTACGGGTAGGTCGAATTGGGCAATACTGGGATTGTATCGATCCTCCTATCTCTAAGCTCAAGGCGAAGCAAATTCAATCAACGGCCAATTCGACCTACCTGTGCTGACGTCACGCTGTCTTATCTTGTTAATTTAAGTTTTTGGTTTTGACGTTATAATCGTTTTATTAATCAGAATTTCCTTAAACATTCTGACGTTTATTTTCTGATTATGTGTTTATAATATATCCATTTGAACCACCACAGCTTAGTATCGAATAACTTGACAGTTTTCGCTAAAATTGCGTTTTATGAAATCACATTTTTCCATCCACGTGTTGAAGAGTTTATAAATTTGAGAGTTTAGAAAGTTTGTATAAAGTAATTAAAATGGTTTAATAATTCAAATCAAAGGCAAAACTGTGTATAAACAGTGTATTAAATATGAAATAAAAAAATTAAAAGAAAGCTCAAAGCAGAATTAAATGAATAAATCTTACTGCAGATAATCTTTATGGTTGGAACAATTTATACCTCTAGAAATGAGATGGGTGTTTTCTAAACTGTGCTTAATTGATGTATATGAACATACAATATCATACAACAAAGATACTTTCAATGCAAGGCCAAGTACTGTGTAACAAAACAACCGTCACAAATTAAAAATATGTTGTTCTTTATACCGTATGTCACTGGCAAAACTAACCAGCTTTGTTAAATATTTGTTTTATATATGCAAAATTTTTTAATGATGGCAACTACTATTTCTAAAAAATGCCCATGTATATTATGCATTTTATATAGCCAAACACCCTTTGTTAAAATTTTAAATACTTCAGTGCAAGGGAATATTGTTTAAATAATCTAAAAACCGATTTTAAAAGACTTAGTAGTTGTCTACGAAGTTGCCCGGGTGGTTCAATGGTAAGCATCCTGCTTAGCAGTCAGGCATAAGAATGGTCCTCAACATCGGAAGATAAAAGATGCTTAAGAAGAAGATAAATATATGATTCATTTTCATCTGGTTAATCCACGCAAATATTTTAGTGAAGTGTCATGGTCAACTTTGATAATGCTGGCGTGGCTTTTAAATACACCAAATGTGGTTGTAGTGGATATCAAATGTGATATAGGCCGTAAATTTAAATTTGTTTTTCAATACGACATTGAGCAAATGTTGATGCTTAATAATTTTACACAATAGAAAATTACAAATACAGGGTGGCGCACAGCCGACTGACGAATTTTGATGTTAAATAAGTTTCGTCAAGAAAAACACGAACAACAATTTATTTATTAAACCAAAATAAAGCTTAAACATGGCAATTTTATTTCTTAAATATTACATTAGTCAGATGACCTTTTTCTTGATTCTCACACTGTCTTAAGCGCTCTTGAAAATTCCTAAAAACTCTTCTCAAAAGTTCTTCATCTATCGCTGCTACTTTGTTACGGATTGCTTGTTTTAAATCTTCAATGTTGAGCGGATGGCCCAGCAAGCAAATGCTCGTCTCTCAGGCGGCCAGCCCGGGTTCGAATCCCGGCGGATACTTTAGACGGCTGTAGTAGTCGTTAACCCCTAATAAGGGAACTCTTCCTCAATTTCGACGAGCAAGACTAGCCACCTACTCGGCCTAAGGGCAAAGAGGGCTCATAGAACCACTTTGTGGTTATAACAGGCCACTGGCCTACAATAAGAGGAAGAAATCTTCAATGGTACGAGGACGATTTGCATATACCCTTTCTTTCAGATACGCCCACAAAAAAGAATCGGCAACTGTAAGATCGAGGGAACATGCGGGCCAAGGAATATCACCAAAATGAGTTGGTTTCATGAAAAAAACAAACTGTTTTAGAACGGTGTTCTACTGACCAAGTATTCATTGTTTAACGGGGTTTTTGATATACCTGTCAGAAACGGCAATAAATAAACTAATAATCAAATAAATGGCGGCTTGCATATCCTCATTTGTTTTGCATTGCAACCCAGATGAAATGTGCCAATCGGTCGTGCGCCACCCAGTATATACTACTCGACAGCCATACATTTTCAAAATTGTAGTGTTTCTTTATTAAAAATGACATTTCAAGAGTGTATATGAAGAAAATGGCGAACAAGAAACTTCAATCGATAGAAGTATTCAAGTAAAAGCAGCTTAATAAGCCTACTTAGGTAATGAAATAATTTAAAATTATGAAAATAAAGCTAAACGTATGGTTGATTCTTACCGGACAACATTTATCCTAAACATGCAATTTCGTATCTGCAGTTTGTTGATTTGTAAGCTCTGAATCGCGATTCAAGTGTGGCGTTTTGTGTTTTTAAAGATTGTATTTTCTGCCCCTTTTTGAAATAGCGAATGTTTTATCAATTGTTTTTAAAATCCAAGTTTTGTTTTTTGCAATTTTGAGTGGAGATGTGCTGGGGCAGTTATTTTGGTTTGGGGCTCATTTATCCTTTCCGGGATTCGAATCGGATCCTATGCATAAACTAGAACGCGTTGGCCAGCCTACGTCTGGCCCTGCCAGCGTAAAGAAACGGTCAACAATAAAAATGCTTGCTTAAGCTGGTAGCCAGCCGACGTCCGGCCCTGCCAGCGTTAACAATACAAATGTTTGCTGCGTCGCCACTTGTGCGCGGTCGGCATGTGCGCGCGCCAGCGCTTACGGTCGGACGGCCGGCATCAGCTCTTATAATATAAGATTGCAGGACGACTTACCGAAATTCAGAACCGCTTCTTCGGTCTAGTAGTTATGGGTAACATATACGATCCCGGGAAGGCAAGTCTCCATTTCATGTGGCATGTGTTCACACCCTTGCACGCAGAAGCACAAAATGCCAAATTGTAAAGCCAGACATGTAATCAAAAGCAAGGTAGCATTACTGTATTTAACCCTACCTGTTCAATATGATAGTACTTACAGGGGGTCTTGTAGATTGTAGAATATCATGATTAGGAATGATCTTGAGGTGCACCGCCTGTGATCTATCTGCAATACTTGTACATAATACGGACGCTTGCCGCATCAGGAGCCTGTTAACGGAATGCTAATCAGACCAATGAGCACCAGTTAACGTCAGTGCGTGTAACTGCGGTTGCTGCCCCCGAAGAGAACGAATTTGCAAGGCATTTTTGGGAAATGAACATCCCGGGCTATCTAGGTGCGCTTTCTGGATCACTGACCGCCGGATGCCATTATTCCCAGGCACATAGTATACTATATCGCGGTACCAGTTGGGCGCCAACTCAATATTAACAATGAGCAATGACTCAACAACATAGCTCTCTACAAATCAATGCAAAAATAGCAACAATGAAACTTACACAACCTCCATTATAAGACTCTTTCTCTCGCGACAAGGTCGCGTTCCGAGATATCTTCAGATCTTTATGTTTCACGGTCCCTAGAATACGAAAAACAGGTTTTCTCAATTCCGTATGTCTGTTACCGGTATAACTCAAAAACTGTTTGTTGGATGAAGACGATATTTTACATGCGGCTTGTTTTTCTGGCATAAAACCAAGAAAATTTTGGTATAATATATATGAGGTGAGCTCTTAAAAAAATGAAGTTTTTTTTATTTTTGCTTTAACTGACAAATAGCTAAAAGTAATAATTTGCACATAGCTCAGGCTTTACCCTTGACGAAAATAGAACTCAACAGATACAGGATACATGTAGAAAGAGACAAAAAGTGGCAATGAATAAGCGCGGTGCCTCTAAGAGCGCTGCATCGCAAAGATTTGAACGGTCCCGTGTGGCGACGTGGGTCGAGCGTTCAGTTCGCATTCGCAGGGTCTGGAGTTCGAATCCTATCGCCGTAATGTTTTTTTTTATTTGAAAATTGATGTAATTCGCATTGCGAAGTGTTTCCTTTTATTGCTTCAGTATTATCAGGAACTTTACGATATTTTTACACTTGGTTCCTTTGATTTTTAAAATTGTTTAGTGTCAACGTCCACTTGCGGGGGAAGTTCTGATTAAAGCCTTTTACAGATTTTTCTTCAAGCGTTTCTGTCTTGGGCGAGATGAATGGGTTGATGTAGGGTCTGTTAGATCAAACTTCAACTTTTTCCTCACCAATGAGTTTCTCCATGGTCTCCGGTTTCCGTGCTGCATGTCCATAGTACGTGGAGGTGTTGCTGGCTTACCAAGATTGACAGTCGCGTCTTGATATCAAGCTGTCTCAGGATCGACTCGTTGGTGCGGCGTGCTGTCCAGAATATTATTTGAAGTATCCTTCGCTAGTACCACATTTCTAGGACATCGATTCTTCGGCGGTCCGCCATCTTGACAGTCCATGTTTTCAGTTGCGGGGAACACCGAGATGAGTGTTCGAAGAAGTTTGACTTTGGTTTTAATGATGATTGCAGTGTATCTCGAAATGAGCCAGCTGTCTTTGATTTCTTCGCATGCCAATAGGTCTGCGGATTTCAGGCTTGCAATGTCACAATCTTCGATGTTGGTGACGACGGATCTCAAGTATTCAAACCGATTAATTACCTCATAGCCGGCGATTCTCAGGGTGTCTTCGGTTGTTGTTTGCGCGGTTCACAATCATTACCTTTGTTTTTGCAATGCTTATCTCCAAGCCGCATCCTCTGCCTTCGCGATTATCAGGTTATCGTAGGCGTATCGTACCATGTTATTTTCTTTCCACCAACTGGGATGCTCCCATCACAGACCTCGAACACTTCTTTCATGCTGTGCTCGCTGTGTATGTTGAATAATATGTGCTATAATATACAACCTTACTGTAATTCTGCTGCAGCCACGAAAATATCTGAAGTGTAGAGTTGCTGGATCAGGTGCACCAGTTGTCTTGGTATTCCCATTACAAGACTACTGAAGCAATCGCTTGTAGGTACTATAGATCTTATTCTTTCATCCTGTCTAGTAATTCACATTAATTACCACAAGTAACACTTCAAAAATCATATCAGAACTCTCGCATTGCAATGCCACCCTTTGTAGTATCAAATTGCACATCCACTCGCGCACCTGTTCGGTCACTAACTGCCCAGTCCGAGGGTTTTAAAAGCAACCCCGTCCCCTAAAATAACTTTGGAGTTTGGTTCGAAGCGTAGACTTGGAAGACGTTATAATTATGAAAATGCTAATAAATGAGAGATATACATATTTACAAACACAAAATAAAAAGGGTACAAAAATAAATAGTACTAGCAGCAATTGTTTTTAGGCCAATTGTTGTTTTTGTTTTAATTTTGGTAGAAATTGATGAAGGATATAAATAGGTAATTAATTTTTTTTCTGTTAAATTCCCTGGTTGGCTGTGAGTTCCATACATTACGGACTTATTAGTCAAGCAATGTACGGTGACGTATTATTGTTATTATTATTGTTGTTATTGGAATTTTTAAAATGGAATTTTACATTACTAAAAGCATAGATAAAATAGCTCTGGTGAGAAAGTATTTTTTGAACAATAAGAGAGGCAATGAAATTGTGGTATGTCAGCAACGTAGCTTTAGTGTAGCGTTTTGAGAGTGGCCGAATAATGACCAACCGGAAATATTTTCCAATGGCTTTGTTTTCGACAGTCGCGCATTGCTATGCTATTCTTGGGCGCCTTTATACGGATTTATTTCAGTCGGCTCGCTCGGTGCAGGATTCTTTGGACGGCGACAGACAGACTAGCACATAGATTTGCGTGTCCCAGATTCAAAAGTAGTCTAATCACTGTAAATGGCGTGCATTAATTAAACTCCATAAAGATATGCAAATACCCGGTGGTGAGTGCCGGTCGCCGGCATTAATCAGTAGGTGAAACCGAGGCGAAATTTAAACCCGTTCACAAAAATGTGCTTTTTCTTATTCCTCAAACCGATACAAAACCGTCGGGTGAAAGTAAAAACAGTGTCACTTCGTGTTAGCAGTGCGGCGAGGGGAAATGCAGGCTACGGCCAGGAGTGGGCGAGTTTTTTTTTCTAGAAATACGCGCCAAGAGATATTTAAAGGAAAATGACATTTTGAATAGCCGCATCCCTTCGGTGGATCACCGAGCTACCAAAGCAGAATAACAGCCGCCGGTTAAGGTCGCAGGTCAAACGCGCAACAGCGCCTTTGACACGCCCACTGCGTTCATTTAGCAACATTTATTATGCAGATCTTTTTAAATTTCTGCCCAAGTTGGCCGCTTTTAAGCGCGAGGGCTGCCTCAAACTTTCTAATTAAAACATTTCTGAATAATTAAACACGCGCGATAACATCCCCGAATCGAGTTTTTGAGGGCAACAAGGGATTCCGCGAGTTTTGTGCCATACATGTAAATCGCCAAGGATTTAGCGATATGGTATCCACCGGTAAACAAATATAGATCAAATTAAATAATGCTGACCTTTAGTATTGAACAGAGTATAGACATTGAAGTGGGGTGTTTTTAATCTTTGAACTGCAGGAAGCTAGAGCACTTTCCAAGACGTAGCTACACGCTTAAGCGAAATAGTCCATATACAAGAGATACCTTCCTGTATTTTTAGAGGATATCAAACAGAACAACTTTGCATAATAAACTATACGTGAAAAATTAATAATAAAAAAATAAACATTTACTTGCTTAAACTCATTTAAGGTCACTGGAATAAACTTCTATCAACAAAGTTCGCCAAGTTTAATCAATTCGAGTTTTCAACTTTTCTGAACTAAGTTTATAACTCAAAATATTGGTCCCTGCGCTTGGAACTTCCAAAATGTCCATACCATTGTGGTCTCCAGAACCTTCGATTGCATTCATTCCTGAACCAGAACCAGTTTTTATACTTTATCCGGTGCAGTCGCATTACAATTCGAAAAGAAAACTTGTTGTCCAGGAACACAATAAAGTCGATGAAAGACTGAAGAACGTTTGCATTACCGAAGCTCTCCACAGCAAAGATTCTGAAGCTTAAGAGTGAAGAAAGGAAGCCAGATCTGCATTGACAACTGAGTCGAGCAAAGTTGAAAACTAAGAATAGTGAGCATAGTGAAATCTTTCCATGTACAAGAGTTTTTTCTCAACCTCCGATTCAGGAGGAATATAATACAAGAACGAATATGAATCAAGTACAGTAGAGAAAATGTAGGTACTGCTGTGTTCATTAAAGTGTTGAAAGTATACATCTGGGTCTACCTAGTTGCTAGTTAATAATACAGTGTGAGCCTGTTGAGTAAAAACACAACTACCAATAAACTTACAACACATTTTTGAACACACATCTCTCGACTATATTTTTGCAGAATCGCCATTTCGATGCAGGCACTTACTATACCATGGCACAAGTTTTTCTATGCCCTCAAAGAAGGTTACTGTTTGGTCACTCAGCCAACTGTTCATGTTAATTTTTAGCTTCTCCATTAAACTTTCTGCACCATTCTAGCACACAACCGTCGCACATAAACTTTCTCGACGATGAATTTCGGCTGCAGTATGCCTTTCAGGATTTAAATTTCAGGCAGAAGAAAGAATTGCGACTTACGGCGTGCAGTTCATACATGGCGAGTGACATACGCCGTAATTTGCTTTCCTCTCGCTGAAGTCTCAACCCAGAAGGGCATAATACAGTCAAAATTCATCGTCGATAGAGTACAGTTTATGAAAGACAGTTGTGTGTGACAATGGTGCAGAAAGTTTAATGAAGAAGCTAAAAATCAACGTGAAGAGTTGGCTGAATGATTAGGTGGCGATCTTCTTTGAGGAGGGCATACTAAAATTTGTGCCACCGTGTGATAAAGTGCTTGCATCGAAACTGCAATTATGCAGAAATGTAGCTGAGAGAGGAATCTATATTTTCTATACAATAAATGTTTCTATTTCATTTTTGTTTTTTATTCCTACTGAATCGGAGGTTAAAAAAATAACCCTCGTATTTTATTAGAGGCGATTGATTCTGCAGAATGTATATTTTCAGAAATCGTCAATTTGAAAAATTAATTAGTAACGAGAAATAATTTTACAGGCAATAGAAAAATTATCTGGGTTTTAGTGATGATTTTTCTCAGGGGCAGACTGGCTGGGGGGCAGGGAAGCAAAGTCCCCTCATGCTTCCATATCCTACAAATAAGAGCCTCGGCGAACTCTATTAAAAAATATCAGTACTACTACTATTTTCAGGATCTTGAGAATCATCATTGGCATAACTCGGATTTTTGGCAGGAGAGGGCTAGGCCCCCAACCATCGTCAATACCTATACATATAAGACATGAATTTGCTGTTAGAGTATAATAATAAATTTGAGACATAGATACTTAATTCAAGTATCTCTGTCTCAAATTTATTATCGTAATTGGTAGTGTGTACACGTACATCCCTTTTACAGATTAAAGTTTTTGAGTTACATCTTGTTTACCTACTTAGTAAAAATTAGATTTTGAATTATTTATCTATTTTTCTGAAAAGGGCCAGATGGCACTCTGGGCTTAAACAATAATTAGTAAATAAGACGCCTATAAGTATAACTTTCCCTAGATGATATGTAGATGGTTAAGACGTAATGTTGCCTGGGCATTTAGGATTTGGATTATTAAATCGCTTAGCGATTTTGTTTGGCAAATCTTATAAACGAATGGATATTTTATGTGATATAGTAGTTCAAGCTTCCAAGTCAAAATTTAAAAAACAAAGAAAAAATGTCAATCGATTAAGTTTTTTTTAAATATTGTATTGTATTGTTTATATTAGATAAAATACTGAACATAATGAAATGTCTATATGACAAATGGCTGGAGTATAAAACCATTTCAATAACACACATATTTTTGAATGTTTTAAAGAATTTGGTACTATATCAGAAAATTGGAGTTGGTTTCATGCTGGTTTATGGCTGAGCAAACCAAGAAAAGAACATTGAAAAAATTACAGTTGGAAGTATTGTGACTGGAGCTTACAGCTTTATAGCATTTATAAATTCCAATAACTACAAGCGTTAGATATGGGTATTTCAATAGAAGAGGAACTGTCAAAAAGGCAGAAAGACAAAAATTAACGGCTCTTAACAAAAAAAAGGACTCTCAAAACTGGCCACCTTAAATATTGTAAAAGTGTCGCCCATACGAGACGAATTGTTGAAGTTTGGTAAATTGTTTTTAACAAACAATTCGACAGCGAGAAGTGATGCTTTTATTGCCCAGTTAATGGTGACAATGATGAAGAAATTAACCTGTATGAGAATCTGAAAAGGTAGAGCAACCTAAAAAAAGACTTGAAGAAGGAACAGAAGAAACTTAAGAACTGCTTGGCTTGTTGCTACATTTTTTATGCTCGTACAATATGCAGTCTGCAGAATTAACAAATTAATTTTTAATGTACGAGTATACCGCATACCCGAAACAGATTTTATTTAAATAAAATAATGCAGATGAAGTGAATTTGGTATATCTATGTGATTTTAATGTTTGACAAAGATGTGGTATAAAGTTCAGAAGGGGTAGTTTATGCAAGGATGGTTAATTAAGTACTTTTAATTAATATTAAGCCGCTTTACATAAACTACATTACCTGAATACCCATCGTCATCCGAAAGCGCGGTTTGAGTAATGCCCTAACATCTTGGGCAAAGTGAGGTGGAACATCATCGTGCATAAAATATATGACTTGTCTTGTTTCCATTGTTACTTCATTCAAAAGTACAGACAAATCAGGGAATTCTAATAACGTTTTCCTTTAAAACTGGTTAAAAGCAAGTGCAATTATTTTGAATATCCAACTGTTACTATACAGGACATCCCCTCATTCTTAGATAAACTACCTACCTTCTGACCATTATACCAATTTTTTGAAGATACAGCCTAAAGGATCGCATAAATATGCTGAATTACACTGTGTTTACTCATCTGTATTATTTTAATCAAATAAATAAAATCCGTTTTCTGTTATCCTCCTCAGGGCTTTAGCTTCCTTAAGTCTCAATTTCGGACCTACCGACATATATGAAACAGTTTATTTATTTTCGAATGCTGTATCAGTTGATTCATTTTGGGATATCTTATATATTGACGTTTAGCTGCATGTGGGTTTTTTGAAAGCTCCCGGGTTAACGAATACTACGGGTATTAGCATGCTAAGTAAATAAAAGGTAATCAAAGATTAAAGACGACTCTTTCACAAGGGTTATTAGAAGCCTTTATGATTATAGCATCTAGAAAGATGTCCTCGAACCTCCTTTTATTCCTTTTTGATTAAAACTAAAAATGTATCTGCCCTTTTTGCCAGTATTCTAATCTTTAAACGACAATAGTATATTGTGCAACAATTTGAGAAAAGTGTAGTTTTTCTGTGCAAGGCCTGAGCTTTTTAATCAAGGCGAAGCCGATATTAAAAAACACTTATCTTGCTATGTACCGTTACGGCCAACTCAAAGTGCACGGCAGATTTTTAGCGTGTAATACGATATTCTAATCATAGACGTCGAGTTTTGACGTTTACGTTTGTCATCAACTGTCATAGAACTGAAAACTCGAAAAATTCCCAGACATTTGTCAGAAGCAGAGAAAATGCGAGCTATTACAAAACTGGAAGAGAACTGGTCGCTGAGTCGAGTCGCAGCAGATTTGCATGTCAGCAAGAGCTGCATTTTCAAAATTAAAAATCGTTGGCAGTAGAGACTTCTGCAAGAAAAGTTTTTTTAACCTCAGAGAACAAAGAACGAAGAATACAGTTTGCAACCGACTATTTGAATGAAATCGACGATTTTTGGAACAGGACTGTTTTCTCAGATGAAAAGGTATTTCAATCATTTACCAATTGACGATTAAGGGTGTATGGACCACAAAATTCAAGATTTGAGGAACAATATTATGTTCAACCCTTAAGTAGTGGACGATTATCTGTAAACGTATGGGGATGGATCAATGTTCACGGATCTGGGGCATGCTATAGAATTAATGGTCGACTGAATGCTGAAAATTATCGCAATATTTTGCAAAATGTGATGCTGCCATCTGTAAGAGAGGCCTTTCCTAATCAATTTACTTTTCAACAGGCAAGATATTACTTAATTAATTAATTTTGTTTATGTTAACGTAATTGATAACATTATTTTCACAGGATAACTGTCCTGTGCATGCAGCAGGGATTGTTCATTGATGGTTTGATGAGAATAATATCAATTTATTACCATGGCCTGCAAAAAGTCCGGACTTGAACCCTATCGAAAATGTTTGGGGGTATTTAACTACAAAAATTTATACCAGGGATTTTGCACCAAACAACGCAGATGAATTATGGGAAAGAATAATAAATGCTTGGAAGGAACTGCGAGGATACAATATGGAAACATTGGTCAACCCTATGCGAAACAAACTGCAAAGCGTAGTAGCAATTTAAGCAATTGAATACTGATACATATTTATTAAATACATATTATTACATGTATAGTTTGTTTACTTGTGAAACTTTGCTAAAATACAAACATTAAAAAAGTAATACCTATTCTTACAATCACAAGCAACGCCACTGGAGAAACCCTCATTTAATAAGCCGAAAAATCGCAAAAATAACCATAGTAACAAAAAACCGTGCACTTTGAGGTGTCCGTAACTGTACATGCTATTTTTCACGTTCTGTAGAGAAATTCCAAAAAACTGTGATATAAAAATATCTAAAATCATGTGAAATATTGTGCATTTAAAAATGAAACTACGTATTGTACCACTTTTCTAAACGATTTGCTGTTATTATGCGGAAAAGTACTACTTTTCTGAATGATTTTGTATTTAAGAGTACAGTACGTGAAAAATATAACATGTGAGCAAACAAAGCTTGGGTTTGTAAATTGAAACATATATCGATTATTAATTCACATTATGTTTATATTCTAGAATGAAGTACAGTCGTGTGCAAATAAATCTGGGACAGTGTTTTTTTCACATGCAGATTCAGTTAAGAATTTGAAGAATATTTCCATGGATTTCCTCTTATCAGAGAGAGCTACGAATTTCAGTACCTGTTAAAGTTTAATGTCACTCTTTCTGATAGCAGGAAATCCATGGAGATATTCTTCAATTCTTAACTAAATCTGCATGTGAAAAAAACACTGTCCCAGATTTATTTGCACACGACTGTACATAGGTAACCTAAACCATTGCATAGCTGTCATTTGAAAATTAACATAAAAACCAACACTTAAACAATAATAGTAGTTTTTCTTCAAACGGCAGTAAAATATGGCATTATACTGCTGGATTGATGATGCTAAACTGTCACTTTATTGCCAAGCGGCAGATAATATTATCAAGTAATTTTCTTCGAATTTTGTTCACAAAGTTGTAAATAATTTGTTATAAAAACGTTCGAAGAAAAAATACTATATGTTATTCGGAGCAAAAGTATCTTTATGTGGCTCGGCTGTATTTATCTGCCTCGCAAGGTCGGCAGATAAACCATCCAGCCTCGCCACATAAAGTATAACTTTTGCTCCTAATAACATAATATACTATTGTATACCAAGGCACTGAAGTTTAGCTTTTTATCACGAATGTGAATTTAGTTGCCGAGGCCTGTAGGGAAATCGTGAAGTTACAATATTTTGACCAACTTTTGTAGGTTATGTTAGCATCAGTTGACATTTACCTATCGCCCCGCCGCCTACAAAAGTCGTAAAACAATGGATTACTTCACTGCCGATTTCTCGTATTTTAATTACTATTTCGAGGTACTTCAATGCCGATTTCAGAAAAAGACTTTTTGTTCTTGATTAAACATGTGTAATTTAAAATTTGATAATTTAAACAACTTGACACTTCTAATATTATAATTGTCATATTTAAATAAAAAACATCAGAAGTAATAGAGCACATGACGTAATTTTTTCTAAGCCGAGCCTGATTTTGTTTTCATTTGCTCACATGTTATTTTTGATACTATACTTCGTTTTTTGATACATATTAGGTATGTACGCAGATTGTTACAAATGGGTTGAAGTCCCACCGGGCTTTTGCCTTACCAGGCCGCCCCTGCTTTTTCTAATGGCACGAATTTAGTAAATTTAGCAATTAAAATATTCACTTTAAAAATTTTTATTAAAAATTACTGCATTCATAGGGGAGAGGGACTGTGCAGAATCAGTGTTCTTACAAAATATGCAGTAAAACTTAATTTGTAGGGAATGGAATATAGATTGGAATTTTCTACATACACATTTTGAAACCCAAATTCAGAAGCGGTAGGTAGATTGTATTTGTTTTTTAGAAGTTCAGTTGAGAGAAAGAGTAAGACGATTTCTAAATCACTTATAAAGTGAATGCATTAGAACTTAATTGGTAGACAATGATGAAATGGTCTGGGTTTTGTAATAGTATAGTATTATACGAGTTACATAAGAGGGCCAATTGTAGCACGTGTGGGTTTGGGACAAGTGCTACAATGCCTCTTATTAAATGAGTATAGTATACTATTTTATCTACTTTAAGTTACCGATTTTATGGAAATTTGAAATTTCGGATACTAAAAATATTGCAATGCAATCTAGGGATTTTTGAGCGTAATGATGACGACATTGTCAAGCGACATTTGACAGGCGCCATCTATTGGACATACCCACAAAGTATCAATTTTGTTGCTCTGACATTTGGATTAGTTTAAATTTGGTGCAAGCTATTTAGTTCGTGTGCTGTTGAAATAGTGACTTACCTAGAACAATAATTGTGTTTGATTAATTCGTTAAAAAGTACCTTCAGTTTAAGTTATATTTGATTAGAATAAATTTAATAAATTCAGTTCCGAGATTGTGGTTATGTATTCGACATCTAAGGTTTGTCGTGTTAAGAGCACGTGAAAGCAAATGTCACCAATCTTATTAAACAAATAGTTACCAAAAACAGTGTTATAATGGACTCCATTGTAGCACTGTTTTCGGTGTTATACCTAATAACCATATTGTGACATCAAAGTAGATAAAATATTTTGTAGTTTTTAGGTTCGTGTGTTGTTCAAATAGTGCCTTGCCAGAACAATAATTGTGTTTAATTAATTCATTAAAAAGTACGTTAAGTTTAAGTTATATTTGATTATAAAACATTTAATAAATACAGTTCAGAGATTGTAGATATGTATTCGATATTTGACGTTTCTTATGGTAGGAGCAGCTAAAAACAAATGTCACAAATCGTGCAAAACAAATGGTTACCAAAAACACTTTAAAAATAGCCTGTATTATTAAACAGTTTCAAGCAATTTTCAGTATCATAATGGACCTATTATTAGCGCAAAGTAAATAAATAGTAAAGTTTAGCAACTACAAATTGCACTCCTTTTATTAGAAAGTTCTTTGAGGAAACTGCGTTGTTTGCTTCAATACTGTATCATTTGTAGCAGATGTGTTAGAAATAAATAGGAAATACGCTTGCAAATTTCTACGGGTTTGTCATATTTGGAAACGGAATGCCAAATACAGTATTCCTGTAATCTATAGCATGTAAACGTTAATATTCATTGAAATCTTTTACTTTGGTTACATTTGGAGAGGTTGAGCCACGCAGACAATTTGTTTTTCATATATAGAGGTCCCGAGTGGTGTAGCTTGAACAAGCGTCCATGTATGATCAGTAGAGTTAAGCAACGTTGTCTCTGGTCAGAACTTGGATGGGAGTTCCACGACTGCATCTCTCGGCGCCTCGTGGTACGGCTATCACGGAAAAAAGTTGGTCCCGGCGGTCATACAACATCATGACAGTCGTTAGTGGGGTTGGAAGTCCTCATAACTGCACAGCGACGCCTATAATTGGCCTAACGGCTGTTGGCTAAGTGCAAATTAAATAAATAAATATACTTTGTAATTAAAATTATAACCAAATATTGCGTCATTATGTATTTCAATGACATATTGGCATTAGTTATAAAAAAATATAGCATTTTTTTATTGTACAGCATTAAATAATCAAGGTCGTATTAAAACAGTTTAAGATATATTATAAGCCATAAAATTGTGTAATTTAAAATTTTACATTGCTTTCGGTAATATACGTTGTTTAAATGATGAAATTAAAAACTTCTATTGGCTACATACTTTTTGTTAAAAATAGTACTTTAATTTTGATCTGTTGAGATTATCCAACTTGTACAAAATGAAGAGCATTACTCATTTATTATACATTCTTTCGAAATTTTACATTGCTCAACAGACATGCACTTGTTAAATACCATCAGATATTATTCATATCAGAAAACAGTAAAAAGGAATTCATTTTAAACATCTTAGGAATTTGTGACAGCACCGAACTGCATTATTTTTTCAGGTGCTCCACATTGGTAATAACCACTGTACCACATGACACTATATCTGAAATATTTTATCAGCTTTACACCATTTTATTTTATTATGCGACCACCAGTGAGTGATAAGTTTCTTATTCGTAGATGAATGCGGCCAGAGTGGAGGAGAAGCAGATAGTGACGAGGACGTCATCACAGACTACCACATTCCCGTTCTGGACATGCTTCCGCGACCGGGGCCTCTGCCTACCATCAGCGTGACCCCTCATTCCCCAGCTAACAAAACCTACCCCGTCTTAGAGGACAGCTTACAGCAAGTTCGAGAACTGCATGAGAGTGTTCAGCGTATGAGAGATGCCACCGTACAAAGTAAGTAAAAGATTTTTTGTAATTTAGGTACTTGTATAAAGATGTTAGGATGATAACTGTAACAGTAAATAGTACGGAAATGATCAATAACCAATTTTCCAATAAGTTGAATAGGCTTGCTTTAATGGGAAGCCTCTCAGGTAGCTTTAAAGATTTTTAATAATGTAAAAAAATAATCCCTGAAAATGTTTTAATAAACATATCTTATGAATATTTTAAATAATGTCAAAAGTGTTTGTAGGAAAATAGTTTGGGTGAATTGTCAAATTTGTTGAACAATTGATACTTTGTAGTATTTAATTAATTCTTCCAAGTTAAGAAAAGGAATGGTTCATAGTTTCTAAGCCAATGGGTGCTCTGTGGTTAAGGGAGTAAAAGGATTTATTTATATTTCTTAACAATCACAGTTTACCATTTTTGATAACATATCATTTCCTTTCAATTTCCTCATAACAAAATAGTCAGTTCTTTATTAAGTGTCAGCCAAACACCTGTTAAGTGTCAATTCAAATAAATTGTGTTGCAATATTTTTTTTTTGCATAGTGATCATGAAAGTCGTCTTTTTTAACGAAAAATCGTATTGAAAGTACCACTTTTTGTAACGCATGACAGTTGTAAATTCCGAAGTCCTTTCCGACTAAATTTCGAGTTACAAGAAATGACTATGCAAAAAACTACGTGTACAACACATTTTGAAAGTCCTTTTTTTCATTCATTTTCATTCATATGCAATTGCAAATTCATGAAAAAAGTATGACTTTCAAAACTAGTTGTACAAATTACTAGTTATGTTTATGAAATTATTGTAGTGAACATAATTCATGCTTATATTCAAATTTCTAATTTTGAGATTTTTAACTTTAATTCATGCTAGATAGAATATAAATATTTAAAGCAATTAAGAATAGATTGTAGATAGTAAACATCCAATTTTATATTAAGATTTTTTAGCATTTCACACATTTGTATAAAGCTTTGAAAATGTTATATAGATTTGAAAGTCGGCTATTATAACTGAAAAGTATGGAATTATTTAGTACCTGAGTATGCATATGTATACCTACTAGAAATAAATAAATAAATTTATTAAATCTGTTGAAACCTTTTGAAATTTTGTATGCTCATTATTTGCTCATCTGACATTTGAAAGAAAAAAAGGCTTGTAGTGATTGTAGAATTCATTTTTTTATTTTAAGAGCTCGGCAATTTTCAAAAATTTCTGCTAGTATATTGCCTCCTGTTTTAGGCATAGTGCGGTGGGACATGTAATAATCATAGTATGAACACTTTAAGGTAAAAAATGCTATAATACTTTTTAACCCTTAGATATCTAATCTTCACAAATTTATGTAAAGTGGAGTCATTAGGGTCCTCATCAATTATTTGGAAATTTAGCTGTCTAAATATATCCACAATATATTTGTACATTGAATATCGCCCATAATAATAAATAATAACAATCAGAGCTATATTAAAAGTTTTTATAGTATATTCATCAATATTATTACGAATTTAACAATAAGAAGTAATAAACTCTGCAACATAACTTATTAAAATAAGGAAAAGACACGAAAGTACTGTTACAAAATCAAACAAAATGTGGAAGTTGAAATAGAATACGAATATAAATACACTTTCTTTGATTATTGATGCTTCTGGTTACTCTTTAGCAGCACAATTAATCCATATAAAGGTAGCAACTTTTTTGTAGTGGACCTCAAATACAAATTTTTGCAACTATTACAAGTAATTTTATTTTCTTATCTTCTTTTCGGAATACTTAGAAAATTACTGCGTTTTCCTAGGTTCGACGCTTTCACTCTGGAAGGGACCAGATAGTTCAATGCCACAATTTATTTGAGCAGTTTTTATGTGTCTATGGATTTATTATCATTTGCAAGAAGCTCCATGTTTCTGTGTCGTAGGTCGTCTCCAAGTTTCAGTAAATACAGATGTCGACGAGAAAAGCTTTGTTTCTTCCATTCCGAAAGCTTCTCAATGTAGATAAAGAAGTTTATTTCACATGTCTAATCTAACATGTTCATGAGGAGCCTATAGGGCTAGGGTGCAGTTCTCTTAACCATTTATTTGCATTATTGACTCCACTCTGTGTCATTAAAGTCCAATATCATTATTGGTTTTTTATTATTTTCTACTGCAATGCTTTGATCATGATGTTGGGAAGACAACAAATATGGCTATGTCATCTTTTTTTCTTTTAGCTATGGTCAATATTATCGTCACACTGCAAAAACTCTGAAATTTAAAAACATGTCTCGAGGCATTGTAAATGGAAAAAAATGAGCGACGTATACTAGGGTTGGTGGTCCACATTTCTCATGCTGATTGTTTTCTGCATCTCATAGCACCTATCTTGATAAGAATATCTATAAAACACTCTAACTTAACGTGGTCTAATGATTTTATGACTTTGGTTTTTTCTAAGTATGTCAGAATAACCAGAATGGAGGTGCTGGTTTTAACCCATCATATTATGCACTAATAAAACAGTTGCTATTTCTTAAGCAGTAAAACCTCTGTTAACATGAAATAAATAGGGGCCCATTTTGGTTAAGTAAAAATTCTCTTAAAAAAATGGATGTAATTTAATTTGTTAAAGGTCGGAACTGACTTACAAGTTACATAAGAGCATTACCTAGGTGTTTTTGAAATTGCTTCTACTTTGTCCTTATATTTTACTCTGTATAAACTGTTGAAATTACTGTACCATGTGCGGTGTGTAAATTTTGTATTGAATAAACATATAATTACACTGATTTTCAGTTTACTAATGCTCAGTCAATGGAGGTTTTACTGTTCACTCCAGTAGTATGTTTTATATTTTTATAAAATATTTCTTAGGATGTACTTGTATTTCTTTTGATAATTGTGCCGCATGTGTTATTCTCAACAACTTTATACAGAGTTCTTTATTCACCAAAATATTCTGCTTCCAAAATTAAACTATGATTGCTAATACCTGTTTTAAAGCTATACAATGCAAATACTGTAATATTTCATCGATATTGTTGCCAGTTAATATCCACTACACTAATATGTGTGATTAAATGCCAAATTTATGAGTTCATAGAGTGATTATGGCAGCTGTCTATTAAGCATGACACATACATTAACATTTAGTGATCACTGATCACAATTGGTCAATCGGTCAATGTGCTAATTCATTATGAATTTAATAAGCAATAGCTTCATTAATTTTAATTTGAAATGTACATTTTTGATTTGTAAATCTTATATTTCATAAAACAGTAATGTTAACCTTGAAGGCAATGCAATTGTATTATTTTGTGCTGTAGGTACGTTGCATGATCATATTAAAATAAAACTTTTATAAGATGACAAGGTACCTAGTAAAAAGCCACAACTTGAAAATGTATGTCTATTTTTTTAAATTAATTCTATTCGAGTTATTATTACTAATTATTTGCTAAATATCATGAGAAGAAATTGTAAAAATAATAAATATTGAGTTTGTTCTCATGAAATGGTTTATATTCAGGAAGTGATTACAATCAGATTTTTAAATACTTGTAACATGGCCTTTTGCCTAGCCCTACACCTACGGAATTATTACGTTACAATGCCCTGTTTTGCTAGCTTATCCAGTTGGTGAGCTATGAGACTCTATTCACATCGTCGTCAGTGTGGCTAAGGGAAACTAACATTGTTGAGGTCAGCTCGTTGACACCTGAAATGTTGTACTTACAAATGCAAACACCAATGGTAATAAAAACCCAACAGTTTACAGGAATACATATAATCGGTAAACAAACATAGACACACACAAAAAATATACATAAGAACAAGTACACAAAGCAGTTGTGCACTGCACATGAGAAAATGCCTTAACTGGATCCTAAACGTCCAGTAGCGCATGCAAAGTCAAAGCTCACGAACGCAATACAGAAAATAATTCCGCACACACGAATAGCTTGAACGCGAAGTTGTCGATTCTTTAGGATGTGTCGCTATTTGAAGCTCTTAGATGCCGAGTCAGCAAAATGACGTGCTGCCTGCCGGTACTTCCCCATTATCTGGCAGCGAGCTCTTTGCTCATAGTTGCGCAATGGTTCGTTAAAACAATTATGAACAATATTGTAATTATTTTCTGACCTTGTAGCGCGGTTTCAAGCAGGACTAACCTGGTTTTACTCCATCAAACAAGGATGCCAGGGAACCGCTGGTTGCTGTACGAAATTGCTGCTCCAAGCGCTGTCGTCTTGGACACCGCTGGCGCCTCAATGTGGTATTTCACTTTTTTGGCTTGCACCTCCCCTAGAACTGCACGTACCCCGTGGTGGGCACACGCAAGACTTCTCTTGGTCAATTTGGGAGCGAATCAATCGATTACCTACTAGGGCGCGAATGAGTTCACCCGCGGGACACAGCGTCGCTTCGACTCCGCAAATCCTTGTTCCCCGAGTTGCTTGCTTTGCACATTCTCACACGTTTTTCACTGGTGTGTTCGCACTCAAAAACTTATAGCTTGCGGTCTTTTACATAGAGATTCGTACTTATAGTGCGATACTAATTGAATAGGACATATTAACACATACTGTCAGGCTTTATTACTAATTGAGTCTATAATAAAAAGGTATGAAATAGGTAAATACAGGTGGCACGAATTGGCCCGTTTCATACTGAATGGTCAACCGATATTAATGAGGTTTTTAAATATGTATAGGTATTTCATTTTTATTAACATTTGTTTATGCTAACTTTCTTCATGCGATTTATAAAAACATAAAAGTTAAGATAACTAGGGAAACCGATAAAAAATCACCATATAGTGTTGATTTCAATTATTTTATTATGTAAATCTTTCTTCGTCCAAACTGGATTTTTCCTCATAGAATCTCGATTGGAGAAAGGTCTGGGCTGCTACTAACACAATCAAGAAGAAACATTTGCCTTATAAAACTTAATAATGCCTTTTCTTTTGCATATTTGCTACAAGGAAACACAGAAACATTTTGACCTAATGCTTCTCCCCACAATACAGGCTATCCAAGTACACAGATGCAGAAACTCTCCAATTTTTTTTGATAACGGTATTCAAAATTCTTAAATCTCTATTAGTAAAGGAAGTTAAGAATATATTCTCAGATAATATATCCCATCAGAAGTATTTGCTTTGAATTATTTGAAGTTTCACCTAAAAATTGCATTAGACGAACTATTATGATGAGGGGCTCGTGCAACTGTTAAAATAGTATACTGGGTGAATCATAATTAGGTGTAAAAATGTTTATCAAAGCTTCTTTAGGCCAAAACAAAGCAATTAAACTAATACACTTTAGTACCAAAATGGTCCCTTAAAAAGATAAAGGGTGTTAAACAAAAAAAAAAAATTATATATTTGGAAAGTAAATATTTGAATTTTCAACCTCAAGTAGCCTGATTTTGATAGTCAATTTTAATTTTGAAATAATGTGAAGACAGCGGCTATCATTGTTTGAAAGACAGTTATATTTTTTAAAAGAACGATTTTCTTTCGATAATGCCATCAATGCGAATGAATGTTTATCAGGACTTTGTTGAACACCAACTGCATGATATACCTGAAGACATCCCGTTAAACACTAGATAGCAGATGTTCTTCCAAGGCAGTGCACCTGCTCACAATGGCAGAATCGTTACAGAATGGTTAAATGACTATTTCAGTGGTAGATGGATTGGCTGGTTTGGTCTTGTGAGATGGCCATCATAGAGTTCCGACTTCAATCTGCTGCATTTCTTTTTATGGGTTTTTTTAAACTGCTGGTTTACCGTGAAGTAGTTATCACGAGGGAATAGTTGCAGCAAACAATTTCGAAGCTGCTAATGAAACTCGTGAAAACTATAATATTCAGCAAGTGTATGAATCGCTAGTATGACGGTGCCATGCTTGTATTGCGACTGGAGGGGAGCATTTTGAACATTTACTATAGCTTTCTGTTTTTTTTAGTCATTGTTTTATTAGTTTTGTGTTTCTTATAATGTATTTTCAAATTAATCGCATAATTACTTTTCAAGGTATTAGTCGCAAATAGAAAAAAAAATCATTAACACCCTGTATCTTTTTAAGGGATCATTTCACTAAGGTGTATTAGGTTCATTGCTTTATTTTGGCCTAAAAAAGCTTTGTTTACATTTTTACATCTAATTATGGCTCACCCTGTATAGAGTTACATCAAAGTCGCCAACTAAATGGGTTCACTGTCCTGATAAACATGCATTAGCAGCAGAGATAATAAATACATAAGTATTGCATTACACAATAACTGAATTAATTCTCTAACTTAGTTGATTTCACCAGGAATTAATTCACCTCAGTACGTTTTGAAAGGTATTGAAGTAGGTAATTTTAATGAAATGAAAACGGCCACAAATGGTGTTTTTGCTAGTTTTGTGGTTTTCCACATTATCTTTACTATTCAAGATCTTCCTAAGAGGATGTAATATGTGGTTGCAGCTTGGTTATTGAGACTAGACAGAGTTTTAACATTTTCTCTGTAGTTCGTCCAAGTCATGGTTTGTAATGACGACTGATAAAATAATATGTATATTCAACTCCCATTTTTAGGCCGGACAGAAGTGGACAGCATTATGTGCCTCTTGTGTTATAATTTAATAAGAGAATCTTGTTTCAGTTCCAATCTTATACCATAAAATCGGTGGTCTCTTTGTATCTTTGTTCGCCATCTCCTCCAAAGATACTGGACCGATTAAGTTTTAATTAAATCGTGTAATTAGCGAAGGTAACCGTAGCTCGGGTGATTCACTATATACCATTATAGCAGCGCCTTATTCAACGAAGCATTGGTGGTTCAGTGGTAGAGTGCTCGCCTGCCATGCGAGCGGCCCGGTTCGATCCGTGGCCGATGCATCCTTTATTTAATTCATATTAATGATTCTCTCTTAAATTAGCGAACCAAAGCATAGGTCGGGTGATTCACCAGTTATGAATATTTCGCAACTGATCACAATAGTAAAACTTCGGAAAAATGTTGCAATTCATACTTTTAATCAAATGTTAGAAAATCACAATTTCTCTACTTTTGTGCACATGCTAGTTTATTTAGTAGCGATGTCAGCGTGAACCCAGATAGCCGGGCCGACCCGGGTAATAGTCAACCCGAGTATATTTTCAGGACCCGGGTACTCGACTAGTAAATTATGTAATTTCCAGAAAGTTAGCCTTTTCGTAGAAGATGATAAAAACTTAAAAGCAATGGGAATAAGCTTTAGAAAAACATAATCATGCAGTAATAACAAAAATCACTCCATCCCATACCACATAATGTTGTTTCTTGTTTCATATATAAGGCAATAAATCCGCCTCACGGAAATATTCAACCCGTCAATAGTTTTCGGGTACCTGGGTTTGATTTTAGACCGGGTACGACATCCCTGTTATTTAGTCATCATCTTTAAATAATCGATTCCTACACATTAATGTGTATGCATTAGTCATTGGTGCTTTATCGCATATGGTAGGTTTTGTTGTTTTACAGATATATCAATTTTTAAATTTCCACAAACTCAGAGTAAAAGAAGTTTGAAACTCCGTGACCAAAGTGTATGTGGATGCCAAATGCAACTACAAAACTGAAGCATCTTACAAAATTGTGAAACTTAACTTTGTATTTATAAGAAAGTAGTTAATTAAATGAAAAAGAGAACAATGTTGATAACAAATCTACAGAACTTGACAAAAAAAAAGGGCATATGCTTTAAGTATCTATACCGATATTAAAATGTTTTGTACTCAAGCTTTTTGTAGTAGTAGTACATTGTACTGTTGTAAACTATTCTTTCTTTATGTAAT
>OW679195.1:33934323-34153279 GCA_940337035.1 Agriotes lineatus | reverse complement strand
TTTCTTTTTGTGGGGTTACCTTAAAAGTAAAGTGAAAATCATCCATGGAATTTGCAACAACATAAGCAACAAATACGAGAACAAATCACAGCCATTCCCGAAGCACTGTGCCGAGAAGTTCTAATAAATGCAAGACACCGTTTGGAGGAGTGCATAAGACGCCAAGGGCAACATTTAGATGATATTATTTTTAAGTTTTAATTTCCAAGAGTTATTAATTGTATTCCTGAGTTTAATTGATTGAAAGTTTAAATAACAAGCAAGCTATAATTTTTTAAAAAACGCAATTCATTCTGAGACACCCTTTATAAGGTAATAAATCCGCTTCACGGAAATATTCAACCTGTCAATAGTTTTCGGGTACCTGGGTTTGATTTTAGACCGGGTACGACATCCCTGTTGTTTAGTCATCTTTAAATAATCGATTCCTACACATTAATGCATATGCGTTAGTCATTGGGGCTTTATCCCATATGATAGGTTTTGTTGTTTTACAGATATATCAATTTTTAAATTTCCACAAACTCAGAGTAAAAGAAGTTTGAAACTCCATGACCAAAGTGGATGTGGATGCCAAATGCAACTACAAAACTGAAGCATCTTACAAAATTGTGAAACTTAACTTTGTATTTATAAGAAAGTAGTTAATTAAATGAAAAAAAGAAGAATGTTGATAACAAATCTACAGAACTTGAAAAAAAAAGGGCTTGTGTTTTAAGTATACCGATATTAAAATGTTTTGTACTCAAGCTTTTTGTAGTAGTACATTGTACTGTTGTAAACTATTCTTTCTTTATTTATAGCATAAGCCTAGTGTTAAGTTACAATTACAGATTCAGGCTTATAGGGATTTAGAAAATATTTTTTTGTGGCTAAATCGTTCACCCAACTAAAATTTTGTAAGAGAGGAAATAACTTCTGAATTAAAGTAATTATCCAGAAAAAAAGGTAATGATTATACAGGGGGTTAAAAAATATGGATGGATAATTAATTGTGACAAAGTTTTTGAACACCCTGTAATTTTCGAAATTAGGGTTTATTTCACAAAAAGCTGTAGTTTACTGGTTAAAGCTAATCATTTTTAAAGCCCTCTAGCGACTAAACTAAGCAACTTTGTATATAAGTAAGTTCAGTTCAATCATCATATTTTGGGCCAAGGATTTACCTCTAGAAATTTTTCCGTCGACTTCCGTAACACCTTGTATACAGGGTGTTAATTAAGTATGTAGACAAACTTTAAGGGGTGATTCCTTGATGAATTCTAAGATAAAAAATTCATACAAACATGGGACCTGAACGGCTTTGTTTTCAGGATACAGGATGTTGAAGTTTAAACATTTTTTTTTCAAAAATCTAGAAAACGCCTAGAGGTATTCTAATGCAACTGGGTGTAGGTTAGTATTTCATAAAGTGAAAATAAATTTAACGTATTTCCACCAGTGGCGTGCATCGGGGCCACCTCAGTTACCTTACTTTAAAAAAATCTTATACGCCACTGTATTTTAGCCAATACGACAAGTTTTTTAGCTTCATCCATTGAAACTATACAAAAGATGCATCTTTTATTTTCTTGATAGAATAAACCTTTTTCGAGAAAAACGGAAAAATCTGTTAACAGCAATTACGTTCGTTCGATGTTAATTTGACCTAAACGGCTTTGTTTTCAAAATACAGTTTAAAGCAGTTTTTAAAAAATATCATTTAATAACAAAACAATTTTCACAATACCTAAAAAACAGTGGCGTACCAGATTTTTCTAAAGTAAGTTAACTGAGGTGGCCCAGATGCACGCCACTGGTCGAAATAAATTAAATTTATTTTGACCGAACAATGCCACTTTAGGAAATCCTAACCTATACCAAGTTCCATTGGAATACCTCTAGCCGTTTTTAAAATTTTTGAAAAAAAAGTATTTTTGTTTAAACTTCAACATCCTGTATTTTGAAAACGGAGCTGTTTAGGTCCCATGTTTGTATGAACTTTTTATCTTAGAATTGATCAAGGAATCACCCCTTAAAGTTTGTCTAAATACTTAATTAACACCCTGTAAATTACTTGTATTATCAACATTATTAATATTTCTAGCATTATCAATAACACAGATATTTGAATTATTCAAATTCTGTTGTATTATTTTTATCAACAAATATTTAACTTCCACTAAAGCACGCTTCCATATAAACCAATCATTACACGTTTGAAATGAAGTTTTTTCAAAAAAATCTCATAGAAGCAAGAGAATTTGTAGGCATGCTCTTTTCAACTTTCTTATTAAGATTCTATAAATTTCCCAAAAACAAAAGTTGTGCTTAAGCCGCCATATTGGAAAATGGATGCCCAAAATTGATCTTCGACAGTTTTTTTGGAAAGTTGTCTATTTCACAAAAAAATGTTCAAACAAAAATTGTTAAGCTTGTAATTATCTACAACGTTTGTTACTGCCAGTTTTTTTTTTGTGGACCAACCATGGAAGCACAAAATAGTATCGAACTATGTACTGTATAGGGTTTCCAAGTCCCGAGACCAAAAGTGTTTTCGGGACTTACGAACTAAATTTCAGGTCCCGGGACTAGTCCCGAAGATCCCGAAAATGGTCCCAAAAGAGAAATAGTGTTCACGTGAAATTTCCGAACGAAATTTCCAAAGAACAACAAGTGTTTTAAATTAAATAAAGTATTTCTGTGCTGATAATTTGCGTTGCGGCTCGTCTATAGCTTCATTGCTTTCTTCTGGTACTAAAAATGTCTGTCGCTTTCGCTTTTGTTTGAACTGCAAAGTGCCTGTGTAATCCTTTCGTCAACCTGCCTCTGACTATGATAATTTTGTAGGAACCCACTTTACATTTCGCCAATTGTTTATCTTCAGTATATAAAACTGTTGCCATAGTGACTTCAAATCGTTATTTTTTTAAATGTAGAATGAAGGTAGGTTGCGAATCGGAATTCATTCTAATTGTAACGCTTTAGCAGACAAATAACGAACACCCTTAAAACCCAAAAATATAAATTATTCAGTTTCTTCGCACATATCTAAATCCAACAAAAAAAAACAGACAAATACATAAATAGAAGAAGATATGCAAATGTGGCTGAAACAACACACAGGTTTAATTCTAACCTACCGAAAACAATACCTCTCCTGCGTTACGCAAAACGCAAATAATGCAGAATGTACAAGAGGCAAAGGACGCCGGTGAATACCCGTCCTAATTCTCTGATATCGAGTATACGCACGCATGTTGACATGGTCCCGGGACTTCGCCTAGGCTGGCTGTGGTCCCGGGACTCGGTTTTTGTGGTAGAATCCCGGGACCGGATCCCGGGACTGGAAACCCTAGTACTGCTCTATACGGATAATGCTGTTTTCGAAGAAAACGTCAAAACCACATTTTGAGCTTCCATTTTCTAAGATGGCAGATTGAATACAACTTTAGTTTTTGGGGAATTTATAGAATTTTAATCAGAAAGCTGGAAAGAACATGTCTACAAATTCCCTTGCTCATATGATATTTTTATTTTGAAATATGTATAAAGATTAGACTAATATTTCAACGAAACACGTAAACCATGAACTTTAGATGCATATGATAAAAATTGCAAATTATAAAACTAAAGTTGTCATTGTCATAACAAATTCTCAAGGGTAATACCACAAAAGGTGAAAATTTTTTGAGAATTTTTTTGTTCACATGCAAATTATTGCGTTTAAATTTCTCGATACCAAAACTGCGTTAAAAATTCCGCGAGACCACAGGTTGAGTGGAATTTGAGCAGTTTTTGTTGAGAGAAATTTGCAATAATTTGCATGTTGACGAAAAAATTCTCTTAAAAAATTTTGCCTTGAGTGGTATTTGGAAAGATTATTCAACAATATGGGCAGATGACTTTTACCGTGTTCAACAGCACGCATTTTTAACGTTTTCCACTATTAATTCAATACTGGAGCTTCCAACACGATTATTATGAGTTTTTAGAACGACGCTGATTTGCAAACTTTGACTTTGACGTTTTGGTGAAATGTCAGCCAAAGGCTACTCACTAAATTGAAATCATTAAAACCAATCGGGCTCGCGTGAAAACACTGTGACATTAGGTGTTTTCAATGACAGTCAATTTTAATTGGCCGTTTCTGACAAATTGAACAATTTTCATTGGTTCGTTCATTATAGTGTTGAATAATCAGGTGTAATATAATAAGTAGTACGCTTATAGCTGAAAATACAATGAGTGCATAGGACGAGTTGTATTTTCTTGCATTGGGATTGTAACGAAATGATACTTATAAAAAACTTATATATTACTAGCGAACCCGACAGACGTTGTCCTGCCCGCTGCTTGCTATTAGCGGACCCGACAGACGTCCTGCCCGGTGCCTGCTATTAGCGGACCCGACAGACGTTGTTTTGCCCGCTGCCTGCTATTAGCGGACCCGACAGACGTCCTGCCTGGTGCCTGCTATTAGCGGACCCGACAGACATTGTCCTGCCCGCTGCCTGCTATTAGCGGGTTCAGCAAACGTTTTTTCGATTTTCGAATTTTCGATTTTTTTTATTTTAAAACATATTGGGGGGTGGTGGGGGTGAAATTTTGGGGTTATATGTTCTGATATGCGAGAAATCTTTAAAAAAGTTAAAACAAAGAAATTCGTCAAAAATTTTAAAAAATCCTAGAACCCGATTGCAGCGCCACCTACCGAGTCCAATTGTGAATCTAAACCATCCAGGGCACGGCCTCCTGGATTAGTGCGAGACTCACGTCTCTACGCGGCCCGCCGCATTTTTAGTTCAAGGCGTTTTTTATAGTTTGTAGAGGCGCTACAGTACGTTGCGTTTGTGCCCTTGGTTGCATACGTCCACGGCCTGCTGGATTAATATTAATCTAGAAAGTCACGCCTACGTTACAGATAATTTATCAAAAACCCAACAGATGGCGCCAAAGTACGTTGGCCTCAGAATCACAAAAATTATGCAAATGTGGCGGGCCGCGTAGAGACGTCAGTCTCGCACTAATCAAGGAGGCCGTGATCCAGGGACCCACTCAAACACACACAAAAAATTTCATCAAAATCGGTCCAGCCGTTTAGGAGGAGTTCAGACGTACAGAAGAATTATATATATAAAGATTAGGTGTACTACGAATTATACATATTTAGGAGGGGAATATAATGATTTAAAATATATACCAGAAAGAGCGTAATACTATTTTATTACTTCAGTATCGATGCTAATGATCGATGTTTGCTCCCAACACCCTTTTTTGTTGCTTTTTGTGCTTAAAATGCACGACATAACCTAGAAAAATCAACAGACATTTCCAAATTATTTTATTTGACAGGTGAAACAAAACTAAGTTAGCCTGTATGTATGTAAGTATGTATAATCGGTAACTTAATTTTACCTTGCGGTGTAGAGGCGTGTGTTTTATATGCTTTGGCATCTAGCAGTTAAATGCTCAACCTGGCCCAATTTCGGATTACAAAGTTGTACCGCGTCTTTCGTGCTCTCGTAGCAACCATTGTCTTAGGTGTGTATCTTGTTGATGAGTTGACCTTGTTGTTCTATTTTTTAGGTCTGTAGTTCTGAGAACAGTTAATTTGATGCCCAACTGTGAATAGTTTTACCAAACCCGATACCGATTGCCAAGGTTGCGGAAAAATTCCGCTTACCGTAGGATTCGAACCGAGGACTTGCTTAATGCAAACCTAATTCTCTACCAACTGCGCTATTTGGCTTTTTGTTGGCTTGTATCAAATCGATAATAATGAATCACTATATTGTCAGTATGATAGAATGTTGTATTGGACAATATTCTAAATTCAACAGGTGATGATTGGCTCAATATTCAACAAATTATATTCTTCAGGTTATATTCTGTTGTTTAATCTTGAAAGTAATAATTTAAACCATCAGGCTAATGTGTTTTCTGTTAAGCGTCATACGGTAAGGTGTGAATGTAATTTGCGAATAAGGAACACCGAACAATTGAAAATTATACAGAAATTGGAAATGTATGGAAATCTAGTTCTGCGAGTGTAGCTATAGGTCTTTTCTTACTCTGCTCTGTTTCTCCAGTCTTCTTCTTGGAGCCTCTTGCTGATCATGTCCTTATTACCTCTTCTTACGTCATCATCATCATCATTATTCCTTTTTGCTCCTGTAGAAGCATAGGGGGTTTTTCGACGATTCTTCAGCATTTGGTGTTTCCACCTATATGGTAGCAGAGTTACCAGCTCTGTACCAGCCTCTTCTTACACAGCTGTATCAAATTAATCTTCTGCATCCATTCTTAAAAGGTTCGTTACGGCTATATCTGTTTTTTATTTAGAAGTCTTCGTCATGACCAATAGCTGATCCATAGAAAAGCATGTTGGATATTATAGTATCTGAACTTTAACTCTAAGCAAATGATTTCAACATAAATGGACACTTGATCAGAGCATGGGGCTATTTTGTTTTAGCATAGTAAATTTTCGTCTGATTCGATCATACACCTCTACTAGTTTCTGCATCATAAAATCTATATCGTATTCTTTTCCAGCAATTATGGCTTGAACGTTCGCAAATGATCATGTGTAGATAAACTCTTGCCTTACTTCGATTCCCGTTTTGTGGCACTTCTTCTAGTTTCTCAGTATGTTTCCAAAAAATATTTTGAACGATCTTGAAGAGAGACAATCCCTCTGTTGCAGATCCTTCTCGGTTTTTTTAATGGTTGCAAAATTTTTCTTTCTAGTTTTATCACATTCTGATGTTCTCTGTACATAGCTCTTATAGCATCTGTGTAGCATTTATTTATGTACAGTTGCGGAAACATAAACCGGGACAAGTTCTGTAGGGTCATTTTTTACTATTTGAACGTTGTAATGTTGCCTTCCTGATTTTTTATGAAATGCTTTCTATTATGTGTCAATGAACAAAGACGAACAGGTTAATGCAGTACAAGAAGCTTGGGATAGCATCGAAAATGAATTTAGTCAGACAATTTAATTTCGGCAAAAATTTTGTGTCCCGCTTTTTATTTCCGCAGCTGTACTTTCAAATCCTTTAATAAAATTTCAATCTAAAATTTTAATATTTTTTTAATGGAAAAAATGGGCTATCATTTTGTAATATAGTTTACCGGTTTCAGGATATTAAGCCTTTGTTTACATATACAAAAGTGTACTAGATCATAACTTATCTGTAGGGTAATGGAATATTACCCTACATGGCAACCATAACCATATAGCAACCGATAAACTATTGAACATATCACGGATGTTATGATCATAACAGCCTCAGATGTTTTAAAATCCTCGCTCTACGGCAGTTATGATACTCATAACATTCCTAGATATGTTAATAGCTATAATTATATAGTATACAACATACACTTGCGTAAAAACTAAACAAACTACCTACAAAGAGTTCAAAAGAGTTTTTATATAGTACTCATTTTATGCATTCACCATAAAGCATATTGCAATAGCTGAACTTTTATGTGATTACTTACTGCTTGATAAAATTTTTTGTTAAACAAGGCTTTTATTATTGCAGATAGTTCATATGCCCCATCTTCAAAGGACTTTGCGGCGTTCGCTTTAAATCCATTGTTAGCCCAGGTGGCAAGACTGAGTGCAAGTTGTCCTACATTAAACGAGCAAGTTCCCGAGCTCGATATTCTGGGAGGCTCGCTAGGTTCATCCCCAATTCATCAGCCTCCGAGTCGCAAAGGAAGTGGTAAGTGTTCTTGCACTTGCATTTTAGGGATATTTAAGGGATTTTAATGCAGGAGCTCAAGACTGGCTACTAGGGCGCACGTTAGAGCCAGATCCTCAGAGAAGAAAATCATGGACAGCTTTGGAGGATCTGTCTGGAACCAAAGAAAAAATCAAGACTCGTCAACGCAGGTATGCTTTACTTATAAAATTAAGGGGGAAGTAATTGATTTCTTTTGAAATTTTAGCATATCACTAAGCAGCATGGAATCAGAAGCCGACGAATCGTCATTACTAGACAATGTAGATGGGAGTCCAGCACGATTGTTGGGCACCGATCCTGCTGTAGTTGGTCGTCGCACTCATAGGGGTTCAGGGGGCGGAGCAAGCACACATTCTTTAAACGAGGCTGACCTACAGGTATACGTTTCACAATATATTGAACTTTTCTAATTCGATTTATTTTAGAAGCTCACCGACATTTTGTTTCAGAATGATTTTAATAAATTAAAAGCAAAACGAGAAGCAGAACAATTACGATTACTACCAGCAAGGTTGCCCTTACAAAAATCTGTTTCGACGCCATCTATTATAGCCGTACGTGATTTGGCACCTGAACCAATCTTGGTTGGAGCTCAGCCCACATTGCCTGTGTAAGTGTTTGCGTTTTAACTCAATTTTTTAATATTTGTATGCTCATGTTTTATACTGTACAAATTTTAGTCCATTTAGTTTTTTTGTTTCAAAAGAATGAATTGAGTTTGGTCATGTTTAGGTTGCGCAAACAATTGCATATTTTGCTGCAAATATTTGGTAATACTCTTTATGGACTAAAATTTGTAATGCAGAAATAAATTTTTCATATTTTCTATTTACCAAAATTTTATGCATGAATTTTTACTTTAGTCATGTAGGATAAACATTTTTTTTTTGCATAATTTTTTTAAATTTTGCCTGTTTAACCATTTTATTCAGATAATTGTCCATTCACAAACCTCATGAGTGGTTTTTTCCATTTCTAACTGATACATTTTAGACAGGAGTTATGGAAGTTGAATTGTTACATGCACTAAATAATAAATTGTTACTATAATTTCACTACCTATTTTAAGAGACAGTTTTTCAAAATCTTTATAAAAGTAGTATTAAACGTAGGAAATACTGAAGTAACGACGATAACGTATTTTTAATATATTACTGTTCTTTAAAATTTATAAATTTATGTTAAATTGCACTTTATTTTTATCTCCATAACATGAAATTTTCATATAGTTGCGAGAGTGAGATCTAATTTGTTACTCTTTATCTATTTACTTCTATGTTTGTCAATTTTGTGTTCATAACAAATATTTCAAAAATTTTCACAATCTTGTGTGCCTAAAAAGTTATTCAACAGTTCACATTTTTATTGTTTTTCTATTACAGTCAGTATGAAAACTACATATTATTTAAATGACATCTAAAGATTTTCGAGTTAATTAAAAATTTGTAACAAAAAATAACTTTACTGTAGCAAGCAATAAAGATATTGTTATTATAAATTGAGATTTAAATGTCGAAGTCATAGGGCTAGATAATGTAGTAGCTGATTTGAAGGTAATATTTATGTATAATTGAAGAACTACATACAACTGACAAAAATGTGTTATTAGAATAGAAATTTTAATAATCTTTTCTTTGATATAAATAAAATATATTTGCTCATAACCGTATGGATAAGGTATTTCACTTGAAATATATTGAATTTCTTATCAGTTTAAATATATAATCAAAATTGGAGCCATTGAAAACTTTTGAGTTTGTGGCTTATGTATGAATAGCTAGATGCAGTGTAGTGCATGTGCTTAGCTTGGTGTGTAGGGGCCGGCCCAGCGGGACCGAGAGTGAGACAGAGGAGGAGGGCAGCCGCTCCGGACATGCACATTTTGACCCCCACTCCATTGCACACTTGCACCAGTAAGTACAGCACGCATGTGCCGCATGCTTACACGTTGCACATGGTAGTTTTACACATCTTAGATTTTAATTTAATAGGTATAGTGTTGTTAAGCTTAGAATTCTGCAATAATTTTTGGATTGGATTTATTTCCTTATCTGTTTTTACTTATCGTGCTCTGAAATTTAAAAAAAATTTGGCAAGCAAACATACATCTACATTATTTGGTTTTGGAAAATGTTTACACTAAAGGTATAAGTATAACTTTTGCATACTGGTATTATTAGTAGAAGTGTTTTGGTGTTTTCAGATCACCTTTGAGAATTTGTGGTAGCTGAACGTTTTTAAAATTTTTGGTTTAGTTCTCGTTTTAACAGTAAATTATTCTGTCACTTTAGTTATATGTATATAATTTTTATGTAAATGTTAAAGTAGCAATATTTTGACAAGTATAATAGTTTTAAATGTATATGGTGGGATGGTTAACATTAAAATTACAGTAACTTTGTATTTTATTTTAGCGTTGCCTATGATCATCATGCTGAGAAGCGACGGAAAAGGGGCAGTTTATTCTTTAGGAAGAAGAAGGTAAAATTTTTAATTTATAAAATTGCTTTTGTATCACTTTATTAAATGGTGTTATAAAAAGCAACATCTCTTTACAAGATAACTTATTAACTTTCAATCAATTGTTATTTAATCGCTGCGAATAAATTTGTTGGTAAGTAATCGATTATTAATTGATTAAAAAATAGCTACCTAATGGATTATTAATCGATAAGTAATTTAGAGTATCTAATAGTGACAAAATCGATTAGTAATCGATTAATACAGGGTTATAATGGTATAAAAAATATAAGATAGTAATATGTTTATTATTTGGGAAAAGATTTGCTTACTAAAGTATATAGACTAAACTCCAGAAATAGATTGTAAAATATAGAGCAGGGAAGTATATGCGTAATGTCAAATAATGAAAATAACAACCTGTATGCGTTCAGGATGGTATTACTTTACCAAACGGGATATTTGATGGTTTTTGTTGTGCAGCTTGCATTTGATTAACAAGAACATGTTGGTGTGATTTCTTACTTGTTTCATTTAGCTTCTATTTATTTGTATTGAAAAAATTTATAAAATAGCATCCATTAGAAATAGTCATAAATTACATCCATCATTTGGAGGAAGCTCTAAACATGAAAAATAGCACTCTTGGAAGTGGGCTCATTATCGACTAGTTTTATAGCTAGATTTATGTTTGTTAATGCAAGTTCTACATTTTTAAATCCGTGGAAGTGCTTACAAATTTTAAACTACCTTGTGGTTCAAATAATTTAAAAAAATATCTCAACAGTAATTACATAAGTGGTGATAATTTTAACTAGATTCACGAATCTTTGTTGCTATTAAGAAATCTCACGAGTGGACGAAGATGAGTGCTAATCTAGTTAAAATTATTAAAAAAAATTATTACCACGAATGTAATTCGGCGTGCTTATTTTTTAAACAGTCCAAGTTTTAGATAGGGTTTGATGGAGCTTCCAGATGAGTGTCCTGTTATTTTTAACAACTGCTGCTCACCTACTCCACTTTTAGCTAGTTGGGTTACAGCAGAACGATTTGAATGGTTTGTGAAAAAATAGTCACTGTAATCAGCTACTAGCAAATTAACGGTCAGTGTAATTTTGATGCTACTAGCAAATAGTCAGTGTAATTTTGATGCTATTGGTCGATTTGAATTTTTTTCTCATTACTATTTGTTGATAGGACTGTTTAAAAAATAATCAAGGTCACTTTAATTGCCTAGCAGCAGTTTCAATAAATGATAAAACACCATAACTTGAAAATAACACCTTTATTAAAAGAGCAAAACTAAGAACTTTAAGAAAAAACCGCTATTAATAAATACAACAAAGCCGTGTGTGCTTAATTTTATTGCACAGAAGTGTACACGGGACCTAAAATGAAAATACAATAAAATATATGTTTTAGGGATATAATATTTTTAAGTTTGAAATGTAATGATAATACAGTGTTTTAGAAAAGATCAATAACAATTATACTGGGTGATTATTTTCAGTCTCAAACATGCATTATGACTATCCTTGATAATACCTAGTAGGCAAGGTGAAATTTTTCAATCGAAAATTGGGAGAGATAGCTTACACGAGAAAAGCAATGATAATGGAATGGGTATGATAAATCTTGCCATTATTAATGGGTTATGAATTGGAGAAACTATTAGACGTGGCACCTGCTTAATAGAGGGAACTGGCTGGCTGTGCCTCTGACCTATCAAGGACATACACGCTGTTCTAAAACAAAGTTTAAATATTTACAAGGCATGTAGTACGGTCAAAAGCAAATAAAAAGTCTTAATATAAAATGTCATCCTTCCATATCCACATAGGATATACTTCTTCGTTCAAGCCCGCGCCCTTTCAAAGAATCCGGATTTTTCTGGAATTGTCTGGCGCAAATCTTGAATATCGTTTACAGGTGTGGTGTAAACTAAACTTTTTAAATAAGCCCAGATACTAAATAAAGTCTAAAGGAGTTAAATTGGGAGATCTTGGAGGCAGTGCAATGGGGCCCATCGCCCTATCCATCTCCCAGGAAATGCGTCGTTCTGATGTTCCGTATCAGCAAGCGTGAAATGGGATGGAGCTCCATCTTGCATAAACCAGAGATGATTTGGTCTCAGATTTAAACGTAAATCTTCCAAAAGTCCAGAAAAAGTATTTTCCAAGAAATGAAGGTATGCAGGACCTGTTAAGCGCTGTGGCAAAACAACCTCTCCTAACAGTTTATCCTCTGTCATGGCTAACCAGATATTTAGACTGAAGCGCCATTGATGTCTGGATTCAATGATGGCTTGAGGATTTTTGTGAGACCAAACGTGATTATTGAAATAACTTAAAAGTTTTATCTTCAGTCAAACCGGTTTCATCAGTAAAAATTATGTTAGCAACAAAGTCTGGGCGTTGCGCAACTTGACTTGTATTTATACACGTTGGATATAGTAGGGGTGTAGTAGTTGCTCATGAAGAGTCCTCAAAATAAGATGTCTACTTATAACCACTTGACCTGAAATTCTTCGAACACTTGTTACGTCAACAATATTCAAAATTTGTTTTTCTACCTTCGACGTACATGCTGTTTTGTGCCGTCCTATATCATAAGACCTTTTTGCAACAAACCAGTTTCTCATAGTCATTGAAAGCACGTTTGAATCATCACATGTGAAGGCGGTTGCCGATTGGGAAACACTTCAGCAACACTTTTTAATTTGTTTTCGACCGTACTGCATGCCCTGTAAATATTTAAATGTTGTTTTGGGACACACTGTATAAGCAACCAGAGAAATAAAATTAAAATGGGATGTGAGGGGATACAAGACATGAATGAAAATTGGCAGAAAGCCATTGACATAGATAGAAAATAGAATTCTATTAAAGAAATATTATAACAGATGGAAACAAAAAAACCGAAGCTCTAAATAGTGGTTTAATGAAGCTTGTAAGAAAGCAATACAAACAAAGAGAACCAGAAGCAGAGGAGCTAAATACGCAAAAGAGAAAAGGAAAGTGCTATGTCAACGCAACGTAAATAGTGCTCGGTCAAAGAATTTTTAACTGCTGAAAACGATATTCCTACTGAGATTCATCGCCGTTTATGGTGACGATATTGTTGATAGGACTACTGTGAATCGATGGGTAATAACATATTGTGGTTGTTAGCCCGGAAAAGCCGTAATTGATTACGAAAAACGCAGCGGACGTCCGATCACTGCCACAGACGATGAACACCGCAAACGCGTCGACAATTTGATCCAAAATGACCGGCGGTTTGCGATGCGCTTTTGAGTGATTCGTCGGTCATTTTGGAGCACCATAAACAGCCTTGAAACGACGATGAATCTCAGGAGGAATCATGTTTTCAGCAGTTAAAAATTTTTTAACCGCGTGCTGTTTAAGTTTTGTTGACATAGCACGATAACACGTCTCCATACGTCCGCTACTAAAAAACGAACTGGTGAACGAAACTCCTTCAAACTTGGCATGCACATAAAGGAAGGATGTAGCTTCCGAATACAACCATGCGCGTCTCCGTAGATCATTGCGTTCACGTTTTACAAGCATGTGTGTATTACTTTTCAGCCCACCCACGTATGTGAAAAGTGCCGTAACAGTCATTAGGTGAAGTCTACAATCGCATGAAGCGAAAAAGTGGCTTATTTGACCCAAATTACATATGCTATTTTTTCTGTTGTGCTGAATGCAAAGAGAAATTTATCTATATGCCGTTCACGATCTTTTTGAGTCAGATGAGGCTATGACCATCTAGTAATTTTGTTGGCAGAACCTCTGTTGCAACTAAACTCCCTTATGGAAATTGACACTTTTTGTGTTGGGTTAGGTTGTTTTCAGTTTAAGGTTATATTTTCTAAATAGGTACATTGTTGCCGGATCTCTGTTTAAATTGAGGATGAAAAATTGAAATGATTTGACAATTAATGAGAGAAACGAAAATGAGAACGAATGCATAAGAAAAGCATTCAATATTAATGTTTATTGCAATTTGGATATGAATTGTGTACATGCTATGAATATACCACTTGATTTTACATGCTTGCTTGCTTGCTGGTGTGGAAGGATAAAGGCGTCACAAACTGATGCCAAATAAATTTAGTAGAGCAATTGAGTAATATTGGTCTTATAGAAATTAACATGTGAAAAATGTAAATATCTTGTCAAATGGATGGTTTGTTGTAGTAAGCATTTAACAAACGAGACTAATGAATTTATCCGAGTTAGTTGGATGCGATAACGGCCGTATGTCGTTGAATATTTTTCATAACACCTACAAAAATTGAAATTTTAAAGCAGTTTAAATGAAAAAGTTAAATAGTTTTAGTAACGGGTGTTAGAAAACTCGTCTGATCAGAGTCACCTATGGAAAAAAATTACGTTTGGCAATACTGAAATGTATTGTATTTGATGTTAGTAGGTTAGGTTTTGCGTCAGTTTTGACACAGACTGATGCAAAACCTAACTCTCTCTCTCTCTAGCCTTCTTGCACCCAGTATTGGGTATAGGCCTCCCTTAACTGTCGCCATCTTTCTCTGTTTTGTGCGATTCTTAACCACGGTAGTCCTGCAATTTTCTTGATGTCGTCGTACCACCTTGTTTGTGGTCTTCCCCTATTTCTTCTCCCTGACCACGGTCTCCATTGTATTATTCTGGCGTTCCATCTGTTATCTTTGGTTCTGGCTATGTGTCCTGCATAGTTCCACTTTAGATGTGCCGCTCTCTCAATTACATCGGTTGTTCCGGTTCTTTGTCGTATCCATTCGTTCCGCCTCTTGTCTCTTAGTGTTATGCCCAAAATGGACCTCTCCATAGCTCTTTGTGTAATCTGTAATTTGGATCTTATCTGTTTAGTGAGGGTCCATGTTTGTGCTCCGTATGTTATAACGGGGAGGACACATTGATCAAAAACCTTGGTCCGCAAGTGTAAGGGAATTTTCTTGTTTTTTAATATATAAGACAGTTTTCTGAATGCTACCCATCCCAATCGTCTTCTGCGTTCTATTTCCATTTCTCTATTTTCTTTGTTTATTGTAATTTTTTGTCCAAGATATATATATGTACTGACGTTCTCTATTGTTGTTTCCCTGATAGCAATTTCTGGATTATTAGGGCACATTGTTTTTGTTTTGCTTAGATTGATCTTCAGACCCACTGCTCTTGATTTTGTTTCTAATTCTGTTAACATGTCCTTTAGGTCTTCTTTATTGTTCGAAAATAGAACTACATCATCGGCAAATCTTAAGTGGTTTAAGCGTTCTCCACATATGTTAATTCCTTTATCTGACCAGTCTAGTTCTTTAAATATTTCCTCCAGAGCCAATGTAAATAGTTTCGGCGATATTGTGTCTCCTTGTCTTATGCCTCTGTTGACCGCAAACTTCCCTGTGCTTTCGTGTACTTTCACAGATGAAGTCGCTTGTTTATATATATTTTTTATTAAGGTTGTATAACGATAGTCTATTCGTGCGTGGTTTAATCCTTCTATTATGGCCCAGTGTTCGATAGAGTCGAATGCCTTTTCGTAATCTACAAAGGCCATGTAGAGTTCGAGGTTATATTCGACTGCTTTTTCTATAAGTATTCTTACCGTTAGTAGATGATCGCATGTACTATAGTCTTTGCGGAATGCCGCTTGTTCAACTGGTTGGTATTGATCTAGTTTCTTTGTTAATCTGTTTGTAATAATTTTTGTAAATAGCTTGTACAAATGCGACATTAGACTAATTGGACGGTAGTTTTGTAGGAGTGATGGATCTCCTTTTTTGAACAAAATGATAACTGATGCATTATTCCACATTTCCGGTATTTCTCCTTTTTCTAGGCATATGTTGAACAGAATCTTTAACTTCGGTATTATTATTTCTTCTGCCTCTTTTATCATCTCTGTTATTAGATCATCCTCTCCCGGCGCCTTGTTATTTTTCATATTCTGTAGGGCATATATGATTTCTTCGTTACTTATCTCGGGTATGTCTTCCGATCCTACATTGATTATTCTCCTATCTTCGTTATTTATGTGTGTTCTTTGTATTTGAGAACTGTATAGTGTTTTGTAGAATTCTTCTATAACTCGAAGTATTTCCTCTCTGTCTCTTATTTCTCTGTCATTTTCCTTGATCATTATAATTTCGCGTTTACCATTCTGATTTCTGAGGCATTTCATATTTTTATTATTTTCAATTACCTCTTCTATTAACCGTTCATAGTTTTTTTCTAGATCTTTCCGTATCATCTTACGCGTCTCCTTTCTGACTTTTCTATATTCTTCTGTGCCATATTTATCTTCTTTATATAGTGTTCTTCTCTCTTCTATTTTCTGTTTAGTTTCTTTTGTTAGCTTGTTCGAATTTTGTTTTATACTTCCAGCGATTTTGAGCGATGTTTCTGTTATTGAGGTTGTTATATGTTGGCATAGCTTGTTTATATCTTTTTTAATATGTTCAATGTTCCCTATTTTTTCATTTATATCTTTTGTATATGTTTCTTTGTTTTCTTTGAGTTTGTCTACATCGATCAGGTATCTTCGCTTTGGTTTGTGCTTCGATCTTTTCTTCTTTCCTGTTATGATAATTTTTGCCCTTACTAGGCGGTGATCGCTTCCGGTGTTAAAGGAATTTAGAGCTGTTACATCTTGTACTATTGATTTGTGGAACTTAGAATATAGTCAATTTCATTTTTGGTTTTCCCGTCTGGGCTTATCCAAGTCCATTTTCGCTGTATTTTTTTGTTGAAAAAGGTATTCATAGCATATAGTTTCTGGTTTTCTAAGAAATTTGTCAACATCGTCCCTCTATGATTTCTGGTACCTGATCCGTATCTTCCGATGTATCTTTCATCTTCATCTTGTTGTTGTCCCAGGATGGCGTTAAAGTCGCCTATTATTATATCGTGTTCGCATTTTACTTCTTTTCTTGCGTTTGCAATATCTTCGTAAGTAAGTTCGACTTCATCATCTTCGTACGTAGATGTCGGTGCGTATACTTGTATGATCTTTATCTTACATGAATCTGATATCTTTAGGATTATATATGCCACTCGTTCTGATATTCCTTTGAAACAGACTATATTCTGGATATGTTCTTTTTTAACTAGGAATCCTACGCCCCACTGGCTTTCGGTGTTGTGTCCTTTGTATAGCAGTGCATTTCCTGACTGTTGAGTTATGAAACCTTCGCCTTTTCTTCTAACTTCTGCTAGGCCTAATATGTCCCAGTTTATTTTCTGTGTTTCGTTCTCTAAGTCATACAGTTGTGCATCGTGCAATAATGATCTGCAGTTGTATGTAGCTACCGTGATTACTTTTCTTTTAAATTTTGGTTATGTCAGTTTCTTGCCTCCCCCAGAATCCATGAGGCGGACTGATATTTCAGTGTGGGATTGTAAATTTTGAACTCTACCCACCTGGGGTACCGTATCTATTTTAGACTCTGACATTAAAGGGGTTTTTGACAATGAAACGCCACGCTTGTCAGGCGGGTTGGCGAGTGGTTAGGAATTATGGGGGACTAGTTTGGGGTGGATGGGATTAAGGTGAAGGTCATGATTCCTCACGGGCTATGGGAGGTGTGGGAGATCATGAGCTCGCGTAAGGCGTAACCTAACTACCAACCTCGAATTTGACATAGACTTACAGTGTCACTAACTATACATTTCAGTATTTTTTTATTTATTTTATTCAACATTCTGCCATCAGCCGTTAGGCCAATTATAGGCGTCACTGTACATTTTATGGGGACTTCCAACCCCACTAACAACTGTCATGATGTTATTATCACAACCGGGACCAACTTTTTTCCGTGGCAGCCGTACCACGAGGTGCCGGGAGAAGCAGCCGTGGAACTCCCATCCAAGTTCTGACCAGAGAGAGCGTTGCTTAACTCTGCTGATTGAACGTGGACGCTTGTTCAAGTTACATCATCCGGGACCTTATTGCCAATGTTAAAATGTTACTGTTCTGTTATTTCTTAACGGCCTAGGCTGTTAAGTGTTTAACAGCCTATGCTGTTATGGGAAACTTTTCAGTTCGGTTGACAGTTCTGTTATTGACAAATAACAAGTAGGTGTTAAAAAAATAGTAATAAGTAGGTAGGTAGCAAATTATTATACATTACGCTGGATTGGTTTTCCTTACCAAAATTTCATTTTTTAACGTACAACAAATATGTTCTTTGAAATCTGGTCTATCTTTTTTAAATTGGAAGTAGCATCGTTTAATGGAAATTTTTAGTTGTAGCAAAATTATTTTGGGCTTTTGATGGATATTAAAATTATTTTTACACACTCGATAAATCATTTATACTGACAGAAAAAAAAGTTGCATTCGCTACATCACCGAATCAGTTAGTCCAACATGAAAAGAAAAAATCATAGCCAACTCTGTGCCAAAAACGTCGTGAACGAATTATAGTCACACCACTTTTTTGAACAAGTACTAAAAAAATTGTATATGTGCGAAATGGATATGTAAAATTTGTTTAAACGCTATTTCTGACACTAAAAACCTTGTCAAAAAATGTTTACTTTTGGCAGTAGGGGGGGGGGGGTAGAAGAAAAAATAAAAATACCTAGATACTTAGTTCATAAATTCAAAACAATCGACGCAAAAATTTGTTTAAAAGCGATGCTGTAAGAACTACATAAATTTTAAAATTAAAATTTGAATGGTATTTCAATATTACGATTTGATACGTTACTAAAACTAGAATTTTATTACAATAATTTATATTGACATTTTATATCTAACCTGTGATAACGCACACTTGATAAAAATATACTTTTCGCAACGCTCTCAACCATACACTTAAGTACACTAAGTTGTTATGGTATAACATAGGTAAATGAATCGCAACGTCCTTCTGATTTTGATGTACTACGATAGGGCTTTCTGCACAAAAATGAAATAATTATTAAAAATATTCTCATACATTACTCTGAAATATACTACTAAATATACCTAATTTAAAATCTAGTAGTTTCATTTCAGATGCATATATTTCCCCTCGTTCTGAAAGATTTGTAATAGAAATTAAAAAATAAAATTTAGTTTTTCTTCTATGATCGACCAAATACATTTAGGATATTACATCAATTCAGTATAAGTGAGTGATTTGTCATATTTTTGCAGTAGTCTGAACAGTTTTTAAAATGTACTGTAAGAACAAATTGGATTATCTGCAATAACGAATATTTAATCTTATAATAATTATTGTTGATTACATGGTGGATAAAAATTACATACAAATTAGATAAATGTTAAAAAGAAATTCAGTTAGTTATTTTTCTTGAATTTTAATTATTTCTGCTGTTATCAATTTTAGTGAACACTATTTTTATAGTTATTAAGGCAGATTACCAATACCAGGTTCAATTATAAATAAAATTGAATTCTATTGATAATAATTTTGAGAATACTCAAAGATAATAAAATATCAGATATGTAAATAATGGCTATAATTGGAGTACGACTTTTGAAAATGATTTATTGTACACAGTAATTAATGTAATACATTTTTTATTACAGGATAAAAATAAGAAGGTAATATTTCATCAATGGGTGTCCCCAAGTTATGGTTCATCCCAGTTATGTGATTGGTGTGTCAAACCACTTAGCAATAAACCCGCCCTATATTGTGAAAGTAAGTAATTTAATGAATGTTCAAAAAGTGACCTCTTTTTAACTTGCATTTTTACAGATTGTGGAACAACGGTGCACCAAAACACGTGTAAAGATAATATTGTAGAGTGCAATAAACCAAAGGGTTCCAAGGTTTGTTTTAGTAGCTATTTGCACCTTCAATGTTTCTTAATGCTTTTATCCGCAGAATCCTGCAAAAATTTCTGGATTTGCAGTTCCGTTAACTAATTCTAAGAGTTCCGTTAGCAAGAGGGGTTCAACGTCCATGCCTGGACAAAATCAAAGTAGTTCTTCAAATAGGTACGTACACTCTGTTGCGAGTAGTGCTTGGTTGTAGGACGATGACATGTTACCTGAACTCTTCATGTTTGTGTCCCATGTCATGTTGGAAGCAGGGACACAGTAACAAATTGTCGTAAGATGGTTTTGTTTCCTTGATTTTGTTTCGTAGAAATGTAAAAATGTAAGAATTTGACTTTGGTTTAGCGTTCATTGTTTCTTGTTACCTTTGAAACTGAATTAGTCAAATTGTTTTCTTTTGTGATAGCAATTGGCATGGTTGTTCTTTTAACATCAATTTTAAATTGTATTGTTGGAACCTGCATTACTTTTACTGTTCTGAAATCTAATATTTATTGTGATGTTCGATGGGAGTTGATTTCTAAGATCATTAATTATTAACTCAACCTAACTGTAAATAATTCTTGTGAAATGGTCTGTCTGATCTTTGCATTTCGAGATTTATTTATTATAATTCAAAATATTTTGTAGCATTGATAAGCTTGATAAGCAACGTTATTCTATAACCAATACAAGATGAATACTTACTTAAGTACTTAAATCTTATTTATTTTGTTACTGAAAGGAATTGTTGAAAAGGTATTCAAATAACTATTACAGCACAGCATTTCTTAAACTGTTTCGGTATCAAATATTTCTTTCTCTTGTTGCAAATACTGCACAATATTCACTAATGTGTTTGATCACAATATCAGAAACAAAGCAAGTATTAAAAGAAAGTTGTAATGTACTTGATTGCATAAATTGCATTCAAAACAACAGGTTAGAAAATCAGCTCCCATCTTTTGATTTATTCTGTTAGATTACAACTAGCGACATTTTAAAGTATCAGCAAGCTATATTTTTGCATCTACATTAAAATTGAATGTGGCTCTGCGAGATATTTTAGAATATCGCCTTACTGTTACAGTTCTTATACAGACCTACAATCTTTTCACTGTTTACATGTTACACAAGTTGACGCCCGACTTCGAATTCCTTTGCTTAGCTTTCCGACTCTTCTGTAACCTCTGTTAGGTGTTTGTGTTGCCCGCTTCATAGCGATAGTGTGCCTTGGTTATGTTTTGGTTGGACTAACTGCGGTAGGTTTCTAGTGTCGTGTTCACTTCTCGTTGTTATACTCGTTTATGTAGCTCTGTCTGTATAGTATAATAATGTAATATTAATGCTGTGTTACAAATGATAACTCAATATTTAAGACATAAGGTGGACACGATACAATTGGCCCTTGTATCTTACTCTTGCAATGTCGTCTTGCTTTACGTAATATAAAAGTTTTACATTAATGCCTGTAATAATTAATGCTTGAACTACGATTACATAAAATTATATTCTGCCAGCACCACTAGATGAAAATTAGGGAACCAAATTTTGTAAGTTGCCGATAATCGTTTTATTATTTATGTTTAAAATATGTTCTTCCACCACCGCTAGAAGAAAATTGGGGGACTTAAAATTTGCATGTCACTGGGTAAATCGTTCTATTATTTATGTTTAAAGTACGTGCGAATTTTTATAAATGTGTTATTAATTGCTATAAAATAATGTAGCACCGACGTTTTAAATATTTTTGTTAACGTGGCTATTGAAACATTTTCCCAATAAAACTCTGAAAGAAAATAAGTGTAAGATACAAAGGCAGTGGGTTGTTAGAGGGTATGGCTAATCTGTTGCCTGTTCCCCGCCCCTCCCCTAGGAGAAGCCAGCTGTGCTACTCGCCCTGGCGCAGGGTCGCCACGAAACTGGGAGTAAAGTAAGTCCCGGCCAGCCCCTCACGTCCCATGCATCTTTCACTCACCTTTCACACTATCCGTCTGTGTGTCTATCTGTCTGTCTGTTTTTGCTCTTTTGTCTGTGCTTTTTGCGTTTTCTATCGATCACATTTTAATCTTCTTGATCATTATTTATAATTACGATTATATTACGTATAACGTATAACCTCAGAATCTAAATCATTAGTTAAACTACAACTTCAATTTTCGATATTTTAAAGCATTTGCTTCTGGCTTCTGCATGTATTTTCTATCTTTTCTTCACATGCTGTCTCGCTCACAACCGAAACATACAGTTCAGATCTCAGATTAGACTCATTTATTTGGTTTTGTTTTAGTTTCCTTTACAGTATTGTTGGCCTACGCTTGGAATGGCCAAGCTCATTATGAAAAGTTGTTAAGCAACTAATTTTTTATACGGTATTGTGTTTCTTGCAGCCAAATACTTAGTGATGACAAGGAGGCTGATCTACACCACGGACATCATGACAATACTAAGTAAGTTTTGCTGTTTTAATATTTCTTTAAAATTGCTGGCTATTTCGGAAAAATCTTGTATTTTTTATATGAAAATAGTAGATGAAAGGTTGGTAAGAATATTATTTTATAAAAATCAGATTTTTTAAACAACTTATTGTTTACACTTATTTAAGTGTAGTTAATCTTTGCGCTTGATAAGAATACAATCTTTCATAATTGACCTGTGATTTTCCCACGGGCTTTGAGGTTGTAATTATACAGGGTGTAAACGGATATGTGTCGTATATAGCTGTATTTTTATGCTTCTAACATGCATTCATGTATTCGTTCTGCCCAAGTTATTTGTTAGGTTACTCAACTTTTGCTATACTATAATTCAAGATTTGTTTTCGCCTACTGTAAGCTCTTTTGTTTCTAGCCAAAATTAACGAACTGCAGCTGTTTTATGAGGGTGTGATATTCTGAGATTCCGTACTTATTTAGACGTAATAATCACAACTGCTTTGGAAAATCAAGTCGCATTCCAGTTGAATTGTTAAATCATTGATTTTGTTAAAAGTTCAGCACATCATGTTCAATGAACAAACACTATAATTATTGAACCTTCAATATAATAGGAATCGAACTGTAGAGGGATATTTCTAATAATAAAGGTTTTTTGCTGTCAGAAAAATTACGAAGTACTAGAATAGCCGTTTTTCCTAATGAATTCATTAAAAGTCAGTAGAGAAGTTGTGTGAAAGGTACGGCAATTGTAAAAAAAAATAATTTACTGAACGAAGTTACTGTTTTGGCAATAATTAAACTTCAATGTAGTTGTAATTATTAAAGCTTAATTAGAGCAGCATCTCAGAACATTACGCTTTCCTAAAATAGTTACAGTGCGTTAGTTTTTGCTAAAAGTAAAAATAAAACTGCACTGAAACTGAAGCTGAATTACAATATAAACAAAATTCAATAATTTACGACGATAAGTAATTTGTTTTGTGTGCAAAAAGACGGACACGACAAATGCATCGGTGCCGAGTGCGAGTCACCCACGGTCCTAAGTGATCGTTGTGAAAGCATTGGCGTTTCCATGTACAACATTTCCGTTTACACTCTGTATAATGTGTTTTAAATTTAGAATACTACATTTGAGTTGTTTTTAATTTTACAAAAAATCTGAAGAAAACCATAAAGAAATAGAGATAGCGATATTGGATTCCACAGACTACTGTTCAAAAGTGACATCTGTAAAACAATTATAGAGTTGTGGATTATTCATATTTTTATTTGCATTTCCAGAAACCATATTTTCATTGGGCTGGTTGGTTTCTGAATTCCTTTTTTTATATAGCAAAGAGTTTTAACGTATGGTAGGAATTGCTTATTTACAAAAAATAATCAAAAAGTTAAATAAAATATTGAAATATTGAACGATAAGAAACATCCATATAGACATGTGTCCCTGGAGGCTTTGTTCTCTTAATTTTATATTTTTTAGTGTGCATTGTGATTTGATATGAAATTTTAATGATCACAGGACCAAGAGAGTCTTACAAAAAAATAATTGTTACTATTATAGTAATTGCTCTAAATGTTGTTTGTTTAGTTCTGCTGCACACATATCATAGACTCTCTTACTCGTGGGAAAATTTCCAGTTGCAGAATACTCAACATCTCTAAAACTTTAACATTTTCTATGAGTATAATGTACATTGTTATAATTTTCCCCACAGAAAGTAGCCCAAAGGGTTTAAACCGGGTGAGCTCGGAAACAAGGCAACACACATCGACCTATTCAGTGTCCAGGCAAAGTATATTAAGATATTGTCGCACTGCAGTGCTAAAATGAAAAGGTGCACCATATTGCATCAATCCACACAGAATATTTTGCAAAAAGTCGCAACAAATAGGGTCTATTTGCCAGAATGAAAAAACCCAGTAATTTGTCTTCAATGATGCTTGCCCACACATTGATAGCAAAGTATTATTGGTGCCTTGACCATACTGTCACATGTGGATTTGCATCAATCAGTTGAAATAGGTGAATAATATTTACTTTTGAGAGCACAGAAACAGTAAAATTGTCAGTTTTAGGCAGAACATTTTGTAAAACGACAAAAAATAGGGTGCAAAGGTGTATTAAAGAGCACAGTAGCAAAGGTCTGTAGCACTCAAAAGAAGGAAAAATTAAAAACGCACGGCATGGTGGAGTGAACTTATCAAGAAAAAGGTCAAGCTAAAGAAGAACTTATGGAAAAATACTTAAACAAAAGAAGCGTGGATATTGACGAAGCCTACAAAAAACAAAGGACAAAAACCAGAGACCTTGTTATTGAAGCAAAGAAAAACATGGGAGGAATTTGGAACAAATTGATAACGTCGAATTTGACATAGATTTACAGTGCTACCAACCTATTATTCATATGTTTCAATTTCCGCAGCCGCCCCTTATGGACTTTTTTAATGTAAGTCTATGTCAAATTCGAGGTTAGCAGGTTAGGTTTTCTGTCATTTTTGACACAGACTGACGCAAAAATTAGGGGTGTTCTGCCTCCCTCCGATACCGCTATCAAGGATAATTCTTACAGATGACTCTTATACACGTCTCCAGCAACATTCTCTCAAAAAATAGGCCGTAACTAAATGATCACTAAAAAATTTCACCAGCTTTCTTACTATAAGTTGTCACGTGACTTCCGTTATCAGTAAAATTTTACATTTTTTAAAAATAATTACAAAACATGCATTTACTAGCCAATATAGAGACACATTTTACGAAAAAAAAGTTGTTTTCTGGCTTTGAGTTTGTTCAGCCAGCAAAATTTTCGAAAAATTTGGATTTACACAATTTCGAAAAACGCCATTTTCTAACTAAGTACAAATCATTCATTATCTAATACAGACTAAATAGGTAATCAGACAAGCACAAATTATTGCCGTCAAAAGCTATTTTGAAAACCAAAAATAATTGTTTCCCATTTGATGCTGACTTTTTTTGTGGTCACTGTATATTTTTCTAAACCAATTCTGCGCCGAGAGGGCCCTGTGCCGAATTGGCTAGTGCCGAAATGACTGTGCGCACCGAGTTGTCTCGGCGCCGAGCTGGTATCGCGCCGAAATGGCGGTGTCGAAGTGGCGGTGCCGAGATGTTGTTACAATATCAAATTAATTTAACGACACTCACGGATGAGCGAGTGCCGAATGCTAAACAGGTCCGGAAAACGTGCACACTTACCCTGGAAATCGCAAGAAACAGACTAAAGGTCGCGGTTCAAACACGCTCAGGGAGAGGGCGTGATCCTAAATGAGACATCACAGGGTAAGCGTGTTGATATGTATAGAGTGTTACCAAATAAAAGGGTGCCACAAGGTCCAACTCAAGGAGACCCACGCCTAACCGAATCTCGAAGGTCAAACGGGGCAAAATATACTCAAATACTACTTCTGGAAGCCACAGCGCAGCGACAAGCACGCCAAACTACCTGCAACGCTCACTCACCACGTCCGGGCCTCACCTTACATCGATCTTAACACAGTGACACAGTCACCCTGTAAACAAACATGCACAAGACATAGGAAAAATCATAAGTTGTTAATCAGTTAATACATCTATTGGGTCACTTTACATGACCGAAAACTTACAGTTGTATCGACGTGGTCGGCACGTACATCAATTTAGCACAGTGAAAGGAATAAATACTTAACGGAATAAACCCAGCTGGAAAACGCCCTATCTAGGAGCTACAACTCACAGCGAAGGCGAACAACAAGTCAAAATCAGTTCTATTTAAATATGTCGGCTTACGACTAAACAAGTGTATTACACATGCGTGAAATTTGTATTTGAGTTTAAATCACAGCATACTGACTTGCGGCAAAGCAGTTTAGAACACAAACGTTAGCTTTATACGAGAGTGTACCAGACATTAATTGAGTGTCGGGCGGTGAGTTCAATTACGAGAACATGCTGGCGAAACAGTTTATAACACAAATGCTACCTTGGTTGATAGATCGGCCTTGAGACGGGCGTAGTGCGCTCGTGCAGTCGTCGTTTGTCGCTACACTTTTGATAACGTGGCGTGGGCGAAATACAGTGACGTCCGGAATGGTTTCCTGTGTCAGGCGTGGGTGGAATGTGTCATGCCCCCTTGGCAAACATGGAAATCAGCGTGGCTGTCGATTAGCTCACTTGGCAATGAATCCCGTCTAACAAATGATGGAGAAAAAGGGCCTAACAAGCCTCACAACTTAAGAGTGGCCAAAACAAACCTGTGAACGGACATGATCAGCAGAGCACGAGTACTCTCAACGCTTGCCAAGCGCTGTCTGCCACAAGAAGAAGAAAACTAAAGAAGTCACAAATATCTACAAAAAAACAAACCGCACCCGAACGATACGGGTGAGGGGCGGAAGCACATGCACAGTATGTCGACTTTACTCTGCGACGACCTCAAACTGAATTCTCAAACCAACGCTAAAAACGGAGCTTCACGCTCAAAACTCGCTGTCTCCAGATGCAGGTGTGGCCAATCACAGCGCAAGCTGCGTCAGAAAAGCCATGCTCGTGTCTGCATTTTTCTTTGATGCGAGAAGCTAAAGCGTTGTGCGATAAATTATGCCTAACATGGCGCCGATATACAAGCAGGCTCGCCAACTCTGTCCCAAAACTGTACGAAATGGTAATGTAACTATAGGAATTCAAGAAAAATAAAAAATGGCCTGACAATGTCCTGTTTCGGTTATTATAAACAAACCCAAATACACATAGGGTTTTGATCAGGACTTCCATATTTGTACGTTATCAGTGAGGGTTTGTTACATCACGGGTTTGCTATATCTGAGTTCCGCTGTAGTAGTACTATAGAATACACCTAACGACACTCGCGAGGTCGCCGTGTAGCCGATTTCAGCTATGGTGGCCATATCGAACATCAAAAGCGCCGCCGCGAGTGTCCCTTCCGAGTCTGTTAGGTGTTTATTCTGTGGTAGTACATTGTTTTATATCAAGATACAGTAGCTAATTATAGTGATAACGTTCTCATTTCAGCTAAATCATACATTTTACCCCCTTGATTTGAATTTATAAAACAAAATTTTCGTGTTACATAAAGAGTTGGTGTTTAAAATCGTAGTGTCTATGGACACATATCTATATGGATTTTGTTTTTGAGGCACAGAAGCGTTTTATAAAGTTTGTGGCAGCATTTTGTAAACTCTGTGAACAAGAGGATTTATTTAAAATAATGTAAAACAATATTAAAAATATTAGCCATATGCATTAAGCATAAATATTGTGAAAATGGAATGGAATAAAAAGATGTATTTGTAGAACACATCGTGAAATGCATTATAAGATTGTCACCTCGGTTCTAAAAAAAAATAAAACCTGTTGAAAACCAAGTTTTGGTTGCAATACTTTATTTTGGAAGTTTTTATAGTGTTAAGAATATTTCTCTTTGAAAAAAGATGAAATTATTTAAATGTATTTAATGTAATTGCAATCAGTTTCAAACAACCTGTTTTACAGTTTTCCAGATGATGTGCCACTAGTACCTTTAGAATTTTTGTCGGATACACCTTTAACGGCAGCAGATTTGTGTTCAGATCCTAGTTTAGGGTTACACGAGAATGAACCAGATTCGTGGACTCCACACGTGGGAAAAGAAATTGCCCGTAAACTTAAAGAAAAAGAAGTCAAGAGACAGGAGCATATTTACGAATTTATCCTGACTGAAAAACATCATTGCATGACGCTGCTTGTAATGCAAAAGGTATGGTATCATTTTTAAAGGAAAAACAGTACATACAATGTTTCAACATTTTACAGGTTTTTGTAGATGGTTTACAAAAGTACTTTACTCTTGGACCAAATTTAGACCGAATGTTTCCACGATTAATCGATCTTACAGAAATGCACTTGGGATTTCTATCTCGTCTACGACAAAGACAACGAGAAGCCCCTATCGTATCATCAGTTGCTGACATCCTTTTAGAGCAATTTTCCATGAGTTACGCTGTTAAGTTAAAATCCGCTTATGGTACGAGCTTGAGTTTCAAAGCTGTAAGAGATTGTAACAAAGTTTCTTTGCAGGTGAATTTTGCAGTAGGCATAGAGATGCCGTAGAAATTTATAAAACGTACCTCTCGAATGATGAACGATTTGGACAGTTTGTCAGACATTGCCAAAATAACCCGCTGCTAAAGAAGAAAGGTATTCCAGAATGCATCCTCTTCGTGACGCAACGACTCACCAAGTACCCTCTGCTGATCGAACCTTTAATAAAAACTAGCAAGGATAATCCGTCGGAGCAGGAGCAGCTTCAAAGGGCTCTTGCTTTAGTTAAGGAAATATTGGTAGAAGTTGACTCTCAAGTTGCCGAGAAGGAAAAAGAGGATCGGAAATTAGAGATTTACCATAGGATAGATGCAAAATCGTACACTGTGCATAGAGGTTATAAATTTAAGAAGTCTGATATTTTGCAAGGGAATCGGGCACTTCGATTTGAGGGTGTTGCAATGCTAATGCAGGGGAGAGGAAAAATGCAAGTCGTTATGGTTATTGTTTTGTCTGATGTCTTGTTCTTTTTGCAAGAGAGCTCACATAATAAGTATACGTTTTTTACTCCTGACAATAAGGTAAGGAACTTTTATAGTGGCAATTTTTACTTGTTTTTGCATTAGTAATATGGGTGAAATGAAAGTCATTCTTGTACTAAATGTTATCATGGTGTGAATTTTTAATAGTCCAAAAACAGTAGTCATTTCAGGGATCCAAATTAGGGCAGTATAACCAATGAAGTTGAAACTTTTAATTCATAGATAATTGTGTTCATTTGTAGGCTTTTTAACTGTTGTGTATAAGAAGTGTTGTTGAGTAGTTCAGATTCTAGTATTTAACTATTCAGCTATTTATTTTTAAAAAATTCCTTTCCATATGTTCTTGTTGGTTTGCTTGTCCAGGACTTGTTAAACTAGCTGTTTAAGTGATTTCAAAATGTTAATATATTCAACTCCATTTTGCACCACGAAAACTCTATAATCAATCTTCACTATAAAATATGTTCTCATTTGTGGAACAATATTTTTTTTTAATATAATTTTGCCTATAATACTACATTATGTGATTTACAAAACAGTTTTGTTGTTGTAGGCTGGTGTTATATCTCTACAAAAATTATTGGTTCGAGAAAAGGCAGGTCAAGAGTCGAGAGGCATCTATCTCATTTCATCAAATCCTGCTGACCCTGAAATGTTTGAATTAAAAGTGCATAAACCAAAAGACAAGCAAGTGTGGATACAAGCTATAAGGTATGTAGAGCAACGTTTACAGTTTCTATCTGCAGTAAGAACACAAGGGTTTTGGATTTGTCGGCTAATTTGCAAAAAGTTGTTGCATAACAATGCAAACCAATGCAAGATGGACATATTTGCACAAGTTTGGATTGTCTGTGCAGTTACTTTAAGTAAATTTACCAATAAAAATTTAAAGCAGGAATAGAATTCAAGAAGATTATTCTATAACTATAGAATAACAGCAACAAAGATTAATTTATATTTTAATTAATATGAAGGTTTTATTTAGAGTAAGGCTTTGCTTTGGCACCACACTGTAAACAATCAACATGAACGTTAATCGATTATTAACAAAAGCTTAACTTTTGTTCGAAAAATTTTACACGTTTTATGCATGCATCCAATAAAGCATCACTGCACAGTAGGAGCTATTCAAAGGCAACGTTGATGCTTCGCAAAATTTATCATTAGCTTTTCCCTATATTGCTTATACCATGAGATAGAGTGTATACAATTTTTTTTTTCTATTATGACATTTTTACAAAAATATGTTGGAGTTGTCCAGATATTAATGCACATATTTATTTTGAAAGGTTGTATTAGTGCATCGAGAAAATTGATCATTTACAAAAATTTAAGTAATGGGGTAAGGCTTGCGTTCAGTGTGCAGGCAATTGTCTTGAACCCAGACATTGTAAAAATGGTACCGAAATGTCAAAGTGTACATTGTGAAATATTGCAGACTGGTAGAGAATTTCAGCAAATCATTTTTTTTAATAGCAAATGAAGTGAACTAATGAAGTGAACTCTACAAGGTGAGATGTGAAAAGAACTGTTGAAAGATTTTTAGAGACGGGTATATAGTATTGAAGAACAACGTGGTAATACTTGCTCCGTGGCACTACAGCTATGTAGAACCTTAGCCTGTTTTAGATTTTGCCATTCTGATATATCCGCTGCTTTTCTTCTTCATCCTATTATTTTAAGTTTCTTAATGTCATCTAACTTGCTTGGAAGAACTACTGGTCTTTAAAAAACAATATTAAAAATTCAATAAAAAAAAAGTGTTTTAACATGTGCATTATCCTAAAAAACTACACAATAAACTAAAAAGAACACAGTCGAAAATGAAACCATCAATGTTCAATCATAAACTAAGTGACAAAGTTAGCTTAAAAGACATTCGGAACAAAGCACGGACCAAAAACGTTTTAGTGAAGTGTAAAAAGTTAAAATGGAACTGGGCAGGACACCTAGCCAGGATGTCGGATGAGAGATGTGCCAGGTGGATAACACAATGGATACCGAGAGGAAACAGGAAGAGAGGTCGTCCACAAAGTTAGATGTGATGAAGGAATAGAGCAAATGGGAGGAAAGCTTTGGTGGAAGAAGACAACAGACATAAGGAAATAGAAAGAGAAGGGGGAGGCCTTTGTACAACAGTGGGACCTCATAATAATAATAATAATGTCATCTAACCATCTCTTCCTGGCCCTACCAATTTTCCTTTTTCCTTCCAGCTTTTCTCTGTAAAGTTTCTTCATTATACTGTGTTCCAAAAACTTTTCCATGCCTCAGCCAGAGCCGGATTAAGGGGGGGGCTGCAGCCCCGGGCCACCGAATTTCGGGGACCTCAAAAAGATTTCAAGGTTATAATCTAGTGCAGTTTCTAATCATTTAAATCCATCATAGTTTAGTTGGGTTACCATGTAATGTTGGTGATATATCTCATACAGCCCTTTATTAGCCCTATTTTGCCACTCTCTTGCCTCCTGCTCTGGTCCATAAACCTTTGGAAGGCGTTTTCTTTCCCAGATGTTAGGGGTATTTTTAATATCATATCTATTTTTATTTCTTTCATTAATGTTTGACCTAAGATACATAAATTCGGTGAGTATCAAATCGTTATTGCCATATTTCAAGGCTTTTAATTAATTTGCCAACACATATTTGCAATGTTGGCTGGTGCCCCGCCTTTCGGCATTACACCAACCCGCTTTGCGTCCTGTATTTCTATGCTGTGGACAGCGTACGTTTACTAACTAATATAATAACTAACTACTGAGGAGCTTGACCTCCACATATTGCAAGCCGTTAATGCTGTCTCTGTGAGCTGTGCTTAGTCTCCTTAAACTAAAGTAAAGCTAACCTAACCTAGACTAAACTAAATCTAAACTAAAGGCTGCAATATTGCTTTGTAAAGTCATATTTGTACTTTCTTTGATATTAACTCTCCCTACGGGGAAAATTTTCACTACTGTGCTGTTCAGGCGGGGGAATTTTGGCTTCGCGGTATCTAACGTTTCTCGTAGTGAATGTGAACCAAAGATGTGCGGATTCGTCAGGTTTCCGTAGTGAATGTGTGCAAGAGGGATGCAGATTCATTTGCTTCCCACTGTTAATGTTAGGAGTAATGCGCCATTTTTTTTTACATATCCTGGTCTTTATTTACAATTTACCGATATTATTAAAAACCAACCACATAGATGGCTTAGCCACTAAGCGGGATAGAGTGTTAGGCCTGCAATAAACAAGTCCTCGTTTTAATTCCACCGATAGGCAGAACTCATTCAACAGTCCACCAGATCAGATTGTGTCGGGTAATTATTTGTCATTGGGATACAATTAACGTCGCTTTTCTATGAATGCTGGTCTATGACGTGGAGCAATAAAGCTACACACAACACATACAGTGTGACCAGTAAAGTCCGCATCATATGGGATTTTTTTTTATTAACAGCTTTTTTCGAAATTTGACTTTGGCATCAATTTGTGCTTCGATCGAGATGAAAACTAACCAAAAAAATAGTAGTCACGTCATTCGCATTATCTGTCAAATTTAATTTTTTTTTCAAAAAAAATTCAAAAGTGGGGTTATTTTTTAAAATATCGAAAAAAGTTATTAGAAAAAGTTTTTCTAAATGCAATTTTTAGCCCATATGCAAAATTTCAGCTGTATAAGATAATTTAGATTTTTTGCCCTTTTTTTTTAAATTGCACCACTGTTGCAAAGTAAGACTCAACGCAACCTACATAAAACTTCTTAGTTTTGACAATGCTTTATTTCACACACATTTTCTTTAAAGTAGTGCCATATTAAATGTGTGTTTTTCTACAAAATCCAAATAGGGCTATTAAAATTTGGTCACATGTGATGCAAAGTTTATTTGTTTTTGACCCTGTATAATGTAACTTCATAAAATAACGTGTATTACTTTTAGACACAAACTGCGTTTTCAAAAATAGTTATTTTATGGAGTTACATTATACAGGGTCAAAAACAAATAAACTTTGCATCACATGTGACCAAATTTTAATAGCCCTATTTGGATTTTGTAGAAAAACACACATTTAATATGGCGCTACTTTAAAGAAAATGTGTGTGGAATAAAGCATTCTCAAAACTAAGAAGTTTTATGTAGGTTGCGTTGAGTCTTACTTTGCAACAGTGGTGCAATTTAAAAAAAAAGGGCAAAAAATCTAAATTATCTTATACAGCTGAAATTTTGCACATGGGCTAAAAATTGCATTTAGAAAAACTTTTTCTAATAACTTTTTTCGATATTTTAAAAAATAACCCCACTTTTGAATTTTTTTTGAAAAAAAAATTAAATTTGACAGATAATGCGAATGACGTGACTACTATTTTTTTGGTTAATTTTTATCTCGATCGAAGCACAAATTGATGCCAAAGTCAAATTTCGAAAAAAGCTATTAATAAAAAAAATCCCATATGATGCGGACTTTACTGGTCACACTGTATATAGACACGTGATTTTGAAGTAATACAAAGGGCCCACCTTGAGGTCTAAGTGCGCGTGGACTTGGCTCATCTTGGTTGACCAAACAGTGGAGTTGCCCAGCAATAATCGTTGGTTCAATAGTGCGTAAGCCTTAATTTTTTTATTTGAGGCCTCGCAAGGGTTAATGCAAGAAAACAGTACATTTCGTCAGGGTATATGTCGGTCTATTTTTCCTTGTAAGTCTGATTTGGGGTTTAGTTATTGTCTTCACATAATTTAATTTAATTTAATTTAATTTAAGGTTCATACAGGTTTTCCCTAATTACATGAATCTAAAAAGAAATATAAATAAATTACATTTAAGAGCTTACAGTGCTAGAATATTGATGAACCAAAATGTTGTGCTCATTGCAAAGGACTCAAAGAAAACTCAAGCCATCTTGAAAGTCTAATCAAATGTATAATATTTCGCAATTAATTTTAAGAAAATGTTCTGTTGCAAGCATAAGTCTATATCCGACAATAGAGTTACTTCATTTAAAAGTTTAAACATTGTTATAAATGGCTTATTAGATGTGTAGGTAACGTTAGGTATGTGAAACATGGCTACAGCGCACGTATTTTTTCTGGGCATACGTAATTTAAACAACGATAATAAGTAATTATTACAAAGCAAGTTATTCCAAATTTTAAGACCGAGTTGTATTAGTGAAGTTTTTCTACGAGTGCACAGGTTTTGAATTTCAAATTCATGACGTAGATTCACAGATCTAACAAACCGGTAGTCAGGAAATAATCTGTATTTTTTGAAATATAAGAATTACAAAAATTTATTTTGTACTTTTTCAATCTCTTTGATGTCTGTCATAGTATGAGGGTACCAAACAGTCGACGCATACTCCAATTTAGTTCGTAGAAGTGTGAAATATAATATTTTTACAGTTTTTACATTTCTGAATTCGCGCGATTGTCTAATAATAAATCCCAAAATTTTATAAGAGTCCGCCACAATGCGATGAATGTGCATTCTGAAATTCAGGGTGCCGTCATAGGTCACACCAAGATCCTTGACAGTATAAGTTCGTTTTAATATAGTACCAGCAATGTTGTAATTAAATACAAGCGGATTTTTATTACGTGCAAATGACATTACAATGCATTTTTCTATATTAAGGGGTAGTTTATTTTTAATGGTCCAGTTATATAGTTTATCAATATTACCCTGTAAGCGTGAACAATCATGAATAGAATTGATTTTAACAAACATTTTTTGATCATCTGCAAAAAAGAGACATTTAGCAACATCTAATACGTCGGGCAAATCATTAATGAATATTAAGAATAATAATGGTCCTAAATTAGAACCTTGTGGCACTTCTGAATTCCCAGGTGATGGTACAAATTTGTCGCGGGAGAAAAAAATTTGAAACAAGCTAAAACTGAAAGATTATCGCCTATTTTCGAATACACAGAACCTACGTTCACTTTCTAAAAGAGTGAATTATGGGATAAAAATGAACAGTTCTTTTTCAATGAAATCTAATCTCAAATTATTCTCACAGTTATTTTGTTCGTCGTCTACAGATGCACCAGGTTCAAAATGTTCATATTCCAGTCCATTTTCCTATAAACATTTCCCCAATTCGGCACCTATCAAATATTTCCGTGCCATCGAAGTGGCAATGCAAGAAGCTCAAAAATTGTCTACAAACAAAAATAAAACGTGACTAAATGGTCCAATAGTGCTCCATAAACAGCACATCTTTGAATCCCCGCCACCTGCTTTAATACTAATCTATGTAATCCAAAATCTTTTTGTGGCCGATGATGTAAATGAACACAAATTCAACGGCGGATGTGCCTATTTCCAGTAGCGAATGCATTAAAAAGCCTCGCGTCATAATACGCCTTTTGCGTATTTGGCAGTTAAAAATAGGCGTGAATATTCTGGCTTTAATGTCTTCCATCGTAGTTTCTGTGGTATTTTGAATTATCTAGGGCTCGTTTTACTGCATCGTGTCATACTCTCGCATAAGCTAGTTTGTAGTCTACAAAGATACTGTGTAGGTTAATTCCAAATTCTCTTGACTTTTCTACTAATTGTCTGATACTGAAAATTTGGTGAGTTGTGAATTTCTCAGTCCTGAAACCGGCTTAATAATTTCCTAGTCTGATATAGCTTTTCCAGCAAAATTTGTGACAAGACTTTGTAAGTTGTGTTGAGAAGGCAGATTCCTCTAGAGCATATTGCTTTATCTCCTTTTTGTGTACGGGACATATAACCCCCTCAATTCATACTTGAAGTATCACTTTGTTCCCCCAATTCTCTTCCATAAGTTTAGTCCTGATTTGATTAATTTCGCTGGGATGTTGTTATTTCCTGGTGCCTTATTTTTTTTCATTTTGTCAGTACTACTATTAACTTCCTCATAAGTGGGTTCCGGTTCTGATTCTTCTTCTTCCTGGTTTCTTTTGATGTTTTCTCCTTCTATTTCTCCATTGTCTGTATTCAGTAGAACTGTGAAGTATTCTCTCCATCCCACTATTATGTCATTTTTACTTGTGATCATCATTCTCTCTTGGTCCTTACACATAAATGTTCTAGGCTTGAAACTGTTTCTAAAGAAGTTTATTTCATTATGCGCCTTCCTTGTTTGTTTACTCTGATCCACTCTTCTATTTCTGTTAGTTTGCTTTCTATCGATTCTCTCCTTTTTCTCTTTAAGATTTTCTAGTGTGTTTTTGGGCTTCATTCCCGTAAACAGGGACTAAAGTAGCTCATTTAAACCCTAGGGACTAAAGTAAAAATGATACCGTAACTATGGTAAATTTATGTACACACGAGGTTAGTAGGTTAGGTTTTGTTTGTCAAAACTTAACCTGCAAATCTCAAATTTGACATATACTGACAATACACTTCAGTACTGCCAACTGATTCAGGCTATCCAGGACCTGCTGCAATTCAGTGTTTATTAAATTGTAATTGTCAGTTTCCAAATTGACAGGCTCCAAATTTTGGAAATGTTTGATGATAATGTTCCCAAAAGTGCAAAAAATAGCGTATATACCTCGGGACTAAAGTGCCTAAATCCCTTGAGTGGATTAAATGGTGCACTTTAGTCCCTCATGATATAATATACTATTTATTGACACTATCATAAGCGTCTTGATGTAACTTTATGTTATATTCATCGCATTTTTCTAGAATGTGTCTTATGGAAAATATATAATAATGATAATAATAAAATTGAACAACTTCTTTCTGATATCCAAAGAACTGTAATACTTGATACCTGCTATAATGTACGCCAGTTTCTTATCCTCGAGCATCACCGTATTTTACTTGACTAATTAATCCATAATGTATGGAACTCATCGCGAAACCGGGGAGTTTAACAACCACATAATAATAATACTGTTTATTTCCAATTTAAAAAAAAGTATATGTAAGAAAAATTAATAAACATAAGTGCATTGAAAAACAGATGACAATCAAATAATCCGGATCTTCTACAACAAAAACCACACTGATATATATTGAATAGCGCTACAGGCCTTGAAGGGCTTGGTGGATTATTCCTTTCCATCTCTTTCTGTCTCTGGCCGCGTCCTTCCAGTTTTTAACTCCCAGCTCATTCAGGTCCTCCGTCACTGCATCCATCCATCTACGTTTCGGTCTTCCTCTTCTTTTCTTACCATCTACTGCATGTTGTAAAACTTGTTTCGCGGCTCTACCATCATCTAGTCTTAGTAAGTGTCCCAACCAGCGAATCGTTTGACCTTTAATCAACCCTACTATAGATGGTTGCCCGTAAAGTTTCATCAGTTCCGTATTTGACCTTCTTTCCCACCTATCCCCTACTTTTTTCCCTTTGAATATGCGAAACCACACTGATAGTCATCAATAATTGTAGCTTCCATATGGTGTAAGTCTTAGTGCTATCATTTTGCTGAGTAAATTATACCGGGCGAGCCACGAAACTTGTGGCCTCTGACGAATTGTGACTGCAAACCAAATGACAAATATTACATTCTAGATGGTTATATTTTTTTTCTACTCCTTTATTAGTAAATTGCTCATTAAGCACTGTTTACTTGATTAGTAAATTCGTTGTTACAAACAGTGTTACGTAATGACTAACACGTAATTTTTTTTATTACGTTACAGTTAGCTTCTGTTGTTTGTACGAAGCAGTGTAGGGATGTGACTGCAGCCTCCTAATTTTTAAGATGGTGTGACAGATGATTTGACAGTTAATAAAATATTTCTTTTTCGTTTAACGAAATGAGTGTGATCGTAGAAAAAGTATAGTACGCAACTCGAGCTATAGAGCAATTACACGCTCGTAGAATTACACACGCGCCGCTACGCGGCTTGTGCGTAACTTTTCCAACTCGCGTGTAATATGCTTCCTACAGCTCTCGTTGTGTAATATACTATTATTCGCAATCACATTGTAATGTGTCAATTTCATGACATGACAACAGCTGGGAACTAGATGATTACTTGAAACTAGCCAGGAAATTATTACATACCCCGAAAAATATTACATACCTGAAGAGTGGGGTGTTTCCATGGTAACAAAACATTGAGTGGGTTGTTTTCATAGTAACAAAAATATTAGCTACATCAAGATATCTATTATTCAGAATTCAATTGTAGTTATTTTTAAAATTAGATGATTGCAAATAAAATAGTATACATACCACGGTGGAAAGTTTCATCCCTGTCTCGAGATAAAGTTAACCTCGACGCTACGCGTCTCGGTAAACTACCTAATCTCTCGACAGTAATGAAACACTTTCCACCTCGGTATGTAATATACTATTATTCGCAATCACATTGTAATGTGTCAATTTCATGACATGACAACAGCTGGGAACTAGATGATTGCTTGAAACTAGCCAGGAAATTATTACATACCCCGAAAAATATTACATACCTGAAGAGTGGGGTGTTTCCATGGTAATAAAACATTGAGTGGGTTGTTTTCATGGTAACAAAAATATTAGCTACATCAAGATACCTATTATTCAGAATTCAATTGTAGTTATTTTTAAAATTAGATGATTGCAAATAAAATAGTATACATACCACGGTGGAAAGTTTCATCCCTGTCTCGAGATAAAGTTAACCTCGACGCTACGCGTCTCGGTAAACTACCTAATCTCTCGACAGTAATGAAACACTTCCCACCTCGGTATGTAATATACTATTATTCGCAATCACATTGTAATGTGTCAATTTCATGACATGACAACAGCTGGGAACTAGATGATTGCTTGAAACTAGCCAGGAAATTATTACATACCCCGAAAAATATTACATACCTGAAGAGTGGGGTGTTTCCATGGTAATAAAACATTGAGTGGGTTGTTTTCATGGTAACAAAAATATTAGCTACATCAAGATACCTATTATTCAGAATTCAATTGTAGTTATTTTTAAAATTAGATGATTGCAAATAAAATAGTATACATACCACGGTGGAAAGTTTCATCCCTGTCTCGAGATAAAGTTAACCTCGACGCTACGCGTCTCGGTAAACTACCTAATCTCTCGACAGTAATGAAACACTTCCCACCTCGGTATGTAATATACTATTATAAAGCAAAAACATATCAGCGTAGGTAATGTCACACAAATTACAAATTGTCATTTTGACAAGTTAGTGTTTTCGAAATTTGTTATCGCAAAGATAAAATCATGTTTACAAATAATATTTGGAGAAGTCCATAAAAATGCAATTGCTGCTCGCACTTTATACATTCAGCGTTATCCTAATTGCACTATTGGGTGATCACATGATTGGACGGAACTTTTCTAATGAAAATTTAACATGTGAACAATATTTACGGTGTTAGCAAGATATACTCCCTGGATTACTAGAAGACGTTCCACTAAACGTTGGATGACAGATGTGGTCCAAAATGAAGGCGCCCGCGCGCATTATCACCTAGATGTAAGAAATTACTTGAATGACGTTTATGGAGAAAAGCCGTACATTTTGGCATCCCCGAAGTCCCAATCTAACTCCATTAGATTTTTTTCTATAGGGTACTGTTAAGGAAGAGGTCTACCAAACGCAATTTGAAAGCGAAGATGAATTAAGACGCGGAATAGTAGACACTAGTGCATCCATTACACCAGCTATTTTGGTTCATGCTAGAAGATCTATTGTCTGAAGAAGAACATGTTTAGAAGTTAATGGAGATAATTTCGAGCATTTGTTATAACATTTAGGGAATTTATAATTTATTATTTTTTACGTTTGGTTGAGTTTGTTTCTTTTGCATATTAAAATAAAAATATGTCGTTATCGAATTAATTCTGTGACAGTTGTCATGCGTCAGCATTCGTGATATTACTGCGATCAGATTTTGTATCATAATAAAAGAGACAGTCTAGGTTGCAATGACATTTGCAATTTGGGTTGCATTTAAAATTCGTCAGAGGCTACAAGTTTCATGGCCCGCCCTGTATACTATACTCAACAGAGAAATGCCACAGTAGTTTTCACATTTTGTTTTATCTTCTTTTTTGTGGATTGCGTGATGGCTGTATTCAAATCCACCGGCATTTCTTATTTACACGATACTTTTATGAGATTGTATATTTTTGTTCATAAATTTTATCCTCCATGTTCAATCAATTCAGCTGTGATGTGGTCCTACTAACTCACCTGGGGCATTATTATTTTTTTAGTTTTTTAATAGTTTTACTAATTAATCGTCATAAGTTGGTTCTTCCACCTCTGTGTTTGGTCTCTCTACAATTGTCATTTTAGCTGTGTTCAGTTTTCCCCATTGAGTTTAATAATAATTGGAAATACTTGACTCGGTTTTCTCGATCTTCTTCTTGCTTGCCTTTAAATCCCCATTCCTATTTGTACAAATTATTGTAGTCGACTGGAAACCTTCAACTGCATCGTTCTTTGGTAAATTTTACCCAGTTCTTTATCCTCTGATAGTTGTTCAATCTCGTAACTTTTTTTTTCCTTCTGCTCTTTCTTGTGCATTCCCTCTTAGCAAGCTTGCGTTTCTTTGTTTGCTTGTGTTAATATGTCTAGCATTTTTATCCTGGCTTTATTTCCTTCTTCAAATAAAAGCTTACATTCTTCATCATACCAATCATTTTTGCTAGTTTTGTTGTTAAAACCTAAAGTTCCTGCTGCTATTACTGTGTTTACTTACTTTATTTTCGTTCATTGCTCTTCGATTGTTTGCTGGTTATTCGTCTTTCATTTTCTAATTTCTTCCTTAATTTTATTGTTGTATGATTCCTTGACCGCTTCATTTAGTAATTTGTTTTGCTACTAGATGTTCTCTGTCTTTGCTCTGCTTTCTTTAATGGATGATCCGAGTTAGAATCAACACCCCTCACACTCATTTCTATTATATCCGATATCTCTTGATCGGATGACGTCATGTTACTTATGAGTCTTCTTTTGAGGAAAAGGTACTACTTATCATATTCTTAATAATAACGTCTTTTAAATTGTGCTAGAAGGGGTGAAAAAATGTAGTGATAATGTGCAAAATCTGCCACTTAAGATAGTACAAAAAATCTGGTTATTTAACCACCAACAACGTAATTGTAATTTGAACATTTCCACATGTTAATAGTGTATCGTTCATATAATATAATAAAAAATGTCAGTGTTAATTTGTGGAACCCTTAGTTATTGTATACTAAGCTCTAGAATATTATTCTTATGTATTACATGCAATTTATGTTTTACCGTGGTTCTTCAACGCATTAAAAAATTTAACAGTGCAGGCAGAAATGTAAAATAGGAATGTTATTCGAATATCACAAACAAATCTGATTATTTGTTACCTATGCCATGTGTCACTAAAGTTTTAAAAAGTAATTGGTAATTGCCATAAAAATCCTTTGAAATATGTCGTTATGCTATTTCAATGAATAAATAAATGTACAGGTAATGAATAATTAGTAAATAAAAACTTACAATTCAAATTCTAATTTACCGATTGTTGTGCAGAGCGGCTGTGCAGAGTTGTCCAGAAGATGAAGAGGACAACTTTACTTTAACTTCGGAAGAAAAACAGTCCTTGCTGAACGCCAAACAGAATCAGATTCGTCATTTAGTGGGTAAGTACTGATGTATAAGTTTGTTATTAAAGAAAAAGACAGAAGATTCCTTTTGTTTTATTCTCATGCATGTGTAAGATAACTAAAAACTATTAAAACTAATGTATTTTGTACCCATTAACAACTGGTAAATTATGTCGTGTGTGATATTTAACACTGAACAGAGTTACTTATCAGTAAACAGTTGATTTCTCTCCGTCTCCTTCTTTACTTAGTGTTGTATTATGTTACCGATTTGCTCTGTTTTCAACAGATGCAGAGTCGGATATTGAAGGTAATTTTCCATCTTTGCCAACTTGCATGCATGTCACGTCTACTTAGCAATTTTGAATCACCAATTTGCTGAATATTTAGTAGTTTCACGCTTTTTTTAATGTTGAAGTGTAGTCTATATGAGTAGTCTGTCTGTTTGCTATAATTCTTTAAAAAGTGCATTTGTTTCTGTTATTGTTTTATTACTAATTTGTAATTATTATAATAACTAATAACACTGATTGACTGAATAAAACACTGCTGGGGCATGTGGTTTGAAAATATCACAAATTCGTTAAACCCCTCACCACACAAATATTTAACAACTGCTAAATACGTATTTCGACAACAAAACTGACTGACTGACTCATTATCTAATAACAATAGAAAGGGCCAACTGTATTGTATTTGGGAAATATGGATAAATATAAGCCGTTCACGACCTTTTTGGGACAGAGTTGGCTATGATTTTTTCTTTTCATGTTGGACTAACTGATTCGATGATGTAGCAGATGCAACTTTTCTTTTCTGTCAGTGTCTGTTCGACATTTTCTTGCCACCACATTGCCAGATTTATTATTTTAATATTCGTAAGAAAATAAATGATTAATCAAATATGTAAAAATAATTTTAATTTCCGTTAAAGGAAAAGTCAAAATGCCCAAAATAATTTTGTTACAACAAAAATTTTCCATTAAACGGTGCTACTTCCAATTTAAAAAGAACAGACCAAATTTTAAAAAATGCGAGTCGATGTGGAGACTAGAGAATATCCGGCAACAATGTACCTATTCAGAAAATATAACCTTAAACTGAAAACAACCTAACCTAACACAAAAAGTGTCAATTTCCATGAGGGAGTTTTATTACCACAGAAGTTCTGCCAACAAAATTACTAGATGGTCATAGCCTCACCTGACCCAAAAAGATCGTGAACGGCTTATAGTTAATCAGAGTGGATATGATGGAAATGAACTAATAAATAATTATTATTAAAGAAGAATATTATTTAATATATTTAATAAAAATGGATATTTAAAATTATTTTGTAGATCTTTTGACAGTCGTTTCATTTCTTTGTGAAAAAATTGTTGATTATGTGGCTAGGTTGGTTATTAATTAATGCCAATTAAAATATGCTTGATAAATGGGTTTCATCAAATTGACATTCGCTTTTCAACAATAAAGGACCAGGCTTATATTTAGTAACTGTAAAACATTGTGACCGTCACAATTACAACAAACACGATGCCTTTATTTATTCTACACAATTTTGATTAGCTATTGGTTGGTGCATCACAACTTATATATTTTATTAATTCTATAGAAAATCAGTTTAGTCAATTTCAAATAAATAATTATAATTTTTGCAATAAACAGATTTTAAAATGTTTCCTGCACAATTAAATATAAGAATCATGCATGTTTTTCTAAACATATTTGCAAGAAAAATAGCTTATATTTGTCTTAATGCAATATAGACTGCACCACGTCTTGTTTGCTCCATTTGATGCTGTGTTAAAGGGCGTTTTTCTGTTTTTAAAGAATTTCTAGAGAAACCATGTAAAGCATTTTCATTTATAGGTTTGCTACGGCAAAAGGATGTAGAGCAAGCATTATTATTGGAAGAGAAGATGTCACTTCAGTTGCGACTGTTGGCAGCAGCAGGACTAGAGCCGCCTTCACCACCGTCATATAGGCATTTAGTCGGAGAAAATGTGGACACAAACCAAGTTTGGAAGGAAGTTCTTACAGCGGTACAGGTATGTGATGAAGCTTTTTCTTTTCTTTCAATAAACCTCTCGTTATTTGTGTAGGAAGTAAGCCATCTGGCAAGCTCCTTATATACAACTGGTACAAATTTATCCAGAAGCGTTAGTTCTGCTGGCGAACATCAGAGTGAAACATATATATCACCGATTTTACCCAAAAGGGCAGAAACATTTGGCGGTTTTGATAATTCAGCACCGACTGGCATAAAGCTGCTAGGAAAGAAATTGCAGTCGTCTGGAGGAACTCCAACCTTAAGTCCCGACATGGAAAATTTAAAACCAGGAGATAGCAGGATTTTTGTAAGTATCGGAGCCTTTGCTCGATTTTGACCTTTTATATTTGGCCGTAATAATTGTTTTACAGCAGTATTTTTGTTTGATAACAGAATTTTATGATGCTGCAGGAAAAGTTGCCATGGAGAAACTGCCAAATATCTGTAGGTTCAAATTTGACTAACGGCAACACGCCTATGACTGATCTGCAGCCTTGTGCCCCTCCTGACATACCTGCCTTATTATCTCTTGGTAAAGAACAGCAGTATGCAGCTGTGCAACTATCACATTACGTTTACACTCTTTTGTGCATCATTTCACAACTCATGACCAGCAATGAAAGGTAATTTTTGTGCATATAGAATTTTGCACTCGACCACCACAATAATTTCATTGTATTATTTTCTTTATTAAAAAAGACTCAAGGTTACGAATTTATTTTAAGAGAATCTACGTTTGAATTAATTTTGTTAGCAAATCTCTTTGTTTATATTTCCCAAAAAATAACTATATAACTTAACTGATCCACATAAATTATACAATTATAGCCTACAAGCGCATTTGGTAACACTGAAAGGTGGTGGTGATACTGGGAAGCAATACCGCCACAACCAGCAGCTGGAAGAGCTGCGCAATCTACAGGATAAACTAAGTATAGAAAAAGCTGCGTGGGCTATGGTTCGTGAACAAGAGAGCAAAGAGCTTGAGGAGAAAAAGGCCGAGCTACTTAAATTGCAGGTATTTGTTTTTGCTTTATTATGAAACGTGTCCATTATTAGAGCTAAAGTAAATTGCTATACTAATTTTATAATTTTTATTTATATTTGTTCGCATTACTTTAATATATTGTGATTTATAAGAATTCAAGTGTGAGAGTAATGGTCGTGTAACAATGTGTGTTCAGGAACAAATACGGGCAGAACAGTCCGATATTACACAGCAACGAGAGCAGCTGTATCGAAAAATGGAGATATTAACCAGCCAGGGATTATTAATTTCACCAAATGTTGCCTTACCTGTAACGGGGCAACTTGAAGACAGCAGTAACCAGAGTTCTGAAGAAAGCAGCCCATCTCAGTCGGAAGGCTCAATGGGAGCGGTGGGTTCGGGCAGTATGCACGGGACAGGAACAGAACGTCGGAAAGATTCTAAATGGACAAAGGGTACGTGTGCGAACTAGTAATATAGATATGTTGAGGTCTTTAGAATTACTATAGTTATTACAACTTGTGATATAATTTTAATTCCAAACCTTCAAGTACTATATATGGAAGTAAAATTATGTATCAATGAAAAACATATTCTGAATCTCGTTTTGTCAATTTTTTTATACTAAATTATAAATGTTGTGTTATTGAAAGATACGTATATATAACATTTATAAAAGCAACTTTAATTTTTGGAAAGGCGCGAGTTTTTTATTGATCCGTTTAGGCAATTTCTGTAAAATTGAATTATAGAAACTGTAGTGAATTAATTCTCTAAAATGTAAAACAATTCAATTTTAGGAACCTCGAAATCCCATCTACCTCAAAATCTGATGAGTGCAACAAACCAACAGAAGGCATCGCAGAATGTGCAGGTCAAGCAGCAACTGCCTTTGAAACTCGCTTCTAGATTGAGTTCTGGAAGTTCGTCGTCAAACGCATCCACCGCGCAAGCACCTTCAGCGTCAGGCCCTCAACAGATGTTACCACTTAAACTAAGCCAAGATGAAAAGGTGCGAAGGACCAGCACATCAGGATATCAGAGACTGGGATCTGGAAGTCGCAGCCCAACCTCTGGGGAAACGGTATGTGTAGTTTTGATACATTCTTTGAAATTTCTGTGTCATTTCTAATTATTCGTCTATAACTACAGACAATTCTCTATATTTAGCTATTAACCTAGGAGTCTTTAATTGTTCATGCTGAAAAAAAATCAAAGGCAACGTTCTCACGTATCTGACCTTAACAATTAGTTACTTCACGGTATTTTTGTAATGCACATATTTACACTGTTATAAAAATTTCAAAAATTTCTACTGACATATTGGTTCTTGTTGATGTCCGCCACTCAGTATTGTATTTCTCTGTTGGAGACAGAGATTAGCTGTCTGTCTACAATAGTAGTACTGGAATTATAACTTGAAGTATAGAAATTATATCGGTATGAACGGGTTTCTGTCCTCAGCCAGCTTGCAACAATCTATATATAATCCATTTAGGATATTCCCGTGACATTTACACCCTTATTCATAATTGTTCGCCAGCGGCTCGCCGGAGTTTTGTTATAAATACTATGTTGGTGACTCTGTACGTCTATGTCAAATTTGAGGTTAGCAGGTTAGGTTCTGTGTCGGTCTGTGTCAAAACTGACGCAAAACCTAACCTGATAACCTCGAATTTTTCATAGATTTACAGTGCCACCAGAAAAAATTCGGTCCTGGCTCTGCAAGAAGTTGCACTTGTGAAAGTCGCTCCGAGTTAATAAGCGAAATTTGGCGAAAAAGTGATTATTAATATAAAAGTGTCAGTGTAATCAAGTGAACAATGTAAAAGAGAATACCCTACAATAAACAGATATAAGGTAGGATTAGTATTAACAAAATACGGTTTTAGAAAGCAAGCGCCAACAACAGCTGGCCTTGACGGGTCGGCCGGCTGGCTGCAGCTGCACCGCGCGGCATTAAATAAACAAGTAACAGACGCTGCCCGAATATAAACAACGCGCAGAGCCGTACTAAAGAAATTAAAACCACAAGAAAGGAAAGTATAACTGCAATAAAAGGTCATACATCCTGGTCTAATTGAAAGGCATACAGCTGATTTACGAGCTCAAATAAAAGTGAAATTTCGAATTTAGTTGACGGCAAGAAGCGGGCGACGACCTTCGCGGAGTTGATCCGGGTCGGCTCCTTATCGTGCCGTATATAAACGCACGGAAAGGTGGCAACGCGTTCACGTTCTACAGTAAATAAAGAATAGGTTCGTACTCCAAAATTGGTAAATCTGAATTTCAACACCCTAACCAAATATATAAAAAGTAAATATAATCTAAATACTACAACACGTAAAAACGACAAATCAAGCACGAGAACAACAAAACGAAAGAGACCCAAGCAAATAGTGAAAACTACAAAATGCAGGAACTATTAGTAAAAATCAACTCCAAACTGGATATAATGGAAGAAAGAGATCGGCGTGTGGAAAAGAAAATGGATACACTCCAAATAGAGTTAAACAAAGTTAGAGACGAGAACAAACAATTACGGGAAGATAACCTGCAGTTTAAACAAAAATTACTCCAACAAGGTAAAAGAATAGAAGAAATGGAAAGGGAACTCGGGAAAAAGAAAATAATAATTCACGGTGCTGAAGAACACCAGGAAGAGAGCGAATTACAACTATAAGAAATAGTGAGAGTAATCCTACGAGATATGCAAATACCAACAGGAATGGAAGAAGAAGTAAATGAAATAAGAAGACTGGGAAAACAACGAACGGGGAGGTGCAGACCAATTTTAATGGAACTACAAAACTGGTCGAAGAAAATGGAGATATTAAGAGAAACTAAAAAACTAAAAGGAACCAAGATATACATAGAAGAAGATTTCTCAAGAGAAGTGCAAGAGCAAAGAAAAGAGATAGTAAAATACGTGAAAACAATTAGGTCGAGAGGACATCACGTACTGATGAGATACAATAAACTGGTAGTAGATGGAGACGCATACTCCCTAGAGCAGCTAAAAGCAACAGAAATACCAGTCACAGAAGGAGATGAGAGAGAGATCGATGAAAGAAACAAAGGAAAAGCTAGTACTACGGAAAACATGAAACCCTCCAACAATGAGGAAGAAACACAAATAGAGAAGGTGGTAGGCAATAAAAGAGGAAGAACTATAAGTCAAAGATCTCCAGAGAACACGGAAGGGGTGGACTTGAGAGAAAAACTACTCATGATCACAAAAACAGGAAATAATCCAAAAAAGTAACAGAAAACAATAAAGAACGGATGACGGTAACGACAGAGGCTAGGAAAAAGGAAACCGAGAAGGGAAATACAAAAATTAACACAGGCATCAAAAATGACAAAAAAATATATAAAAAAAGAAATTGGAAAAATAAAGAAAAAAAGTGAACAAATAATCATAGTCACATGGAATATTAAAACGATGCTCACGGTAGGGAAAATGGAAGAAATAAGAAGAGAAACAGACAGATTCAATATTGACATAACGGCAGTGCAAGAAGTAAGATGGAAAGGCTCAGGAGACTTAACAAAAAGGGATTTCATGCTTCTTTATAGCGGAGAGCAAAAACGAGGGAATAATGGAGTAGGATTCTACATAAAAAGAAATCTAGAGAACAACATAATAGAATTCGTACCCATGAACGGAAGAATAGCTGTACTTAGACTGAAAATGCAAGAAAACAACATAACAATCATCAATATATACGCACCTACAGAAACCGCAGACCAACAGGAAAAAGATAACTTCTATGACAACTTAAATAAAATTTGCGAAGAAGTGCCAAATAATGAAGAAATAATATTGTTAGGAGATGCAAATGCGCAAATAGGGAAGGAAGAGTACCTTAGCGAAGTAGTAGGTAATGGAAGAGGGACAATACACGAGAAGACAAACGATAACGGTCATAGACTATGCCAAGTAGCCGCTTCTTTTAACATGAAGCTCCTGTCAACAAAATTTGAGCATCCGATAAAACACAAAGTAACGTGGGAGACACCCAGCAGGAAACATAGATACTAAATCGATCACATTATGGCAACAAAAGCGATACACAAAAATGTAACAAATACAAGAACATATAGAGGAGCCCAGGTGGAGACGGACCACTACATTGTGATAACGAAATTAAAAAATGGGACATAGAAAAGCTCAGAACAGATGAGACAAAGAAAACATACGAGGAAGCATTAATAAAAAATTCACAAAACCAATACATTAATCCATCTGATATAGAAACAAGGTGGAAAGAAATAAAACAAAATATAACAAGCGCAGCCGAAGAAGCGATAGGAAAGGAAAAGAGGAGACACGAAGGAAAAGAGTGGTACGACCAGGAGTGTGAAGAACCCAGAAAGGAAAAAAACAGCGCAAGAAACAAATGGATAATTAAAAAAGGGGAACAGGACAGGAGAGAATATGAAATAAAAAGAAATGCAGCAAATGCAATATATAAAAGAAAAAGGAACGAATGGATAAACAATAAGCTAGACGAGATAGAGAATTATAATTCAAACCATAAAGCAAAATAATTCTACCAAAAACTAAGGACACAAAGCTACAAACCAAGTATAAAGGTAAAAGGAATAAGAGATAAAACCGGCAGAATCGAGATTGAATCTCAAGTGATAGGGAACATATGGAAAGAATATTACACAGATCTATTAAAGGAAGAAGGAAGAGATAAAGACAAAGATGAAGACAACGCATCAATGATAGGAGAGGAAGATAAAGGAATCGAATCCTCAACAAAGGCTGAAATAGAAGAAGAAATAAAAAGGCTGCGCAATGGCAAAGCCACCGGAGAGGATACAATTGAAGCAGAATTGATAAAACATGGAGGCAAACAACTACACACACAGATACAACAACTGATAGAAGAAATATGGAAGCAAAACAGGATGCCCGAGGAATGGAACATCGGAATAATCACGCCCATACACAAAAAAGGGGACAAAAAAGATTGCAAAAATTATAGGGCAATAATGTTGCTAAATATAACTTATAAAATCTTGGCAAACCTAATTAACAAATAGCTGAAATCCTACGTGGAAGAAATACTGGGAGACTACCAGAACGGGTTTAGACCGGACCGATCAACCATTGACGCAATGCACACCTTAGAACAAATACTTCAAAAATCGCACGAACACTACAGATAAGTTTACATAGTATTTATTGACTTTAAGAGAGCCTTCGATGGTATAAATAGGGAAAAAATTATGAAAGCACAAGAAGAACTGGAAATACCAAAAAAACTTATAAACCTTCTAAAAATGAGCTTAGAAAACACAAAAGCAAGAGTGAGATTTCAAGGAATAACTACGGATGAATTTGAGATAAGTAAAGGGGTAAAGCAGGGGGACTCAATTTCCCCAACTTTGTTTAATTTGGTGTTCGAAAGCATTATCAGGAAGACAAAGCTAAATCAGAAGAATATCATCATAAACCAAAGTCAAATAATAGCCTACGCAGACGATGTAGCAATAGTCGCAAACTCTAGAGAAGCATTAATAAGAAAAATAGAAAAGATAGACAAAGAAGCAAAACGAATTTTATATGGAAATAAACGAAGACAAAACGAAATATATGGAACTGGGGAGGAAAAACAAAGAAACGCCAAAATACCTGACAGTGCAAACTATTAATTTCGAAACAGTCTCATCATTCAATTACTTGGGAGTGACCATGGGGCAAACAGGAAAGGAACGGGTAAAATAAAGAATTCAAAAAGCAAATCAGGCTTACGGCATAAACAGAGCACTACTCAAAAGTACAAAGCTTAGTAAAAAAAACTAAAATAAAAATTTACCAGACCTTAATAAGACCTATAATAACATATGCTATGGAAACTACAATAATGAATAAAAAACAAGAAGAAGACTTGAAGATAATAGAAAGAAAAATAATGAGAACGATACTAGGGCCAAATATAACAAGGGAAGGCGAAAGAAGAATGAAAACGAATAAGGAAATAGAAGAGCAACTAGGTGAAGCCATATATCTAATACTTACTATATTGCTAGCGGCTATGAGTGGGAAACTGACCAAGGAAGTGAGACAGACAACCAACTCTTCAATGTATAATGGTGAGCAGTGCGCAAGCACGGCGGCGTCGTCCGGCCAATGGGGAAGTGGTCAAGTTTAAAATTCGCTTCTAAAGGCGGAGTTCGAATTCTCACGCATGCGCACGAGACGCGTTATACTCTAAGTGAGACTATGTCGGCGCCGTAATGTTTTCTGACGTTTCCCGGCCCTACTAGCAATATATGTGTATTATATATATGGGTGAAGCAAACATTGTAAGACATATAAAAGCCCAACGCCTACAGTGGACAGGACACATTATGAGGAAAAAACCCACAGAAATAATCAGGCGAATAACACAGTGGACCCCAATGTGGCCCAGAGCTAAAGGAAGACTGAGAAAAAGATGGCGAGAAGAAATAGAAGAAGACAAAAGCAGTGGGAATAACAGACTGGAAAGCACAATGTAGAGACAGAAAGAACTGGAAGAAAATCACAAACATGGCCAGGACCCACCACAAGCTGTAATAATAGAAAAAGAGGATTAGTCCACCTCAAGAAAAGGATTCAAAAAAACGCTGCGGCGCAGCGTTTGCCATAATCCAAGGATTGAACGGCTCGATGATAATGATGACAGTACCACCAACATAGTATTCATAACGAAACTCCGGCGAGCCGCTGGTGAACGACTATGCATACGGGTGTTACAGTGTCAAATGCAAAATTTTGAGTATACTTGATAAGCACTAAGTACATGCTATTTCAGCTGATTGTACTTAACGGTCAATAGCGTCAAACTTGTAAGTAAGGTTATGACAAAATATTTGTTATTTTGCTAAACCAAAGAGCATATAATGAGAAGAGGCTCAGCCATATAGATTTCAATGTATTGGTTGAATTAATTTGCAGAAAGCAACCTTTCGGGTTTTCTACCTGAAACCAGCTGGCACAACCATTAAATCACTCCAGCGTGAAGATAAATTAGCTATGAAATTAAAACACTTCGGTGCATTGTATAATGGCCCGTTTCGGCTTTTATTGGGGTGCAGGTAATCAATGCAGATATTATTTTTGTCGGGTATCGGCTATGCTTGACTTTGAGGTAACCGCCGATGCAACATGGTCCATTGCATATATCAAGCATTCGTATATAAACACATACGGGAAAGTAAGTATTCTTTTAACTTGAAAAACACGTTGGCAATCCTCCCGAAATCCAAGCCCGGCGATTATTCGAATTGCTCTTCGTTGCAGATCAAAAATCCTGGCACTATCGGCACAGTGTCCCCTCGCTAATATAGCGTATTTGAGATTTTTATTTTTCTATACTTCCTAATAATAAAAATCTGGTGTGATACACTCACACAACTTCCTTTTACAGTGATCTTATAATTTGTCAAAAACTTCATTTTTGTCATTTGTCAAAAATTTTCAAAAATTACAAATTCTACAAAAACGGTACAAAATAGAGCGTTAGTTGAAGAGACAAATTTTCTCTCGAATTTTAAGCTGAATTCAAAAATGTAATAATATACCGGGTGTTCTATTTAAAATAGGAGTTGTTAATAAAAAAAATAGAAAAAAAAACAAAAGAAACCCACTTTAGAAGTATTCAACTGGAAAATCACCTATCTCACTTCAATACACATTAAAAATGTAATAAGAATGTAAAGTTTGAAAAAAAATCGTTAGAGCCGTTTTTGAAAAAATCGAAAAAACTGCAAAATCACAAGAGTAAACACCTACTTCCGGTTATGCGATTTTCTTCAAAAGCTTGCTGTCACATCTACATAGTACACAAAACTTATATATGAAGTTTCAACGCCATACCTCTTTTCGTTTTTGAGATATTCTGTTCACAGACACACAGACAAACCATTGAAAAAAAATATGTTTTTTGGAATCAGGGGACTCGAAAACGTGAAGATCTGTTGAAAACTCAATTTCGAATATTTGGGGTGATTCCAATACAGTGAAATCTCCCATAAGCGGACACGCACGGTGCCAAAGTTTTTGTCCAGTTATTAGAGGCGTCCGCTTAAGGGAAAAATCCATTTTTATGTTTAGAAAAGTTGTATTATGCCAAGGTATACGTGCTAACAATACAGATAACAATAATAAAATAATTGAAACAAAGTTATGCAATAGCTGTTACAAAATCTGAAATACTCGTTTGACATAAGGGTTTTTTCTGACTTTCTACGTGGATTTGGAAATACTTTGACAGTTTGAACACTTTAAAGTCATTACTTTCTTTAGCAAAGCATTTAAAAATTTTTCACTGTTAATGCTTCCGCTTAGGTCTTGATTACATTCTCACAAATTTCTAAGTCGCCATCGTTTTCTAATTCTGCGAATTGCATATCAACGGCAGCTGATTCACCTGAAATTTCGATTACATCATCTTCCACGATTATTTCTTTGTGAATGTTTATAAATTCGTCAGGGTCAACGGCTTTGATTTCTGGCATATTTCTATACAGTTCAGCCACTACTGATAAAAACGGGTAAACCGTTCTCTGGTTAAAAATGATTACAGTGCCGTAACTTGATACCCACAACTCCGCGGCCGGGGGGCCTTGAGCATAGTTTTCTTATTCTTTCCTTCCGTAAAAGCAAGCAGGAAAAATTCTTCCTATTTTTATTTTTATCTTTGAATTGCAGGCCTCTAAAGTCATGCGACATGGATTGTTTTGTAATAATATCGCAATCATAACGCTAATTTGCAAAAGAATTCTATAATTTAACCACATGATCATTAAATGTAGGATTTATGGATTGTTTTGACGCCTCACGACATTAGCTGGGCCTGCATTTTGAAGTGTCCGTACATGAGATATTCACAGTCTAAAAATTGTCGAAAAATGGTGTCCGTGTCCGTTTAATAGAGAAAATCCTATTAGTAAAGTTAATGCAAGCAAGTTGGTTCCCAACAAAATGTCCGTATAAGAGAGGTGTCCGCTTATTAGAGGTGTCCCGTAAGGGAGATTTCACTGTAGTTACATGCAAGCCGGAGAGTAGCGATGCCTGGATCAGGCAACGCAGCGAAGCTTGCGCAATTTATCGGCTTTGTACCTGCACGACATTGTCTTATCAGCAGGATCTCTTCAGAATTTGTTGAGTTTTTCTTGTCTTCCGTGTTGCACCAAATGTTTGCTTGGCACAAATTCTTGTGGCGTGATAGCGCCTACAAATTGATGCAGACGGAAACGTCACAAATGTAGCACTATTAACAATTCAAAGTGTGCTAGTAACTATTATTTTAGCATTTAGTAATTATATTGTATATACATATTGTCAATGTGTTCTTATTGTGAAAATGTTGGTCCGTAAATATATAAATAATAAAAATATCCATGCACCTAGACCCCAACAACTCCCCACTCGCACAGCCGAACTGGATCAAGTCCGGCAATGATGCAAGCCTCGCCCCCTGGCGGAACACTGCCTTCAGGGCAGCACCCGAACGTATCCAGCAGTAAAGCATCACGGACGCACACCTACCCCAAGTTACCAGACAAATTCAAAGTGCGCAATGACCAGCAGTCGCCGGCGGACGAGGAAGTCATATATTTTTGACAACCCTCGGGCAAAAAGTATTTCTTCTTTCACAAACTTATCAATACAAAAGTTTAGATTGTTTGTTGGATTTGTTCAAGTATCAAGAATAGGTGTAACGTCGTAGCGATTAACTTGAAATTAATGAAGTAATAATGAAATTTACCAATAACTTACTAAAGTAGATTTGATAGAGAGGAATTTAAAAGACAAGTATTATATGTCTACTATTAAAATAACTGTGATTCATACTTAATTTTTTAAATTCTACCTTTTATTCACTTCTGTGTTCAGACTTCGATGACTAAAGTACTTATTGATTATGGCAAATTTTACTTAGCTTGCTCTTTTGGATAGTTATGAATGTTTTAATTAGATCTGACGGAGAAAGTTGTTCGAATAATATATATGTGCTGAAAGGAGTAAAATGCAATTGACTAAATATATTTTAAAAGGTTCATTAGAGCGAGCTAGATTTTAATCAGTATTTTTAAACATTTTTTCAGTATTTTTATACGATGTTTTTATTGTTGCGTAAAAATTAGAAATTTCCCAATTTTGCAAAATGATTTCATTTAGCCATCTAATTTTGGTCTTCCTTACAACTCTATGGTACATATTTAACTGACCTTATATTATACTCAATCGTGTGACAATACAATAGTAACTCTTAAGAGATATTTTAGCTGTTTCTAATATTTTCCAACTATATGTCGTAGTATGTTTTTAAAATTTACACTCTCACGTATGTATAAGACTTGCCTGCCTACTTGTACATAGTATTAATATTACTATTATATTTATTTTAGTATTTTTAATAGAACGATAAAGTAAATAGCGGCCTCATTTGTACAGCCAGTCGGTGATCTTCTAAAAGTTTAGCACGACGATGATCCGCTATTTATTTTACAAAAACTTATTTTACTGGTTAAAGATGTGGTACCTACCATCTCATGGTTGTTATTGATTGTTGAGTAGATATGTACGTAGTTATATATCTATATATAATTGTTCCTTTAAACAATTGTTTCTAATATACAGGGTGCTTCGTATTGGCATGTTAAAGTAAATAGAGAAATGTTGAAAAGTGCAGTTAATTGTTACATAGAATATTTTTCTGTCAATGAACTATTGATATCCTATTTAGAAGTTTAGAATGGAATGAACGTAAAACTTGTACAAATTAAGACTGGTGATGACAAATGTATTGTGTTAAAGGTACAACATTATATTTTATCAAATCGTCTATTAAGTTCAACTTTTTGATATGAGTTTGTGCATTAAATTACTCCTGTAAACTAAAGTGAAGCGTGATTTCGTATTTTTAGATATTCGCAACATTTAAATTGTTCGTGTTATCTCGTTATAAAATTATGCGGCACTCTGTATGTTAAATTTTTTATTGGAACATTCTAAAGGGCCTACCATATTTGTCTTTCCACAAGTGTGTTATGTAGTAAGAAAGTAATATTTTTATAAAAATTTCTATTCTTGTCTCTGTCTTCATATGTAGTTATCAGTATTCTTCCAAATTATGGTGGTTGTGGATTGTATTATTGTTTTCCCGCAAAATGTTTTCACAGCGACCACCGAGTATCGGTTTCTGCTTTGAATAATTTCCAAATTACATTTGACAACTATGCAAAGTGGCAGCAGTTGATGCTAAGCTCAGTTTGTGCCAAGGAAAGGCAGGGGCAGTGCAACTTCAAATTACAATGTGCCGATAAGCTGGCCACAGTGTTTATTTTGGTAATTAAATACTTTTCTAATTAAGAACTTGTGCAATTTTTAAAATTGGAGCTTACACGCCATTACTGAATTTGAGCAAGAGCAATAAATTGTATTTTTAATTTTCAAAATTGTTCATTATGGTATAAAAAGAGCTCAAAGTCTCAGTTGATCAACATACAATGTTATACACGTTTGGCTTCTGAAGTTACATAAATTGCCATTTTTAAAAATTGCAATATTGTGGATTAGTATTTTAACACTTTGGTAAGGTAAAAATTTGAAAAAGCAAAGAAAATGCAATCTTGCCTTCGAATGTAATTTTTTCCAAAGGTTTTTTATATAAGTGTAGTATTACTTTGTGTCTTCTTATTGTAAGTAGTATTTACGTTGTACATAGGTATTAGTATTTAATAGTAAGTAAGAATATAACTGAATGTTATTTATTATGACAGAAGTGAGTTGGTATTACATATTTGTTTGATAAAGCGTTAAGTATTGTTAAAGGAAACGGACGAGTATTTTTAATCAGTTATTATGTCGATTGCACTACTCAAATTCTATTTATGTGTAATTCATCGAGTTTTATATATTTATTTATTGTTATTGCATTTATGTAGTTGTTAAAACATTCCCAAATTGGAAAACCTAGTTTTTAATTAAGCGGAGTTTGCACGTATTTCCTGGTTTATGATTTTATTAGCAATTAAAACTGCAACGATGATTGCTGTTGATTTTTTCGTATAGTTAATTGTTGCTCTTACGAAAGTAATGATGGCCCACTTAGAATGCATAAATTCTCGATTGGATTTCTTTTTGGGCTTGTTCCCCATTTTAATCGAATTTGTATTGTTTATATTTATTTTAGTACTTTTTATTGAACTTGGTATGAGTGTATATAGCAACCCATATTTAATGTATATAAATTTTATTAAAATGTATAATCTTAGTCTTAATGATGTGCTTTATTTTGTATTAAAAGTTGGTAAAGATTATAGTCTTTCCTGTTTGTTGACTATCAGATTTTTCCCAAATTTATTAAATTTACTAAAAGTTGTATCAGACACAAGGAGACATGGAGAAATTAGTGTTCTTTTTTAAATTCTTAATACCGTGCAACCTCCATAATTCGAACTCACGATAATCCGAATCGATAATTAACTCCTGTAATTTAAACAACTTACTGATTGAAAACTCGAGAATCCGAACTGAACTTGAAAGTCCTAGTTACGTACATACAGAACGCAGCTATTGCATGTGTGTTTATGCACGTGCACAATCACACATAACGTGATACGCCATGGGACGGCTAACTGTTGTTTCTGGTGCATGATTAAAGCATAACTTCCGCTATTTGAATTCCTGTCAAAAGGATTCCGGCTCCAACTGTCATAGAGCGTGTGTCCCCAGGTGAAGCGCAATGTGGTCTTTGGGCACCCCGATTACAACTCTCATGTTGTCCTGTTGTGCCACTGTGGCCGCGTGGCCTGCAGATCGTTTCGGTGCGGATCAATTCGACGAGGTTCAGATATATTGGACAGGTTGCAATTCGTTCTACGTTGGTAAGCCAAACGAGTTTTGCTTGCTCAAGATAAGGATTGAGCGGGTCCGTAACACATCGTCGCCGAATCCCAAGTTCCCTTTTGAGATGTGCAGGTCTGTAGATCGCCTGCAACACTCCTTTCCTTCTACGGATCGCTGGTGACGTTCCCCCCTACATCCCTGATTTCGCTGCCGCTTAGGTGCTCTCGTGACGGCTTCCAGCTGTGTGGGAAGGCCGCCCAGAAGATGCTTCACAGGTACTGTGTTCTTTGTAATTCTAGAGTGTGCTAATTTTAATGCAGAGTGATGACTCGCCGCGACATGATGGACAGTGCGCTTGAAATTCAGTTAGCGTCTACGTGCCCCCCAGTCACATTCTTGTGCTTTGTTTGTACCGTCGTAATCCGGCTTAAATAAGCAACGGCGTTAGCATTATTCAACTGTTACTAGTGCGCCCTTCAGGCACGTACTGTTGTTTGTATTTAGCTTATCCTAATTTATTAATTATTACACTATTATTAAGCCAGTGGGGGTGTGCTCTTCAGGTGTGCCCGCCTGCGTACTGGAATTGTTCAGTTTCGACTCCTTATCTCAGTGCTGCACTCATATTAACGCAGCGTGTCATATTGACACGGCGACGTTTATTTGATTCGATTTACTTAGTCATAATTAACTAATCCATTAACCCTTAAAGTCTTCGAAAACTTATGTAATTTCAAATGTGTTTCATTTTGAGGTGAATAGACTCCCTTTTGTTTACTGATTTCTGTGTGTTTTCTTTAATTGATATTTTATCACCTGTGTATATGACTTGTTTTGTGTGCCATTGCAGCTAGTAGCAGTATTTGTATAAGTTTGTACTGATCCTGGCGAGCCTGAAAGCGACAGGTAAGTTCCAGCGCTGTGGCAGGTTCATCACCCCAGAAGGACCCCTCCCATCTCACTGAGCGTTTCAGCCGAGCATTAGTCTGTTTTGAGCAGTCTATGTGTGATTTAGGGCAAGTGGGGCAAGTTTTCGAATGTGACGTGTGGCATCGGCACCCTCTTGTTGATAGATGTCAAAAAATCAAATTAATACCATAACAATAGGTACAGCTACTTAAATAAATATAAACTTAATGTTTTTATCATATGAGACAGCTTTTTAAGAAAATTGGTTAATCCAAACAAATACCAAATTCAACAAACCCTAATGCCCAATTACTTTGGATTATCGAGGTTCCACTGTATTACCATTAGAGATTTCTGAAATTGAAAGTGGTGACTAACTTTTGCCCATTACAAGGGTTTTGTTAGTATATTCAGTATACAGCATGTATTCAAAGTATTATTTTTACTGAACAAAAAAATATTAAGCTTCAGATTTGATTTACTTTATTTTAAACTGTTACCTTATACTTTTTGGGCTATCCTATAATCTTACTCTATAGCCATTTTGTTCTTATTTACGAAGAACTCTAACTAATTCATTCAATTTAAAATATGCAAACCAATTGGCGCAACCTGTACACCAATAACAAGGACACCAAATAACCTCAAAGTTGCTATTTTCACTACTATATTCAGCATCGGCTTCAAAAACTAATCTCTGAAACTTCTTTGTGACATTCTATTATTTGTTTTTTTCTGGGTAGTTTACGACACCAAAAAATTTAAACTATTAATGTATGAATATTTCATGAAAAAAGCCTGTTCCCGTTTATTAACCTAACAAAGAATAGTACATTAAAATTAACAAATCAAAGCTTTGCTTTTACTGTACTGTATTTTGCCCATAGATGAATACATTGTAGTTCTTGGGGATTTAAATATAAATATGTTTAATGTTCAAAATCCTGTAAATAAGTTATTTAGTTATGGGTTTCTGCGGGTGATTGACGAGCCAACCCATGTAACTGACACAACTGCTACACTGCTAGATCCAATTTTCGTTAATGAAAATCAAGTTGTACGTAAAAGTGGTACAGTTGCGGCCAATAAAAAATGGGACAACTCTTGTACCAGATTCTAGCTGGTTGGATTTGTTTTATTAAAATGGCATACTGCAACATTGAATATTTAACATCTGCCTAACAATTCCAAATTAGAAATAATACGACAAAGTAGTTATGCCGCATATAAATGCAGTGACGAAAGGTGGAATAATCGCGAAAATAGACGTAACTGTCCCATTTTTTTTTTGCCGCAACTGTATAATGGATTCAAATGGTGTAAGTGACCATTTGTTGACATTTTGTGAAGTAAATGTATCTTGGGTATAAAAATTTGAAGTTTTTGACAATAAGAGATTATAAAATTTTTGATGAAAATACGTTTTTAAATGATTTATCAAGAATAAAGGAGGATGACTTGTACTACATTTATGATATTGAAAGCAAAGTTGAATTTTTGACCCAAAATATAAAGCAGTTGTTTGACATATTGAGATAGTATTTAGCCCGTTACTCAACTCTGCTTGCAGCATAGATAAATAAAGCAAGTCAATAAAGCACAGAGCTGGGGTAAATCAGGCAACTGCAAGAAGTTACATCAGAAATTTTAATTCATAACTACATTGGTAAAGCATTGCCGATATTAAATGGAATTACTTCTGAATAAGTGGCAATAGGGCAGAGCTCAATTCGTAAATTAGAGTCACAAAAATATTAATTAGCATAAATTAAGAGGTTGGTGCAAAGTAAAGCCAATCAAAATTCAACAAATCTATCACCAAAGGATTTATTACATGCGTGTTAAATAAATTTACATGTCAGTATAATTGAATAAGTACAGTTCTATGAACTTTTTAAATAAAGGTAAGAAGGACCGAATGTTCTCAATACAGTGCAAAGAGAGCACAATACTAGATCGAATAAGGCTATAAAAAAATGGAATGGTAATATTTGAAGAATGGTGAAAAGCAGACAATTATTATAAAATACAAGAAATTCACACAACAGGAAATGAACGAAATTGGTGTTTAAAAAAATGAGTGAACAGACAATCCAAATAAAACATAGTGAGTGGCGCTATATGACCTAGTTTAAATACAAACGTGAACAAACAATAATTCTAAAATTAAGATTTTGTACATTTTTATAATATAAGTTAAAATTTAGTTTATAAGTAACTGATTTGTACTTGGTTAACATCCACAATTATGAATTTAGACAGGCAATTGTTGTTAACTACGGGAAAGGGAAACAATTGAATAAAAATTATTTCATGACAGTCTAATTTGTCTCTCCAGATTAATTGAGTTTTAAGCCATTTACAATTCAAATAAATTAAAAATAATTATACCATCGTGATCAAGAGTTTGTAGTGCATATGTGAGAATGTGGTTGTGAAAATCCATCACCTAAAAATTATTTTCATCTGCAACCGCCTTCCGAACCACTTCGCCAACGACGAGAAGTTTACGATCATCAGATTTTGAGCACAATTGAGGTCAGGCATTTGAAATGTTGGTAGCACCACGTCCGCACGCCGTGTAGGTGTACACCGCAGCAGTTCCAGCATCCTAGGGTTCTGCTTCCAGCGGCGAGCATCAGGAAAAGCTGTGCCGAGCCAGTTCCCGCAGTCTAAAAAAGGTCAGGTTAGTGTTGCAAAGCAAATATCCGTGCTACAGTTTCGAAACTTACCATGAGGAACAGTTCTATAAGAGGAAGCCGATCCCAGTCTTACAATACTTCAAAAAAGAGCATGAGATCCAGAAATTGTAAAAATATAAGTTGAGGTTATGTTTTTTCACATGAAAGGACGCGTTCAAAACAATTGAATTCGCAGGAAGCCGCGAACAAAACACGACTAGTGACGCTTAATAAAGCGCGAGATTCGAATTACCTGATAATTTGTTCATAGATTTGCCTTTGAATTAACTTCTAAATACACCAGAAACGAACTGCACGAAAATTCAATTTGTTGATAGATAAATTGACAGCATAGTGAGTCTGCGCGTTGCTGCTTTTTAATTTCACAGCCCAGTGGCGTAACACGGGAGTTTAATTATGAACATGTCGGTTAACCTAACTTGCAGATTTGAGTCTTCATGCCTACTGAAAGCTAGCCATAAATAACTTTACTTGCAGATGTGCGAATTACTATAGGGGCAAAACACTACAATCAATGAACCCATTTACAAAATTATTTATTTACTTTTAATCAGTCTTGTACATGATGTAAGTATTAAGCCTATTAAAAATTACAATAGTCCTGTACAATATATACACCAATTAAAACAATTAGAGTATGCAAGCCCTACACTCCATGGCTCACTTTTGCAATGAAAGTGTTGATGAAGGAAAGTGATAAAGCTAGGTATTAGGGATGTCGGCGGGTACCCGGGTACCCGGGTCGACCCGGGTAATAGTCAACCCGGGTATATTTTCAGGACCCGGGTACCCGACTAGTAAACTTAAAAATAATAGGAATAAGCTCTAGAAAAACATAACCATGCAGTAGTAACCAGAATCATCCCATCCCATACCACATAATGTTTCTTGTTTCATAATTATAATAAATCCGCTTCACGGAAATATTCAACCCGTCAGTAGTAGCATTAAATCGCGTCAGTATGGAATGAAGTAACATAAATATCTTCTGTGTGATTTAGATGCTGCTATGAATTTCGAATAAAAAGTCACGTACTTGAATTAGATAGTACTTGGAAGTTTGAAAATATTTACAAATAACAGACGACTTGCAGTTTGAATTGGGGAGTAGGTACTACGTACTACTTCAATTTAGTTCAGTTTAAAACTCGCGGGGTAAAGAAAGAAGTGGTAGCTACCTCAAATGTTCCGATGTACGCTAACATTTTTGTTAAATATTTCGGGTACCCGGGTACTGTTTTCGGGTACCCGGGTTTGATTTTAGACCGGGTGCGACATCCCTACTAGGTATAGTCTGTTTTTTTGCTTTATGATTCAGAGCAGGCTTTGTTTTTGCATTTTTGTAACAGTGTAGGTAGTTGGTTACAAACAAAAAACACTAGCAATGTCAAAAACTTATTACAACTGTCAATGTGTTATCTTAAGCACTATTATACATAATGAAAGTTAAAATTACTGAACCATTGACATTCAATAAAGTATTGCTGTTTATTTAAACATGGTGGTTATCTAACTATACATAAACGTCATATACATTTCTAGACATCGATTTATATTATATGTTCTAATGTAAAAATATATTATTAACAACTTACTGATAATTTTTGTAGAAGTTATTATTTATGCTAAACATATATATATGTATATATGCGGAAGTTTACAGCTGTCGCCGTCTATCCGCACCCAGTTTCCATGTCTTCCTATCATAGCAGGAGTCTTCATCTAAGTTTCTCGCCTGCATAGCCTCATTCACATCATCTCTCCAGATTCGTCTTGGGCATCCTCTTTTTCGTTTTTCAGGTGGGATCCATTTTAATACTCTCCTTGGCCATCTTGTTTCATCCATTCTGTTGACGTGGCCTAGCCATACCAATTGTCGTTTTTGCACCTCGTCCATAATATCTTTGTCCATCTCCATATTCGCTCGAATTGTTTCATTTCGTACCCTATCCAATCTGGTCTTTCGGCAGCTTCTTCGTAAAAAAATCCATTTCAGTAGCTAACAGCTTATTTTTGTTAGATTTACTGTCATCCCACACTTCTGCTCCGTACGTAACAACACTTTGGACAATAGTTGTGTATATTCTTTTCTTCGTAGTTTTTCTTAAACTTCTATCCCACAAGACCGAATTAATTGATCGAGTTACACTTCTACCTTTGCGCACTCGAGTTGTTATTTCCTCATTGCTATTACCACTTTTGTTGAAGATGACACCCAGATATTTACACTTTTCAACTCCTTGAATATGTTAATTTTCCAATGCAAGATTTTCAATTTCTTTGTTTCCAGTAACCAAGTATTCACATTTCTGCCGATTTATTTTTAATACTGCTTGTTCGTAGGCTTCTTTTAATTTTCGTACCATGTAGCTTAAATCGTCGCTATCTTCTGCTACCACAATCTGATCGTCGGCGTAATATAAAGTGTACAGTATATCGTCTTCTATCCGTATTCCCATGTTTTTACACTTGTTTTGCCACCCTTTTAGAGATCGGTCTAGATAAATTTTGAACAGGGTAGGAGAGAGACAGCATCCTTGCCGTAGACCTTTGTTTATTTCAAATTCTTGATTCGCGAGTAGGCTCTCCACAAGTGCGGTTGTATCTTCGGTGTCCCGAATTTAAGCCGGTTTGTGAGGTGATAATCGCTGCAAAACACTCGGAATAGTTTCCAACAGTATCCATAATCACTCTTACCGCAAATTATAACACCAGACAAACTGTAAGTAGTGTAATTTAAAACAACGTGAATCAAAAGGCGCGGCCTCAATGCCGTCGCACTAAGGTTATCGATAAGCGGGCGCGTGCAATGACCCATCATAATACAGGGTCCACTGCACTGTTATCGCCGATGCCACATTTAACTCAACAGCACCAGCAACCTGATTTTTCGCCTTTGTCCAATGAGGAAGTAAATTTACAAAATAAAGAAGAGGAAATAAAACGGCATGAAATCGAACAAGAAGCCATAAAACTTGCTCAACAGATGACTGCAGAAGCTATTTCTAAATTTAAAATGGAGAACGAATGGAAGTTAGTTGCAAGCAAAAAAAATAAAAGGAACTCGCCAGAAAATCCAACAAGGAATACGCGACAGAAGTTAATAACAGAGTATAAAGGAACCCTAAACCCAGTCAACAAGTTCCAACTTCTCGAGAACTCGGCGGTAGATATAAATGAGATTGACATAGCTAAACAAAACAAAAATTCTAATACTACTACTGCTAAAATTAGACCTCCCCCTTTGTTTCTCGCAAATATAGATAACATGGATGGTTTGACAACAATGCTAAATTCTAAGGAAAACATTAAAAACAAGTACAGCTTAAAAATTATTAACAAAAGTAACGAAGTAAAACTCCTAACCGAAGATGAAGATGTTTATCGTGCTGCTGTTAAAGAACTAGCTGCAAAAGATGTCAAATACTTCACATACCAATTTAAATCAGAGCGAAGTTTTCGCGTAGTAATTAAAGGACTACACCATTCCACCAATTTGGAAGAACTAAAAACGGAAATTTCCAGCAAGAGCCACTGTATTAGAAACATTTACAATGCCAAAAGCAGTCGTGATAAGAAACCCCTGCCAATGTTCTTCTTGGACTTAGCACCCAAGGACAATAATAAATCGATCTATGAAATTAAATACCTGCAATACTGTAAAATTACTGTCGAACCGGTACGCCAAAGTAAACAAATACCACAATGCGGAAACTGTATGAGACTTGGTCATACGAAGAACTTTTGTATGCGCCAAACAAGATGCGTGAAATGTAGCGGGTTCCACAGTAATAAAACATGTAAAGTTAAAGAACGCGAAGACCTAAAGTGCGCCCTCTGTGGCCAGAACCATCCAGCAAACTACCGTGGGTGTAGAGTATATAAGGAGCTACAGCAGAGGAAGTTTCCAACCCTAAGACCCAAGGATCCCCAACTACAGGCCCAAAATAAGGTCCCAGTCTCTTCAAACAAAATATCCGAAGGAACATCGTTTGCCTCAGCACTAAAAGGAGCAACTACTAATAACCTAGAAATTGCAGCTACAAAAACTAACCAACCTGACGATAGGATCTCCAGATTGGAGAAACTAGTTGAGCAAATGGCTCAGCGCATGGATACAATGATGACCATTGTGTCTAAACTGCTCGATAAGATTAATTAATGGACCCACATCTCAAAATTGCCGTTTGGAATGCTAACGGATTGGTAAACCACGGGCCAGAAGTAACCGTCTTTCTTAAAGAGCACAATATAGACATAATGCTAATATCGGAAACCCATTACACCAGCCGCAGCTACTTAAAAATACATAACTACAACATCTACGACACTAAACACCCTGATGGCACAGCACATGGTGGTAGCGCCGTTATCATAAAAAATTCAATAAAGCACTATGAAACCTGCAAGTTCCAAACAGAACACATACAAGCAACCAGTATTGTAATTAATGAAGTGCAAGGACCAATCACTGTTACTGCCGTCTACTGCCCTCCACGACATGTAATTAAGGAAGACAAATTCACGGAGTTTTACGCCACCCTGGGTAACAGATTTCTAGCAGGTGGTGATTACAATGCTAAACACTCCAGATGGGGATCAAGGCTGGTAACTTCTAAAGGCCGTGAACTTTGTAAATGCTTGGATAAAAACAATTTAATTACTCTATCCACAGGTAAGCCTAGCTACTGGCCGAGTGACCCAAATAAAATTCCAGACGTTATAGATTTTTGTGTTTTAAAAGGCATCTCGAGAGGTCAACTCCTAGCTGAGCAGAATCTTGACTTGTCATCTGATCATTCCCCTATAATAGTGACAATGAGTTCCAGAATAATTAACAAAGAAAAGTTAGTATCTCTTACCAACAGCAAAACCGACTGGGAACTGTTTAAGCTGTTGATTGAAGAAAGGATTGACACCAACATCTCGCTGAAAACTGGAGAAGAGATAGATGAGGCTGTAGAGAATCTAACAAGGACAATACAGAAAGCGGCTTGGGACTCCACACCTAAACTAAATAACACTTTCAAGCAGCAGAACTGTTCCAGGACAGTCAAGGAAGCGATTCTTAAAAAGAGGAGACTGAGAAAGATCTGGATGTCCACCAGAGCTCCCCAAGACAAAGAATCCTTCAACAGGGCAATAAGACATGTTAGAGATCTGCTAAACAATGAGAGAAATCAAGAAATTCAAAAATACCTGGAAGATTTAACAGCAACAGAGGCTACGGAGTACTCGCTATGGAAAGCTACAGCAAAGTTAAATAAAACCCAAGATAACATCCCGCCAATCAGGAGAAGCGATAAAACATGGGCAAGAACTGATCAAGAAAAAGCCAATGCATTTTCTGAACATCTTGCAAATGTGTTCCAGCCCTTTCCTTCTGAGATCCCACCAGAGGAGGAACAAACTATTCTTAGGTTTCTGGAAACGCCGAACCAAATGTCACCTCCAATTAAAGTTATAAAACTGAGTGAAGTAAAATCTATGATAAAGAACCTAAAGCCGAAGAAATCACCTGGCTACGATCTTATAACCGGCGCTCTCATCAAACAACTACCAGATCAAGTTCTTATTATGATTACCCATATATACAATGCTGCTCTAAGAACTGGGCATTTCCCATCCCAGTGGAAGGTGGGCCAAATAATTCTCATTCCAAAACCCGGAAAGCCAACCGAAGAAGTGACATCCTACCGGCCAATAACCCTCTTGTCAATACTCTCTAAAATGCTGGAGAAGGTTGTCCTAAAGAGATTAAAACCACAGCTGGATGAGATGAATATTATACCAAACCATCAGTTTGGGTTCCGCGAGCAACACGCAACTATTGAGCAGGTCCACAGGGTAGTTGAAATCCTCAATAAAACATTCGAAGACAAACAATATTGTTCAGCTGCCTTCCTGGACGTTACGCAGGCCTTCGATAAAGTATGGCATCAAGGCCTTTTGTACAAATTGAAGACCAAGTTACCTGCACCTTACTACCAGATATTGCAATCGTACCTTTCCGACAGATACTTTATGGTGAAGTACCAGGGGGAAATTTCAGAACTGTGTCCAATAAAGTCGGGTGTACCCCAGGGCAGCGTGCTGGGTCCTATCCTATATTTACTTTACACCGCAGATATTCGAACTATGCCGAATACAATTACCACTACGTTTGCCGATGACACCGCCATTTTGGCAACGAGCGATGTTCCTGCATACGCCTCAGAGAAACTACAAACAGCCCTAGATAGCGTACAACGATGGTTCAAGAGGTGGCGTATAAAGGTAAATGAAAGCAAATCGCAGCATGTTACCTACACATTACGTAAAGAGACATGTCCCAGTGTCACTTTGAACGGGCAAGAACTTCCCCAATCAGACAGCGCAAAATATCTTGGCGTATACCTTGACCGACGTCTAAATTGGAAACACCATATATTTATGAAGAGAAAACAACTAGGACTTAAATTCTCAAAACTCTATTGGTTAATCGGCAGAAAGTCGAAGTTATCGCTAGCAAGTAAATTAACCGTGTACACAGTGATTCTGAAACCGGTGTGGAGCTACGGAGTTCAGCTGTGGGGTACCGCGAGTGCTTCGAATATTGAAATTCTGCAAAGATTTCAATCTAAAATACTTAGAACAATAACAGATGCGCCGTGGTTTGTTTCCAATTATACGCTTCATCACGACTTAAAAGTTCCCTATGTGTTACAAGAAGCCAAGTGCGCGAGTGCTAAATACCTTTCGCGACTTGAACTTCATCAAAATCCTCTAGCCGTCAATCTCTTAGATAACAGCCAAACATCAAACCGCCTAAAACGACTTAACCCACTAGACTTAATTAATAGAATATAAGATTGTGCTATTTTAGTTTATTTTATTTTAGTTTGTTATAACACTAACATAGGTTAAGTTACTCTAATGTTAGGTCTTTAATGTAAGGCGCTAACCGAATGCTTGCCTAGTAATTTAATTACATGGCACCCACTGTAAAATCAGTCACTTATTGCCTTCGGGCAGATTGTGAACTTGTACAGGAGTTAATAAAAAAAAAAATTTCAAATTCTTCCGTTAATACGCTACCTGTTTTTATTTTCGCTGTATTGTTTTCATATAATTTATATATGGCGTCAATTAATGTAGGATTTATTTCGGTGTTTCTCATTTCTTCCCAAAGCTGTTCGGTAGGGATGCTGTCATAAGCCTTCTCTAAGTCAATTAATGCCAAATGTGTCCCTCTGTCTCTTTGTAGCCGCTTTTCGAGTAGTATTTTTAATGTAAAAATGTTATTGATCGTGGATCGTCCGGCTCTAAAACCTGATTGTTCTTCGGGTTCCGCATTTGCTATATTAGTCCAGTCAATCTGTATATTTCACCTTGCATTAAATCGGGTAGTTCTGATTTTTTTATATGTTTTATATGGTTGAGGCCTAATAATGAATCTAAGTTTTCGACCTCGGCCGAGTACCGGAAGTACCTAAAATAACAAAAAAACGCGAAATTTTCGACCGAAATACGGTTTTTGTCGATTTTCATCCTGAACCACTGGATTTTCAGCAAAAGTTGTTATATCCTGTGTTAAATTAGAGGAAATTTTATACAATTTAAGACCAGAACGGTGTCTGTAGACCTAATAGTTTTGAAGATACAGCTTTTCAAAGTTTAACAAATTTTTCACATTTTGCATTTTTAGGATTTTAGTCGGTTCTACCTCGAAAGGTTCGTAGTAGTACAACACAAATAATGTTAAGCAAATCAATCTGCATTCAAATTATAATAATATGAGACGAAAATGGTCCTTGGTACCTCGTTCTGTGATAAGCTTAGTTGCATTTTAGAATTGTTGAAAAATAACTCAAAAACTGTCTGTACCTAAAAGATATCTTCTGTATACAGGGTGATTTATAACGGGCGGACCAAACTTCAACAGTATGTTGGGGAGGTCATTTTGAGTAAAAAATGTCAGATGAACATATTATAAGTCGTATTCCATTTAGTTACCCAACTACAAGAGACCAAAGTTTTATTAAGGGGCGGGTAAAGGTAAAACCGCTCAAAGTAGCCAATGTTTCAAGCGTCATATCTACTACGTACGAGTATGTGGGCCAACCATATCAAACTTTTTTTTGTATGATAGCCTGTAGTTTTATCTGTCAAACGATATGGATTTGATGGCAATTTATTGGTAGGAAGGGCATTAAAAAAATATTTTAAAAACACATTGCAATTTATCTCCAAAGAGTTTTTCTCCCAAACGGCTTGTCCAATCTTAGTCTTTTTTATATCAGAAGTATTCTTTTTCACAGTTCTAGTGTATGAGATAAAAAATAGAGTAAATTCTAAAAAAATTTAAAAAATAAGTTTGAAAAGGTCAAGTTCCCTTTGTAAGATTTTTATGAAATTATCTCATTCGCTAGATAGTATTAAGAAGCCTAGGACATTGGCGTAAACAGAATTTGAAATTTATGTTTCGTTATAAATCACCCTGTATAGTCCAGTCAAATGGTAGAAAATAGAGGAAAGTTTTGGTATAGTTTTGATATTTGGTTCCTCTATGTTTTTTGGGTCGCTGAACACAAATATCAGGTTTGCCAACAAAAATTTTGACCGGAAACATGTTTTTTAAGCAAAAACAGTGTAAAAAACCGATTTTTTTAGTCTTTCTAAAATTATCCGTAAGCTATCCATTATTCATAAATGTTGAGCCTATATGAAACGAAAGAAGATAAAATTTCCTACATTTTACGAAGTAGAGTTTGTTTTTTCTGATCAATCGTTCAACCACGAGAGCGCCTCGAAATTATAGTTCAGTCAAATGGTAGAAAATAGAGGAAAGTTTTAAGAGTCTTGATATTTGCTTCCTATATGTTTTTTGGGTCCCTGTACGCGAATATCAGGTTTTCCAACATTTCATTTATGAAGATTCATTTCATATACCATTTTTGATTTACGAAAAATGGATAGTATTCGAGTTACTTTGAAATAAATTGGGATAATTTCCTTTTTTTTTGCTTTTAACACCTAACTTCGCGGCGCTCTTGCGACTGAACGTTTGATTGGAGAAAAAAACCTCTAGTACATAAAATGTAGGAAATTGTATCTTCTTTTGTTTCATATAGGTTTAACATTGACGAAATTGGATAGTTTTTGAGTAACTTTAGAAAAACTTTAAAAAAATCGTTTTTTAAGACCGTTTTTGCTTAAAAAAACGTGTTTCCGGTCAAAATTATTGTTGGAAAACCTGATATTCGTATACAGCGACCCAAAAACCATATAGGAACCAAATATCACAATTCCACCAAAACTTTCCACTATTTTTTACCATTTGACTGCACTATAACTTCGCGGCGCTCTCGCGGCTGAACGATTGATCGGAGAAAAAAAACTCTAGTTCATAAAATGTAGGAAATGTTATCTTATTTCATTTCATATACGTTCAACATTTACGAAAACTAGTTGTTCGGGGTTAAAATTGACGAAAACCGAAACAAGGTAGAAAATTTTGGCTTTTTTTAGTTATTTGAAGTACTTCCGGCACTCGGCCGAGGTCGAAAACTTAGATTCATCATTAGGCCTCAACCATATAAGACATATAAAAAAATCAGAACTACCCGATTTGATGCAAGGTAACACCCCCTTTTGATGACAGATTGACTGGACTATATCTTTCTCTATCATGTTTTTCAATATTTTGGAATATAATCTGCCAATTGAACATATAACTGCTATTCCTCTGTAATTTCTAGGGTCACTTTTAGCTCCCTTTTTATACACAGAGGTTATGTATGATGTCTTCCATTCTACTGGGACAGGTTCACCATTTATGCATCTCTCATATAGGTCTTTTAGCATTGTTTTTAATTTCGTGGGTCCATATTTTATTAATTCGGGGTAGATCCCTCCTGGACCAGGCGATTTTCTTATCTTGATTCCCTTTATTACTTCATCGATTTGTGTCCCATTTAAATGTATTCGTTCTTGTGCATTTGAAGTATATCGTCTTTCAACAAACTGCGGTCTCCGTTCTTGTAACAGATCCTGGAAATAGTCTTCCCATTGCTTTGGAGTGATATTCAGCAAGTCCACCTTGTGATTAGTGTTAGTTTTTAAGAAATTTATAGTTTTCCAAGCCTCTGAGCTCCTCGTTCCACCTATAAATTGCTCAATATAGTCACATTTTTTTGTCCAGGAAATATTCTTTTTGTTGGTAACTTCTTGTTTTATCTGTCTGCTAATTGTTTTATACTCCACTTTGTTTTTATCGGTCTTGTTTTATAGATAGTTTAAATAAAGTTGCTTTTTTCTGGTTATTTTTTCTTCCAAGTCTTTATCTCACCAGTATGGTTTTCCCTTTTTAGCGTGTAATCCTAGTGACTCTCGAGCTGCTTCTTGAATGCATTCTTTTACATGGTTGTATTCCTCCTCTGTTGATCTGTTCTTAATTATTAGTTTTTCTTCGAGCCGTCATTGGTATAGGTATATAGTGCTATCATTTTGTAGACTATGTAAGTTATATTTCTCGTCGTTAAGTTTTTCTGCATTCCTACCACTGTCAATGTTTATACCTTTATTAGTAGGTGGCCGGTAAGGGATGTAGATGTTTGCTACCAATAAGTGATGATCACTTCCAGTCTGCCCCCCGTTTAACTCTAACATTCAGTATTTTCAGGTTTGATGTTTGCTTTACTATTAAGTAGTCAATTATCGATCGTAAACCTTTTGTGTGTTGGTGCCATGTGAATTTATGTACATCTCTATGAGCAAAGAAGGTGTTCGTTATCGCTAAACATATAACAGAGATTAACTGTTCTTCAACATTGCCTAAAAATGTCACCGTTTATACACTTATTATACCTGTCATTATTATCAGAGTCCAACAGAAAGTCACACCCTGGTAAAAATCCTGATGTGCATCCTGCATGCAAAATAGTATATCTCTTTCCCTCCCCTTTAACTTTAGATAGATTACTTTTCAAGTCTGTCTCGTGGGTCCACCTATGCCAGTGCAATCTTAGCCGAAATTACATGATTCTTCTCACACAACGATTTTCTTCCATTCACAATTATATATGCCATATTTTTTAATGTGTAGTATAATTTTGAACGACTCCCAGTATAATTTAGTTCCTCTCTTGCACATCACAATAAATTATCCAAAGTAAAAAAATTCCAAATTTTCTTCTTAATATCCTCTCTGAAACTATAGTCCTCCGAAGTTAGAAATTCCTTTTCCTTTTTCATATTGTCATTCGGTTGTTGCTGGAGTTGTGATTTTGCTTCATTTAGAATATTAAACACAGTTGCATTCAAAATCTGGCATAAGAATATGTTAGAAATTTTATATGTTTAATTCTTAATACGTACATCAAAGATTTGACCAACTATTCCAATGAAGGCTGTTTTACTTAAGTTACCATTGAATCTTTTATATTAGTAAAACAGCGTTTTATAGCCTCTTACGTTTTACTACTAATACTGCTTTGTCGTGGCATTTTATTAAGCTTTACCTAAGTGTTAATTTGACAATCCCAGGAACCTTGATTTTAACGTTAGTTATATTTTGTAACTAAACTGTTGTACACTGCTAAAATAATATAAATGCATGGCCTGCTCTGAATCATAAAGCAAAAAAACAGACTAAGCTCTACCAAAACGTTTTCCTATTTTATAAATTTTGACTTTATTATAACTTCGCAGCTTTCTCTCGGCTGAACTATTAAGATATCTCACTAAAATATCTATACGTAGAGAAAAGTAAGCATACTTAGAGTATTTAGAAAGGCAGAAAAATACCCAACAAAATCTGGCAAATCGAGGGAACTTAAGGGTGTTCTTCCGTTTAAAGCACGGTTTGATTTGGAATGGGCGTAGCTCTTTTTCTTGTGCTTATCTAGTAGAAAAATACGTTTTGCTATCTGAATGCATTTTTGTATGCAAGGAAACAGGATAGAGGCACGAACTCATCGCCCAAACGTTTCCCTTCCTAATTTATGGCCTTTTAAGCTCCAAAGGTTGGTTCGAATATCAGACTGACAGGCGTTCGTCAAGTCCACGTGGTTACTTGAAAGCAAGAGCCATAAACAACTTGAACGTAAATTAGGAACCATATCCGCGCAGTTGTGCACTAACTATTTGTACTAATCTCGATATTATTTATAAGAAATGCGACAGAAAAGCATACCGCAAATACGCCGTATAAATTTTTAGTAAAAGAATTGTCTGACATGATTTATTGGATAAAAAATGCTATTTATTTTCCGCTGGATGTTCTGATTTATAAGTTTGTCGACTTAATTTGCGGAAATTGCATGTGCGAATTAGTATGATCTGCGCTCAGGAGACAATCCAGCAGATGCTGTATCCCAAGGACTCTCTCATGTAGAACTGCAGCGTCATATATTGTGGTAGAACGGCCCGCAATGGTTGCAGACTAATTCTTTGCCACTTACAGAAACAAACATTCCTGTAATATGAACAGAAGAGGCAAACATTCAAGAGGTCCAAGCTCTCACTGTTTCAACGGAAAATTTGGACCTATTATCCAAATATTCGTCATTGCAGAAGTTACTGCAAGTTACTGCATACTGTAACAGGTTTACTCAAAATTGCAGAAGGCGACAGTTTTCGACCAAATAACTTATGGCAGCAGAACTCAATAATTGCCTCATTCAAATCATCCGCATAGTGCAAGCACACAACTGGTCGACAGAAATCCAAAACTTGAAGAAAAACATGCCAGTGAACACGAAAAGTTCCTTAGCACCATTACGACCATTCGTCAATGATGAAGGAGCTGTTAGAGTGGGAGGAAGACTTTAAAATTGTATATATTTAATAATTCTTGTTGATTTTTCTCTAACGATTCAATGTCGTAGTAAACTTTATTGTTAACTCCAAACACTAAAGTTAGTAGCTGCCCTAATAATCCTCACTTAGTCCTGACATCTTGACTATGACTTTTCATATTTCAGATAATCTGCCATTGCTGTTCTAATAATATAAGTGCCTTGTCATATAAGGTATTCATTTGTTGGATTTTCTTGTTTATATTTTCTTCATCTACTTGAATACTGGAAATGTTCACGGTTACTTCTATCCTGAAGTCTCATCTTGGTAGTGTTGCCTGACCAAGTTCTTCAATAAATAAGCCAGGTGATGGATACCTGACAATATATGATCCCCTGATCGGTGAAATTATGGTGCATAACATAAATAAGAGTGTTATTGTTTTTGTGATTGTTGACACTCCAGTACCCCTGGTTTGCTTCGTTTCTTCTTCTCCTGCTTCCTGTCTTGGTAACGGAACGAGTTTGATAATAGGATGCTTGAAAATTGTATCTCCCTTCGCCTTATCAGTTGCAACTCTGACAACACCAACTCTACCTGAATGCACTGCTGTCATTCTTGCTAAAGGCCATCGATTGCTTTCTTCCTTTTTCAAAACTAGATTGCCCATCTGTAAATTCTCTTCCTTTAACATCCATTTCGTTCTGCTTTGTATCGGTTCTGCATACGGTTGACTTCTGGATGCAAAAAATTTCATGCAGTTTTGAATTTTCTTGCATATTATTTTCTTAACATTGATAATCCAACATTTTCTATGGATGTATGCCGCTATAGCTTGACTTCTGCCATGTCGTAGTTTCCAATGAACATCTCTCACTATGAGTTGGACTAATGTTTGTTGTCTTTGGAGTTGTTGCATTATTAAATAGTTCTTTTCTAACGGTCAAATCAAAAAGAAATGAACCTAATTTATTCGCTAGTAACTTAACCGCTTTGCTTCTATCTCTGGACTCACAAAGTTTACCGAAAGCTACAGAATTGGCAAAGCCAAAGAGTGAAGCTTTCGTTGACTGCATATTCTCCATTTATAAAAAGAAAAGACCTTCAAAGGGTTCATAATATAATTTATTTGTCCTATATAGACAATTAAAAACAAAAGACAAAATGATAAAAAACTAACTGATTTCGCCTTCAACTCAGCTGATACCTACTTCAAAAATTATTTTTTAGACGACCACATATGAAAGTAACATTATCGCGACAGCAGCCTACTACAGAAAGTTGCCAATTTCATACACTAGCACGATATTATATCGCACTAGTCATATCGTAACGGCACAAAGTTATTCAAATCACGGCCTGCTTAATTGTGTGACAAACATCACTTTGACGTCTGTCACACAATTCAGCAGACCTCGATTCAAATAATCCAGACGCTTTTTAATAATTGTACCAATAATAATATAACAATCAATTTTGCAAACGAGATAAAAACAATTCTTAAAAATAGAATTTACTTTGAGTGGTCGTCTAAAAAATAGTGTTCATAACTCGCCCGAAAGTGCAAATATCTGTGCTCGTGTTTTAGATCCACTCGGGCTTCGCTTCGCTACGTCCTCGTTTGTCTAATCAACACTCGCACGATATTTGCTACTTTCGACGCTTGTAATGAAAATAACTATTGTTCTGTAACTCTTTATTATAACCATATTTTTTTGTCAAGAATTCGTTTAATTTTGACTAATTTTAATAATCGTAAAAACTATTGGTTATATACCTAAAAATCATTTAGTCCCGAACAGGCCCACTTAGTAGTAACTTACCTATTATGCAGTCTTTCTTTACAGTGCTTTTTTTTTTATTATTGTAAAATATTATTTTTGTATTATATTAAATAAATAAAAATTGATCACCCACAGTATAGCTTGTTTTGAATTTTATTGCCTCTCTGTCTGGCTAATTAAAATATGATTGTTTAATTATACTTTACTGTAATAAAGGTATGTTGCTCTTTCTATATTTTATTCATTTGCAAGTTATGAAAACTTATGAGCTGTCTAGCAATTTGAAACTCGTATCTGTAGGGTTAGGTTGTTACACTGTTGATAAATTTAACCATTGTATGGCAAACGCTCGATTCTAACAAATGACATATAACCTCAATATATTTAACTCCCAACAAAGCTGTTCGAAACCAACAATCAAGCAGTTCACCTCAGGTAAATTATTACAATACTTATGAGATTCAAGTAGTTTGGCTATCCTGGAATTTGTTCTTCAAGTGCAAAAGGACGTCAAATCGCATTTGTTTTTCTTCCAAGGAACGCTGATCCCGCTTCAGCGAAAGGACGCCAAGCTTGTATTTGTTTCCTGGAAAGATTTCAGCTGCTGCTGCCTGTCTCTGGATCACAGACCAGAACTCGTCTAGGTGCTGCACCTTGCTGTCCGCTTCCCGCAGCTCCAAATCTTGTTGAATCTTGACTCGAAAGACGACCTGGCACAGGCCACAGTTGGAAAGGACACCAAGCCCATATATGTTTCCTGGTGATATTTCAGCTGCTGCTGCCTGCCTCTGCATCACGAACCAAGCCTCCTCTAGGTTCTGCACCTTCCTGTCCGCTTCTCGCAGCTCCCAATCTTGTTGAATTTTAGCTTTGAAGACAATCTCACACAGGCTAAGTGTCTAATTTACTCTGGAACTGCACTCCGGAATACTGCCAATTTAACCACAACTAACCTCCGCACACAGGGCAATTAATAAAATGCACAACTGGGCACAAAATATCTATTTTTATCAACAAAACTTATCAAGGCTTGGCTTCTCCCAACAAACAATAACAAACGACTCTCTAGGTCACCATAGCAATATAATTACAATTTTTTATCTGTAAGTGTACATTCTTTAATCTTAACTTTTAATTGTTTTTGTAAATGTCATTCAGGAAACTGTAACCTCGCAATTGGTTCCGCTTTTAGTTAATAAACACTGATTCGCAAGCTACTAGCACATTCTTGTAGTCTTCAGTAATTCTCAGGTTGCTTCTTATATACTCTTTGCATTAATCTGTGCCTTCTTAAACTGCTTTATAACCATTTAGCTGCGTCATCGATTGTTGGCATTTCGATATGAAAGCAAACGCTGTATTAAAGCTTCAAAACACCTTTGTACTAAAGCGATTTCATTATCGTGTCCTGACGTTGCACAATTAATCTGTCAGTCATCATAAACTTAGCTACATTTGACATATTGAGCACAAATTTGAATACAAGCCCATCGCAACTCTGACAATACTGTTTTATACAATTACTAATCTCCGTTAATTAATTACAGTTATTGCTAATCATGTTTTATGTAATTATCAATGTTTACTAGTGACTCTTACTGTTGCAATAAATACAATACCAATTGTGGGGCTATTTGAATCTATCATTAACATTCGTAAGTTAGCAAAGCAACCAGAATTGCTGTAAGCATCATACCATTACAGTATATTAGTAGTGGTGCAAATAAGATAAAAGAAAAAGTGGTAGATAAATCAAATGGGTCATACATTCAAGCTGAAAACTTTATTTAAAGTTGTTATACAATTGTTACGACTACACATCGCCTGAGTTTTCTTGCTTCTTTAAGTTTGTACATGTTATTGCAAAGCACCTATTTGACATTTAAATGATTCAACATTAAAAATAAAACCTCTAAAAAACGTTACAAAAATATTGCATCGTCTACTTGAATATTAAGTCATAGTAGCCTTAGGTAACTGCATCTGGTCTATCTACATAACTAGGTAAGTATCAAGGTCCTGCTGTCGTATACATAGTGCTACAAATACCTTTGCAAACCAGTTGTTCCTAAATACCCAGTGGTTTAGAAATAGCACTTTGTGAACTACCCTTCAAACGGAAACTAAATTGATTTTGCAAGTACAAGGAACTAATGCATTTGTGCATCTTATGTTAAAAATCTCCAAACATTTACGCAATTTTATTAGATGCAACATCTTAACAAACAATTACAATCAATAGCGTGATAGTGGAAATAAGCAACCAAGTTATTTAGAAATTTGTTTTGATAGTAACAGATTATTATTAAAGGTTATGTGATACTACACACATTTAATGTATACAAAATAATTTATGGACAGTTAAAATATTGTGTTACATTTTCGTAACTATACTATGTATAACAGAACTAAACCAGTGAAATGTGATGCATGTTGTCATGAACCTGGAACTAAAACATTATTTTATAAGTACAAATTTACAATTTCTGCGATTCATTTTTTGTTAATACTGTAGGACAAGTGTTCCTTCAAGCTCATGAGTATTACACAATTAAATAACTTACGAAATTAAAGCAAAATTTTCCAGATCTATACAAAATTTCAAACTTATATATAAACAAACTTATAAACTTAATAGTAATCTGTCATTAAAAAAAAATATAAAAACCTAAAATCTATCTATAAGTATCTAATCCTCGGTTTGTGCTACTGAATCTTGGAAAACCTGGAAAACAGTTACGACATGTGTTGCATCATCGAATTTACAAGATACATATAGCTCTGCTATGCGGAAGACATAGCTCGTGTTTTCCATTCTCTCCCTCAGGTACACGGAGCGTGGATCTTCTTGAAGTACGTTTGTAATTATATTCTTCTTTTGTTCTCCCTGCAAAATATGTACTCTAATGTAGTTACAAATTTTCATTTATATTTAGTTTCTGCATGCACTTGTTATTCATAGAGAAGTTGATTATGTGATCCTAATACAATTCAAAATTTACGGTTTTACAATATCAAAATGAAACAAATGAGACTGCTTAAATCAAGATAACGAGAAAGAACAAGCAATAGAAGGTGTACGGGAAATTGGTGAAAGAAGCTAAATCTCAAGTAGGAGCTAGAATCTTCAAGGGTCGAGAAGGCCCGAAGAATATTAAAATAACACGTTATTTATGAGAAATGGTACCACAAAAGTACATACGTACGTGAAAGGAATAAGTATAACTGCTGTATTGATGACCAATTTCTGTAGAAACAGGCAATTAATTGTTACGGTATCAAAATGACTTAACGACACCCACGCGGTGTGAGTATCGCACTAATAGTTAAGTCCGGGAAAAGGTGGCACGCTTGCCCTGAGATCTGACAAAACAGGCCAAGGGCCTCGGCTGATGCGCTCAGGGAGATGGGCGTGGTCCAAACGGTACGTCGTAGGGCAAGCGTGGCGTGACATATATAGGGTAAGTCGAAATAAAAGGGCGCCACCAGATCTGTCTTTATATCTCGTACAACCGGACCTGGACGGTTGGACGGGCCGAGAAGTACACAAGGTACTACGTTAGGAAGGTACTCGAGAAGCTTTAAACCTCGAATTACAATTTTGGGAAAAATACTTTAATACCTATTTCAGGTCTAGAAAGAGGAAGAACTCGGCCTCACAATCCTCGTCGTCACTGCAGCGGGCGTTGTCAAACCTACCTGTGTCGCTCTATTGCTCAAGCTTCGCTTTACACAAATCTGTACACAAAAGGGCTTAACCTGAAAGAGCATGCATAGATTCGCCGCAATGACAAGGCCTTTGTTCAAATACTCATCTATTGATCTGAATGATTAGGGTCATTTACACAAGTTTACGCTAAGTTAAGTTAAATTCTAGGCCCCCAGCTGGAGTGGCGCGTTATCACTAATACAAACTCATTAATTAGTAGAGGTAATACTGTAGGTTTAGGCCATACATATAGCAACTTACTAGATTAAACTGACTGCGGCCAGCTTTCGTTAATTAGGCGGCTACGGAATACGAATAGAGGCCTTACATGTCCAAATAGTTAGTCATTAACACAACCAACCCGATTATATGAATTAGGCGGTCACAAAATGCAAATTGAGGCTATACTGGCGTTAATTAGTGAATTATTAATGAACTGCGGTCGGAAGGCGTGAATTATACGGCTACAGAACATAAATGGAGGCCTTGCGTATACAAACAGTTCGTTATTAACAAGTACGGCCAGATGATATTAAATAAGCAGTCACTACATGCAAAATGGGGCCATACTGGCGTTAATTAGTGAATTATTAAAGAATGCAGCCAGAATGCGTGAATTAAACGGCTACATAACATAAATGGAGGCCTTGCGTATACAAACAGTTCGTTATTAACAAGTACGGCCAGGTTATATTAAATAAGCAGTCACTACATGCAAAAATGGGGCCAGACTGGCGTTAATTAGTGAATCATTAAGGAATGCAGCCAGAATGCGTGAATTAAACGGCTACATTAACATAAATTGAGGCCTTGCGTATACAAACAGTTCGTTATTAACAAGTACGGCCAGATGATATTAAATAAGCAGTCACTACATGCAAAATGGGGCCATACTGGCGTTAATTAGTGAATTATTAAAGAATGCAGCCAGAATGCGTGAATTAAACGGCTACATAACATAAATGGAGGCCTTGCGTATACAAACAGTTCGTTATTAACAAGTACGGCCAGGTTATATTAAATAAGCAGTCACTACATGCAAAAATGGGGCCATACTGGCGTTAATTAGTGAATCATTAAGGAATGCAGCCAGAATGCGTGAATTAAACGGCTACATTAACATAAATTGAGGCCTTGCGTATACAAACAGTTCGTTATTAACAAGTACGGCCGGATTATATTAAATAAGCAGTCACTGTATGCAAAATGGGGCCAGACTGGCGTTAATTAGTGAATCATTAAGGAATTGCGGTCAGAATGCGTGAGTCTAGCGGTCGCTATAAGCGCAAATTACATGTTCACATTGCTACCTGTGTACATGGAAGCTAGCCAAGCTTGAGCATTGCGACGACGTCAGCCAGCATCGCCTGTTGCGAACGATTCGGAAACGGGAGCGTGGGCGTTAAAGCTGCATTGGCGGGAAAGTCCAGAAGACTGTAATGGCGGCCTTCTATGGCTACGGAACGTTGGAGCCTACCGTTTGGAAGCTCTGCGGGATAGATCCCCTGTTAGGGAAGAATCGGCCTACACACACACGGCCTTACGACAGAAGAACAGAGCTCTCAGTTACCATGACCACACCAAAGCACCTCACGTCCCTTATGCCACCACGACCGTTTCGAGACTCACTCCTTGCACGAAAACACGGTAAACGAAAATAGCCTTCGCGGCAACGGTATATTAACAAACACAAGAAACCAAAGTCACAAAATTAGCGGTATTAACAGGACAACATCGGGCGAAATCCACGTCACATTCTCGCACAAGCACAAACCGTTAAACAAAGTCAAATCGTACGGCACAGCGGAAACAAACACCAAACAAGGCCTAACAAGACGGCCGCCCCCGCAGGGGGGGGGGGGACCAACCTGCCTTCAAACGTCTGTACTCTCGTGCGAACTTAAACTGACTGCCCTAAGCAACGCTGACCTCAATTCCAAAACGACGCTTTCTAAATCGCCAAAATGCGCGTCATCAAGCGACCAATGGGAAGGCGACATATTCGGCAGTTCAAACCGGTATAGCTTACGCCCAGACAACACGTGTGGTATAAAGGATGTTCTGAAATGGCTATATAGGGCGGACTGCGCTAATCAAGACAAGAAGAGCTAGTATTTGTGATGAGGAGTTTAAATGCTGGGAAAGGGTTTGAAATATAGCTAAGCTGCCCAAAGGGCATGAATGGTTAACTATAGTACGTTACGCTACTCAAAATGACCTGACATAATATCCGTATAAGGGGCACCTGTTCAAATTACAAGCTGAGGAATTCGGTTGTTTTCTATTTAAAAAATAAAATTTGGATAAGATGCACTCTTGATTATAATTGACTGTCCCCTGAAGTCCATTATAAGCGAGGTCAACTGTATTTCCAAAAGTAAAATGTAGTTAGGGTCAGCTTTTTCATAGCAATTTAAAATTAGAGTTCATACTTTGAAGCAAGCCTCTCCTCATTCAGTCATTCATTACCTTTAGCCTCTTTTACTTTTTTATGTCGCAGGCCATCAATATCGCGCGAGAAATGCAATGGAGGTAACGGAACGCACACAGCTAACACTACGCTCCCCTATGAAAATGTTCGGGAAATAATTATGGAAAAGCTAGAAATGGATTTAATCGCTTTAGTTAGGGTCTAGAATGAACATATCAATTTTCCCCCTCGAAAGACCTGAGCGTTGGCCGCGATTTTGAAAAAAAGGAGCAAACTTAGAGTTTTTCGTCAATATATTCGTTTATGTTAGCCTGAAAGTAAAATCACCTATCACCAATATCAAAGATAATTGAAGCCTCTACGAAAAGGGTATTTTGTACTTTTTTGCTAAGACTTATAATTTGGAAGCAATATCCGTATATCCGTGAGAAGTGTGTTATTTTCGCGCAACCGCACGAAGCTGCGGGTTTCGCACGCCGTATTTCGTTTTCTATGTTAAATAAGACGTTGTTCCAGTATTTTAACAAAACCAACACACTTTTGAAACCATTTTTCGGCGTCGCTCGAATGTTTTCTCCATATACCAATTACTTCAGGACTAGCCTGTATATTGTTTTCGAATAATAATCAAATTGTATTTCGAATTATTTCAATTTATTAGTTCGCTCATTTCGTACCGATTCTGGAAAGCCCCACAAACATTCGCTGACTTGCCTTCAAAGGCCCAGCTTGCAGCTGCTCTCATTTTGATTGTCCGCATGCGAAGGCATTATATTTTCGTTCCTCAAACAAGCCACTTGCTTGCGAGGATTTTCTTCGTGCTAATTACGCCACGACGATTGTGTTTGAAAGCTGAAAATTGAGTTCAGGTACGATGGGTTTTTCTTTCGGTTATCCTCATATTAATTGCATTTCTTTAGCTTTTACCAGGAATTATTTTCGCCTGGAACTCACAAATTTCAACCAAGAATTATTTTTTATCCGGAAATCTTCTCCTGGAAGTAACCATTTTCGCCTGATAATTTTACACTTGGAGGCCAGCTTCCCGTCACAATTTTAAACGGCCGTCAGCTATCTTCAGCGTCGATGCTGCAATCTGGTCTGCTTTTGGTCAAGCCGCCACATCGCGTTAAGAATAATTCTGCCAACTAACCTGTGTAGCAACCCCTCGACTGCACTGCCACTTAAGACGTACAGGACCCCAGAGGTTAGTGCTTTCGGTTGTTAATACAGCTACGTTAATTGTGAACAGTTGCCGTGCTCTTCAAGCATACCCGGGCTGGTTATACCAGTACTTCAATTTGTTTCCCATTGAGTAGAACATTCACTGTTATTTAATTAAAGATAGCTTTGAATTTTTATGTGCACTTTACGCCTTTTTTATGAAAGGAGCACCCACGTTTTTTTTGCTTATACAGCCTAGACAGAATTTTTTTTTATAAATGACAGCGATATGCATATCACTCGATTTACCTTGCTATTTCAATTAAATTAACGACCCACAAAGGGGTTATTTGTATTAACGCGTGTAGCAACCTTTAGTTTGTTTGCTTGTATTATTGCAAATTTGGAATAAACTCCATATTGCGTAAATCAGTTATTGACTGCAAGATTATTTAATATTTAATAAACTTTGATTACTTGTTCATTTATTTTAATCGAAACCATCTGGTTTCTGGTGCCCAACCATATATTTTTTTAAGACTTTACAGGGGTGCATAGCTGGTGATTTGAACCCACGACCATATCGCCGATTGAGTTAGCTCGCCCATCGCGGTAAGTGTACGAAATTTTTCAGAGCTTCCGTGTTGCACGCGCAGCAAGAAGGTTGATCTGCGGTTTTGGCTACCATCGTTAATGATTTAATTAATTAACCGCAGGTCAGCTTCTTTGTTGTGTCACTTTTCAGTGAATATATCAATATTTCTTACCGGTTCTCAGTCGCTTTTCCACACTACCATCAGTTCTTCTAAGTTAATTTCCTTCATTTCGAAGTTGATGGTCGGCAGAGTTCTTTCTCTTGATCGGTCTTCTTACTTTTGCTATATTGCTCGTGTATTTTGCCGTCATTTGTTGACTCGTAAGGTACTTTACTGTCGTCGGATGTGAAGTGCTCCAATTGAATGTCAAATTTCGGTGTCATCACTGAGTTTATCTAAAATGTTGTGGATATTTGTACACGATTGTCCCCAACAATTGTAACAAATAGTAGAACATCCAAGCTCAACTTTCCGACAACGGCAGGCCGCTTTACATCCTTTTGTGCAAGATATGGACTTTAAAAGCGACGGCAGAGCTGGTTCCTTAGTTGAGGTAATTGGAAGAAGGCCGTCTTTGGTCTTCTTCCAGCCCCAATCTAGCGGGGTTTTGTAGTTGCCGTACCATTCCATAAGGAATGCTGACGTGCAGCTGCCTGAATAGGTGGAAAAAAAGCCAGATTGAAAGAAGATTTAGACAGGGAGCTGGCAAATAGTTGGAATCTCAGGTTATCTAACGAATTTTGATCACTCTTGGCTGTGTAAAGAGCTGTAATAAACTGCTGTCCTGCGGCATCAATTCCATCCGGAGTCGCATCTGGATTCTTGAAAATCTGCACGGTTGTCTGCAAATTTCTGTCTTTCTCCAATATCTTAACGAACTTTAATTTCCTCTACCTGAACAATGCGGAGGTGGTGTCGCAGCCACTGAACGCGTGTAAAAACAAGATGTTATTTCTAACTTCGTTGTCGATTTTAAACTACTTGGGGAATATATTCTCAAGTCCGTTTTACCTTTGTTCGGTTTCATAAAGTAAATGTTTGCACTGGGTGGTGCTAGTGCTGTTAGTAGCACCAACAGGTGCCTACTGCCACAACACAATCGTAGTCATGTGGCATATCAATCGCGGTATTGACACTAAGGCAGTCCACATCTTGGTTAGCTTGTTTCACGACGAATCCCGCTGATTATAGTTTTTTGCGTAACATGAAGATAAGCTGGCTTTTATTTTTATCGTTGGATAGAAATGTTTCTTGTGGCATAGTGGCCGTCATCAACTCACTGAACAGTACATCAGCGGTAATATGCTTGTTTAATTGACGGAGACATTCGGCCGATTTAGTACTTACTTGCGGCAGCTTTTTCATACCCGTCAAAAACTATTATGCTATTTTGTTTGTAATATCTTTTAACGTATTCCACGTACTTAGACATGATCGAAGAGAACGTTTCGTTTTGATGTCATATGACACGATGCAGAAGAAACCCGCCATCCACAATGTGAATTCCATTTTCAAAATTTACTTCATCGGATATAGGAGAGAACAATTCATAAAAAACAGATTTTCTTGTTTTTCGCATCCCTAATGCTTCAAAGAGAGAGAGTGGATAGAGAGCCAATTCAAATTCAAAGTACTGTTGCAATTCGTTGTACTAGTCGTCTATTCGGATTTTGGAGTTAGCTGCCCGAAGAGGCATCACTCTCCCTTTTCACTGAAACTTTACGTTATCGAAGCTGCTGCCAATTATATTTGTCATTGAAGACGTGCCGATCTCGTATGCTTTGTAGCAGTTAATTTTTTCGTCTACTTGTACTCATGTACTGATCGACATGATGTTGACTTCAACTGGAAAGGGAGCGTGAGACAGGAACCAATCTGAAAACCTTTGAAGGTCTGCGTCATCCCTTGATATACGCGAAACTCTAGCATCTACATGTTGTTCTGTAGTAACGAATGATACTCTGCAAAATCCCTCAATTTGTTCCGATACATCCAGGAGAATTGGTGCTGCAAGAATCCATTTGATGAGCACACTATCTGCGATACCTCTTCCGTGAGTCAAGCCACCAGTGCTCTTCATCGATCTCATGAGGGTTTGCTCGATAGTCATATCCGACCATATCCCGCACCATTTCTCAGAGCATCGGATCGTAAACAACCCACTCGATACAAATCGTTCGTAATCCATGAACACAGTCTGGATTCAAGATTAAACATATCCTGAAGGTATCAGTAAATGTGTTGTACAATGTACAGTCGTGTTCAAGAATGTGTTGTACACAGAAACACAGACTGTATCATTGATTAGGTAAACCTGAATGTATACTTTCAAAATATTTGTATACAGGGAGTTTATTATAACGCACAATATGTGTAAATGTGTTTATTTTAAAATGCAATATGGAAACGTTACTGAGTATGTAAAAACATAATATTGTAACGATCCTGGGGCCAGGCCGTTGCCCCAAATATATGATAATATGACTCAGCGTCCCGTGCGACAGCCTTGCGGAACGACCTTGGAGCCGGCTGCATGAGACGCGTGAGTCAGCCTTTCAGAACATTCCAGAACGACCTTGCGCGCGAACACGTCAGCGTCGCTGGATTAATCGAGCAAGGTCTGGACGTTTCTAGGATGACTCACCCGGCGTGTATATAAACCGGTGCAGTGGGAAAAATCGACAGTTCTCATCAGACTCGAAGCGCGCGTGATATAAACGAACCGTGTGAAATAAATAACAAATAAAGACAACCATATAAATCCTTACTGTTAAGCTGTATATAAATAATTATTAAATAAGTGTATCGTTGTTAGAAATAGTGCCTGTAGTTTATAAGTAATTCTGCCTTCATAATTCTTGTATATTTAAATAATCATAATTAATCATAGCCCAAAAAGATCGTGAACGACTTATACACATGGTTTGGCGTACCCTTAGAAACCAATAGTAACAATCAAGTCTTCATGGAAACGGGAATACCACATTGTGCATTAAAATAAATTCACTGTATACAACATTTGTTTTGAACTTCGTATAATGAATTCATATTCACCAAACACAAATGCTGTACAACACTTTAATGAACATGACTGTACGTATACACCTACCAATACCTATTATGTGAATTAAAACGTTCATATCAACAGAGAATTGGTGGACCTCCTGGAACGTTTTATTTCTAACAGTGTACCACACTTCTCGCAGCTATTGCTTCCAAAATATAAGTTTTAGCACGAAAAGTATAAAGGACATTTTTTGCAGATGGAAAACCCAGGGCGTTGAAGATTATTTGCAGCAACTCAGAAATAGTCAAAAAAGCTCTCCGCTCCAAACAAAAATTAAAATTACAGTCATGTGCATACAAAATTGCATATGACTCAACAAAAATGCAACAAGCTGCTTACAAAGCAGCTTGGGAGGAACTTTTGCATAGGAAAGCTGAAGGTGAGGATGTAGTCATTAAGTTTAAAAAAGGCATACCAGTGGTAGTTACCAAAAAACCGAGCAATCAGGAAAACTAAATAATACCCCATTAACTGTTTACTACCAAAATGTTAGCGGCCTTCGCACTAAGCTAGAAAGTCTGAAATTGGCTGTGAATAGTTCCTCCTATGATATTATAATATTGGTTGAAAGCAATTTATGTAGTGATTTTTTGGACAGCGAGTTGGAGTGCATTGATTTTAATTTATTCCGTTTTGATAGATCATGTCTTACAAGTGAAAAATCCAGTGGGGGTGGCATACTAATGTATATACGAAAGTCAATAGACTCGAAGAGGATTCAGATAAACCAGATGAATGTTGAGCAGCTGTTTGTTGCTTGTAGTTTTAAGGGATGTAAATATATAGTTGCTGGTTTATACATACCACCTAATATGCCTAAGTTATATTATATTGTGCATTGTGAGACAGTGGAGTATGTGCTACAAACCTACAATTCTCAGAAAATTTACATCTTTGGTGACTACAATTTACCGGAAGCTCATTGGTCAAATGATGGGTACGGAGTTCGCGTTGAATGTCCCGGCATGTCTCACGCAATTGGTTTAGCACAGTAATTTGGTTTCTTACAACTATTTCAGTTAATAAACATACCTAACGGAAGAAATGTGTTCTTAGACCTTATGTTTTCAAATGATAGTAGTGCAGAGATAAGCTTAGCTAAGGACCCAATCTTAGACAATAGTCTTCATCATATTAGTTACCAATGTATTATACTTATAAGCAAGAAAAATCAAGTATCCAAAAGCCTTTTTTTTCAAGATTTTTATTATGATTTTAAAAATGCAAATTTTATGGGCATCAACAATTTTTTAGCAGGTATAAATTGGGAGCAGTGCCTGTCTCATAATGATATTAATTCAGCATTAGAATCTTTTTATGAAATTTTGGGGATGGCAATTGCTCTTTTTGTACCTTTGAAGAAATACTGTACAAGCACATACCCACGGTGGTTTTTACCACAATTGCGTAATTTAACTTTTCAGAAAAAAAAGGCTCACAAAGCTTATATTATGTCTAAATCACCTACTGATTACCTAGAGTTTTCTAGGCTGCGTTTGGAATGTAAAAGAGTCAGGGAAGTTTGTTGGTCTCAGTATATGACTAATGTTGATAATGAATTCAAAACAAACCCAAAATATTTTTGGAAGTATGTTCGTGACTTAAAATCAACTCATGCCCTTCCTCATTCAATGTATTATAATGACCAGTCAGCAGATAATGGGCAAGACATTGTAAACTTATTTAAAAAATATTTTGAAACAGTTTACTCTCCGGGCAGCCTGGATGATTTGATTTTCAGTGTGCGCGATAGTTATAATTATAATGAATCTTTCAACTATACACACATTTCTATGGAAGCGATCTTTAACAAGATATGTAGGCTACCTGATAAAAATACTTTAGGTCCTGATGGAATTCCAAATATTGTATTAAAGAGCTCTATATGCACCCTTGTTAAACCATTACATATCTTGTTTAATAAGTCCTTACAAACATCAACTTTTCCTGACAAATGGAAAAACAGCTTTATAGTGTCGATTTATAAAAATGGGGAGAAATCTGATGTTACAAACTATAGAAGTGTGTGTATACAATCATCAATTCCCAAACTTTTTGATAGCTTAGTAAGCGATCAGTTAAAATGGCTATGCCGTGCCCTAGTTAATAAAGATCAGCATGGGTTCTGCTCTGGTCGGTCTACCCTAACAAACTTATTAGTATATCAAACCAAATTAATTGAGGCTTTTGAGGATTTTAAACAAGTTGACGCAATATATACAGATTTCTCCAAAGCGTTTGATCGGGTAGACCACCATCTACTATTAAAACGCCTTTTTACCATGGGTTTTGGCATGATGTCAGTCAAATGGACCACTAGTTTCTTGTCGGGTCACCAGCAGAAGGTAAAAATTGGTTCTTATCTATCTGATTCAATTATAGTCACCTCAGGAGTTCCCCAAGGGGGTCACTGCTCTCCATTATTATTTAACTTATTTATTAATACTATTTTTGGATGTTTTCTGAACAGTGACGGCCTGGCGTTTGCAGATGATTTCAAAGCTTACAGGATTATATGTAGTCTTGATGATCAAAAACTTCTGCAGGATGATCTTGACAGGTTGACTAGCTGGTGTATAGAAAATAAGCTCAATCTGAACATTTCAAAATGTTGTCGTATTAGTTTTTTTAAAGGTAAAAGAAAATTTGACACCTCTTATGCAATAAATGGTGAGACTCTGAACTATGTGTCAAAAGTCAAAGATCTAGGGATCATTATTGATGAAAATTTAACATTTATTGAACATATAAATAATGTCACTGTAAAATCTTCTAAAATGCTAGGTTTCGTTGTAAGACACTGCAAACATTTTTCTATTGATACTTTAAGAGGCATTTATTGCTCTATTGTCAGATCTAAACTCGAATATGGCTCAATAATATGGTCACCTTATCAGGGAGTGCATAAAGCAACAATTGAACAAATACAACATAAATTTCTGAGATTTTGTGCATTCAGGTTAAAAATTGTTATTGCTGATCATGACTATTCTTGCATTGAGAGTCAATTAAAGTTAAATGCACTCTCTGTTCGTAGAGATTATGCTGGAATGCGCTTCATTTATAATATAGTAAATAGGAATATCAATTGCGCTGATCTGTTAGAATGTATAAATGTAGAAGTACCAATTAGAAATAGAAGAGGTGATTTTATATCATTTTACATTGCATTTCATCGTACGACCTATGGTCAAAATTCGCCTATAGATCGCTACTGTAAGTTAATAAATGATAACCACCTGGAAATATTCGATGTACCTTTAGGTCATTTTAGAGTGCAACTAAATAGGATAGCTACTTAGTTATTTACTTGTTTGTAATGAGGTTGATTTTTATTTATAGATCTTAAGACATAACTATATTTTTGTATATTGTAAAACTGTTAATGGGGTTTTCCCGTCAATAAATAAATAAATAAATAAATAAAAATAAATAAAATTCAATTATCTTTAATATTGATAATAGGTATTTTCACTGTCAGACCAACAGAAACGGCGATATTGGCGAGAAACTCCAATTTTGCTTTTTTCCAATATGGCGGCCAACGCTCAGGTCTTTCGAGGGGGAAAACTTAATATGTTCGTTCCAGACCTTGCAGCTTTCCTCTAATTATTTCATGAAAAAAACCTCTAGCGCCTGGCCTATCTGTACAAATAGCATTGAAAAAGCTAAAAAACGTGCGGGTGCACCATTTTTACTTCCTTTTACCGTAAAGGAAGTATTGGATTCACCCCAAAAATTCGAAATTGAGTTTTCAACAGATCTTCACGTTTTAGAGTCCCCTGATCCCAAAAAACATATTTTTTTTCATTGGTCTGTGTGTCTGTCTGTCTGTGTGTCTGTCTGTCTGTGTGTCTGTCTGTCTGTGTGTCTGTGAACAGAATATCTCAAAAACGAAAAGAGGTATGGCGTTGAAACTTCATATATAAGTTTTGTGTACTATGTAGATGAGACAGCAAGCTTTTTAAAAAATCGCATAACCGGAAGTAGGTGTTTACTCTTGTGATTTTTTAGTTTTTTTCGATTTTTTCAAAAACGGCTCTAACGATTTTTTCAGACTTTACATTTTTATTACATTTTTAATGTGCATTAACGTGAGATAGGTGATTTTCCAGTTGAATACTTCTAAAGTGGGTTTCTTTTGTTTTTTTTTCTATTTTTTTTATTAACTCCTATTTTAAATAGAACACCCGGTATATTATTACATTTTTGAATTCTGCTTAAGATTTTAGAGAAAATTTGTCTCTTCAACTAACGCTCTATTTTGTACCGTTTTTGTAGAATTCGTAATTTTTGAAAATTTTTGACAAATGCTTAAAAATTAAAAATTAAATATTTAACTAATTATAAGATCACTGTAAAAAGAAGTGTGTGAGTGTATCACACCAGATTTTTTCATCACCAATTTCCAAATGAGCCACAACTATGACAACAATGTATATTTTTATATAGGCTTGATGGCAATTGCAATGCAGATTCCAACCACATATGCTCCAATCACTTCATAGATTTTGAAAGAGATTTCAGATCAGCATTATTAAATTTGCCTCCAAAACAGAGGCGGATTAAGCGCCTGGCGAATCTGGCGGCCGCCAGGGGCCCCGAGCTTGATAGATCCCTCAGTAAAAATTGCCACAACAGAAAAAGCGAAAGTAGCAATATTTAATACTACATTCATCAAGTATAAAATACCAATCATAATTCCTAAGGACCGATGAATTGTTACAAATATCTTGAGAAACATTAAAAGTTGCAATTCAATCATTTTAAATAAATACGCACGCTCCTGAAATAGCGAATGCCGATTGCAGTCCTGAGGGCTCCTGTTAGCCTGCACCTGCAAGTCTGTAGCAGTGGCTGGTGCTGCAGTGTTGTAACAAGTCAACAGTACTGTGAAATTGTAGTGGTGTCTGGTGTAACTGGTGTATGCTCAAATTTCTGTGAGTTTTTGTGTCATTAGTCGTAAGTACGTATTAAATAGTAATAAGTAAACGTTTGAGGTTTAATTTCGCGATATAACTTGGGACAATAATATTATTGAAATATGGCAAAACAGTATCTTGGGTTTATTTTGTACGCCTTTGAAATTCCAGTATTTAGCATTAAGAATCGAATTTTTGTTTTTATATGTAGAAGTATGACCAAATAAACCTTATCAAAACTGGTAGAAATCAACATTTGTCAACGGCGGACACCCTAGGCTGCTAGTTAAATACAACGAATTTATTTGCATGAAATGCTTTTCTGTTGAGCTACGGCTGCCGCGTTGTGCAATGCCACTGTATTGTATTGTGTAGTCAAATGGTTTTCTCCCCATCAGGCTCCGCTGTTGTATGAGAATTTATTGTTATTTTTTAATGATATAGTAGTACACGGTAAAGAGTGTAATAGTTTACATTGCGATACTAACTGTAAGAAAATTAAGAGAGTTGTGAGTGGAAAGTATCTCGGGATTATTATCGATCAACACCTGCGATGGGGTGAGCACATAAATAAATTAGTAAAAAAACTGCGCTATTTCACTTTTGCATTCAACAGACTCAAAACAATAGTAAACACCTCTATGCTAAAAGTGGTATACAATGCTTTGTTTGTCTCAATTATGAGATATGGGATCATCGGTTGGGGTGGGGCAGCGGAAAATGCGATTAGTCCTTTGGATGCATTAAATAGGAAAATACTAAAGATTATGTATGGAAAAGACAGACTCTTCCCGACAAATCAGTTGCACAAGGAGACAGAAGCGTATGATGTTCGGCAGCTATTTTGTAATGCTGTGTTGAAATTTTACATGAAAAATAGGCTCTTCAGGGTAGAGGTAGGAGAAAGAATGTTAAGGTCGCAATCACTTAACATGGTTGCTGTGCCGGAAATTAGAACCACGACTGGAAGAAGATGTCATGTATATGTAGGTCCAAAGATCTTAAACTCAGTGTCATGCGAGACGCGTAATGCAATTCTTCAATCGTGGGGAAACCCATGTAAAAAAATTATTGACCAAAAACTACGAGAGCTAGGTCCGAGGGGGGTAGCAGGACTGCTGAGAACTTCTTGGGAGTAGTGACGGGGTTGTGTCGCGCGCTCACAGGTGAAGTCGCGAGTCTCGAGAAATCAATTTGGAAACCCACACGCAGGCACCTAAGTGCCTTTGTGGTCAATCTGGAAATTGGAGGAGGCCCCCAAGACTGACTGCATCAGATCTGGGTGGTATATAGTTTTAATTGTTTATCGTTTTTATTGTATAAGATGTATGGAGTGATGTACATGAAAATGATAAATAAATATTATTATTAAAAAAAAAAAATAAATAAATAAATATTTGAACTTTTAGTACTTTATAGTTAAAACTCTAGGGAATATCACTATCTATTTTGTTTTACTGTTTGAAGAGTATTTCTTATAGTCCGGGAGCCAGTGACCGTTTAGAGTTAGTCATTTCACAAAAGCTGAAAATGTTTCCTAAGCTTTATTTGGTATCACTAGTAAGTGAATGGACCTCCAGCTGGCGCAGTTCCGGGGGTTGTAGCTGCGGCAGCCTCTCACACATGTAAAATAATAATAATAAATAATTTTAACAGACGTTGACAGAAAATACCTGATTTACGCCAACTAATTACCAATTATTTTGATAAATGCTATCGAACTTGAAAAGCAAGGCACGGCATATTTAAAAATTTCCAAGTTTTAAATTAGTATTTTAAAATAAAAATCGCATATAGAATATTATTATTGGTATCATTTGATGAGTAAACTGATACCGCAAAAGCTGACATTTGGTAAAATAATAGTTAAGTTAATAACTTAACCAAAAAAAGCATCCAGCTATATATTTAGTGGGGGAAAAGTGCCCAGCCGATGCACTGAAAGACGCTGCGCATCGGTATGCGCTTGGGCGCATTGTATCTTTGACTGCATCAGCTGGACCCTTTTCCCTCACTAAATATAAAGCTGGATATTTTTTTCGTTTAACTTATTCAATTAACTATTGTATTACCAAATTTCAGCTCTGACAGTATCAGATATCTATACTTTTCTCATTAAACACGTCCATGCAGTTATTATACTATCTCACAAGTTTTTGAATTTAAAGGGTTTAGTAAATATTTACACATTTAAATATTTATACATAACATAAACAGTAAATATGTGGACATTAAAATGCAAAAAGCAAATATTTACACATAAAAGTGCAAATAGTAAATATTTAGATAGCCACTTTGTATAATACTGAGCCAAGATTTAATGCAGCAGTTTTATGCTACACCGAATAGCCCAACCGACCGCCACAATTTTTTATTCCGTTTACCGAAGAATAATATCGACGGATCAGCTCTGCCTCCCTGTAAAATTGAGCTGCACCAACGCCAACATTGGCTGCGGACAACGTATATAGCAAATATTTGGGCACACGCTCATCTTCAGGTTCCAACGGCATTACATCCGACTGATTTTGGCTGGGAAGAGAAGGAGGAGAAATTTCATTTCAAATGGTTTTGAGGGTGAGCAGCTACCCTCTTCCCTTGGAGATATAACTATCGATGATGACAAAAAAGTACTGCAGGTTAAAATAATACTGATATATTTCTCTCTCATTTCATTACTTTTTTTCATTATTTCAATGTAAATTTGTGATTATTTTCTATTTAATTTTATCTATATAATTTTAATTGAAAAATAAAACTGAATAATATTTATAACAATTTTGTTAGCATGTAAACTTTTTTTATAATTCATAATCCGATTTGTGTTACAATTTTGCTCTTGCGTGTTATACGTTTTTATATTATTATCATCTATATCTTTTAATATATTATTATTATATATGTTTACAGATGATGTCAAAGATATTTCACAGATCGACATCAATTGCAGCGGTAACGAAATCGATAATTAGTTGGATGGCAATGAATCCGAAGAAGACCAAATCTAAAAAATTTGTTGATACATTACTTTATTAATTTACACGTATTAGTACACTATACCGGGTGTCCGTTCTCAAAGTCGAACATAGGCGATTAACATTGTATTGAAGGTTTCTGTCGATTCCTGCTCGCCAATTCAACTTACAGGGAAGGTAATAGTATCAATGAAAAGATAAAATTATTACGCATCAAATGATACCAATAATAATATTCTATATGCGATTTTTATTTTAAAATACTAATTTAAAACTTGGGAATTTTTAACCCGGGATTAGTCGCTAGGTTTCGTTTCGCGTCGTTGGTCGCGCGTGAGCGTTTCGCTCACAGCTGACATTTTGAATGTATACGTTGTGTTTTTTTCATAATTGGCAATTATTACTTTATAATCATAATGTGGCAATATCTGTTAACGTCATATCTTAAAATTAAAATAAAAAATTATTCATTGAATATACAAAACTTTATTTTTTACACCATGTGTAAATACAACTCAAATCTTTAAATTCAAATCCAAAAAAGATATAATATAAACTCTGCTTCGATCTCTAGTTTGTATCCGACTCATCCGAAACTTGTAAACAATTAGGGCAGCTATATGTGATATATTCCGTGCAAATGGCTCCTTGGCAAGATCGCAAAATCAAAAATGTTTAGAACAAATACAAAAATATAAAAGTAAACGTGGTTAGTCGCGTAATGAGCGATTTGCTCACACTAGCGCTCGCACCTACCAAACTGCTTGTCACAATTGCACTGTGTCTTGTTTTTTTATGAAATAATACCACTAGCCGGTGCTTGACGAATAGGATGAGGATTAAAAAAATTGGCGGGACCATACCTGCCATTGCACTAACATGGCGAATTAATTTGTAAAAACGTGAGGGAATCGCTCATGTAGCGACCAATGCCGGGTTAAATATGCCGTGCCTTGCTTTTCAAGTTCAATAGCATTTGTCAAAAAAATTGATAATTAGTTGGCGTAAATCAGGTATTTTCTGTCAACGTCTGTTAAAATTATTTATTATTTTACGTCTTACGTGCGTGGGAGGATGCCGCAGCTACACCCCCCGGAAGTGCGCCAGCTGGAGGTCCATTCACTTACTAGTGATACCAAATAAAGCTTAGGAAACATTTTCAGCTTTTGTGGTTTTGGTCATTAAAAAAGGTCACTGGCTCCCGGACTATTATAGAAATAAATCGTCGAATTTCACATTCAAAAATGCACTTTATTTACTTTATTTTAATCAAAACTGTGATTTATAAACTAAATTTTATATAAGGTAGTGCCCTTCCTTGAATCTGTCTGCTTATTTTCGTATATTGCAGTATTAATTTGGTTCAGTATTAATTGTAGTGTCTGTTCTTAAGTGAAGTCATAATAATTGCAATTTTAGGTTACATTTCTCGAGAGTAAATCCCCACCTTAAGTATAATTTCTTCAAAACGAATAAACAACTAACCTCGCTTCCTAACTGTTGCAGCTGAAGTAGTGCCCTCTGTTTGAAATGAACAGTTAGTGTAGAAACTGGAGGCTGATCTATCCAAGTGGGCACTCGGATTTGCCTTTGGGGCGTACTTATTTGCGGTAAACTGCTTGCAGTTGCAGACTGATGTGGGGTTTCCTCCTCTTCCCCATCTGGAGCTTCTCTTTCGCCAATTCTAGATACCGACCTAACAAAGTTTATTTTTTAAACACAAATCAAGATTATGGTAATATGCAACTTTACCTTGATTCATGGTACGTATCTTCCAAGTTCACATTTGCATTAGCACGAGTGACAGAGCTGGCACCAATAACTGCCTGCTCCCTTTCTCCATTCTCCTCCCCATCCATGACTCGGACATTCAAATTGTCTTGTAGGTCTTGCGAGTGAGAATCGTTCAAGCTTAAACTATTTAAGCTCGACACGTTCATAAGAGAGTCGGTTTCCCGTAGGCTCAGATCTGACAAATTTGAAATTTCTCCGATACTGTCGTCGAAAGGAATACTCAACGTGGGATTGTCGTACTGTGGGATGTACGGCTTTATATCCAAAACTGGCGTCTGATCAATCATATCTACTCCACTAAAATATATTGTACTCTCCATAATTCGATCAATTTTCACCAACGAAAGTCCTATTGGACACGGTCGATGTGGCGATCTTGTAGCAAATACGCCAGTACGTAAGCCGTTGAGACGAGGCGGAGCTACCTTTGCCCGTGTATGATTTGAATCGTTCTTGTGGAAGTGAAAAAGTATCCTGTTTGAGTTCAGTTCAGTTTTTAATCAGTTCAACTTGCCCATAAAGAAAGTTACTTACCACATATGTGAGAATTCTTGTAAACCTTCCAATGCATGTTCGGGGTTAGTAAAAATACTATTATTAAGAGTAAGTTTAGCAATCATATCTGAGCAAATGCCTGGCTGCCTCGGAGTACCCCTTTTTTCTGGAAAATGTGTATAAATCATACCGATGTACTGTAATGGTAAATCGACGTGATTGCTTTGGGTTTCCGTTGCAGCGGCAATGTTTGTAGAACCAAGCTGTCTGTTTCTACATTCTAAGCAACGCCAGTTTTCTAGCTGGTGGCGTATTTCATCACAGTCTTTGCGATATGTGTGTTTTAATGCCTTGAGCTGCAGCCTGTAATAAAATTCTAAGGTTAGGTTCAACTTCTTACGTCTTATTGCGATAAAACGATTACCTGAGGTTGCTGATTTCATTCCTCGCTACTGATAGTTGATTTTTCAAGAAAACAACGTCTTCCGACCCATTTTCGTTATCGAAGTCCGTCATTTTTCAAGTAGTATTTCAAAATTTGACGTTTCTGGTTGACAAGTAAAACACGAGCGAGCAACAATTGACGGGCGCGATGCTGTCCGAGCCTTGCCGAAGTTAAAGTTTTCCACCAATCAAATTCGTACTATTATCATATTGTTGTCCAGTTTATCGTCGAACGCGCGAACGGTAGGTTGATATAATACGAATTCTTTGGCGCTGTTCTTACGCCAAAATAAAATTTATCGAATTGAGATAAGCATGTCCTTCTATTAATAATTTTTAATATGGACTAAAAGCGACCCCAAGTCGGATCGTGAGTGGTTTTTTTAGGAACTCTCGGAAGGTGCAAGTAGTAGGTACTGAATATTCGCGGCAACAATGGTCATTGTTGAACTAAACTTGGTGCTTTACCTTTGTGGTTGTAAAATGGAGTTAGTTTAAGTTCTTTTGTTGTGAAAACTGCTCGACGATGGTGGTCCAAGTGGTTGTTTTGGGAAAAATGGGGAAGAACTTAAAATGAAGCCATCAACGTTCTCGCTGTTTCTGCTTCTCTTCCTTCAAAGTGAGTGTTTTAATAAGTTTTCTGTTATTAAATAACGTTCCGGAAGCTCTCTGAACTTGTAATGGGGGCAATTAATTGTGTAAACTCTTGGAAGTTTGTTCCTAGTTCTGAAGGCAGACAAAGCTATATCTTTCGTTGGAGTTCAGCTAGTTCGTCCCTCTTTCTATGTTTCGGAAATAAATAATACACTATAGCTTGTGGGGTACTTTCTAAAGTAAACTTACTAAAATCATAATTGTGAAATTGCTTAACGCTTCTGAAAACCTGTATTACATTACAACAGCACTGCAACATGTAATCAATAAAGCAAATAATTTATTTTTAAATTTTCGGATTCTGCTTTTCTAATGTTTCCCCCGGTTTACCCCTTTTGCATTCCTGCATACCGCGTTTAAAATTCAAGCACGTATTTATTAAAATGTGGCATGTATTGGCGTGCAATAAATTGCATGTCCTGTCAGCTCTTCGGGTTTATTATTTATTCATGCCAATTATTAATTTTGATTATTGTGTGATATAAATATGCGGTTATCGTGTTGTGAATAATGACACCCTGACATATTTATTTCCAGATTTCTAGCATGTGCTATGTACAAAACACCTGTCGTTCTATTTTATTTATGAATCAATTACGGCTACGAACATATAACTGATTTTAAATTGATTTGCTGGGCATTTGTGTGTTTGAAATATGGTAGCTATTTTAATGTTGATACTAAAGAGGGTAATGTTAATTAAATGTCTTGGTTGGAGCATTAAAATCCTGAAGGAAAATTAATTAAATTTAATTCAAGGTACATTTTGCGATTACACCCATGGATGCATTATTTTTTTAGAGGTTAAATGTCAATATCAAAATTATATTAGCGTCCTCGCAGAAAATACTGATTAAGTATTTATAGAGATCAGGTTTTCCTGAAAGATTCAGGAATTAAACAATATAAAATTTGTTCTCAAAAGATACAAGGTGCACGTAATTTTTGGTTGATTTTGACCTTGTGTTTAGTAGGCAGAATTTAATATACCTGGAAATTTGCACATATCCCAGACCTAGTTCACAAATGAAGTAACAAAATTAATAAAAAAAAACGAATATAAATTATCGCATCACAAAAAAATATTCTAAAAACTAAATTTTTCATATTATTATAAGTGTTAGAGCTTGACAATAGTAAAAAGGACTATTATGAAGCGACATTTATTGCGGCCAACTACACTTGGCAATAACAAATCGAAACAAATGCATCTGTTCTGAAAAGACTAGAGACCTTTAAGAAGTTTTTTTTTGTGATGCGATAATTGTGTCCAGCAGTTTACATTTTTAGACTGGTGAGTAACTTTATAAACAAACCTATAAAAAGGTTGCAAGAAGCCCTACAATAAACAGCACAAAAGTGCAGTAATAAGATCAATGCTAATCTCTGATTGTATCTTTGCCAAATAAAAGTAGGTACTATTTGCGAATTGTAGTCGTTTTTGTTGAATAACTTTTTGGGTTAACTGTTTTTAATGGAAGTTTTTATAAACTTTTTCCGCTGAAAATGATTATATCGTTGATATAATGGGTTTTTGTTTTGTAATAGGACGTTTTCCTGTCTAATGAGTAGGTACTTATGTGCTATTATTATGAAATGTATTTGACCAATGAAAGTACATATTAATTAAAGAAAAATCTAATATAACATCAAAATATTGGGTTTTAAAATTATATTCTGCTTCATATAATTTTCTTTGAAGGAATTGAGGTTGATAGATGCTGATTTATAGACCGAGAGACAATTCGAACAAATTGCTTCTTCTTAACAACCCTTTTCCTTGAATTTTCTGTAAATCCCAATTGTGTCCGATTATTTTTATTTCCTTCATTTTTCTTCGCCTTTCGGGGACTTCTCATCGAATTTCGTGGCTTTCTTTGATTTTCCCAATTTCTTGCGATTAGCTTCGATTGCTACAATTTCCTTGATTTTCAGGTTTTCTAATTTTATGTTATTTGGCACTCCAGATTTCCTTCATAAATTGTCTGTAGCTTAGCAATAATTGTAATAATAATAATTTCCAGTACCTGTTGTATTAATATAGGAACCATTTGATTTTGCACTTCAATTTAGGTAGGTACTTAGTTGGTTAAATTTGCAAATTGTGTTGAACCTCTCAACGAAATTAATTTATTTCGTTCTTGTTACTATAGATTACATCAAAAATGTACTAATAATAATATATTTCAACAGTTTTTATATAACCGTAATCATCGCTGCTACTTATTTATAACCTTATGTACTTGTGTTTCATTTAATCGGCAGTGTAAATGTATATGGTGTTGGTGAAAAGAGGGCGATCTCCACATTTTAATTTCGGTTGTAACGACTTGTACACGGTGCGTGCAGATAAAACCAAAAACACGGAAACGAGAAATTAAAATTTATAATAAACAATGTAAATTGGATGAGATAACTTTTAATTTGTTTTTTACTATTGCTGAAAATGCTAGCTTTTTAATTTTTATGTGTAGGTACGTACATGGCGCCAACGCTATAGACAACGATAGCTATAGAATACTGACTGCAACCGATTAACCGAATAAATTAATTCACTTTGTTGTTTAAAGCAGGTGTGTATTTAATATTCTACGTATTTTCGGAGAAAAATTAATATTTATACGAATTGCAGAAGTTTGTTTTTAAAGGATAACGATGACGAGCGAAAAACAGACGTTCACCATAGGCATAACATATTGTAAAGAAATATTGAACGTTTTGAAACGTGGAAATCAATATTTTTACAAAAGAGTAGCAATTTAAAATAAAATATATAATGATATAGACTCTGTTGTAGAAAGTGATCATATATTAGAGGGTGCTGAAAATGTATGTTCATGCCAATTTTGAGATTAGAACGGTTCGTGTCCTGATTATATTATGTTATGCAGTATGAAATCACTTCAGGACAAATTGAGATGTAGGGCTGACATGACGCGAGTATTGCAGGAGCTTTGTTTCTAGAAAAGGAAGTTAAGGTGTTATGTTTAAGTTTCCTTTGATTAGTGTTACACGGTATGAAACCATATATCTAATACTTACTATATTGCTAGCGGCTATAAGTGGGAAACTTACCAAGGAAGTGAGACAGACAACCAACTCTTCAATGTATAATGGTGAGCTGTGTGCAAGCGCGGCGGCGTCGTCCGGCCAATGGGGAAGTGGGCAAGTTTAAAATTCGCTTCTAAAGGCGGAGTTCGAATTCTCACGCATGCGCACGAGACGCGTTATACTCTAAGTGAGACTATGTCGGCGCCGTAATGTTTTCTGACGTTTCCCGGCCCTACTAGCAATATATGTGTATTATATATATGTATGAAACATTATTCGTAACAATGCACAATCCCTGAAATATTTCGTTATTATATTAATAGTCTCTTAATACGGAAATGAATTAATTTCTGTTTGTTCTTATCTAATGATTTTTTATTAGCAGAACTAATACTGCCGTATAACCATTAGCTTTTAATTTCTAGACTTATAATCAGCAGATTAAGTCCGGAAAATCTTCCACGTCAGTAAACTGATTTAAAATATGAGGCATAGTCGCACTGTTTCAGAAAATTGAAGTATTTTCCATGTGCTCGACATTGGGGAACATAAATCCATGTAGTTTGTACAGGGTTAGGCAAAAAGAGGTCAACACTGCTATATTCAACAGTAATATCACAAGTGCAATAAAATAGCCGATTAAATTTTGACGTTTCTATCAGAATGTTTTGCTAAGAAATTTGTCAAGTAAATTTGCCGCTCAACAAGAATCCCGAGTGCGCAGCACGAGGGATTTTGAAGCGGAAAATTTACTAGATGTATTTCTTCAGAGCAAAACATTTTGACAGAAAATCGTCAAAATTTATTCAGGCTAGTTTACATGCACGCGGTATTTTTGGCGTGATTATTTCCTGAATAAATAGATAAAATTCAGTTGGTGAAGCACCTTTACTAATCATGTTAAAATTATGCACAAGCGATTAAATTTTGACATAAATTTAACCGCGGTTAAATTTTGACGTTTGAATTTTAGTCATTATTAAACTGACAGAAACCATGGTGATTACGCATTATTATGGATATGAAGGAAATAATCACTTATAATACCATGAGTAGTCAAAGTTATGTCGACTATTTTTGCGGTTGTGTCACGAATGTCCATTGCGCTTTGGTACGATTAGGACGAGTGCGCTAGCAATTTCTATTTCTATAGTAACAGAACACTAATATTGACTTTTTCTAATGAAAATCACATTTGTTTAAAATAGTCACTTGAATACCTTCTAGGAAGATATAACCGTTGATATTTTTTTGATTGGTCAAGAAACGTCAGCATTCTGGATTTTCATTGGTCACTTTTTGACAGATGACAGGTGAATTGAATAGTCATATTTATACCCATTCAGAGTTATGTGATAATCTAGTGGATTTAGGTATGTCGATTCTTAAAATTTCAATTTTAGGGCAATAAATGACATTCCGTTTTGTAGGTTATCATGATCTGCCAAACCTTCTAAAACAAGCATGCTACAGGTTTTTTCTCTTGTATGAAATTACTCTGATTTTATCGCATCTCATTTGGTAATGTACTACATTTCTACATGCAAAATCGTTTATTAATGTTGTATGTACTTTGCACCATAGCAACAATTACAGCATAGTAACGACGATTTGTTTTACGTTTGGCAATACTGAAATGTATTGTTGGTTACAGTGTAAGTCTATGTCAAAGTGAGGGTGAGCAGGTTAGGTTTGTGTCAGTTTTGACACAGATTTTGCTGGGACTAACGCAGCACGAGCTTTCTCAGCGTTTTTAACAGTTCTTCCGAAATACCGCTGCTCTTCACGTTCTCGCTCATTATTACAAATTCACAAGTTTTTTAAGAACTTCAATAAATAAATCCATAGTAACCATGTATGCTTCATTAAGCAACTAATAGGGGACTTCTATTTAAGATAGCATGAGACAGAGTGATTCTACCCTAGAGTCCCTGTATATATTCTTATTATATACAGGGACTCTATTCTACCCTAGTGTTGTCTTTTGCTACCAGTGCCACCAATATAATGGCAAGAATAACTCTAAATTATTAGTTACTATTGAATATTACTAGTTAAGTTGGCATGTACAAATACAATACAACCTGACTTTCTGTATTTGTTGTTGTTCTTTGCTTTCTGATTCTGTTCCTTGTAATCCGCCAGTAGCCTGTTTCGTGTGTTTTACTAAAATTGTTTATTCCTCCACTACAGGAAATTTGCATAAACTACGCTAAAGGAAGTTCTTGAACTCAATACATACTTTTATTTTGTGTTATTTGCTAGTTGTAAAAGAGTGGTGATGTGTAATCATTCATTTTATGCTTTTAGAAATACCACAAAATGCCGAAATGCTTTTACAAGGATTGTAGTAACACATCCAAGTCTACGAAGTTGAAAACGCTGCGATACCATCCATTTCCTAAACCAAAAACAAACCTCCCAAAATGTTTTTTATGATTAGAGTTTTGTGGTAATGAAAACAACTATAAATTACTTATACCCCCATTTCTTGCGGGTAGATGTAGATTGACAAGAGGGGAGGAAATATTGACGAAACGAATTGCTAAGGGGCGTATCTACGTTGAACGATCAATGTAAAGGATCAACACTTTTTGAATAGTTATTAGCAAAACCAATTCAGATATCCATGTTACCGCTGATATCAAATATTTTTAAGTGTGATTTGTTTTTGGTCAATTTTGAGAAACCTTTGGTTACGTGATTATTTCTATAGTCTGTTCACTAAACACAAAAACACAAAGTGGCCTTTGATTTCTAAAATTTCATGAGTGTACTTCCAAAATTCATCTTTTGTCTAGGAATGTACTTACAAAAAGTTACTTAAACAAATAGGTTAAGAGTGTGACATTTAATTAGCATCTGTCATAACTACTTTTAAGGATGTTAAACAAATACTGTGTTGGATACTATCGATATAGCATTTATTAATAGGTATTTTTATTACATTTTATAAAAGTTCAGGCAAGAATTTCCAGAATAATATGTACTTTGACACTGCAATAATGACATTTATTAATTGTCATTTATAAATTCAAAGTAGCCTTTATGCAGGTGTGGAAACCTTTGCAAAAGAAAATACAGAATCCCTACCACAAAAATTTTACGTATATGCCAACTTCAAGAAAATTTAAATGTTTTTGTGTTTTCTGAATGGCCTATACTTGTATTTTTCTATAATAAACTTTAAATTATTTTATTACTAGTTGCTTAATTGATACTGTAATAGTTATTTACTATAGAAGTAGCATAAATAAAACACTTGGTGCTTTATTTATGACTGAAAGTCAGGTTATGATGCCAACCTAACTAGTAAAATTCAATAGTAACTAGTAATTTAGAGTTATTCTTGCCATTATATTGGTGTCACTGGTAGCAAAAGACAACACTAGGGTAGAACTTTTCTCTCACTTGTTTCAAGGTCGTATTTCAGTAGAAGTCCCCTATTCGTCTAATTAAACACCATCTAGGACGAAAAGAGTAACATTCCTAGACGACTGTGAATATTGTTGGGCGAGGAGAATGCCGAGCCCAACAACACAGGAGTCTGGGAATGTTGCTTTTTGTCCAAGATACACATACTATTTTTCCGCCGATCGATACGAGTAATTAAAAAATTAGGAAATAGTACTCGAATATTCCCTGCCGAGGCCGGGAATATTATTCCTGTACAGTTTTATTGTAAATTACCTAGCAACGGCTGATGTAATGGAATGTTTGACTTTGCTCAACAAAATTTTGTCAATAATGTGTCAGTTTTAGTGCGATTGGCGGAAAAATTTGTTTTTTAAAATTTCATTTAAAAAAGTACGTTTTTTAAAATTAATTTCAGGCTTTGAAGTGACACTTTACTTTTAATTTAGGAATGAAAGATTTTAGAAACAAATTATTTATTCATTTATTTATTTTGAGTTTAATATTGATGTGAACAAGTTAAAAATTTCAATAAATAAAGACGTTCCCTTAATTACCAGAACTGACCAATGCACTTGGCTAAAATTAAGGCAAATAAAATTCTATACAAAATAGGCTTGAAATTGAATATTTAACGAAATTTTAAAAAATCTTATAGACAACTCATGTTAGCGTGCTTATTTTCACTTGTAAAAAGAAGTTGCACTTCTAACACTTATGGTATAAAAAACTATTTTTGTATTTGATTAGTATGAAATAAAATTATCTAGGTATATATGAAAGGAGTTATTTGTTGTTGATAACTTCGGGAAACGTACAATCCCTCAGGCCCGATGGTCCTCTGGATTGCAATCGCATTGCCCTCAGTAATTAACATCTTTATAACTCTTTTGATACATAAATATCTAATTAGATTAATTCATTTTTGAACTCCATGTAAATGGCCGAAGATTGCAGAGTCCGTCAAAGTTTAAAACGCATATTTCAAATAAACTTAAAACCGAGGATGCATGATGGAGAGAAACTTTTAAAATACTAGTAAATGCAGATAGTGGAGTATCAGGTATGTGGTCCACCCAAAGAAGTATAAAGCCCGGGGAAAAGGCAGTAATGCTGAAATATGGAGCATTAGCGATAGTGGACAGGCAACGTGAAGTAATGGATGCCTGGGAAAAGACATGACAGCCTAGGGAATAGAACACCGCAATAATATGTGTAATTTAGAGGAGTGGGGACAAGACTGTATGGAACAACTATAAAGAAATAAGATTTGGGTTGCAAGCTATTGAGTAAATTCTTAGAAAAAAGTGTAAATTAGTCGATGAAGAGGTCCATATTGAGCTTGAGAATGGAGCTACTTTTTAAACTGGACGAATAAGAAGAACCAAGGAAAGGATCAACAATTGGTTAAGATAAGGAGATTCAATTTTAACCAGTTTATAGAATTGGAAGAGCAAGGGTATTAGCAAATCCTGAACGTTCAACTTTTAAAATATAATGTCAAAACTTAGCTTATGCCAACTATATACTTACAACATTGTAAGTAGAATGAGGGACCTGAAAGAAGTTGCTAAGTATTTGGAGGCAGCGGCAGCTGCGTCAGAGTTGAAGATCTTGGAAACTAAGTCAGCAGGCAAGAAATGTAGAATGACACCAAAGTTAAAATCGTATCAAGATGTATAGGAAGGACTTTAATGAAGTTTGAGTCAGAATATGGAGAAGACGACCAATCGGAAAATATGGTATAATAAAATTAGAGATTCTAAAATAGTGAAACTGAGTCACCGGAAACGGATGCAATACAACATTAGCTGCTTAAGAGTTTAGTAATAAGACACTTTATATTTGGAAAGGTTCCAGGTGGGTGGGGAGTCAGTAACGACCTCGTCATGTAAAATAATACCGGGTGATCATAAATGGTTGTGATTTTTTTTTCTTAGGTTGGCACTGTTAATGTTGGTTACCCTGCTGTCAATTTTGGTGGCACTGTAAGTCTATGTCAAATTCAAGGTTAGCAGATTAAGTTTGCGTCAGTTTTGACACATAGACTGATGCAAAACCTAACCTGCTAACCTGGAATTTGACATAGACTTAAAGTGCCACCACAATTGACAGCAGGGTAACCAACATTAACAGTGCCAATCGAAGAAAAAAAATCACAACCATTTATGATCAACTCACATTGAAACCAAGGTCCTTAATTTAATGAACCGCCCCGCTATGGAATCTTATACAGTGAGCGCCAAAAAGCATTGGTCACTTTCAATTTGTAATAACAATTTATTTGCTTAAATTACACAGTTAATCAAAACTATTTCTTAAAGACTAAGAATGGGAGATTCACTTATGAAAAATTCTGTCGGATAAATGACTCCCCTCTTGTTAAATGCACTCTTTTAAACGGCGGCCGAAATCTCTCATCACACGTTGTCGCATATCCTGCAGTATAGCTTCAATATTTTCTCGAATAAACATTTTAAGCTTTTCCAGATTTCTTATCTTTCTTGTAAATACTCTGCTCTTCAAGTAATCCCAAAGAAAAAAGTCAGGAGTGGTTATGTCCTGCGATCTCGAAGGCCAAGGAGGGTCACCATAGCAAGAAATCAGTTTATTTGGAAACGATTGTCGTAGGAGATTCGTATTATTTCTTGCGGTGTAATTGGTAGCACCGTCCTGTTGAAACCAAAATTCATTTACTATCTCCTCTTCTATTTGCGATAAAAAGATATTTGAAGCATGTAATGTCTTTGAGATGTAACCGTTACCGTTTCACCAATTTCCTCGAAAAAATGAGCCCCGACAACCTTTGACTATGAAACAGCACACCAAACTGTCATTTTCGGAGGATGTCAAACATTGAAACAAAACTCCCAAGTTTTCTATTTATGAAGAAATCATCATTGATTCCATAGGTGAAGCGTATGGGTTTTTATTAGGTATTGAAACTGACCAATGCTTTTTGGCGCTCACTGTATTATAAGAGCTGATGCCGCCGGCCGTCCAGACCGTAAGCACTGGCGCGCGTATTTGCCGATCGCGCCGCAATACGCAGCACGAAGGGCCCGCATACTGGGCCGGACGTAGGCTGGCTACCAGCTTAAGCAAGCATTTTTATTGTTAACCGTTTCTTTACGCTGGCAGGGCCAGACGTAGGCTGGCCACGCGCGTTCTAGTAAGTAAATAAAATCTGACCAAACGCTTTCATCATTCTTTATTTTGAATATTGTAATGTTTCATTATTAAATGTTGGACAGGTTTTAGTCAATATAAGTATAAACTTGGTTTTAAATTGACTGCCTTTCTTTTATTTAATTAAAATTCAAGATTAATAGCGAGTATTATAATTTGAAGTTTAAACTTGATAACTGATGATGTTCCAGCTTTGAAAACATTTTTAATTTTTTTATTACAGGTAAATTCTGATGTTTTGTTTGCACAAATTAACAAAAATCTATTTCGATATTTGCTGTATCAATATTTGTCCGCAATTGCAGCATCGATTTTATAAAAAATATTGTGGGTAGCAGTTGGCCTCAGATTGACTGAATATTGAAATTGACGTTCAACAAAATAGTGACAGCCGTTAATCCAGTACGTTCAGGTTTTGTTTACGTTCTATTGTACAATACGGTGCAGTTTTACGTTTAACTCGTATTTAAATATATAATTTTAATAAGGGTGTGAATTAAAATAATTCTACAAACAATTAAATTAGAAAACTCAAACACCAACCTTAAAAATAAATCATAGCCAACTTCCAACTTCTCTCCAAATTAAACGTATAGTTTCAAAACAAAGCTCCGACCACGCCCTGTAGCAGTTAGAAAGTGATGTCGGAGGTAGATGACTGCCCAAAAGTGACAACGTGAATATTAAAAAACACAATGAATGGACCTAATTTAAATGATTGTAGAAGTGAAGGTTAGCTTTTCGCATGGTTTTTTCTATTTATTGTTATCAAATCAATTATTTAGATACAGTTTAAGTTTCATACAATTATAAGGTAGATAAATAATCAATTTATTAACGTGTTCTCCATGTTTTAACCTATGAACATAAATATACAAATTACGAACAAATAAACAAATATATTTTTTTCGTGCAGTACGGTTATAATTTTTGCAAATTATGTGTTACAATTTGTGTTGTAACAAGAAGCGAAAGCTTTCCCTGTTTGTGAGCTATTAGGCCCAAGCGGGCTCTTGTCTTAATCTTTTTTTAAGGATTAGCGGAGAGTGGTAGAAACGCAAGCTGCTCGGTCAAGGCTCTACATGGGCGAAACCCGTAGTGTCAGAAAAGACACAGAGAAACAAAAGTTAGATTAAATCTGGGGAAGTTAGGTTAGCTTAGCAGAAGTTTACGTGGGTCAGCCAAGATTAGATTGTTGTAGAGAAATGAAATTAAGTTATGCGACCTTGCCATTGTGCTGTTTTTAACCCAACCCCAAACTTGAGCACCCACTTGTCCTGTTATTATTACCTAGTGTGAGGAATAGCTTTCTCCAAACGCCACCTTGGAACTGTGAAGAGGGTCGAGGTCGGCTAGGGGTAGGTTGCTTTAAGCAAATTATGATTTGTTATTAAAAAGGGCCGTTTAATCGAGCATTGCGAAATGATAATGACAAAAAGTGGCAGCTAGGTTATGGCAAAGGAATGAAATTTGTCTTAAAGTCGCACGCTCAGCATAAGATTGATCTGCAAAATAAAAGCCAAACATAGAAGATGTATAGACTGAGTTCGGAAAACTTCATTTTGGTAGGTAGGGGTGGAACATGACAATTTGTAGGCCCGTTTTTCTGGAAAATGTCACAAAACAAACTTTATTTCGGATTATACATTCAGAAAAATCTGCGTTAACTTATTTGCTAATGTAGTAAATTTAATAAATATTTTACTCCAATTTCAGTAACAGTGTGGCCATACGGTGGTCATGTTTTCTATTCGATGAACTCAAAATATGCCATTAGTTTTCCAAGTTATTGTCATTTTAAATACTGTACAGAATGATTAGTTACAAAAAGTTACTAATGTCAAAATAAGACATTGGCATTTTATAATTTATCAGTAATAATGTATTAAGGGCAAATGCTTTTGCCGGTAAAAATTTTTTACGAAAGTATTTTGTTTTGGTAATGTCACAAGACAAATTAACTTGATCAAATTCCCGTGCCGAAGGCGAGGGAATTTGTCAAAGTTAGTTTGTCGAGGGGCATTGCCAAAAAAACAACAAATCGTGAGTAAAACATTTGCCGAGCAAAATCATGAGCCCGTAATACATTTTGTGGACTATTTCCCAAATATCGGTTCATTTTGACATTTATACTGATGCGCAATGACAGTTTAAATGACGTTTCTTAAATACCACCTTGATTAAAGCAACATATTTGGTGGTTGCCGTGGATGCAAGTGGCAAAAGAAACTGACAAAATCCCAAGGGAAATTTTTTTTGCCACTACAAAAACACACGATTGGTTAAATTTTGAAAAAGCATGGCTTTTCATTGGATAATAAGAGATGTGGAAAATAGTCAAATGTAGTTTAGTTACTGAACACTGTTTAAGTGTCAAATAGTAATTTACGATACAAATGCGTAAAGCTACTCTTTAGTCACGAGTAGGGTGACCACCTTTCAATTTATATAAACCCTGAGATCCTTTGTGAGTAAAAGAAAAGGTTTTCTTCAATGCGAAATACAGAATGTTTATAGAAAACAAAAAGCAAGCAAATAAAAACAACGTTTTCATTCCTTACTATTAATGGTTAGCAAATATAATACAGGGTGTAATTCAAATACTTGCCCATATCGTACGTCACAAATTGACCAAAAAAGTTCATATAAGCATAGTTTCAATTCTCAACCTTTTCGGAGACACTAATGGGGAGGGGGGGGGGGGTTATTTATGAAATGGTTTTTATTTTTTCCGAACGACTTTAAGAGATTAAAATTAACAACTTGAAAATGTTTTAGCTCCTTTTAGTTCATTCTTAAAACCAATAGTTTTTTACAAAACAAATACATTATGGGTTGCCAATTTCAACACCATAAAGCCATATACTTTTTTTTTAATCTTAAGGAAGTCTTCTATTGGTGGAAAATATCTTCCTGTCTGAATGCGTAATGTCATAGTGCGGTTACAAGAGACAATTTCCTTTTTTTTACTTAACTGTCGAAGGAACCGGTGTTTTTTGTTGTTTTTTTAATTTTTGATTTTTATTCAATTTTCACTTCTATTAACACTTTTTTGTCACAAATACTGCGGAAATATCAAAAACGTTTTTTGTAGTTAAATAATAATAAAGGCATTAACAATCATTTGAATATCCTTTCCCAATTTTCAGTTAGTTTGATTTATCTGTTTTATGAATATTTTTCTATTGTGTTTGTTTTTTGTTAAAATACGAGTGTTGTTAGTATATTTGTGATTTAAATTACTAAAAATATAAATAGTATATGTATTGGTTGCATTTTTGTTTCATTTTTATAAAATACTCGCTCGATCATTAATGAAGATCTTTTATTTTATAGTAATAAAGCTTATGCTAATATTATGCACACAATAGTCTTCGGGGGTACTTGAGAAACAACTAACATGCTAAGAGATGCGTCAAGGAAAAGGGTTCGGAACCGCTGTTCTAAAGTTAACTGTTTTGGAAAAAATATCGATTTTATTAAAAAAAAAACTCGACGTTACCTAAAAATAATGTTTTTTTCTGAATTATTTTACGAATGAGAAATAGTGCTTTTTGACGTTAATGCTGTATAGGGTGCTCAAAGTTTTCAAATTTAATAATTATGGATTTATACCTCTGTATTTTTTAAAACCCCTTGTAATGAGTTTTCTTATAATATCTTAAATCATATTGCTAAATTCTACGGTTTAGTATATTATATACGAGTTAAAACATAAAAAACAACTTTAGCCTCTCTTGAGTTGCCTTTTTAAAAGGATAATTAATAAACACATTTAAAATGAATACTCCGAACAGAACAAACGAGGTTTCAAAAGAATAATTTAACCATTCTTGACTCAAGAGACAGGAATCACGAAAAAACGAGAAATACAAAAGTATATTACCTCTAGAATCAAATGAAGAGATTAAAAATAAAACGAATACTCAAAAATTCTGTACCTAATTATATCAAAATATCCAAATATTTCTCCTTATTTGCGACTATTATATGAAACTTATTTTATTTTCATTGATATAACTAACGGTGAAGTTAATTTTAGACATTATTATAAAATTAGTGCAACCCGGAGAAATTATTATAAAACCCGGAGCCCGGAGACGCGGTGTCTAAACCCTGAGACTCCGGGTGAAACCCTGAGAGGTGGTCACCCTAGTCACGAGTAGGGTAGAGTTTAAACGCGAGTGAGCGAGCGTTTTAAGTAGTGATGTAAAAAAACGCGTTTTTTTTAAATCGAATAAAAAACCTAGAAAAAAAACAGAAAAAAACGGGTTTTTTTGTTTTTTATTCATTTTTGTAATTGGCGGCATGTTTTGGTAGGTACCCCCCTATTGGAAGTTGCTTTAAGCTGGACCCAGCTCTGAAACTGTCGACCAGATCGACGAATCAAGTTACGTTAGCGATTCATCAGACAGTGACATGGGCGACGTAAACTGCATGGATACTGACTCCGAGTCAGTTGAGGAGTCAGCCATGTCTGTTAGAGCGTAATTTCTGCATTATTATAATTTCTACAGGGCGTTAGGGAAGTCGACAGAAAAATTTCTAGGGGTGAATCCTTGTCCCAAAATATGATGATTTAACTCAACTTACCTATATACAAAGTTGCTTAGTTTAGCCGCTAGAGGGCTTTAAAAATTATTAATAATAATAATGGTGAGGCACTAACACCCCATGAAGGAGCTTGGCCTGCAAGGCGGAAGGTCAGAGCTTCCATATTCTCGCTCTCACACCCGGCATTATTCCTTCGAACGCAGGTCCCCAATTATTTAAAGCGACTTGCTTTTTTAAATGTTTTAACCCCCTGTATAATCACTACCAATTTTTTTTCTGGACAGTTACTTTAATCTAGAAGCTATTCACTCTCTTAAAAAAATTTAGTTGGGTAAGCGGTTTAGCCACAAAAAAATATTTTCTAAATCTCCACAAAAGCCTAGTGCTAAGTTAAAATTACTGATTCAGCCTTGTAGGGATTTAGAAAATATATTTTGTGGCTAAACCGTTTACCCAACAAATTTTTTTAAGAGAGGAAATAGCTTATAAATCAAAGTAGCTATCCATATAAAAACATTAGATGGATAATTAATTGTGACAAAGTTTTTAAACACCCTGTAATTATTGAAATTAGGGTTTATGCCACAAAATGCTTAAGTTTACTGGTAAAAACGCATGGCCAAAAAAACGATTTTTCGACTTATTTGAAAAAATTAAAAAAAGCTAATCATCTCTAAAGCCCTCTAGCGGCTAAACTAAGCAACTTTGTATATAGGTAAGTTGAGTTAAATCATCATATTTTGGGCCAAGGATTCACCCCTAGAAATTTTTCAGTCGACTTCCCTAACACCCTGTATATCCACTTTGGCTATGTTTCTATTTTTCTTTAGAAATATTTGCTTTTTTTTTGGTTATTATAAATTCTATAATTCACTTTACTTACGAAATGTATGATTTTTATTTAAAAATATCTGTTTTTTGTTTTTCCAAACAAATTACTTGTTGTTATTCACTACACTTTAATTCTGAAAAAAAACGCATTTAAATAAAAAACCAGACCGCTTGGTTTTTTTTTACAAAAAAACAGGTTTTTTTTAAAAAAAACCAACGGTTTTTTTTTAGGTTGCATCACTAGTTTTAAGCCTCACGAGTGACTAAAGATGCTTTACGCATGTGTATCGTACAATATTTTATCTACGATAGAATCTAGAAAACATGGTAAATATATTTTTCTTTAATGTAAATTAGGATTACCAGTAACCGGTCGTAATTTTGCGTGTTTTAAAAATTTTAAAACACGTTGCTACTGACAACGTGCCTAATGAAATATTTTAAATACGTTACTATTGACCACGTAAACTAATGAAAACATGTTATTAAACAGTCGTTTTACAAAATTAAAACTGCCAACTAGTAGGCAATTTTACACACTGTCGTAGATAAATAGATTTAGTTATATTATTTGTGTTATTTTATACACAAAAATAAAGTAAGTAATAATGCACACTAAATTTTAACCAAGTAATAATTTTGACTTTAGTAATTTTTGCTACTCTTTTTATTACATCACCATGGTTTCCCGCACAAACTTATTTTGACGTTGGCAAAAACACGGCGGTCAACAATCGTATGGCCACACTGTGATTATATAGTCAGTGTAACCCCAATACACCACTGCCTGTTGCGCGGAAACATTTAGAATTCGATGGTGATTGAACTACATTATAGAGAATTATTGAACGGTCGCAAATTTTTCTGCTAACAGAAAAATGTAGCAATAACACATTTTTTGAAAAAAAATATTACAACTGAAAAATGTAATATTCTAGGTGACAAATGGTGTCGATTGCTAAATGAATCGGATATATACAATAATCTACCAAAAATTTGGAATGGAAGAAAAGGTTATTATTTTTTTCGTCTACCATTTGTGAAAATGAATCATATTAACTCTAAAAATATGACCGAAAGTAATTTTTGTCGTCTCTTGGGCCGCTATAGTATATTGCATCACAAGCTTCGAAAGTGACATACGAGTATATCGTACGAGTATATCTGAGAAACGAGACGAAACGTAGCGAACCCGAGTAACCTACAATAAGTACGAGTGTATGATACACTTTCACGCGAGTTATGTATACGCAATTTTTCCCAAGACCATAAAAAGGACACGTTTTTGCAATTTAATAAATGACAGCTTTATTGTGACAATTGACAATGTCAGTAGATTTTTCGCAGTTAAAATGACATATTTAGCCCACTGTACAGGGTGGCCAGATAAGAATGCAAAGTGCTGTATCTCGGAAACTATTCGTCGTAGAGACTTTCGGTAAAAAATGTTATGACTAAAGTGGCCAAAAGAAGACCGTGGAAAATATTTTCAGATTTCCAAAATGGTTACCAGGGGGCGTAACCGCCATCTTAAACCTTTAAAGTGATTTTTCACTGAAATCCACCTAGTAAATGTTACCAAAAAATATATGCTTATTAAAGCTAAGCTTTACTCGAGTAATTTTTGTTTAACACTTTTTGACTTATCTATTAAAATAAAGTGGTGGGGGGTAATTCAATGTTTTTTTAAATAAATAGCTGTAACTCCTAAACCACTGAACGGATTTTAACAAACTTAGTCTCGTTGGAAAAAGTATTTATTGTTCCATGAAATCCATCTTACCTGTGATATGTCTAATTCTTAGTGATGCCGCTAGAGTGCGTTTTTTGATATAATAACAGAAAATTTCAAAATTCTATAAAAAATTAAATGCAATAATATGACTTTTTTCCATAAAAATGTAGTGAAATGATACCTAAATAGGCTAGTGAAAACCGTATCTCGATATCTTATTCGTAGCCTGAAATATCGAAGAAAGAAAATTTAGTTATCATATAATTTTAAAAAGACGTTATTACACCGATATTTATTGTTATTTATTTGTCTTTTTTCAAGATTTAATGATAAAATTTCATAATTTAATAATTTTTAAATAATAAAAGTATTCTTAGTTCAAATAATTAAAAAAAAACGTGTAGGGGCATAATGAGAAAAAAGGGCCGATTTTGAAATAAAACTAATGCCTTCCATCACACTCAATGCATTGTTGGAGCCGCTCATGCGTGGACATTACAGCAGCTTCAATCTCTGCTCTTGAAAGGCTACGAATGGCCTCCTGTATTCGGATTTTCATGTCGTCTCTCGTTGTTGGTGGAATTTGATAAACAATATCTTTCAACCGACCCCATAGATAGAAGTCCAAACAGGTGAGGTCTGGGGATCGGGGTGGCCAAGGAAATAGAGTTCCTCGCCCAATCCACTTCTGGTGATATATTAGATCTAAATGTTCTCGCACATTTCTTGAGAAATGTGCTGGGCAACCGTCTAGTTGCAAAAACATATTTTGCCGTAATTGCAAGGGCACATCTTCTAATAAAATAAGCAATTGGTTTACCAGAAAATCAAGGAACACGGCACCATTTAGTGGTTGATCAAAGAAATAGGGACCTATAATAGTTCCGCCCAGGATTCCACACCACGCATTGCGACTCCAATGGCCTTGATGTTGGACCTCGCGCAACCAGTGAGGATTGTTGTCAGACCAATAATGCATATTATGCAAATTAATGTTTCTATCACTTCTAAAAGTGGCCTCATCCGTCCAAAGAATTTCGGATAAAAATTCTCTATTTTCCCTAATCATGCCCAACATCCAATGACAATAATCTATCCGTCGGTCAAAGTCTTCGTGATTTAAGGCTTGATGTAAAACCATATGATATGGGTGCAGTCTAAAAATTTGAAATAACAAACACATTGTGAAACATGTAAGGTAGTATTTTTAGTGACATAAAAACTTACCTGTGATCCTTTAAAATGTTTAGAATAGTAGTACGTGATGTACCCAACGCGCGAGACATTGCTCTCGTACTAACGTGGGGATTCAATTCCACGTCTGCTAAGACATTAACAATATTGTCTTCCGTTGTTCTAGCAGAGTGTCTTCGCAACTGAGGTCGAAAGCTGCCAGTATTACGCAAATTTTGCACTAAACGCGAAAAAATTCTCGCATCGCGTAAACGTCGATTTGGATATCGAGCTCTGTATACTCTTTGAGCCAATGCCGCATTTTGAAGACATTCAAAATATACCGCAGTCATATCGACAGCTTCATCATTTGTAAAAGGCATTTTAATAGTTTCAAGGCCTTACTTGTGTGTGTAACGAACACAAATTACACTGTCTATAAGTATAATTTTAATATTTGTTGACAAGTTGATTTTAGGCATTTATTTTTCCTCCATGGCCTACTCTTCATATTCTGCCTACCTTGCACTTGCATACTAGCTGCATTGATTATTATGCCCCTACACGTTTTTTTTTAGATTTTTTGAACTAAGAAAACTTAATATTTAAAAATTATTAAATTATGAAATTTTATCATTGAATCTTGAAAAAAGACAAATAAATCACAATAAATACCGGTGTAATAGCGTCTTTTTAAAATTAGATGATAACTAAATTTTCTGTCTTCGATATTTCAGGCTACGAATAAGATATCGAGATATGGTTTTTACTAGCCTATTTAGGTATCATTTCATTAAATTTTTATGAAAAAAGTCATATTATTGCATTTAATATTTTAGAGAATTTTGCAATTTTCTGTTATTATATCAAAAAACGCGCTCTAGCGGCATCACTAAGAATTAGACATATCACAGGTAAGATGGGTTTCATGGAACAATAAATGCTTTTTCCAACAAGACCAAGTTTGTTAAAATCCGTTCAGTGGTTTAGGAGTTACAGCTGTTTATTTAAAAAAACATTGAATTAACCCCCACCACTTTATTTTAATAGATACATCAAAAAGTGTTAAACAAAAATTACTCGTAAAGTAAAGAGTAAAGCTTAGCTTTAGAAACCATATATTTTTTGGTAACATTTACTAGGTGGATTTCAGTGAAAAATTACTTTAAAAGTTTAAGATGGCGGTTACGCCCCCTGGCGACCATCTTGAAAATCTGAAAATATTTTCCACGGTCTTCTTTTGGCCACTTTGGTCATAATTTTTTTTACCGAAAGTCATTACGACGAATAGTTTCCGAGATACAGCACTTTGCATTCTTATCTGGCCACCCTGTACAACTGTGAATTGTGCATTTTTTCATAACAAACACGTTCGTTATGATAACGACCGGGTGAATGATATTATCATTTTTCGTGGCTACTTGACTGTAAGGAAACTGCCACTTTCGTATGTGGGCGTGGGAAAAACTCATATACCGGGTGAGTTTTTTAAAGTGTTACAAGGCAATATCTCGAGAACGGTTTTAAATCTTTTCATGAAATTTTGGTGAGGTAATAGGGATATGAGGGGACATATTTAAACTTTTTTTTTTATATTTTACTTCTCTCTGTTTCGAGGGGTGGGGTTTAACTGTGGAACTTTAAATGAGATGATGTGTTTTTGTTTCTAAAATTCAAATCTACGTGAAAAACTACATATGTGTACAAAACATTTTTGGATTTGCGGTTTCGGTTACGGTATTATGATTAACTAAATATTGATTGATTGCATTTAATAAAAAAAATACGAATAAATCAAGTTCACTTATTTTAGAATTATTATTCGTTTCCATTGAAATGAATTATTATTTTTACTTAAGTCAGTTGAGAATTTTTACGTTTTAACGATTATTATTCTTTTTTATTTTATAACCTAATAAATCAATATTCCGTAATCAAAAAAGCAAGTAAAAAAATTGTATGTACATTGTACACATATGTAGTTTTCACGTAGATTCGAATTTTAGAAACAAAAACACATTATCTCATTTAAAATTCCAAAGTTACCCCCCTACTCCTCAAAATAGAGAGAGGGGTAAAATGTAAAAGATATGTTAAATATGTCCCCCCATATCCCTATTACCTCCGCAAAACTTCATGAAAATATTTAAAACCGTTCTCGAGATATTGCCTTGTAACACTTTAAAAAACTCACCCGGTATAGCAACACGATTTTGTAGTTTTTATATTCTAGGCATTTCCGTACTTTGACGTTTCACATATTTTTTTTGTACTCCCACATGTAAATATTATGTTTTCTTCATAATCTACAGAATGGATAAATAGGCAATTGTAGTTAACTGAACGATTATGATTTCGTATCCACACACGGGCGGATATGAAATCCACCAATCACAAACCACGTTAGTCGTGGTTACCTAGGCAACTTTCATTTATTGTTTGTTGTGTTATGGGAACGCCCTGCTGAATTGTGTGTGGTAAACGTCTACGACGTTTGTCAAACAATTGGTGGTGTGGTTATGGGCAAGGTAAAATGTCAATAAGTGTAATCTGTCAAACAAATAGGTAAAAATGAGATTCTAGTGACGAATCGATTAACGGTACTCCGCCAGATATTCGTTCAGCAGCTAATGAAACGTACGACACGTTATTACACCAGAAATACAAAAGTAAATACGAATTTACTTACAAGACGTTCAATAAGATTCTAAAAAATCCTTTGTTCCTATTTTTATTTTCATTGATAGGCCGTAGAAAAAATTACTGTACAATTCGAGTGGAATGTCCATACTGCCTTCCGATGATTGAGCACTCCGCCTCCGCCGTCGTTCTCAAACTTCATCCTCGTGCGATATGTCCTATATCATATCCACTCTCGTTGCACAAACTATACCTACTATTATTAAACGTCGGTTCAAATCAAAGTTTGGAATTAAAACAGATAACAAAAGTGTAAAATAACAATAAGTTCTGAATAATTGCAATTTTGTGAATAAGTGAAACTGAATGGCAACTCAGACAATGACGATGAATTTACGAATACCCACCAGATTTGCAAGAGGAAGCTATCAAAGTTTCTCTGAATTTGTTACCTACAAAGTCAAGACAATGGTACGAAAAGTACTATTTGTTGTTCAATAACTGGAAAAGCAAAAAGCAAAAAAACAGAAAATGTATTACTTGTTTATATATCAGAAAGATCAAATATTATAAATGGTCTGAATTTACACTGTTGAAAAGCCCTTTTTTAAAATCGGCAATGCAGTAATCAATTTTGTTACGATTTTCTGTAGGTAGGAGCGACAGATAAACGCTCTATGGCCTACAAGGGTTCCGGCTTATCTAAGTGTGTCCCCTTTGTCCAACTGCTTTAGACCCTTTCTCTTCTTTTTAGCTTCTGGCATCCCTAAAATTTGTAGTTTATTTTTTCATTTTCTCTTCTCTTCGACTTCCTTTCCTTGCTTTTCTCGCGGTTTGTCCTCGTTCTATCCGTCCATGGTCGAGGCTTTGGTTTGTTCTCTGAATCTGTATACAGATACGTATATCACCATGTCCAAAAATGTGTTAAGTTCTGCTTTGCTCGAACACTTAGGTCTGCAATTTTCCCAGTGCTATGCTATAGCGTTTCATGTAAAATATGTTCAGTAAACAGAAGCGTCCAAGCTTCCGGATACTTTGTGGGGGTGCGATTGTTTCCAGATGCTTTATTTCAGGGAGGTGCATCACTTCTTGTGCGAGAGGAGTCAGGTCGTGTTTTGACATTTGTATTGATTTCGTCAAGTAATTTATTTCAGATTGGGTATTCTTATTCGGGTTTTTCATCTGATAGTTCTACTTTTTTGTTAATTGAAATTTCTTCAATTTCTTGATTTGAATCAGTTATAAGTTCAATACCTTCAAAATTTTATCTCATGATCACTTATTTTCTGTTTATACCCCCATAAATGGTTTTGGCAAAATTTTCCAGCCGGTTTTGTGTTATAACCTTCTTCTTTCTTCCGTAAAATGTCACTAGTGTAAATTTTACAGTGGGATGTTTCTGCATCCCAAAGGTGTATAATTGTAAAACATGAAAACCATATTGCAAGATTTTTCTAATAGTTTTGAGCTTTTGAGTTGCCTGCAACAAAAAAATCGTCATTAAAGCAAAAACACAATATGAGAAAAATCAGTGCTGGGGTTCTGAAATACCCTGCGATATAAATCAGGGTAGTAGATGAAGTAAATTACTGTAAATCGAGCTATAAATACATTGAAAGACAAAAAAGTGATACACTGAATATTTTCATAACTTTGAAGGAGTCTGAGACACTAGCAGTAAATGTTTAATTTTATACAATAGTAAAGTAACAGTAAAACATTTAAAAAACAACAAATTCAAGGTTTTAATCAATAAACAACGAGTATCAATACATAAATGTGTTAAATTGCACAAATACTTCAAAACTAACATTAAAGAAATTAAACATAACAATGGAAGTTTAATATTCATGCATTTGACATAAATTGACAGTTACAATACGAAACAACAACGAAAACAATAACTTAACAAAATATGCGCATACGTCGACTATATGATGTTCACATTTTTGTTAAAATTTAAAGGAATTTATAATTAAATATCAATATGAAGACTAAAACTATTGTATTTTGTTAAATTAGAGTAGCAAATATACATTTCAGGGCACAGTATCCATTTACTTATAAGATAGCTTATAGAACTAACTGTCACCTTTTTTGTCTTTCAGTGTGTATTGTAGAGGAAAAAGATTTCAAAAAGAATTTAATTTAAATAAATTGCTTAACGCATACGGGAGCTTTTTATTCAGTTTTTCTAATAAGCTATATCAAGGCAGTAGTGAACATCTAAATACAGCGTATTATCATAATTCATAAGATATAGTAACTATTTAAAAAAAACTGTAATCTTATATTTACAATCTGATTCAGGAGATTTGCTTGTTATTTATTCATGCTTAGTAGGTCATGGAGTTTGGGAAAACGAAAACATGCCAACTAGGTAACTTTTCTTTTGCTTAATCGCGTCTTATCTCTTAAGGTTTTGAGTGATGAGAAACTAATTTATTGCGCGTTTTGTAAATATCCCCGGGGTTATTTTGTACGACCCCTTGTAGCTTCGAAGTTTGATAAAGTTGATGAAATATTAATGAGAGGAGTTGTTTTCATTAAATGCGATTTAAATGATTTCGCTAGCTAAAATTTGAAGTCGTTAGTCCTAGTCTTATAATTTATATTATTGTGAAAATTTGGTCTCGTGCTGTATAAACAGTTTAAGTCGCCTTTTATGGTTGGAATTTGGGCGCAGAACTGCGTTTTTATGTTGTCTGCAGTAGTTTTCTCAATTTAATTTATTTGTCGTTTTGGTTACCTACTGCGTTTCTTGTTCTGTATTTTGTAAATTTTGGTATATATGTACAGGGTGGTCCACTTTTTTGTAGCAGGACTTTAATAGTATATAGAAAAACTTATTTCAAGGCGAAAATTTCATATGAACATAGGCCCTGAAACTCTTCGTTTTAAAGATACAGGGCGTTCAAGTTTTAGAAAAAATATCATTTTCTTTTTACAGTATCCCAACCAGGTGAGATAATTAAACTAAATTTGGTGTGCAGCTCTATCCTAAATGGTACTACATTCTGTGACAATATCAAGGCTTTCGATCGACCAGCGGCGGAGATGTGGGGTTTCGCGATCAATAAATTTAAAAATTCACTAGTACGACCCTGTTCAAAATCGAAATTGCTTATTTCTTCAAAAAAAGCGTTTAATTCTCTATAAGAAATGTCTCTTAACATTTCTCCATATCTCCCACGGTTGCGTAGCAATTTTCAATAGTTTGGTCAAATTCATGTTTTTTATTCAAAATAAACTCGAACTAGCTTTGGGCTAGAATATTCACTTTTCTTTACAAAACAAGGAAATGCTAGCCGTTTTTCGTACTTATGCTAACAATGGAAGGAACAATTGAAGAACTTTATTTTCAATGTCCAGTAATAAGAAATAAAGGATGTAACTTATTTAATTAGAATATTCTACCCCAAAACTAGTTCGAGTTTATTTTGAATAAAAAACATGAATTTGACCAAACTATTAAAAATTGCTACGCAACCGTGGGAGATACGGGGAAATGTAAAGAGACATTTTTTGTAGAGACTTAAACGCTTTTTTTGAAGAAATAAACAACTTCGATTTTGAACAGGGTCGTACTAATGAATTTTTAAATTTATTGATCGCGAAACCCCACATCTCCGCCACTGGTCGATCGAGGGCCTTGATATTGTCACAGAATGTAGTACCATTTAGGATATAGCTGCACACCAAATTTAGTTCAATTATCTCACCTGGTTGGGATACTGTAAAAAGAAAATAATATTTTTTCAAAAATTTGAACGCCCTGTATCTTTAAAACGAAGAGTTTCAAGGCCTATGTTCATATAAAATTTTCGCCTTGAAATAAGTTTTTCTGTCTGGACCACCCTGTATTTATACAGTTGATACCACCATGGTTGTTATTTAATTCATAAATTACTGACTGTGCACGCGTAAGCCATTGCTTTAAAATTTTCTACATATGATTTTCCTTATTATCACGAAAATGATAAATGACGCAAAAATTTGTGAACGATTATTGAACACATCTGGTCCAGATTTCGATTTTGTGTAAAATTGTAATTTGCTTGCCAACAAATATCTTTCAACCAGATTCGTCCTAATGGAATTACAAAGTGGATTACTTTACTTTCCAGAGTCCAATTCGGAAAAAATGTTATTAATTAATTTTAATGTATATGTGGTACGTGAGTTTGCGTCTTCCTGGTTTTAATTAACTGTTTTTGATTAGATTAAACTGACTCGAAGTTTGTGAGGAGCAACGACGAGAAGGTCGGCTCGAAGGGACGCAGCTTCCCGAGAGGCGCTCTTTTGCCCTTTGGGAGTTTTGCAGATCAACGTGCTTTTAAGGGTGTATCCATTGCCGGAGGCTTAGATACTTTAGAATGAACTCTTTATTTTAAGAATATTAAAATATGCCAAAGCTTAGGTTCCTGTTTTTTAAAAAAAGGTAATTCCAATTACGTTTCCTATTTATAATAATATATATTTCATCTCTACCTTTGAACCTTTAATTTAATCTTTTTATTAAAGTCTTTTTTATCTTCATTTTCATTATATTAATTTGATTTTGATTTTTAATAAAAAGTGCTCTGTGTTGTAGTATGTTGCTCTGTAGTTCCTTACACCTAAAATACTACCTTTTTTGTATGTAGTAGAGGGTAGTCTATTTATATTTTTACTTGTAGACATGCAATTTTTGTGTACTGCTTAGATATCACAACGTTTCTCCTATTAGTAAAATCTGTTAGTCATATCCTATTGTCATTAACGTGCTTTATAATAGTTGGCCAATATATGGTAACGTTATAAGAATTGCTTCGGCTAGCTCAGAGTGGGGTGGATCACTATCCAGCTTCAGCCTTACATTTGATGGAAAAAAATCAAGACGCCAAGACTCGAATGAAAACAAAATCTCATGGATAGTGAAGGCAGATGCTACTGGTTACATAATAGGGGGCACAATCTAAAGAAAAAGTAACTTACATGCGAGGTTTTCCTCCACAACCGTAAACTTAAGAATACAAAACAAGTTATCAATAAGAGCAAGTACCAATACTATGAATACCTTAAATGCGAGTAGAGACTTCGCGAAGATGCTATTATAAATTTGTGAAAAACTTTGTTGCGAGGAAAAAGTTATTTATTAGCTACGTGGCTATTTTAGATTGCTTTTTGATTTCTGCCGAATGGGTTTAAGTTTTGTAGTATTTCCAGCTGTTCTAATGCTTTTATCTTCAGTGCTGATCCATTTTACTGTTGAATGTTCCCATTTCCTACTGCGGGGATTTGTTGCTTGCCGAGGCCCAATGATCTAGTGGGTGCCGTGAAACAACAGCTGTTTGGTCTTGCACGTAGCTATGATATTGGTTTGTAGTTTTGTGAATTGCGCTACCGGTTCTCGTTGGGATTCCTAAATTCTATTGGGACTTACCTTTATTTCTTTTATCAAAACTTTATTGTTGAGCCAAGTGCCAGCGTCTTCAATTGAAGTCCTTGAGATTTTCTCAAACTTCATTTTTTTCCGATATAAATGGCTCAGTTTGCTTTGCTTTCATCTATTACGCCTTGCGTTGCGACGTTGTACTGATGAGCAATGCCTTCGATAAGCACCCATTAAGCTTTATAGCTTTACTTGATATGTAATATATTGTTACTATACATTTATCTGTTTTATGCTTTTGCGATTCTTTTGGCCAATTTAAGCTGGGTAATCTGTGAAAGCAGTTATATTAGTTTGACTTTGGGATGCACCTCGCTTAATGAAAGGTTTATTGTTATTAAAGCTAACTGTATTTTATTGATATTGCTACGAACAAAGTTGATTTAAAACCTCACTGCACTTTTTGTTCTTTTAAAAGTTGATCACCCTAAAACCTACCTTGTAGATATTTTTCTCTTATATAATTGTTCACTTGGCTAGCTCAATATCACTCTCAATCTGCAGGGTAACTGTTGTATGCATCGTCTTCTATATGTCAATGGTTGTATGAAATCTGACAATATACTGCAGTCTATTACAATGTACTTGAAAAATTAAATAAAAAATAATTCAACAGATAATATTCAGATTTTATTAATATCAACAAATTAAACCTTAAAATGACAATTATCGTATTTGTTCTTTAATTCAATCTTATTCCATAAACTATTAAAGTAATTGTTAATGTTTATTTTTGAAGTTGCTGGTACTTCTGACAATTCAAACAAATTTTGTTGATGATACTTCCAATAATTAAGTAAATGTATAAACTTTAGGTTTACAAAACCATTCTTAATTTTATAAATGTAAATTAAACGAATTTAGAAATTTTTATAGGCTTTTTTTATCTTTTGAATTTATATTGTTCGTAGCTCAGTACTGAGAATTGATTTTAAATGGACTCACTTTGCGTTTTTCACTTTTGTTGCGACGTGTCTACAATCCTCTCTGCAGAAGTTGCCCCTGGGACTCTCTTGGCTATACAACTTCAGTATTGATATCTTCAAAATATGATGACAGTTCTTTTATGTAGATAACGTACACTAATAGTCACTTTTAACAATGTTTTAAGTGGATTCTACCCAGGTTCATTAGTTTTACTTTTAAACATTTTGAAAGCTGTCAAAATTTCTTAAAACATTTTCTACCCGCCAGCTTCTCTTTTTTTTAACAAAAACAATTGGTTATTTCCTCGCCTGGTACTCTTTTACAGAAGGAACATTTATTAATTCCCAACATAAATCAATCTAGTTAAAATTTTGACAAAACTATTTTTTTTAGATTAGCAATATTTATCTATCAATTTTAAACGTATTTGAAGTTTTTCCTGATTATAAAGAAACCGCCACACTAACAAATGTAAGTCATACTTCAGCACGTTGCAACATTCTGCAATGCATCTTATGTGAACAATAGACGATTTTAAACAGTTCAAACCACTTGCTTTGGGCCTAATTACCCATTTTATTGTCAATTGAGCTTCAAAACAGTGCATCGAATGAACATTTATACGTTATTCATATCGATACTGATCCTTTATCTAATAGACGTGTCTGTCCGGGACGCTGTTTTGTCTGTCTGGGACGCTGTTTCAGCAGCCAAACCGTAAGAGATAGAGAAAAAAGTTATTAAAGTTATATGTTTGGAATGGTCATGTCAGGTCAGGAACCGAATTTCAGTCTCTAACATTAATTATTATCTTAATAATTATCCTAATCCTAACTTTTTAGGTTAGATTTTAGGCAAATTTTATCAAGGCGAATGCGACTGGTAGTTTGCTACCAACAATGACGTCATATACGTACGTGTGGTGAATACGCGTTCTATTTGCAAAACGGTCTTTTTTGTTTTATTAAATGAGACATTTGTCTCACTGGACTGCTAGTTTATATTATATTACTTGACTTTCTCGCTTATATCTAGGCTGTATTAAAGACTCATTGATATTATTTTTGTACTGCTAATGAATTTAAGCTTTTGCAACGAATCCATGCCTTTTTCACTGTTAGCTGGCCGATCTCTAATGTGCCCATGTAGTCACAATGGTTTGATTTTGGCAAAAATTGGGTATCAACCTTTATGTTTCAACCCGAAGTACATCATTTCTTTATTAATCTTTATGGATTAGGTGTTTGAGCTGTTCATGTTTCTTTCCAATTTTTCTTGACTATTCCAACATTACTTTTGCCTTTCAATTTACAGTTTAAAGCTTTCTTCGAAATTCTCTCTTTATCCATTCTTTTGATGTTTTTTTCACTTTCTCCGTATTCTAATGCTTTGTCGTAGAATATATGTTTAGGTCTTCTGGTATTACTTCATTCCCTAGTTTGTCTTCTTCTGTAACTTTTATTAAAGATCCGAAGAATTTTATTGCAGCTGTTGTGGTCTTGATTAAAAAAATCGCAGTCAAGTTAGTTGAAGTGAGATATTTACTCTAATATTGTATCATTTTTTTATAGAACGCTATGATTTTGTTTACTGAGGCTGATATTTCCAAGTTGTATTTTTTTAATAGCGTTTTTAATGTATAAATTTCTTTTTGTAAATCGTCATCTGTTTCGGCGATAAGTACTTGATCTTCGGCGAACAGTATGGTGTTTCGCCACTGTTTTTGTCCAAGGCTGCATCCATGTTTAAGTTTTCAATTGTTTGTTAAATAATTCGTTCCTCCTGCCATATTCAATTGTTGTAATCCCTTTTTCCACGATATTCCATAGTTGTTCTCTATCTTTATAGTCAAAGACATTTCCAGTTCTATTAATGCTATGGGGGTTTTAAAATTTAATACTCTTCCATTTTCTAGAATTTGTTGAAGTGTAAAACCCCGAAAGTACATATTGAATTAAATGCAATCACAGATAAATAGTTTACATCCAAATAGATTATATAAATAATACTGTAAAAGATTTCACCACCAAATATAAGGAATGTCATAGCAAGCATATAACATGTCTTATGTCAGTGCCAAATTTGGTAGCCTAACGTGTGGAAGGATCTTTCTGCATTCGAATTTTTGTGGTAGATAACTTGACGAATGTTGGGGTTAAAAGAAAGGTCTGAAGATAACTTCGACGAAACATTGGAGCACGTGAAGGTGGAGATAACATAACCTGAGGTCTTGGGAACTTTCCGAACTCTGGTTTTTGGTTCATTTTCCTCTTTCCTTTTCTCTTTTCCCTGTGTCCTGTTTTTTTCTGTTTTTAAAAGTCGCTGTAGGGTATGTTCCTTATGGATTTTGCATTCTAGTGCTTTTCACTTTCCTTCTTCTTGCCATTGATTCCGTCTCATTTGAGGATTTGGACTATGGTATTATAGGATATTCTGACCGTGGAAACACCTATAGTGTCTGTTTTTTGTATGATTAACTTGAAAAGAGGCTTCCACGAATGGGGCCCCCAGTTAATCCGCTGCGAATTCCGGTTCAATGGGATTGCCGGGAACTGTCACTTAATAACCCTTGACTTGGGTTCAGTTATTTGTTGGAGTGAAACAAGACTTAACAAACACGAGTATATTGAGTAACAACGATTACAAACGTCACTGATGGACCGATGGTTTTTTACAAAAGCTTCAACTGTTGTGACACGCTTGGATTGGCCACGCGAAAATATCGAATTGCGCGTAACCGTCACACAAAACAACCTGGAAACGTCTTTACCAGGGAGCTAGACCAACCGCAAACCAGCACAAAGCATAGCTGAACTTGCTTACTCAAAATTCTGAATCTAACTGAAGCTGAATTGACAATCAGCTGAACTCGCAAATTTAACAAGGAGGGGAAGGCTCAAACACTATTGGCTGAGGCGATCCTGCGTAGCCAATCGGAGCGTCGCACGTTGTTTAGGAATAAATGCTTATTTTAAGAAATCTTAATGCTAAGCTCTCTCAATGAAGCATTGTATTAAACGAAATCCATAAACACATGAGTCCCAAATACGCTAAGTCGGCTTAAGTCCTATTAGAAAGTGTATCCATCCGCTTAAAAGCCATTAAGGGAAGCTTACAAATTCCTTTCCAATATTAACAGAGGCAAACAAATACGGCAAGATGCAAATTTGACTTTACCACGACCTTTAAATGAGATAGAACAGTTATGACTTGAATTACATGAATAATTATAAGCAAAAAGGTTTTGATGCACGCATCTGTGTGAATCAAACAGTGTCCCTTTTAGAAACTTGTTTTCTTAGCGTTTTTTGTTTCTTGTTTTTGGGTGGTTGGTTGGGAATGCAGGGAAGGTCACCATTGAGGAGCAACGTCATCTTGTTCTCCCTCTAGCAATGTTTTGGATGGTTGGTTAAGCATGCAGGAGCGCGATATTTTTCTGCCGTTTCATCTCCTGTGTTCTATTTTTCAAGATAATTTTTCCCTCTCATGCTTTTTTGATATTTAGTTACCTTAGATTTAGGGTGAGTGATGATGATGCGGTGGGAGTTTTTTGGATGTTTGTAGTAGGGTGGATTGTGTCCTATGTGATGCAGTCTTTGGTTTTTGCTGTGTTTTAGCAGTTTTTTAGGCTTCTGTCCGGTTTAGACAGAACGTCTATTTTTTAATGCTATCCTGTGTGGTGCCCCAGTTATTTTTGAGCCGATTTATAAGAGTTGGTTCCCTTGGCTTATTTTCTCGGAAGAGGATTTTTCGACAGCGTTTCGCTTTTGGTGTTGGCATCATCGAACTCATTCTCGAATTCTTTGGTTCCCTACAGTTTTTTTATGTTTCCATACTTTCAACTTTTTTCATTTTAATTCCAACTTTTTTAAATTATTATTTGGTTTTATTTTATCTTTTTGGCTGGTACGTTTTTCCCAAGTTGTTACCCTGTTATAAATCTGGCAGTGGGGAGTGAAACAATTTTTTGGTTCCGCTTAATTGTTTCGCCATTTACCAAATTATTTTAGGCCTAACCTGTATATTTTTATTTGAATTATAATCCATTGCATTTCTAATTCTTAAATTTTCCAAACCAGCGCATTTTGTACCTGTATTGAGTTCCTATCGTTCGCAAGATGCACTTTTGACCCGCTCTATTTGTTATCGCTGGTCGTTGGAATGCGAGTTTCGGCCCCGGGCACTCGTCTTTTTTGCCCCGGCCGAGGCGTTTGGCGCGGCTGAGGTTTGATGATTTTATTAGTCAGGAGTACGTGCGCTCAACCAATTTTAAAAGAATTTTATTTCCAAGGGCTGACTATAATCAGGTACGATGGCGTTTTTCTGTTTGCTATTCTCTTATTAATTGCAAACCGACAGTTTCACTCGATGGTTTTAAAATCAGCTCTTATCCGATAATTTTGGACCTGGAGGATAGTGTTCTGTCCCATTAAAGAACGTTATCTGCCTTCAGCGTCGATGCTGCCAGGAGCAAAACGTTCGACCTTTTTGTCAGCTTTCCCTGGCAAGCCGTTGCATCACGTTAGGCGTTGATTCAGTTGAATAACCTGCAGTAGCGATCCTTTGACAGCATGGTCCCTAGGAATTATTGGGCTCCAAAGGTTATTGATTTCGGTTAATTGTGGACAGTTACACATGCTGGTTATACCATGAATTCAATTTATTGCAAATCTAATAGCTCATGAAATCTGTTCAGTTAATTAAATTTAGCATTTAAAGTTACTGATTTTTATATGTATTCTATACTTCTTGTGAAAGGAGCACTCACGTTTTTTGCTTTAAACAGCCTAGACAGAAAGGTTTTTTTAAATGACAGCGATATGCATATCACTCGATTTACATTGCAATTACAATTAATTTAACGACCCACCAAAGGAGTTATTTGTATTAATGCTTGTGGCCACCTTCATTTAGCTGCCATGTATTTTAGCAATATTTTTGAATACACTACAAATTACATAAATTCCCTTTGTTGACTACGACATTGATTTTAATATTTATACTGCATTTCTTTTGACCACCATCGCTTTAATTTTTTAAATATTTAATAAACCTTATTAAACAGTAGTTGGTTGATTATTTTCGGAATCATCTTATGATTCCTGGCGCCCATTTTTTTTTAAGTATTTCCAGTGTGGTACAGTTGATAAAAATCTACGATCCAAGGCCGCCGAAATTGAGCTAGTTTGGCCTACGCGGTAAGTGTCGGGAAATTCTGGTATTTGCCGTGTAGTAAGCGCAGCAAGCAGGTTGATCTGCGGTCTTTTGCTATCACCGATATTTTAATTAATTAACCGCAGGTCAGCTTCTTTGTTGTGTCAACTACATGTGTCAAAATCTATCCCAGATAATAAGATAGAAAAGCTCAAGCATAAAGAGAGTATGAGCAGAACCAACTTGAAGAAATGGGGTGACAATTATTAGGAAAAATACAAAAATTACTTACAACGAAATAAGAGGGAAAAAGATTTCACACAGTTATATAATGATGAACAAAGAATGCTAGTTGGGGGTGCAAGGAAGCTTTTGAAAATCTACTGAATTGAGATAATGGAGAGCCTCAGATATGTGGTCCATCAACACCATCAAAGAAATATAAAAGATGAAAGGGAAAAGATGGTGTCACAGCAGTAGTGCTGAAATATGGAACATTACCGATAGTGGGTAAGCTACTTGACCTAGTGGAAGATGCTTGATAAAATACATGAGAACCTAGGGAATAGAATACTTATTATATGCTTAATTTGGAAGAGTAGGAGCAAGACTGTATGGATCAACTATAAAAAAATAACAAAATTTGGAGTGCAAAACCTGAGATACAAGTTATTTAGTAAATTCTTAGAGAATAAAGTAAATCTGTGGATAAAAAGGACAATATTGAGCTGTACTACCTGTTTATGAATTATAGCCAGATAAAGAGATTAGGAAAATGCTATTTTATGGACTGGATGAATAAGATTAGTGAGCATGTCCTTAACAGAAGCAAGAACCAAGGCAAGGAAAGAATCAACAATTGGTAAAGATAAGGAGATTCAATGTTAGCCAGTTTATAGAATTGGAAAAAGAACGATATCATCAAATCCTGAAGGTTGAATTTTTAGAATACAATACCAACTCTTAGTTTATGCCAAATATATACTTATAAACATTGTAAGGAGAATGAGGGACCTCAAACAAGTCGCTAAGTATCTGGAGGAAGCGGTAGTTGTGTCAGAACTAAAGATCTTGAAAATTAATTCAGCAGGCAAAAGATATAGAACGAGCCAAAGTTGAAGTAGGAATGGATAACGGCGTTTGAGTCACAATTTGAAGAGAGAAAACGATAGCTCCCGAAAAGTGGAAGAATATTCTTAGTGATTCTAAAAGAGTAAAAATGAGTCGTCGGAAACAGGAGGATACAGTATAAACCTTAGCTGCGTAAAAGTTTGGAAATAAGAGAGTCTCTTTGGAAACGTTCCAGGAGGGTGGGAGCTCAGCAGCGACCTCATCACGTAAAATAATAGTATATCAACTCAAATTGAAGCTAAGGTCCTTAATTTAACCGACCCTTCCGCTATGGAAATATAACCAAACGCTTTCATCATTTCTTATTTTGAATATTTGAATGTTTTATTATTAACTGTTGGACAAGTTTTCATTAGGTACTATAAATACGAACTTGGTTTTCAACTAACTGCATATCTTTCATTACATTCAAATGCAAGATTAGCATATACAAAAGTAGTAACAGTTTGTATCATAATTTCAAGTTTAAAATTGATAACTGATGGTATTCCAGTTCCGAAGACATTTTTGGTTTTTTTGTTACAGCTAAATTCTAATGTGTTGTTTGCGCAAATTGACAAATGTTTTGCTATTTGCTGTATCAATATTTATTCGTAATTGCAACATAGATTTTGTAAAAATTAATGTGGGTAGCATTTGGCGCCAGATGACTGAATATTGAAATTGCCTTCCAATAAAATAGTGGCAGTTGTTAATTCAGTACGTTCAGGTTTTATTTACGTTCCGGTGTACAACACTGTGCAGTTTTACATTCAGCACTTATTCAAATATGTAATTTTAATAAATTACTGATTTTGTTTTCGCAAACAAGGAAGGATTTTTTCATTGTTACATAAAAATGACAGAACTGATAAAACTTTCACAGTTTTTAGATGATGTCTCATACTCTAGCATTTGGGACTGTTCTAAAAACAATCATATTTAGACAATTGAATAGGTTAAATTATTTTGGGATCTGCAATACAAATACACATAATAGCAATCTGTTAAATATTTATTAAAGAATTATAAGTACGTTATATGGAAAGGTACACAAGATAGATAGTTTACAAAGGTTTCAAGCTCATAAAAACGTAGTAATTTTATAATTTTTGTGAAATAGTTTGTCCAATTTCGTCGTTACTGTACTATATGAAATTACTTACTTCAAATGATGTGCTTCTGTATAATTCTGCTTTCATCTGTGCATTGGTGCATTTTGAAACTATTTAATCGATGTTAAATTTATGTATCTTGAGATATATTGTATTTTAGATGGTAACCAAATAAACATAAAAAATTAGTTCTTCTACCTTTGTAACTATGAGAAGTGCACTGATTTCATCTGAAAGAGTTATATTCGTCACTACTGGATCATATATCTTGCCTGGATAATATTAATATTCTTTTACTCTCTTAAAATTTGGAGTAATTGGTTATATTTGAAATATTAATTCTGTTGAAGAGACTTATTAATATCTACAGGGTGTTAATGAATTGCAGGGACACACTTTAAGGGGCGATTCCTTGATCAATTCTAAGATAATAAGTTCCTATAAACATCGGACGTAAACGGCTTTGCTTTCAAAATACAGGATGTTGAAGTTTAAGGAAAACGCCTAGTGGTATTCGAATAAAAGTTGGTGTAGGTTAGTATTTCATAAAGTGGCATTGTTAGGTCACAATAAATTTAATTTATTTCCACCAGTGGCGTACATTGGGGCGAACTCACTTACCTTACTTTAGAAAAACCTGGTACGCCACTGTTTTTAGCGAAAAGTTTAAACTGCATTTTCAAAACGAAGCCGTTTAGGTCCCGTAAACGTCAGTTTTTCTCGAAACAGGTGTATTCTATCAAAAAAATAAAAGATACATCTTTTGTATAGTTTCAATGGATGAAGCTAAAACACTTGTCGTATTGGCTAAAAAACAGTGGCGTACCAGATTTTTCTAAAATATGGTAACTGAGGTGGCCACGATGCAAGCCACTGGTGGAAATAAATTTAAAAAAATAAGACCCAACAGATTACAGGATAATGTCGCAAAAGAGTCAATACGTTTCAACAATAAAACCGTTCTGTTAAATACAGCCGCCCGTAGCACTCGTACCAGTGCGGCTGCATGGCTCACTGTAATATATCGATGCGGTTACAATCGCATACGCAGATGATGTAGATCGAATCCCACCGCCGGTAATTTTTTTAAAATTGGTAATTGATGTAATGGCATAACCAAGTGTTTCGTTTTATTGTATCAGGGTTATTGGGCTCGTTACGATATTTTTACCCTTATTTTCCTTTGATTTTTTCAATTGTTTACAGCCACTTGCGTGGGACTTTCATAGTAAAACAATTCCATGCAACGTCCATTTCATGACGGTTCGTCGGCCCGCTTTTCAATTTGTTTTATTTTCAAATTGATTTTAGTTTGAATTGCCGAGTGGTTCCTTTTATTGTTGCAGTATTATTAGGAATGTTAAGATACTTTTACCCCCAGTTGCCTTTGATTTTTCAAATTATTTAGTGTCATAACTTCCATTTCTTTTGCTTGCAAGTAGTAAGATACAAGTAATAATTTGCATATAGCTCAGGATTTATCATTGGCGAAAATGAGACCTAACAGATACAGGTTAAACATCAGAAATGGGACAGAATAATATAGTATCTTTATAATCAGCAGAAACTCATCTAATTTGAATGCGCCCGTGGCTCAACTAATCTAGCGACGAACAAGAAACTCCAGTCACATATTCGCCTGGGTGCGCGGAATTCAAATCCCAGCGGACTAATTTTTTTAAATTTGCAAATTAACTTAATTCGCACGAGGGAAGTTCCGTGTAACCTCTTTACAGATTTTTTTATAGTTTATATCTAGTAGTATATTAATATATGTACAGAGACCTGTTACCCGATATTTTGTACTAAAATGTTGTACCAACAATCAATAAACAGTTAACTAAATAAATTTTTTACTATCTCATTTTGCCAGATTATCTTACTAATCCCCACACTGATTAATTCTCTTTTAAGTCTGCATGGTTTTACAACTACTTATTTATGTCCCCTATTTCCGACACTGTGTTAGGTTATTTCATCTTTAAAACGGTTGCGGAAATCATCCAGCAGTGTCCCGAAATCGTCGGAAATCACTCGCACGCTTTCGAAATCCCCGCAATCTATGGGAATCCCCCGCAATCATTGAAAATCCCCCGCAATCTTTTGAAATTCTCCGCAATCAGTGGAAATCCCTAGAAATCCATTAAATTTCGCAATCTTGTCACATTTTTTTCCTTAGTGGTTAACCCCTCGCAATCTCCAACTTACAATGGGGCGGTTATATGCATATTGTCAGTGTTTTTCTATTTTTTGTGGCGATCTTCATGTTGAACTTGTCACATGCCCTAACAAGCTTAAACAACAATCTTTTTAGGTCGCCTTCATCGTCCGCAATGAGAGTTATTGTTAGGCATTTATTTGGCCCGCAAAGAAAGAAAGGGATAGAATTCATCAAGCCCGCAGCGCAGAAGTTGTCCAGATGAATTCCAGCATACAGGTTGCGTGGGAAGCGATATTTTGTTCCGTGAATATCGCCTTTGAAATTTTAAATCCCGTCTCGCGTGTGAGTTTTGCTGAGTTTCACGTCTACCGATGGTCTGGTACTTTCAAGTGAACATTCTGTATTGCGGCCCTGTATCTCAGTCGTGCTATCGACGCCCTGTACCTCAATTTGCAGTTTTATAGTTCTCCGATATACTGAACAGGCCTTGGAAAAACTTTCAGTTCATCGCGTGTGGATTCACGGCGACTGTTTGTAGATATGCTTGAACTACCGCTGTCCATTCTTAAAACGACTTTGGCGGCAAGCGTTTTATCACCCGTCAACTTCTTGCTCAGCCCCGTTGATGGACCGCGTGCATTTCCACTGCATTTAATTCACCGAGTTTATTATATGATATATGTGTGTTTTACGGTCAATTTGAAATTGTTTTATGTACCCTCCAGAAGATTTTATATGTGTCTTAACGTCTATCTTTGTATGGTTTTCTAAGATGTACATTGCAGAATAAGTTTTTGGGCGTATTTTCTCTAGCAGCCCAGTAACGCCTTCAGCGCTCTGCGCTAAGCGAATAAATAGTGATTTCCTTTGTGGGGCTTTTTTTGCAAACATCTGCTGAGTTTTTTTATTACGTCGTCACGACGAGCAGGTATAAATTTCGTAGATAATGTTTTGAAATATATTTTTAGTTTCTATTCTGACTTTCAGTTGGGGCCCGCTTAAATGTATTTGTATGAATATTATATAAAGTGCTTAAAATTAATAGGTGATATCATTTGTAAAGCGCAGTGCAGTGCCGTGTATTTTAATGTCAATTATGTATTTTTTCTTGAACAAGGTAAGTTCCTTATCTTGAAGCTGAGCACCGCACACATGCCCCATTGTCTAGGAGATTTTTTATGGTCGAACCGAGACTCCATCACAGCAATCCAAAATACTATGGTGGTGCTCTAAAATAATACATATACATTTACCCCATGGCTTCCAAGGTACAGTTATTTCGATTATCACGAACTCTGTTATTTCAGTTGAAGACCTGCCCCATCGTGATGAGCCACTGAGGACTTTACTGAGCTTGTTATATGTCGTAATCAGGGATTTATTGTTAACACACTGGTGGTCATCTCGTGGAAGTTTTAAATTGTGTATATACTTGTCGGTGAATACTTACATATTTGATCAAATATATTAGCCCATTTAATACGTCATTTTCTTGAAACATTGAGCATGTGGCTTAGCTGCAGGTAGTTAAATGTCTTGCGCTTGTCAATGAAACAAAATAAGGCTAGTGTGTTAAATTTTGAAGCTTTTTCAGCTACCCGACGAATGAAAAAATTGCTTGGTATTTAATTTTCATTCTTTTGAGGAATTGAAGCAGTGATGTTTATATGCACTTTTTTGGTATCGCTGATGTTTCGAATACACTTTATGTTAAAACTGGCAGTTCATCTTCTAATACTTCATCTCCGTATTTCATCAATTCATTGTCAATTCCATATTCGCCCGATGTTTTCCTATATTTTAAAGTCTTGATTTCTTTGTTGATTTTTTCTCTATCTTCGTTTATTGTTACTTTTGTTTTATATTTTCGGTCCGTGGACGTATGTATTGTCATTTGTTGTATACAGTTTGCTACAATTCGGAACTGTTACTTCAAATTTGTTAAAATTGCCTAAACAATTTTTAATGACAGTTTCAGTGTGGGGATCTGTTGCGGCTTCCATTTCCTTTACACAAATTTTGAGAATTTTTGATTTTACTACCAAAGCAATACGACGTTTCTGTACAGGGTTTCCTTTTGCCTGTGTTTTAAGAAAACAAAAATCGGCGACAATATGGGGCAGAGTTGGTCTTATTGGTTTGGTGAATTGCTGCACCCATCTAGATACCTTAGGATGTTATAGTATATTGGAAGTAAAACAACTTGGTCTAATGCTCTGTAGAATTTAGTTTCAGGCTTTTTTCGTTTTTCTTTTCACTTATTTTCTCTTTTCTTGTTCGTTGCTCTCTTGATTTTGTGTTCTTACTTTGATATTTTTACGTGGGTGTCGACATTCGTCATAGTACATGAATTTGCGGATACCTAAAGTAGCTTCATCCTATATAGAACAATGTAGTTGCGAGCCCGTATTGACAGTGTCGCAACTATTACGGTCAGGTTTTTCAATTGTTCCAACTTTTCTCGCACCTGGTATAACGCTTGTAGTTAGATGTGAAATACATGGCTTATTGAAGCGCCCATTAGGTTTTACATTTGAAATTTATATTTGTGTCCGTTCGAAGAGACCTCGTTGTGTAGCTCTTTGAGCGCCTAATGGAATTCATATTAATTAGGGTTTTATACCTCGCCTAATTGATTCCGTGCGCTTTTATTTAATCAAACCTTTTCGTTTGTATATTCTCGTACACTAATTTCGCGCATTACTCATGTATTTACTCCCTTTCCTTCTAAATGTATTGTTGACGTATGACACTAGCCGTTGTTGTGTCCCTTGGGTATTTATTATCCCTCTGGAGTCTATCGTCGCATCTCGACTGCTCTGTATGGTTCAGCGGAGTTTGTCATGGTAAGTTGTTGAACCTGGCGTCTTTTACTTTTGGTTTGCTACAACTTATGATACGTAGATAACTTTATTACGCTTTAAAAACTATTGTAACAGATTTGCTATTCTATCCAAGCTTCGTTGCTAATGCTTATAGAGTGCACCTTTTGGAGGTAAATATAAAACCTTATTGAGTTTTATAATAACTAGATTACACGTCATGAGCCTCAGGCAGTTACTAAGTAAAGATTTTGGAGATTGGCTGGAATGGATGGACGTATATAGATTGACTAGAACGCATTGGCCAGCCTACGTCGGGCCCTGCCAGCGTAAAGAAACGGTTAACAATAAAAATTCTTGCTTAAGCTGGTAGCCAGCCGACATCTGGCCTTGCCAGCGTTAACAATACAAATGCGGTCTCGCCATTTGTGTGCGCGCGCCACTTGCTTACGGTCTGGACGGCCGGCATCGGCTCTTATAATATAAGATTATAGAATCGCGATAGTCTTGCAATTGTAATTAACAGATCGTTAGGACTAACCGAATAATCTGAATACATTTAATATAATCCAAACAAAGAATAACGTTTGTGCGTGGAATCGTGTCACTATATGTTTGATATTTTCAGCTGTCTAGCCTAAACTAAGCAGCATTCGAGAAGTGTCATTATACTCGTATACAGGGAAAACTCTTAAGGTGCTACATATTTTCTTTGATGTAAACGATCTCTATCTCTTACGTTTTACGAGATTCATGTTGCGATTCCTATCTCTCATGTACTGCATTTTTGGAAAAAACAATTAACATTAACATTTCTAGTTAAATAACTTTTGGTGGAGGTGATTAATTTTCAGCGTAAATTAACAATTTTTTATATGAGAAACATTTTCTAGATGTTGCAGATAACGAAAAGTGGGAAGTATCGAGATACAGCAGCCAGTACCATGCAATTTGCCTGCCATCCCGAGTTAATCCAACTCGAACAGCAGCGACGACCATTTCGTAATCCCATGTTGTCTTCCAACTGCACATGAACTTGTATTACATGCTCGTAATATAGAATTCGTTCCAATCCCTATCGAGCCGTGGTAATTTTAAAGTAATTCAGGGCGGACCCGCTGAGGATAACCTGGGAATGTCTAACTTAATCTGTGTTGAATCATGCGTGATTATCATGCAGTCTCGCCATTCGCCATTGCCTTTGCGTTCACACGAACCAGAATAAAAGGGTTATATTTTATATTAGAGGCAATCGAGCACTTTTGATTGCGAATTAGACGCTTCGATTGCGTGTTGGAGGCGCTTCCGCAAGATAATCAAACGGATTCATGGCTAGGAAAAAACGGCAGTGGCCTGCTCCCTGCAGACTCCAAAAATCGAATACGCTTGGAGCATGAAGGATGGTAGCGAGTCGCTCAAATATTTATAGAGAACAAAAACTAACTTGCTCGTGAAGTACTCTTATCACGTAATTATTATTTGAAACCCTCCGACCTTTGATGTATTGTTAATAAGGAGGCGAGGCTTGGGGCTGAAAGAAAGAGATTTTGCTTTTGCGTCTAATTACGATGAAATTTATTTTAAAGCGCAACGGCGAGATTGTTGAAAGCAGGCAAGTATAATCATATCGCACAAAATACTTTCTCTTAAAAATATGTTTAAGAGGTTTGGGGGAAGAGCACAAATACCCTGATGTATTTATGATACTATAAAGGTAAATGAAAGGAAGAACAGACTGGCAGCGATGGAAATATTATTGAATATTATCTTGGGCGGTGAACGTTAAATAGAAATAAATAGGCACGTATTTATAATTTAGAAGTTTCTAGTGAATCGTTTGTATATAGATACGTTGTTTTAGATTAATTTAATCAAAATCAATTGTTATTTAACCCGGAGAAAGTTAACAAACCTAACAGCATCTTTTGCATTGTTCCAATTAAGCTAACTGATTCTGTTTCGACTTTGAAAAGTATATTACTGCAGCTTTTCACAATATATGTTTAGCAGCATTTTTTCTTTATTTTAACAAGAAGCGATACAATGGCACAATAATTTACGATTTAGCTTTATTAATGTAGCTTATTTGAACAAAGGCCACGTAATATAGGCAACACTGCTGGTACTCACGTTTACTAAACTAAATCGGACAAGTAGCAGTAACGGGCCAGATATTAAAGAATTAACATATTCTAGGAAGCTACCTAGGAATATCACTGTTCGCGTGGGCTTCAACTGCCATGCAGTCACATGGTCAGTCTGCAGAATAAATAATTAACGCTAGATTATTTTTTATAATATTGTTTGTAAAATGACTTACCAACAGTTTAGAACCAAAACAAAGGAAATTGAGAACATATGAAACACTGAAGGAAGTAAACACGTCACCTATCAGGAGCTTGAAATCCATGAGTTATATGGTAGACAAGGTGGGCCACATAAGGTGGAGCTCTATTCTACTTGGGACTGCAGCCCAACGTAGTTGCTGCGCCTTTAGGACATTAAATTATAATATTTAAGTAATGTTAACAAGCAGAGAAAACTACATTAGAGATGCAAATGCAACGTTATCGACGGCATCGACCACCATCTGAAAACACTTTTTATTAGCTTTATTAAACGAGTATGAAAGCTTCTTTAAGAACAACCATGGTAAGTATATCTTTTGGGTAAATATTGAATATTTGTGTCGCCATTATATATGTACATTGTGTATCTTAAGAAGTTAGGAATTCCAAGTTACATAGTCCACTCTGTACATATAGATTGCTTTCGAACATTATTCTGATATCAATAAATATCTGTACTATATTTTCTGATTGGTTATAATAAAATATCGTTTTATTTGGTATAGCACATCCATTTGCAAGTATTGTCCCATTAATTTCTTTATATTGTAAGAAATTCTTCTATGGAAATCCAGTGCATTGATTTCTATATCCGATACATATCGAAAATGTAGTTCCCCGATACACTAACCGGACGTGAACTGAACTTCAATAGTTATTTATGAACCAAGGGCATTATGAAGACGTCTATGCCCGTTCAGAGACGAGATGCTTACAAGCCCGAGGGTTTAGCCGATGGTTTCTAAATCACCCGGGGCGTAAGTATTAAGAAATTCCCGTGGTGCATAAAACATTTTGTTTTACTAATATGTTTTTAATTATTTAAATAATGGATCACTAAGTGGACCATTGCTGTGTACACATCGAAGCATCGAGGTACGTGATTGGCCGCTAACAATGACCGGGCCTCGGTTGTATAAACAACAATATACTAGTAAGATATTAAACTAATGTTACGCCTTGGAAGTTTACGTTTCCAGCGAAAAGGCCTTAAAATGATCTAACACAGCAAATCACAACGCACTCAAGCGAGAAGATTTCGAACTGCACCCTTACTTGACGGTAGTTGTTTGACTTCTGAATCCTTTCGCCCCAGCATTTCTTCGCTTGAAGAGGTACAACGTATATATCCCTTTTCCTAGTAAACCAATGGCCGCGTCGATCTTTCAAATCGACGTAAAAATTGACTTAACCATTCCTTCATTGCAATATTTTTAGGAAAAAACTTGAATGAATTTGTTATGTTTTTAGGAAAATATTTTTGCCATAAACAATGTAATCAGATTATGATAGCACTGTGTAATGTTTAACTATTGTTATCTTATCAAATCTTCCGTTGGACAGACTTGTGTCTACTTGGATACATTTGCCAGCTGAAACTAGCTCGATTGGAGACCGCGTGTGCAGTTCTTTAAAATATTCTAATAAAAGGCCGCGAACGGATTTTTAGTAAGGACAAGTGTATCCAGGTATTCGAAGAGAATTCGTAAACTCAAGTAGCACAAAATAATCTCAAAGAGATGCTCACCTGAAGTACAGGTAGCTGTAACACATAAATAGCGCCACAATGCGAATATCACAGCATAAAATTGTCATGAATATAACATTACAGGTCGACAAATTACGAGGTACCCCACAAAAACGGAAAAGTCTAATACATACATCTTAATACATACTTGCAAGTTCACAATACAGCGATACAATGTTATTACACACATTAATATCAGACAATGGTTTGCAAGGCGATACGCTTAGTGTACTTTCAGGTACCACGTTCGCGGAGGGAACTGTATACCCCCAAGGTCGCGTCGCCAATCCAAGCGTCAAAACGCCCGAACGGGGCTCAAAGCGACAGGGCACTGGTCGCCAGTAAATTACCATACAAAGGGGAAGCTTTTAACCTGTAAGTGCGTTCTGGAGTCAAGTCCCTTCCTGCGCTATAAGGAGTTCATCCTACAGGCGTGAACCGTGCCGCCACTTGACGAATATGGATGGTTCAAGGTCATGCCCCCGGGGGACCTTCGCATCCAGATGCAAGGAAAGCTAAACCTTAGCAAACTGCTCTACGGCTTCTCACTGACTGCTCTAAGGGGAAAATAGTTCACGATAGAACACAGGTGAAATTAAATACAGCGCGAAGATGGCTTCCTACTTATCCCGAAATGTTTTGGGCATGTGCGAATGAAATACACTAGCAAGCGTAGAATCCGCCGACAATGGCGTGGGAACGACACGTCTTTAAATTATGGTTCAGGAATGCAAATTCGCCGAAAAGGCGCGGGCAACCATTACACAAAATCAGACTGCATGCCTATACATTCACTGAACACTTTTAAGACGCCCAAACTGGCTTCATGCTGCTACCCAAGGCAAGCAGGGAAAGAAAGGCAAGCTAACAATCGCCTTTTACTTTCTGGGCTGCAAGCCAAAAGTAGGCGTGGCACAAGCACGCGAAATATGAACTCAGTACCATATCCAATACCAATCGAATAGATGCGTAACTGAGGCGTAACAATATGGACTCAGTGCTACAGACATCGAAATCACATAGATGCGAAATTAAATCGTAACACTATACGCATAGAATATGATTAAGAGACGTCAACAAGTGTTTAGTTACTGAAAATTTTACATGTAAACGTGTAGTTATTATCAAATTTTGATTTGCCTGAGAAAACTGCAGCTTCAAATTAGCACTTGATACAAACTTTTAAAGATTTTAATTAAGCGATAAGGTTTCAACGAGGGTCTCTAGAGATTACAATTGCATTCGTGGTGGTTTCAGGAAATCCGTTTATAAGTTCTGTCTTATGATTTGGTATTGTTTGAAAAGCAATTGGAACTAAAGGGGGTGTATTTATTCTAAGTTGCTAATTTATAAATTTTGTAATGAAGGGAGTAAGATTAAAAATGCACACAATTTAAAATAGGAATTTATTTTAAAGTATTTTTATTCAATATAAATTGTGTTCCTTTTGGACTAATTCGTTTCTTAAGCTCTAACGATTAGAAGCCTGTATCCTAAGTAGTATTTTCCAGTGACATTTTCCACTTCCACATTTATGGGGTACTTATAGTTTCTGGCACATGTAAGCGATATCATTAAAGTATGAAAATAATCCTTTTATAGCGGTGGAACTTTTCACTGATCCTACTAGGTACTAATATTTCGTAAACGCCCACTTTTCGATACAAAAATTCAATTTTCAGATTCTGTCTCGCAGCTCGCTTCAAATTCGGCGGCAGAATCAACAAACTTAAAGATGCATTAAAGCGAGAATAATCTTCCTCTTCGTTTTTGTCAAGACCGCAATCGATGTGTAACGGGCGAGCGAAGGGCTGTCGTCTTATGGTTTATTTATTTGTCAAGGTGGCGATGTGTTACGACAAAGGAAAATTGAAAAATAACGCTAAGATTTAGCGAAATCATCCCTTCATAGTGTACCGACTGCATCTATCAATCACACTCACGTGCTGTCTTTGTCCGAATGGCGTGATCGATGGGAAAAGTTTAGCGGTAAAACTGGAATTGACTATTGCTTTGTGCCCTCGTCACTTCACGTTAAATTTTGTATAAAATTTCGCACGCTCGTTGCTTGAATAAACGAGCCAAGTGTAAATGCGAAAATATATCACTCATTTTAGTTCCGAGAAGGCAAATGTAAGACTATCAAATGTCAGGGGTTTCTCGCATACTTGGACTATATTGATTAGATGCCATTAATATTTTTCTGGGCATGAAAATTCCAGAACGTGCCTGGCATAAAATAAAAATGTGGCAAGTAGGCCAAGCTGAGTGTGTGAGAACTGAGTCATTTGATCTAGCTTTTTATTGCTCGTCCCACCAGCGACAAGTACCTTTTGACTCATGTATTAATAAAAATACACCGACACAGACAGCATCATTTACAACTTCGTTTTAATTGTTGTCATCATTTGGAATGCCAGAATATATTAAAATTGAAACGAAATTTGACGAATTGAAGTGAATAAGGGAGAAATGAGTCAGTATATATACGTTTTACTTCCTTTTATAATAAAGGAAGTATTGGATTCACCCCAAAAAATTCGAAATTGAGTTTTCAACAGATCTTCACGTTCTAGAGTCCCCTGAACCCAAGAAACATGATTTTGTTCATTGGGCTGTCTGTCAGTCTGTCTGTCTTTTTGTGTACGGGAACAAAATATCTCAAAAACGAAAAGAGGTATGACGTTGAAACTTCATTTATTCAAGATTTGTGTGCTATCTAAATGCGACAGCTAGATTTTGAAGAAAATCGCATAACCGAAAGTATGCTGTTTACTCTTTTGATTTTTCAGTTTTTCGATTTTTGCAAAAACCGCTCTAACGATTTTTTCGAATTTTAGATTTTACTTCCTTTTACAGTAAAGGAAGTATTGGATTCACCCCAAAAATTCGAAATTGAGTTTTCAACAGATCTTCACGTTTTAGAGTTCCCTGATCCCAAAAAACATATTTTTTTTTCATTGGTCTGTGTGTGTGTGTGTGTGTGTGTGTGTGTGTGTGCGTGCGTGCGTGCGTGCGTGCGTGCGTGCGTGCGTGCGTGCGTGCGTGCGTGCGTGCGTGCGTGCGTGCGTGCGTGCGTGCGTGCGTGCGTGCGTGCGTGCGTGCGTGCGTGCGTGCGTGCGTGCGTGCGTGCGTGCGTGCGTGCGTGTGTGTGTGTGTCTGTGAACAGAATATCTCAAAAACTGAAAGAGGTATGGCGTTGAAACTTCATATATAAGTCTTGTGTACTACTTAGATGCGACAGTAAGCTTCTAAAGAAAATCGCATAACAAGAAGTAGGTGTTTACTTTTGTGATTTTTCAGTTTTTTTCGATTTTTTCAAAAACGGCTCTAACGATTTTTTTTAACTTTACATTTTTATTACATTTTTAATGTTTATTGATGTGAGATAGGTGATTTTCCAGATGAATACTTTTAAAATGGGTTTTTTTGTTTTTTTCTATTTTTTTTATTAACTCCTATTTTAAATAGAACACCCGATATATTATTACATTTTTGAATTAAGCTTAAAATTCTAGATAAAATTTGTCTCTCACACTCTATTTTATACCGTTTTTGTAAAATTTTTAATTTTTGAAATTTTTTGACAAATTCTTAAAAATTTAAAATCAAATTTTTGGCTAATTATAAGATCACTGTAAAAGGAAGTTGTTGTCGTGTATCACACCAGATTTTTTATTACACTTTTAATGTGCATTGATGTGAGATAGGTGACTTTCCAATTGGATCCCTCTAAAATGGGTTTCGTGTGTTTAAAAAAAAATTTATTAATTTCCATTTTAGATAGAACACCCGATCACTTTATTGGGTTAAGGACTTGCTCGGTTCAATACAGGTTGTTCATATAGCAATAGAAATGAAACAATGAAGAGAAGAAAATAACAAATTCAGAAAGGAAAACCAAGAGATTAAAGAAAAATTTGCAAGAATCAAAATTACAGTCGAACATTTTGATAAAGAAAAAGGAAAGAACAACGTCGTCATAAGTGGGTTGAAAATAAACTCAGAAGATCAAATGGTGTGGAAAGGTACGATGAAAAAATTTATAGATAAACAACTGGGGGCCAAGGTACAGGTTAAAAAATTATTTAAACCAAGAGATAAATTACACCTTATAGAATTAGAAACGTAGCAAGACACAATAACGATCATGAAAAGGAAATACAAATTAAAGGATATAAAGGACACTAGAATCTAAGTAAACGAAGATCGCACCTTGGAAGAGAGAGAAATATAAAACAAACGAGAAGAATGGCAAACGAGTCAAAAACAAAACAAAGAAAGTCAAAATGGGATACAGCAAAATAACAATAGACGGGGTGGAATGGAGATGGAACAAAACAAAAAAGAAGATGGATATAGCATAGCAAAAAAAAAACAATAAACGAAGAGGGGACGGATAGATGTGATATTGAGCCGGCAAATACAAACGTAAAGAGAAATAGGAATCTAAACATTTCCAAAACAAATAAGAAATAAAAACGTAATCAAGCACTAAACCTGATTAAGTTGGCAAAGATAAAAAGAGCAGTAGCAAAAAAGTTATGGGCTGCAGAATAGCAACATCGAATGTTCCAGGTCTAAATGGAAAAATAGAAGTGATGATGGAATTCGACGATTTAAACGTAAAAATAATGGCTCTAACAGAAACCAAGAAAAAGGGGAGTAACGAGATAGAAACAGAGAAGTGACACCTAATGATACTCAGTGGAGTTAAACCAGAGGTTAGAGCGCAAACAGGAGTAGGTTGTATTGTAGAGAAGAACTGCTGGAAATATTTAAGATCTTGTGGGTACATCTCGGAAAGAATTCTTTAACTAGAATTGGAGGTCGAAGAAGAGGGAAAATAAATATACTGGTATTATACGGGCCGGATAAAAATGAAAAAGTTGAGATCAAAGAAAAGTTCTGGACAATGGTTAATAATATAATAGAAAATCGTACGACACCCATTAATGACCAATAGAAAAATTAGTTCACCAGTCGTATCCAAGACAACAACAAAAATCCTTGGAAATTTGTTGTAGGTAGAGGTTACTTTTTTTAGGGTTTGTGTCGTTACGATTTTCTTACCGAATCTGCATTCGAGCATTAATTCATATCCGGAAATTATTTTTCGTGCATTCAACAACGTCCTAATTTTCCCTCGCGTCCCGCTCGGGCAAATTAATACGACGTTGGAACGCACTCAAAAAAAATTCCGGAAAGAATTAATGCTTATATGTGAAAACAATAGAGGAAAAACTATAGCTCTGGGAAATCTAAATAGAAGATGGGCAAGAGAAACCATAAATCAGGAGAAGTGATTGGAACACACGGCGAAACCATTAGAAATAATAATGGAAGAAGGATAATTAATTGCTACTTGCAGAATAACATGATTGTAGCAATTTCCTTCTTTGAACATAGAGACACGCACAAATACACACGAGTAGGGGAATATAGAAATAAAACGTCAATCAACAGAGAAAACAGGAAAGAAATACGACACGTAGGAGTGAGAAGACGGGCGGAAATAAATAGCGACCATTACCTACTCATAACACAAACGTTCATAGGGAAGAATACTCAGAAACAAAGAAGCCAGAGACCAGCAGTTAATCAAGATTCGTATTAAAGAGAAAATCAAAACATATAGATTGACGGACGAAGTGGGGCTATTTCAAGACAACAATTATAGAAGCCACAAAAAAAAATATGCGGTATTAAAAGATAAACAAAGATAGAAAAGAAATTGCATAGAGCGAAGATATAAAAAACTATATTAGAATAAAGAAACAGAAATGGAAACGATACTTAGCAGAGAAAACAAAGGGGAGATATGGGGAGTACAAAGAGCAGAGGAACAAAGTGAAGGAACAATAAAAGCTGCAAAAGAAATAGAATATGAAACAAATGGAGAATGAATATCACGCGAACCAAAAATTCTTCTATAAAACTTTGAAAATTTTAAGAAAAGGAAGGCAAAACCAAAAATTATTCAAATTAAAGATAAAAAACGGATAATATTAACGGAAGAAGGAAAAATTATGGGAAACTGGAAACAATACTTTAAAGAGCTACATGTCCTGATGGAAATAATCAAAGCCACTAATACTAAATCGAACAAATAACACCAAACAGAATATGAAGAAGAAATACAAGAACAAGAACTAATATATGCAATAAAAATTCTAAAGAAAGGAAAGCTCAAAATACTTACTGATATTTACAACAATACATGGAACCTAGAAAATACATCGAAGGACTAAAAAAGTGGACGTGACTACCTCCCTGGACTTTCCCATACTGGAAACTGTTCATATCGTCTTTATTCAACAGTCTTTACAACATATCAAAATTTCAACTCGATGACTCACGTCTTCACCGTGATAAGCGTTTACACTTTCACGTAAATTGCGGGTAAATATAAAAGAACTAGTGAGTCACCCGAACTACGTTTCGGTTCGCAAAATTAAGAGAGATTCATTAATCTAAATTTAAAAAAAAGATGCATCGACGGGATCGAACCCGGGGCTCCCGCGTGATAGGCCAGCACGCTTACCGCAGAACCACACTCTCCTGTTTGAATAATGCGCGCACCCGAGCTAATAGTAGACAGCGATAGGCGCTCCGCTCTGCTGCCTAGAGAAGTTAATTAAATTATACTGCTGCCTAGAGAAGTTAATTAAATAAGTCTGAAAATTAGCAAACTTTTAAGCCATCGTACAACTTAATCGGTCCAGTATCTTCGGAGGAGATAGCGAACAAACATAGTTACACGCAAACAAAGAGAGCTACGATTTTATGTTATAAGATGTGTAGTTCAAAACGTGACCACCGAGCTTCTGTAGATGGCGCCAAGTGGACAAGCCGCCACTGTGCTATTTATGTATTATTTTCCTCAAAACGGCTGTAGCACCGAGGTGAAATTTTCTAAGTACCTGGAAATTATATTTTCTAGGGCATACAAAATCGATTTTTTTATTTTCGCGGAAAAAGATTCTTTGACGCAAAAATATAACAACCGTTAGAATAAAAAAAATATTTTTCAAAAATAGAGGGGGGAGTGTAATATTTTTTTGCATATTCATATGCTCCATTATGCACTGAGCAATTCAGTGAAAACCCCAGCTACCTATCTTGTTTTGTTTATTAATTAAAGGGGTTTAAATTTTCAAACTTCAAAGCTTCGTAGAGGGCGCCAGAGATAATTCATGAGATTCTTTAAAAAACAGATCGATAGCCCTTTTCGGGGTCTATCAGTGTATGAAGTTTAAACAAATTCCTGTGGGCAGTTTTTGAGAAATGATTTTTAGAAAATTTCCAAAATTTTGAAAATTTGTAATTTAGGCCCCTTAATATTTTTCAAAACACTTTTTATATCACCTCATGTTAGCCTTCATATACTATTCAGAAAACAAAAATCAATTGAATCGATTCATCCGTTTTTGAGTAATAGGGCGTTAAACTCAAAATTTTCAAAAAATCATAGCGCCCTTCATTTTAAACCTAGCGAGTTCGGAAAAAAACTAACAGATTTGTCTTATGACCCTCTATCGTTATCCGCGATAAATTTTCAAAATTTTAATCACGAAAACAGTGATACCAAAAAAACATGCGTAACTTCCGCTTCCGGTTTCGGATTTTTTTGAAAAGCTTATTTTGTCGATGAATTTTCGATACACCCCCGCATTCCAAAGCGCATCAAAATCGGAGCAATACTTTCGGCTGTAGGAGCGTCACCCACCCACACACACACCCACACACACACCCACACACACACCCACACACACACCCACACACAGACAGACAGTTTTTAAAAACCACTTTTTTGGGTTCCTAGAGGCCCAAAACGGATATTTCTGTGAAAATCTCGATTTCCAAAATTTTCATGATTCCAAGACTTCCCTATATCTATGGGTATGGGAAAGTAAAAGAAGGCATAATATTGACAATATACAAGAAGGGGTACAAAACGGAATGCAGTAATTACAGAGGTATTACGCTACTAAGCGTAGTATCCAAAGTATATGTGCGAATATTGGAAAGGAAAGTGATCAAACCCACGTTAGAAGAAGAACAGAGCGGATTTAGAAGAGGAAGAAGTATCCACCATCTTCACCATCAAGCATCTAATAGAAAGATCTTGAGAAGGCATTCGATAGGGTGGCCAGGAATAAAGTAAAGGAAAGCCTATAAAGAAGGAATGTGAATGAAAAACTTATAAGGGGTATAATGAATTTGTATAAGAAATCCCGAAATTAAGGAAGAACCAACAACTCTCAGTCAGAAGAATTTATGGTGGAGGAAGAATTGCTACAAAGAGGAGTATTAAGTCCAGTTATGTTTAATTAAATTATGGATGATGCTATAAAAGAAGCAAAACTGGAAACCCATAAGTTATTTATAGGACACAGGAATTTCACACACGACTGGATTAAATTGTGCACCTTTGCCGATGACTTAGTAGTGCTAGCAAGAAGCGAAAATGAATTGACATCAAACTTGAGATGCGTAGAATAAGGTGTTCGACAAGAAAAACTTAAAAATAAATTAAACCAAGACAAAATTATGCCAATAGCAGATGAACACAAACGTTAACATCGAAATAAACGGAATAAGACTGGAACAGGTTGATACCTTCCAATGCCTAGTAATACAAATAAATCAAAATGGTAGCCAAGAAGCAGAAATTACAGCAAGACTGGAAAACCTTTGGATGCGAAACCTGGACCTTCTCAAACAATATTAAAATAAACTACAGCGCATGGAAATGAAATACCCCCGTGAAATATTAGGAATAGCGTGGCTGAATAGGACCAGAAGTAGCACAGTGAGGGAGGAACTAGAAATAGAACTAATAACAGTAAGAATTAAAAGATGTCAGCTGAAGTGGTATGGACACTTTGTGCGAATGGGCCAAAACAGACCTGTTAAGAAAGTATGGGAATCAAAACGGCAGGAAAGGAAGAAGAGAGCAAGACCGTTGAAAACGTGGGATAAAATCAATCAAATCCTACAAGGGGTTAGAACAGAAGCAGCCAAGTTGGTAGCCCGCGATAAGGAAGAATGGAAGAAACTACCTAAAAAAGTTGGTACCTAACAGTTATCAGCGAAACTGAAGATGGATGCGAATGCGATGACGTACAAGACAGTGTTAATTACTGAACACGGTAGGGCTAGGTGGTTGGATTTGTGTGGTAGATAGTAACAACAGTGCAGCAATATAATTTTGTTTCTTTTAATGATTCCTCGACTTTGGCTAATGCACAAGCCCAAACGAGAAATAGGCAAATGTCAAACTGACCTTTGTAAGGTTAACAGTGTCGTGGCAGGTATTACATTGTTGCCGTGTGTTGTTATTAATACATCAATTGTGCAGGATGTATCCATTTATACATTAAAAAAGCTGCTATCCTTTCAATTTGATTTATAGTACTTTATTTTGAACTGTGAAGTGACAGTTCTTTTGTGTAATTTAACTTCATTTGATTCGTAGTTCATCCTTCTTGTTCACAGTTATTTTGCCACAAAATAGTGATAATGTCTCAACCTATACATGTTTTTAGATCAAGTCATCTGATAGTGTGACGGCTTTGTGCGCCACCTACGTGTTATATTCTAACTGAGTAGCTGCGCTTATTAAGCAAACTAACTAAGCGGGAATTTTTGTTTTTCCAAGTCTTCTAAAAACAAGCGTTCTACAGTGGTCATGTATGCCACTCCACCCTATCATCCCTCGTGTTTATTTTAACGAGAGTGTGTAACGTCATTAAATCGAGGGGCGAAGCCAACTCTGATGTAGGCAACCGCTTGCTCAGCACCGCATGTGGTTTTGCCTTATTTCACTCACGTATCGAGTTATCGCGGTTAACAGAGAGCTTAATAATAAACACGAATCACGAAACTCGGACTGCTACGAAAGCTGTAAAATTTTTATTGTTAAACGGATACGGTTCATTTTTATACGGTGCAAACAGTGGGTACAATACAGCCATCGTCAGTTCAAATTACGCCCGGCTTCTCACTTTCAGGTTGCATTAGTGTGCTTCCTCAGAATTACAATTAGTGGAGCGTGACCAGCAGCCCCTTCCCTAGCTGGAGTTTGGAGGAATTTATTTAAAAATAACGCCCGTAATTAGCACAAAAATGTGTGTATTATGCAACGGCAGGCCTTCGCTTTTCCGGGGAATGCCCTTAATTAAAACACGGAGAATTGGATAACGCCGGCAATTGTGAGATCAACAAAACTAAAGACAACAGGGGACGGTCAAATGTAAAAAACCCTTAAAATAATCGAAACGAATAGAATAGAATTTATAATATCCAATTGTCCAATGCAAAATATTTGATTGTAGTACAACTTATCTAATTTTACCAATCCCCATTCCTTTTACCATCTCATACGTTTATGCATTTATTCGATCGTTGGGCAATTCATTCGGAGAAGTTGGTAAGTTTTCAGTTGTCTCTTGTATCTATCTATATGAGGGGATTTCACTTCGTTATCTTGTTTCTCGTTTTCATGCCGATCTTATTGTTTTATTACACTTTTGGATCAGTTATGCCTCTCAACTAATTGATGTCGCTGAAGACAAAAATGTAAGGATAATAATATAATAATTAAAACCAATGAAGAAATGCGCGATTGAATAACAATACATAAAGGCATCAGGCAGGACGGTTCACCGAGCCTCTGCATATTCAACCTGGCGATGGCGATGGATGAAATTATTAGAAGACTCGACAATACGGAACGCTATAAATTGGATGGTAAAGAAATTCGCGCAATATGTTATGCAGATGATGCGGTGCTGTGCGCCGGCAATGAGGACGACTTGCAGTGTGTACCGTTTCAGTTTAATAAAACTGCAGAGAAATAGAATATGCTAATATTCAATACAATGCAGTAGCACACCATTCGATGCAAACTAAAATGGCCAAACAGTAGAAGAGGTTTTACAACGTAATTATTTAGGTATCGAAATAATCAGTCAGGGAATTCGGTCAGAGAAGGTAGAAATTTGAACCGAAAAGGCGAATAGAAGTTTTGGATGTCTCAAATACACAATATGGTACAATAAATATATGCGCAAAGAGACAACGTTATACAAAAGTATAACTAGACGAACAACCAAAGATCATTTAGCAAAAGACAAATTGTTACATGGGAAACCCCGTTTATGAGGGGTGACAAGCTTAAAGGGGGTTGAGTAGCTCAGCACTGAAATAAAAGGAGGTAAATTCGTGTTGTTTTTAAGGATACCTCCTTGTGTTTGTCTGCCTGTGATGGGAGATTTGGATTTGGACCTGTAAGAATACATTGAATCGAACCTCTCTCTACAAATGAAAATCATATAATTAGTAAATGTTTGAACTCTATTAAGATAATGTTTATAAAAATAAATTTATTGGCTCAGCTTTACAACTACAACAACGAATTTAGCCTGCTCGTGACGTCATGGTACACGTGTTCGCCCGGGAAAACACTTTTTATAAATTGGCACAGAGCATTTAAGGCGTTGCTGTACTTCCTAAAAACTTATTTCACAACTGCAAACTTAGTTATAGAACGCCTGATATTGCTGATAATTCAGGCATGCAGGAAATCCCAATCTTAGTACGTGTTGCATATTCAAAATATGCGGTAAATTACAAATGCAATACTAAATTAATAAAACATTCAACTTAGCTCAGTCCAAAAAATCGCGGGCTCTGAATTTGGCAACGGGGTTTGGATGAAGTCAAACGATGGGAGAAATTAGCGTCAATCTACACGCCATAGAACGGGACAACTTTCAGGCTGGTAACTGGATGCGTCGGAATGCCAGACGTCGCTATATAGAATGCTGATGTACAGGGCGTCAGCGGGACGATATGAGGATACCTGTAAATATATCCAATCGAAAATCGATGAAATTTCAGGGCAATCAAACGAAACGGAATCGAAATTTTAGATTGAGAAACAGTGGCGACGGCAATTTCCAAACTGATTTAAGCCACAAGAAGAAAAGAACTATAGGCAATAGATATCAGTTAGTTGAACAAAAAGATTTGAAGAAGAAGAATTGCTACACCTTTATACAAATTACATTCACGCTCTGAATATCCAATGACTCTATTAGTTTTCATAATTTGTTCATATAATCTTTTTCTATTACTATTTTATATCAGCTTCGCTCCATGAATATTGAAAAGGTTTGGGTTTAATGAGTTTTCTTGGCATTTGCCTTTCGTCATATTTATTATTTCTGTAGTTTTCCCATTGCCTTTCGCTTTGGCATTACTGTTCTGTTATAAGTTTCAGAGCAGTGCATGTATTTTTATTGTGAATAGATGTTTGGAAGTTACTATTGCTCAAAGAAGTCGTGTTCAAATTATATTTATTTTTTCTTGTACTGCCCTTCAACAAGAGGCAAGCACAATTCTGACTAGCTCAGAACTCTCACCGATTTGTTTTCGTGGGCAAGTATCAGGCACTGATTCGTAAGGCTATGCAATGAAACAAAATGAAGCAAAATACAAAAGGGCGCCAGTCGTCAACCACAACAACCAAGAAAAACAGTTGAGCTCAGTCTAAATAAAACATACTCGTCGTGTTCAGCTCCCCCTCCCTCCCTTATACTAGCCTAGACTCGAAAAAATGAGCAGGTATCGGCTGAGTCAAAGAAAACATAATATACTACTAGTTGGGAATAATAATGAGGATTTCATCATTAAATTATTTGAAGACAGTTGAATAATACAACAAAATGAGGCTAAATAGCATCATTGGACGCTTAAATGTTAAACCATGCTCAGTGCCAAGGCACATGGGAATAAATGGTACAATTTGTTTAAGCAAGACTCATAAATGTTAAACTGGGTCGCTAAATCCAAACGATCTATGAGGTTGTATGTTAAAAAATAGGCAAAAGCTGCGTTAGGCAAAAGCAGTAAACAAAAAAAGGTAACCAGTGAGAAAACAAAGGTTATTAAATTTTATTTGAAAAGTAAATTGCGCGTTTCAAATAGCACGCAGGGCTGGAAAATATTTAAAAGGGTGAAGCCCAGACTCAGCAACTGACCAGCGAAAAAAAACCGAACTGAAAAGCAGCATATTGGCGCTGGTAAAAAGCTAATCTCTTACCTGAACAATGACACGCGTTTGTCGAGAGGCCTTGCAATCAAGCACGCACAACAAAGATAAACATGTACAATGCCGCATCAAATAAGAACTCTAATTTTCACTGGCCCCCTTAAATTCGAAGAAAAATTTCATTTCTACTATTTTAACTCACAATTAATAAAGACAATTGCAAAATATAGCTAATGCTTAAGCACGACCATGAGCATTGCTGTTAGAAACTACAGAGCGAAGTTAGCTCTAATCTCCAAAAACCCATTGAGCTAATAATAAAACAAGGAGTAGGCATGCATTCACAAAGAGAATGTAATCCGCAACCGCCAAAATTAAATAGGACCGTTATATTCTTATTTAACAAATAAATCGTTACCGCTAAATTCCTGTTTACAACATGCAATAAGTTTAAAGAAGTCCTGTTGCTCAATGGGATGGGTGTGAGTTGTAGACTGAAATAAAAGGGGGCTCACGATAGTCGAAATAATTGTACCTGGAAAGGTATTGAGATAAATTCATGTTATTATAGGTGTTTTTGGATGGTTCCACTAAGAAAACCTTCTCGGCGATGGGAAATAGTGCACGGTGCTCATATCTCAGAATTGGGACCTACTTTGTTTCGTGATATATGAAATAGTTTATTTGACTTCAAAATACTTGGAACTGCGCTTTACAAAATGAAATTATGTAATAAAACAGTCTATTAACATTAACAAAAATACATTTAGTCCGGTCTGATTTATAGCTGTGCGCACAACAAAGAAGGGTTTCCAAACAATTCCCAAAGCATTTCAATCTGCTTGTGACGTTACGGCGCTTGTTAAGCAAAATCCTAGCAGATGTTCGTCTGCATCTACAGTTTCACAAAGAAAAACAATTTTGATAATCTGGTGCAGAGTGCTGAAGACGTTACTGCACTGCTAACTGGGGTATGCCCTACAAATTATTGCATAACGGCAAGCTTATTTGTTTATAAACATATACAAAATTGGCGATAATTTACACATGCAATTCGCTATAATAAAGAAATATTTAACTTAATTAGAATGCAATTCATACTTGACAATGAACGGATGGGAAAAAAAACAAAGCTGCGGTCTCCGTGGCTGAGCGCAGATTTCGACTTAGAGTGATAGCTTGAAGGCCTCCAGAGTTTCGTCAGAAGAATTGACAACGGTAGTTGAAAGATTAACTACGAGTGATTGGCGTGAATGCACAGGCTGATGAGATACCTTTCCAGAACTGCACCGAGATGCAGACTGATTGCGAAATGATAGATGGATGCACAGGTCGTCAAGCGTTACTTTGCATGCTGGTTGTGAAACAGTAGATAGCTTGATGATACAGGGTGTTTCTTATAATATATCCGACCGGGGAGTGATGTGAAATTTCATGAAACACGAACGAGTCGGGATTTTAGAATTTCAGTAGTAGCCGGTTCTTTGAGGAGCTGGATATATCCGACAATCATCGTACATTTGCCAAGTTGGCACGAAATAGCTCCACGTGTACCAACGCGACGGATACGACGAAACGAAAACCCCCTTTCAATTCTGTGTACGCCAAATGCAGTGGCAGCGAGAATTTTTAAACCAACCCAAAAACATGTTTTTAAAATTGCAATCAAAATCTTATCCCATCCCAACATTTTTTGCTCTGGTTAATCGTTGATATGCTCTTTGCGTTTGCATATTTTGTGTCTAAGCTTGCATAGTGTTAACTCGTCGCTATATTACAGGTATTTCACAGTATTCTGATGATTTATAGTTTTGCGGTAGCTAATACAACATATTATGGGCCACGGGCTGCCCGTCCAATTAGTACTGTCTACATTAAAAACTGATTGAATTATTTATGGACGGTTAGCTGAAAGGCACATTTAGGTAGATTTAATATTATTCCACCACGTCAATGTGGTTCTCCTTTTAGCCGTAGCTGTACAGGACATATTATTAATATAATTTCTGGTAGCGATAGGGGTGATGTAACCGCATTCGTATTAATAATTGGTTGTAGTAGATATGACATTTGCTGCTATTGAACATTCTGTGTTAATTGCCATTTTCAGTTACGTAGACCCTTCAAATAATTGGAGCATGTTAGTTTAAAACACTTTGTGAATACAAAGGGCACAATTAATTGTTTTATAGTATTCACGAGAGTATCAAAGGCTTCTTCAACTTTTTAATATATTCATTCACAGTACATTCGGTTCAAATAGAATAATTGTATTGCCCTTTCATTTGTTGTTGTTTTTTAGTCTCTTGTCCTCTTTTGCCATATGCTTTTGTTAAAAAAAATTGTTTCGATATTTCTAAGTTGTATTAGTTGAATACTTCATTATTGGACTTAAAAAGGTTTAGTGTGTTTTTATTTTGTGTTTAGTCCACTTTATCTAGGCTTAGTAACAAACGATTTTTGAATTTGTTCTTTATTCTTTCATTTGTTGCGTGTAACTTTTTAAATTGTTCCTTGTTCACTAATTAGTAATTTTTTACTAGTAAGACATTTTTCTCTTACTGCTCTCTCCGATTTTTTTATTATTACCATTCATACTAACTTTTTTGACTTCGGCGTCGCATCAAGGTTACGTCATTGACATACGGCAAGCATTGATCATTTTCCATTTCGGTGGCATTTAGTCAATTTCCTCGGATTATTTTCAATAGCGTGATTGATAGTGGTTTCCTTACCGTAGACCTCTTCTCACGTCGAATCTAGACGACACCACTCCATTTATCTTCACGTTGTTCCTTGTTTCTCGAGTTGTCATCTTCACCAACTTTATTAGTTTCGCCGCCATTCCGAGTCCTTTCATAGCCTCACACAACTGCTTTCTGTCTGCTGTGTTGTAGGCCAGTTTAGACTTAATAAATGTATACTAAGAAAACGTTTGAAAATCGTCAATTTAGTGTGTCTGTGAAAATAATGTGAAACAACTTGAAATCCCTACATTCATTTCTGATATGAATTATTTCTGTTACAATTGTATGCCCTTCACATAAAATAACAAATAACAATATTATTACTACAATTGCTAAATAAAAACTACTTCGGCGTCACTAGGCTAAAGGGATTATTGCAGCTTGATTGAGTACTTGGTTGTATTCAAAATGCAAAGTTATTCGGATTAGCATTCGCTTATTTGTTATTAAGTGCAGTTCCATAAAGAAAACATGTTTCGAGTTGGCTGGCGAGGCAGCGATAATGAAAATTCGAATTGCGACTGTAATGACACGCAAAGTAATAAATTAGGCCAAGTCTGGAAAAGTTAGGTTATGTCTCCGAGCAACTATTAAGTTAAGTAAACCACGCTAATGAAATTTGCATTAGTTTACCGAAACTTGGAATGCAGTAATAAATTATGTTAGGACATCAAAAGTCATACCAACAAGGACTTAGTTCAACAAAAACTGAAGTTCGCATGATTTAATTACTTTAGTCAAGTTAAATTGGCATCCGGATTTAGAAATAAATTGAATTTATTTAATAATGCAGGATATTGTGAAACATAACTCCTATTAATTAAAATTTTAATTCATTCCAGTGCAGAAGCGCTCCGGATAAATGTCAACTGTTAATTATATCTGAAAATAAATGATGGATGTGTTGGAAACGAATATGTTAAGAGGTGATTTCTAACTTAAATTACAAGACTCACGACCTAAGGAAATTAAAGTGTCACTTGAACATCTACTTCGTACACTAGGTGGCACCGCACTACTACTGTTTGTACTTGTCGTAGTCTCTTGAAGGAAATTGGACGATCATTGTCCTTTTATGAGACTGGACAACTTATATTATAAAAGCGACGTTGCTGACACTTAGATGAAGTTTGAGGAAGATTGAAATTGTATAGACGTCGTTGCAAGTTTTGCCTTTTCACGTGTCCACTCGAATATTTTATTTAATAAAAATATTGTTAGCGTAATTGGTTTCTCAAATATATTGCCCGTTCTGTATCCGTTTTGATTATTTTTACCAGAGGACGATGTTGTGCAAGTGTAGATGTATGGATTTTCTATCATTTTAATTGTGTGTAGTCTCGCATGTTAACTTTTTGAAAGCAATGCGATTACAGAGCTGTAGTAGTAAATTGAAAAATTCTATACTGTAATTTTGAAACGATATATGGTGGTATGCTGGTAGTCAGAGATTGTAATGGGCAATAATTATAAAACGTAATGATTAAACAAGCACATTTAGCGAAGCAATAGAAAAAAACAGTGGAAAGAAATTACTAGAATACTGTGAATGATTTAAATATAACAAATAAGCATTGGAAAAATGTACATAAATATACAGGGTGTTAGGTAAACATGCGGTAAAAATTCAAGGGGTTATTCCTTGGCCTATTCTAAGAATATTTTGTCCTATGATGATTTCTAAAAACCCCTTTGTTTCGAAGAGACAGGGTGACGAAAATTTGCGACAACATAATCGATATTTTTTTAAATCATTAATGTAAATAAAAGTTTGGCGTACGCCAATGAGCTTATCAAGTATGCAGGCTGGAGGAAGTCATTTCGAACATTTATTGTAGATTGAGCAACTTTACATGTACTTTTTGATAATAAAATGTTGTTACTGTCGCAAATTTTGTTCACCCTGTATCTTCGAAACAAAGGGCTTCTTCAGAAATCATCAAAGGACAAAATATTCTTAGAATAGGCCAAGGAATAACCCCTTGAATTTTTGCCGCATGTTTACCTAACACCCTGTATACACGCAAACCTCCTTATGAAGGGAATTCCAGAATTGATTATATTAGAACACATAAGCAAACATTTATAAAAATAATAGTTAAAAGGGGATGCCCACTGCATAGTTTTATTTAATATCAATACAATACTAGCAATAGAAGATCTCATAATACAGTAAAAGGACGAGGCAGAATGTATTTGGACGACTAGAATGTAGACAATCGACTAAAGTTTTTAATTGTATGTAAATTTTGTTTCAATGGCAAAAAACAGAAAACTCGGAAGGTATTTTGATCATGTTTTATGTATTAAACATATGTTTAACGAATTATTATTATCCTATTTGCTTCGAATGTTGGAATAAGAGTTAAGGTGAGAGTTACTAAACGGTATATTCTTTAATTCACAATAACGCTGGACATGTTTACTTACTCAAAGTAAAGTAAATACGATGTATTACATTTTAAGAACTAATGAAAATAAGAAAAACAATATAGTATACCTTAACATATCTGCTTTAAATAGACGAGCGTACACTTTATTAAAGTAGTTTGTCACAGGATAGACCCTGTTTACGACAGCTAACAAGCTTAAAGGGGTCGCGTAGCTCAGTGCAAGGGGTGGGTTTTACATTGAAATAATGTGAATCCCAAAACTTTCGTTATCGAGTAGGTACTGAAATTGGTTCCTAATTTATGACTGCAGCTATATACATACATACTTAAATGCCGAAATTGACATGTGAGTTTTAGGGAAACTATTGCGTTCATAAATTAGCAACTTTACTCGACAATGAAAGTTTTTAAAACACGAGTTAAAATGGGCTGAATTGAGATAACCAAAAACAGTATACCTGAAAAGATACGGGGACAAATTCGTGTTATCGTTAAGGGCTTTATCTGGTGTTTTGCTTGCCGGTGATGTATGGCGGAAAATTCTACCAACGTGTATACTCAGCTCCAGATATTATGCATTTGCCTTATTACATTTTTGGAAATCTTAGTTTACTGTAGGAAAACGCGTAACTGCACATTCCTTTACAAATAAAAATTATACAGTAAATTTAAGATGTAAGATAATTTTGATAAAAATACAATTAACAATTCTACCTGCTGCTGCGTCGCACGTTATGCAAAACTTTCATACGTGTCCATGTGTGAAAAAATTTCATACGGAAAACGCTTTTGATTAGCGCAGAGAGCTTAAAGCGTTACTGCAATTCTAACGAGGATACAGCTTAAAACTTATTTTACAACAGCAAATTTACTTCAAAAAAACATACATGATTATCGGAAATGTATTCAAGAAAACCTAACGTAGTACATTGCCGGAATTTGCGGTAAATAACACATGCAATACAAATAGGTTCAATTTAGCTTGCGCAGTAATTAAATTGACGATAAGATGCGAAAATTAAGGAAAGTCTCAGTCACCGCTAGTGACGAAAGGTTTGTCGAAAATTGGCGTTATGACGGGAAATCTTTCAGGGCTGCGTTGGCTTGTCGAATAAAGAATGTACAACGGCAGTTCAAAGTTTGCCTACGAACGTCGGCGTCGATCTAGACGTTAACAATTAGACCACTTTCCAGGATCGCGTCGGCGGGATAAAAATACAAGAGTTTCTTATAATATATTTCTAAATGGATATCAATCTAGAGAGCGTGTAACCAGCCGATGAAGCGTTTCCGTTTTCAGTCATTAGGTAGGTAATTCGAGGCTCACACCCCGGATAATGGTTACATCTTACGCTCCCCGGCTACCATACTAACATCTTTAGTGGTCGTGACCCCCTGTGAATGGGTTACGTTATCTACCTGCCCAGCTGTGGGCGAAGATGCCTTATAAAACTGCTCCCAGTGCGGTAATAACAGGCTAATTCTACTCAAACGAAATGGGACTGGAATTTAAGATGGAAAGGCTGTGCTTCGGTCGTAATTTGTAAAAATTGACACAGTAAGGTGTTTCCAAACAGCTACATTCAGGAAACGATAACGGTTACCTACGCATAACCTCTCTGCTGAAAATTAATTGCCGACTGAAGATCGCCCTCCCCCGTGTTAGCTTGACGCGAGACGAACTGCGCGGTTTCGTAACCGCCTTATCGCCTATATACAGAAAAGAAGAGGTCGTGGTGATAGGAAATAATCTTTTAATGTAGAATCTAATAATTCAACAATATCTTTGATAGATTGCTTTCCTATATTGAACTTATTTTTGGTTACACAACTGTGCCTTGAACTTATCGTCTTCTACTGATTGATAAACATCTAAATTATCGAGATGATTTCGGAGGCTTTCGCGGCCATTGCCATTAAGTAACAAACGACTTTCGGGATTGGACCGTGCCATTGTTGAGGTAAAAAAACTCAACGTTTCGCCCACTTTCGTAAGGGACTTCCTTAGGAGGAAAAGCTCAACGTGTGAACCACGCCAGAGGCGAAACTCTTTTGTAGGGGGAGGGATAGAAGAACACTGTAACTCAACGTGTAAACCACGCCAGAGGCGAAACTCTTCTGAGTGGTTTACACGTTGAGTTACCGTGCTCCGTTTGCTTTTTCTTCCTGATGAAGCCCCTTACGAAAGTGGGCGAAACGATGAGTTCTTCGACCTCAATAATGGTGCGGTCCAATCTCGGAAGACGTTTGTTATCTGAATTATTCTTTGTGTCGGTTTTATACACATAATTTTTGCTGATACGCCAATAACCTTTGTTTCGATATTATCACACTTCACAATTTTCCTCCAAATACTCTTTTGCTGCCTCAAAAATGTATTTATATTACAACACCCACCTTTAAATTTTCCACTAATGTATACTTTTGCACTATAATTTGCTTTTATTGCTGACAATTAAAACATTTTTATACCTGGATACATTTGGATATCGCATTTACGGTCTTTCGTGTCGACGTATCTCTTCCCATGTTTTATATGGCGTCCAATTATTGTCGGTTGCCTAGCTCAACATCAAACGGAACATCATAAACGTCTTGCTTGCGTTTAACAATACACTAGTTTTTGAGCCCACCACACAGTTGGGTTTCCTCTAATTAATATAATTTACGTATTTTGCAAAATGTATTGTAAATAAAAGAGCTACAGAAGAAAGAAAATGTTTTAGCGTCTTTAATGAAGAAAGCGCACTGCAAGAGTATTTAAAATCATTAAACATATCTTCACGTTGCTAATAATACTGAAACAGTAATAGAAAGCGCTTAGTAATGTGAATGACATCAATTTACAAAGAGAAAATAATGCAGGATTGGAACCCGCGCTTCCAGGCGGAATCCGATTGCTAGTCAGACGGTTTAACGACTCGCCCAAGAACGCGTACCTATCGCACTTGCTTATGGCAGCGTTAGAAACGACGTGGTGACGATACGGCCGATCGGTGCCAATGAAGAGGTGACAGACGCAGGCACAATATGCGTTTATATATAGAACTAGTCTTTACTTGTTTCTAAAGAATCGAACCTGTGCGAACCTAATATTGCCTAGCTATAAAACCAGGTGTACGATTTCTCGGATAATGACCAGGTCATATGTATATAATGTATATAATAGTTCTTGAGATCATTAAAGGTCATAATCAGTAGAGGTAGTTCACGAAGAGCTTTGTGGTATTGTCAGCAACTATCTGAAAAGCTTACAGATTAATATCGCTACTTCTTCTACGAGTTGTTCTCAGTGACCTTTGAACAACACGAAAAGGTCATGTTTCGGATAAATACGCCTTTAGATTGCCCTAGAAATTGTACAGCTATTCGTACTACTGTAGTGGTACTGCTAACTTGTTTTTTTTTCAAGTGGAATAACTCAATATTATAGTACCCATAGATTGGTAACTATTAATGAATGAAGAAATTTAAATATACAAAATGAAATGTTTATACAGTTACTCGTACTAGGGATTACACAATGTTTGTACGTATGCTTTTTTACGATATTAAAGTTCTATTAAATAAACTGTTGTTTAGTCTTGATATTTTCAAATTGTATTCAGTTTTTTATAACTGACGTGTTTACATGGCAAGTAAAATAATAAATATTTATTATGTAGTTATTACATATTGATACAAAGCAAGATTATTTGCAGGTTTATTAGTAGCTTCAGCGTACTTATGCGAACGTTTTGTCCGTCCGTCCGTCCGTCCGTCTGTCCGTCTGGATTGTCTGTAACTTTCGAACGGCTACAGATATCGAAATTTTGAAAGGGGGCAAAGTTGTTGCTAAGGTCCCGAGCACCTTCATGCGCTATTTGGTTTTGGCGAAAGGTGCCGATTTTCCACTTTGCAAAATTTCCAAGCATTGTAGCACAGTGGCGGCTTGTCCACTTGGCGCCATCTACAGAAGTTCGGTGGTCACGTTTTGAACTACACATTCTGAAGCTACTCTTTAGATCTGTAGTTGAGCAGTTTATTTTAAACTTTTACCTAACATTTGGTTGTCACTTTGGGGGAATTTAGAGAACAGGTAATACCTATATGTATAAGGCATTCACGATTGATTTGGATAACGCTCGGTCATGGAAATTTGACAATTTTGTGCATTTAAACTGAATTGGTTACTGTGTGAAATGCATTTTTTAATTAAAGTTAGGTAATTATATTTGAGGTTATGAATCGTGCCAAGCTATATTGCCAGTTTAACCTTAAAATGGCCAAATGTCTTCTGAATGGGTATTTTTGTACTACCATTTATTACTTTCAGCATGTTTCACTTTAGCTCAGTTTTGGCGATTAGATTATGTATGGATCAATTTATCGAAAACAGCAAAATCCGTTTATTAAATCACTTATACCTCAGTCTGGCAAAAAGGCTTCGTCTAATATTGTCTGATGTGACATTGACATGACTATTGAATTTAACAAAATTGTCGCATTCCTACAATTACAAAATTATTACGTTAGGACTGCACCCTCAGAAAAACAAGTCATGGTCAAGCCTTATATATTGTGGCGAATGGGGGTTTTTAATTTTCTTATGAGTGTAACACGAATGCCAAAGCACCGTCACAATTCAATTAAGTACGGTACTCCAGTAGTAATGACATCACAGGGTTAACTCGTCTTTAACAAACACAATAAGTATTGATACTTATTTCCGTGGAATTTATAAGACACGTGGCTATACTCCCGGGTTTATCAAAAACATGTGACGTTAAGTTAAACTATACACTAAATGTTACTTTACAACTTGAAGCAAGCAACATTTACAACGATTGAAATTTAATAAAATCCAGATATGTCGTTTTCTTAGCTCGATACGCCTTTGATTTCTGCTGAGATTACGACGCCAGTGGACACCACCTTAAAACAGGGATTTTATGTTGGCACAGCTTTCTGTGTTGAGACACTTTGTGAGAATCTTTGCAATTTATTACTGTTACATAAACTAGCTCGGCTTGTATTTGCTAATTCAGTACACCACTGTAATCTTTGACATCGATAGTAAGCAATAAAACACCAACTGATTTAATTACTTTCTATTATTTTAAAATCACACAGAATAAAAAAGCTTATATTTACGTTTCTGCTGACAAACGACTACAGTTCAAGTTAATGCGGAACTGAGAATTCCTATTTCGCTGAAACCGCCGCTTTTATACCAAACGGACCCATTTCCATGGTAGCGAACAACTGCTACATGTTACAACGGATTTGATAGGTGAAAAACAAGTAGTTGAATATCAACGATTATTATGACGTCACAAAATTCATCTAGAAACATTTAAAACTACCTATTTATACATTAATTATTGAAGAAATCCTTAACACACCTTAAAATTAACTTTATTGCTAAAGTCTCGGCTGTTCAGTTTATCTTGTATGCAAATTTAAAGGCGATTCGGTGACAAGCAATCGGAGAAGCTATATTCCCAGTTTCGATACATTTACAATATCTTCCAACTTCCAAAAATGACAGACGCTGCAACACCGTAAGTCGAAATCATCAATGCCCAGGACACACGACCCCGTTCTGTTGTAGTTTGCAGTCGTGGCTGTAGAGCTTCTTTGCAAACACAAAATGAATGGTAGCTAGTTACATTTTATTTTTTCACATGTTTTCGATGATCGGAATGATTGGGGAAGCTCGCCGCGCCTCATATTGCATATCTTATTATTATGGAAGCTTGTATCTGCACTTGTACTGTAATACTTCCCAGTATATTTATTCAATAATAGCATTAATTAATTTTTGCCCAAATAAGTGGGTAACTCTTATTGGATCCAGGTTAAATTCACTTTGACTGATTCAAAGAATACCAAATAACAGAAATTACATTTATTCATCACTATTTACAGTCCAAGTATTAAGGTTAAAAATAAGTCAGTATGTAAATTATTTCGAATCATATGTACAAAAATAATATTTGATTATGTTCCCCCCTTTTTTAACAGAAATTACATTTATTCACCACTATTTACAGTTCAAGTATTAAGGATAAAAATAAATCAGTATGTAAATTATTTAGAATCATATGTACAAAATTAATATTTAATTATATTCCCCTTGCGGTTACACCCCGCCAACTGGCAGAAGCAGGCTTGGCTCAAAACTAGTCGGTGGTCACTGGCATTCCTATGGGATTTCGGCTGACATTGGCATTACTGTGGAAGTAAAAAATGTCAGCAAAAGTGTAATGGAGGCACGATGTTATCAGTTACCTTATTTAATGTAAGCAAATAAATATTCAAATACCACCGTGATAACAGTGGGCAATGAAAGGCTATCTTTGGTTGATAGTGGATGGACCTCGCGTGCCAAGGTCGAGTCGTATAAACACAACGCTCAAGGTAGGTTAATTTTTGATATGGTGAAATTGAATATTATGTCGGAAAGTTCGGGCTGCGTCTCGGCCAATTAAACGCTGTTCCCGGCGGCGCCGATTTTCAGTCACCGGCTTAGCAATAGCTAAGAAACTATGGGATTTTCAGAACTTTAAATTGGCTGGAGTAACGTGCCCTGATCTCTAGGTATACGTTCAGTGGCGTAACTATCATATGTGCAGGGGGTGCAAGGAACCTCCGCGCCAAATCTATATAGGCGCCGCGGTTGCGGAGTTTTTAGTGAAAATAAAAGTTTTCCTGGAATAGTGGTTCAAAGCTGCAACAGACTATGATACGTGAGCGCCACTGGGCTCTTTTGAGCGCGCAGTCTTTTCTCCTTTTGAGTAGATCAGAAGTTCCAGCTCTAGTGTGTGTTTGTGATTTCATAGTGCATAGTGCATAGTAACATACTATAAATTCAAAATTTTAAACAGCAAACTTCTGACGATTGCCTCAGATACACATGTCATAGAGAGTGCCAAATTACTTCAAACTACATATGAGACTGATCTCGATAACGGCTTACTAAAGCAAATTGTACAATTTCGATCTTCGTACGCAACTAGTATTAAATCTTGCTTATCAGTGAATGAAGTGAGAGAAAAATGTCTGTCTAATCACACATCATTGGCTAGCTTTCCAGATTTGTACAGAGCTGGATTAAGGATATGTGAGGCCCAGGGCTACATTTTTTTAGAGGCCCCATTCCCATTTATGCAACGGGTACAAAGGGATCTAAATGATTAGAAACCGCACTAGATTATAACCTTCAAATCTTTTCTAGTCCCCCGAAATTCGGTGGCCCGGGGCTGCAGCCCCCTTAGCCCCCCCTTAATCCGGCTCTGGATTTGTATACAGCTTATATCCTATTTTTTACATCCCGTCACTACAGCCTCCACTGAGAGATCTTTTTCTAAATTCAAAATTATTAAAAACTTCTTGCTAAGTAAGATGAGCCAAATACGCCTAAAGAGTTTTGCATTACTGAGTATCGAGAAAGTAAGAGCCAGTACTCTTGGTTTTAATTCACTGATAGATATGTTAGCACTAGCAAAGTCTCGCAAAAGAGAGTTTAATTAAGGTGCTATACCTACATATTTATATATCTATATATTTTATTTTTCTTGTGAATTATTTAAATTTGTATTCCTTTTACGTGGTTTTTGTTTTTGTATTTTAATATGTATTTTTATGTTTCATGTTATATTTTACGAGTTTTTGATGTAATGGTAAAACCTGTTCTATTTTATGGACGGTTAGGGTATTGGTAAATCAGAAATTGCAGGTGTTTGTAAATAGGCGTTTGGTGGCCAGTCATTATTTCGAACAAAGATCTTTGAGACCGAACAAATCAGGTGGACATTAATATAGAAATTAGGAGAAGAAAATATGGATGGTTAGCGCATACGTTGCGAAAAAATTAACTTGAAATTTGTAGAAAAGTTTTGATTGGAACCTTTAGGGTTTCAGAAACAGAGGACGCCCACGAAAAACGTGGAGGAGAACTGTAAAAAAAGAGACAGGAAAGACCATAGCACAACTGAGCCAAATAGCAAAGGAAAATGACAACTGGAGAGAATATACGAATACCCTATGTCCCAATAGGGAATAATGGGATTATTATTATTATTATTATTATTATGTTATATTTAATAAAAGATTGAAACATCTAAATGTGTTTTATTTTGCAGTAAGTAACCTTTCATGTTAAGAAAAGAGCTTATTAATTTTCTTTTAAATTTAAAGTGTTGCATGACCAAAAATTACCCCCCCCCTCTTTTTTCTGAAACTTATTGTCTACAGCGGCTATAATTTATTCTTGCACACCGGCGCCAAACCGTCTTGTTACGCCACTGTATACGTTGTTTTAAATTACGAACGAAGTATGCGTCGTTTATATTAAGAAATTATGAAGGTTTCGTGAATATGAACTGGCTAAAATTGGCGCGCCCTGATCTCCAGGTATGCGTCGTTTTAAATTAAGAAATTATGAAGGTTTCGTGAATATGAATTGGCTAGTCTTGATGCGCCCTGATCTCCAGGTATGCGTCGTTTTAAAGTATGGGAAGTTGGTGACTTTAAATAAAGTAAATTTATCCACAGGACGGATAATAACAGGAAATCTGAATCTAAATTTTCTAGAAGAAATATGGTATAATTCTGTTCCTCAGTTCGGCGAAAAGTTTGATTTTATACCTTGCTATCAAGTTTCTTCTCTTGCTTCAAAGCAGAAATGGAAATGCGCAGCGGACGTTTCCTCGTTTCATTCGCGCATAACGGCGAACTTGCAGTCTCGAGCGGACTGGAACTTTGTAGAATGCTCATAATATTAGATTATAATTAATTCGCATTTAAAATCGGACCGTAACGTTACAGTACACCATTGTAAGTACGCACACATTGTATTTTCCACTAGTGAGACACTACACACTGTCGCAAACACTTGCTTATTGTTGCAGACATGTCTTACATGTTTTGATCTACGTTACTCCTGCTCAGTCAAAATAGTTTCTGCAAATGTGAATGATTTTCAAAGATTCAATAACCGGCACTGTAGTGCAATACTATAATTGTGCTTTTATGCAGCTACTGCTTATCTTTTTTTCTTTTCAAAAAATTTGAAATTAGCATGAATATTTTTATTAATTAAATTTAATTTGAGGTTATTTTAAGGTTACAAGATTAACCTGGCATTTTGCATATTGTGTTCGTGTTAAAATTAAATGTAATGTAGCATGTGTTGTCCATTATTCCTGACAATATGTATACCTATGTAAAATTTTCAAACGAATGTTCAAGGTCAGCTCACGTCATATGGATGCACGCTGTAGTATCAAAACAGAATTGTTGCATAAACATCCCTTTATTTCTTTAGTAATTTGGTATGTTTGATTTGTAGAAAACTGTAAGAATGAAAACTTTATTAGAGAGTTGAAATAACAACAACAAAGTCGCCTATACTCGACCCAGCAAAAAGATAGAGTAGAGTATGCAACCCACATGACATATTAAAAGTTGGCTGGATCAACATTTTAATAAGAATCACTAAAGAATCATAGATGAATCCTGATAAAAAAAACTGTCAAGTTTGACATTTGCCAACGTACCTATGCTTTATAGTTTCTGATTTGTTACTTTATTTGTTTGGTTTAGTTCGCTGGTATTATTGTTCTTGTTACTTCTTTTTGCATTGTTGTACCTGTTGGTGAAAGTGGATAAGTATGCTTTTCGAGTTGGTCAAATTTTCTGTTTGTATCATAACTTCTCTGATTCAGTTGTGATTATTATTAAAATACTGATCAAGTCAGCTTTGCAATGTCATTTGGGTTGCATACTCTACTCTATTCGTTCCCTGGGCCCGGTATAGGAACTCATTAATTTAGAAATATACAAAGTTTTACAGAGTGCATGATAGGAGATATTCGTTTTTCCGTGGTGTTGTGTTTAAACTATTTTTTAACTCCAGCATTAACAGAGATTTCTTTCCACCCAATTAAAACTAGGACACTTTGTGCTAAATCAACATACGTGACGAGTTCGAATGATTTCATTTTTAATTTAACGCAAACAGTGGCTTTGATATGTCCTGAAGCGTCCGGAACGGACGTAATTTCGCCGCCAACCTTTCAAAAGTTCCCCAGCTACATTTTAGTAAAAATCTCGCATGATTTGCCAGTTCGTTTTTCCATTAAAAGGGCGTCGGGGGCGCCGAGTGTCCGGTAGTTATCAAGAATAATCACTTACTGACTTATTTGATGGGAGGCCCGAAATTATGCAGAGTTATACGCAAGATTGTTATCAGAGAGTTAGGTACGCAGCGGCGAGGGTGGGTTTAGCCGGTCCATTTGCATATTCACGGTATCCACGGTTTTTCACATTCGCTTATCGTCTCTTATAAGCCGAAAAATGACAATCGAAACGCGGGAGCGCGGCGCTGCGCTGGGGCGAACTCCATTTCTCGTTTCATCTGCGCGCGAAATTGGTGGTCTAACAAGTTTATGTAAGACAAAAGTGCCCTTTAGGCTGTACTAAGGGTTGTTTGCACCTTCTGATTACAACAGGTTGCCCTATCCATTGTTCTTGGCGTTATCGACTTACTAGATCTGCGGGTGTTGTACGTTATCGGTGAATCTAGTAAGCGCTGCGGTGAAATATGAACGTCAGGATTTTAATGCGGGCATTTTATTATTAGAGGAAATTAATGCTTCCATGTCGAAGTTCATGCATATTTAGATGTACCTATTATTTTATGGCAAATTTAGGCCACATGCGACTTCGCTGTTGATTCAAATTCTTGGGTTACTTCGATGCAGGAAACGTTTCACTCCAGTCTGATTTTTTCCTTGCCTTCGTTTGGTAGTGATTTGAACTAGTTCGGTGACACAAATATTTCACTAATTTTAATTTAGTATTTTGAGCAATTAAATGAGATGTGTCACTGTATGCAAAAGCATCTGGGACAATTTGTACACCTGACTATGAATTTATTTAAGATCAAAGCAACTTTGTCACAAAACTGTTGTGCCAGACTGTTGTTCTAGATTTTGCATAAGTCGAGTTCAAACAGCTTAAATATTCCTAAAATTAGGCATTAGACTTGTTGCAGATACGTTTGCATACAATGTAAAATTCAAAATTGTTATTTGAAATCCGTGCGGGATAATTACACAAATTATGTACTAAACTTAGACTTAGCCAATAGTAATTTAATAACAGCTATTAACAAATCAATAAACGAATAGTGTGTATATAGTGGCCTCAGGAAGCTAACCACGTATGGAACATTAGTTATAGGACATTTCTCAAAAAATGTTATTCTTGATTAAAATGGACTTGTAAAGTGTGAGTCAAAATGGACTTGTAAAGTGTGAGTCAAAATGGACTTGAAATGTGAGTACCCCCAGTTATATACAGGTTCAGTTCAAAAGTTGTGATTCATGTTGTATTATCTCCACAGTTTCATTGAGCCTCTCTAGGTATCTACTTACAATTTCTAGATCGACTGCATATGTGCACACTTGCATTTATTTTGTGTTTATTCACACTAGCTTTTCTAGTTTTCTAATGATTGCTTCCATTTTTAGATTAAATTGTGTTGCAGATAAAACTTCACCCTATTGTACTCCGTTGAGGATTTTTATAGGAGCTGCTTCTTTTGATTGGATTGCTACTGTGGCCGTAACATGTGCTAAGGTCATACATATTAATTTCACTAGTTTATTTGGAATTCTTAGCATTTCCAAGACAAATTCACAATTTCCATCTGACGCTTAGACAACCTCTAAATTTGACTCAGCCACAAAATGATCTGTGGTCGCAATAAACAGCGTAAATTGAATTTTAAAACACCAAAATGGCAAGGAAGCATCAGGTAAATATTAATACTGTGACGTAGCAACTGCTAAACTAATTTTGTTTCTAGTGTGACCTCGGAACCCACGCTCGATCGTTTTTTTGTTTTGTTTCTGGCCAAAACTGAAAAATGCCGCTTCGTCTTGCACTTTTAAAGGACGCTACCTAAAATTATCGACGCTGGACGGATCTGGATAGCTTGGACCTAGTGCTACACCTCGTATACAGTCTTACCTTGACTCACCCCGCGAATTATGGGGCTGCAGCAAAGGCTTCCTGTGGATTCCTACCTCAATCGGAGAGCTCTCTGACGCTGGATACCCTTCTCAATGACCACACGAGAATTATGCACTTGGGAATGGCTTTTTGGTTAGAATTTCTACACGTACGGGCTCCTGAAGGTTTTCTCTACTCGTAGCAGACACTATTCTTGCTAGGCGATGCTGCTTAGTTATTGAAATGGGCCACCGAAGTCACTCTCACTTGGACGAATCTTACTGCTGGCTAAACTGTTACACTTGGTACTCATAACACCTGGCAAACTATACCCGCAGATGCCCTCCACACTGGTGAATAACTTTATGCACAAATGTATAAAAACAGAGTTTTTATTTATAATTTTATGTGATAAATTGAGGAGCTCAATCTGGCCCCAACACAAATTTTACAGGCGTGTTTGGTTCCTCTCAACAAAAGATTGTCATGTAACTTAGCAACTAGATTTTCAATTTTTATAAAGGAAATTAGCATTGATAACATGTTTAACCTTATGTACTACAGTTTTGATGTCATGTCTTTGCCTACTTACTAAAATTGTCTTTTTCTTGGAATAATGTTACTACACTTTGATCTGCCCTCTTTGCAATCATTATTTTGCTAGCACTGTTGCGTTTACCTCTCAGCTAATTTGCCGTTTGCTGGCTTACACTTTTACTACATAAGGCTCATATTCTTTCTGTACTTAATAAGCCATTATGTATCATTTTATTCACATTATGTCTGACAATAATAAGCTCAAATCAGTCAGTTACAAATTAAATTGCATTAGCTCTTTCGAACATTTATCATATCTGAAACTCTGAACGTAACCCTTCTGTAACCTTTATCCCTCAAATTATTAGTTATTGTTGCGCACATCAACTGGACCTATTAATGTAACGTACCCACTATCTTGCGATAGATAAAATATCTAATTCTGTGCTCATGTTGACTTTATTCATTTAGTTAATTAGGCAATCAAAATTTTTATGGGCAGTAAACCATTACAATATATACAGTGCGTAAATTAAGTATGGAAACGGTGGTATTATTTGCATATGGCCATAGATAGAACTCTGAAATTTGGTATAGAAGTAAAACATACGGTTTTCTACGAATATTTGTGGTTCCAATTTTTTTATCGCTCGTTACGACTGCAGCACGGCCAACTTGATTATTTTTTTAAATTCAAATGGGGTCGAAAGTACCATTATTAGAAAGCTGTTTGTGTAGAATCCAACGATGTAGCACTTGATATGGCAGTTTTGAAAAATAATTTCACTATACCAAATTAAAGGTTGTAGATAAAAATGTATTAGATAACTGAAACCGATAGTAAGCGCTGAAAACAAAACAATCCCACTGTTGTTTAACAAATATTGAATGTCAAAAATTATAAGTGTTGTTTGAATTTGCGTAGTTAGTGAGAAAGTACAATGGAAAACCTTACAGAAAAGGAGAGAATAGAGATTCTCATGATCATAGGGTATGGTGATAGAAGACGTAGTTATGCGGAAGTATGTAAATTCTTATACAATGGTTAAATGGGCATTCTTCATAAATGTACTGTTTAAAGTTGAAAAACCAAACAAAGCATGCACCGCCAACTAAATTTTTAGCATATCTAGCAATCCGTTGAAAGTAATATTTTCAAAGTTTAATTTGGTATAGTGAAGTTATTTATCAAAACTGCCATATCAAGTGCTACATCGTTGAATTCTACACAAAAACAGCTTTCTAATGATGGTACTTTCGACCCCATTTCAATTTAAAAAAATGATCAAGTTGGCCGTGCTGCAGTCCTAACGATCGATAAAAAAAATTGGAACCACGAATATTAGTAGAAAACCGTATGTTTTACTTCTATACGAAATTTCAGAGTTTTATCTATGACCGTATTCAAACAATACCACAGTTTCAATACTTAATTTACGCACTGTATATACCGGGTGTTTTAAAATGAATTACATCTAGTATGCTTTGAATTTCCCATAATGTAATATAAAATTTAGATTGAAATTGGCAATACTGCAGGTCTATATCAAATTCGAGGTTATCAGGTTATGTTTTGCGTCAGTTTTGACACAAACTGACGCAAAATCTAACCTACTAACGTCGAATTTGACATAGACTTACAGTCTTGCCAATTTTAAGTAAAATTTCAGATTGCATTATGGGAAATTCAAAGCATACTAGATGCAATTCATTTTAAGACACCCGGTATAATATTGTAAACTATATTTTAGAGATATAGTATGTCTCATTTTTGCAAGTTCATTTAATTAGAATGGAAATACTGTCACCTGTTACTGCTGACTATTTCTCTTTCAGCGCTGTTACTGGGTATTCCACATGCTGACGTAGACTTATACCCATTTGTTTTAGTCGCGTTGTTCTGGAGATTTAAATTTAACTGTAAATTTTAATGACCTGTCTTTTAAGACGCTGTAATTTCTTTTTCAAGCAATTTTATGATTTCTAAAGAAATAGTTCTGTAAAATGTATTTTATCTATTGCATCTAAAACTTTATACCGTACGTTTTGAATACGTTGTATAATATAGCATTACTGCACCTATTTAACGGATTTAATAAGTCAGCGAGCAATCTTCTAATGGCCATTTAAAGCGGTTGTGTTTTAACAAAATCTATATTTAAAGAGCGTTTCCCCTTTTCATAAAAGGCTAGTGCGGTGTTGCATAAAGAAATCCGGGTTTAAGTTTTTTTCGCCCCACGCTAATCTTAATAAATGGCAGCTGAAAGTTGGCAACAAGTTCTTGTTAAGAAATAGTGAGAGGCAGGTCTTAAAAATTCGTAATAGGACGTTCGTGCAAAATACGTGCAGCATTAGCCTGTTCTACAAACTAACAAAGTTGAAAACAAGTCCTGAAAAAGGAAAACGACTTCCCAACTTTGGAGAACTAATATTTCCCGGCATAAGTACATGCACAATTGCATAAGTTGAAGTAATTTACTAAAGCTGTCACGTTGCAGCTAACCGGGGAAAACGTATTAATTATCGTTCTTTGTACCGCGGATGGCAAACAAAGCGAGAGCCTTTCTTTGTTTCCGTATTATTATTAAAATAGTTTCGCGCAAAACGTAAACTCACTCGCATTCCTTGCCGAGTGTCTGGACGGCGCGCGGGCTAGAACTTTTTGCTGCGCCCTTGTATACAGAGTGAGTCAATTTCGCGTTTGATATCTCGAAAACCGTGGAGATACAGCTTCGGTTAAAAGGGGATAAAGTTGTGTATTTGGAAGTCCAATTCTGTAGCACTACAGACATTTTGAATAATGCATGGCTTACTAGATATGAGAAGAGATATCGCTTTCCGTTTTCTTTCAATCGTTGTGGCGTACTTATTTAACGTTGTCCAATAAAATTTTTGCACTCGAGTTGTTTTATACGAATACGGAGATATCTGTATTTTTGCAGGATATATTTTCGTCGCCAATATTCTATTCAAATTATTAAGGTGAGTGAACATTTTAATTTTATTGATTTTCCAAGCTTCTTTAGTATTTATTTTATTACTCCGCAATTATGAATATCAAATATTTACAAATCTAAAAGAAGTTTAACACTGCTGTTTTGAATATCATATTGTTATTTAATACGCTGATTGAAACTAAATAGGTGCAGTTCCACCAAAGATCTTTTGTATTGTTTTTAGTACCTTTAAAATAATTGAAAATAAGTAAAAGGAAATCGACTTTATGTATGCTGAAAACTGAAAAAAAGTAAAACATATACAGGGTGGAACGAAAGTCGGATACATCTTTGAGAAATGATTTTAAGCATACAGAAACCAAAAAGGTCATGCAAATGCATGGTATTACATTTTATAATTCTGAAATTTTTAACTAGTTATAAAGAGACTATCTTCAGTTGCTTAGAGAAATAAGTTGGCTCAGTTTTAAGATATTTTTTAAATTACGTATCTGACGTTGGCTTTACTGTATTGTCGTTTAGTACATGCGTTTATGTTAGAAATGGAAGAATATTAATTTATACATACGGCAAATATTCCCTTATAGTATAGCCTTGCAAATGGAAGAGCGTACAAGATAAGATATTTGCATGATGAAAAATAGTGACTGTTCTTGTCAAATGTAGAGACGCCTCAAGGAATTTATGAATGTTTACGAGAGACTCAGATGTTTAGGTAAATTCAACGCCGTTTGGTTAAAGCCTCGCGCCTTCAAAACGGCCAGCAAGTTTGATTATGTATGTCTCGTTTTATTGTTTTTGTGCTAACAGCTGTGCCGAACTTTCTTCTAAATAAAGGAGTTGTAAGGACACTTTTTGAATTTAGCGCTTTTCCGCCTTTGCATTTCAAATACTAGTATTTTTCCACTTCAACTATGCCCAAATTGATAGTTCAGCTGTGTTTTAAAACTCAATTTCGTTCATTTCATTACCGCATGAATGGCGTAAGTCGTATCTTTGTTATTGTCTGATTTTCACGTTTAGGTTTAGTTCCAGCGTACCTTTCTTCGCGAGAAATTCTGATGAAATGTATTGCATCGAGTGGTGCAATAATGACGTAATACTGACGTTTCTATATGAGTTAGAGAGACAGCAAGTTAGTAGCGCACGTGTGCGTCTCCCTTGGCGTCAAGATTCTACCGTTTGACTTGGAAGAGGCAACACGTGTGGTCGTTTGTTCGGCGACGGCGGAGGCCCTTGGCCTTCGCTGGCCAAAGTCGTGGTGTAGTTATTAGCCGAAAAATTCTTGTACCGCGGAATTGGCAAGCTTCGATTGATGCCTTGGGGCGGATAATTAATTGGGCACCTCTTTTTTATTTATTTATTTATTTTTTTATTTAATTCGCACTCAGCCAACAGCCGTTAGGCCAATTATAGGTGTCGCTGTGCAGTTATGAGGACTTCCAACCCCATTAACGACTGTCATGATGTTGTTATGACCGCCGGGACCATCTTTTTTCCGTGATAGCCGTACCACAAGGCGCCGAGAGATGCAGCCATGGAACTCCCATCCAAGTTCTGACCAGAGACAGCGTTGCTTAACTCTGCTGATCGAACGTGGACGCTTGTTCAAGCTACATCACTCGGGACCTTTTTGTGCTAATCGTTTGTAATGAAGTTACGTGTACCGCACCGCAACCTTGCCTGTTGATTGCATTCTTCGTTTTACCCTCTGGGGATTTAACATCGTCTCAACCTGCTAGAAAGACAGCACCCTAGGTCGTTTCTCACATTTTGTTCAAGCATTTTGGTGCAGTCGCTTGGGCGCAACCTGCCGCCCTGTTGCACTTCATAACCGTAGCAAGCTGAACCCCTACTAGGTACTGTGTCTTTTGTAGTAATTTTAAAGCGCACAAGGTGCAGTGAAGTGATGTTTGAAGTGTCACTAATCTAAGTATTTATCGTCAATTTCTAGTGTTTGTATTTAGCTTAACGCTGTGAGATTAAAGTAATTACCGCCATTAAGTCAGATTTGATCATTTATCGTCAAGATTGATTGTAATTAGTTTAATCGTTGCATAATTAAAGTTGTTACCGTTTTTGAGTCAGATAGATTGTTTGCTGTCAAGTTTACTGCCTGTATTTAGATTATACGTTGCGCAATTACCAACATGAACCTTTATCGAGTATTTCATTTAATGTTCATTGTTCACATACATATTTCTACGTTAATATAGTTAATTTTCAATCAGTTGTGCTCTTATTTAGTAGATTTATGAAGTTTGCAGGTGTGTTTTGTGATGTTTTCCTTTGTAAAGGAGTTCAGAGGAGTTTAGGAAAATGCAAGCAAGGTAGGTCCAACGTAGCTGTACAGAGACCGTTGCTCAAGCACTGTCAAGGTTGGATTGGAGAGGTTGGGCCATCTCTTCCACTTTCTTGGGGAGCCCACCTGTGTTTTTCTCGATTTAGTCAAGTGGTGTCGTCTGTCATTTAACATCTTTATTTTGTTTACCTGGTCGTTGCCCTAATTAAGGTCGTAAGGAACCATTCTTTCTCCTTCTGAGTGTTAGTTGGCAACTTTTATTACAGTCCATCGTAACGTAATTGGGGCAACGGATCGGAGAATTTTCCGTTTTATCGGGTAACTGATGGTTGAGTGTTTTGAATGTCAAATTCATGCCGTAAACAACGTTTTCGTGCTGTATCAGAGTCTTGTGAAAGAAGGTCTGGACTTTACTATCTCACCCTCCCGATATTACGTAGTGAACAATTTAAAAACATTTCGAATCCCATTGGAGTGCAGTATCGAGATTATCATCTGTTGTAAATGATCACATTATTAATTTAAGAAAAGCTGGTGTGATACACTCACACAACTTCCTTTTACAGTGATCTTATAATTAGGCACAAATTTGATTTTTAATTTTTAACCATTTACCAAAATTTAAAAAAAATACAAATTCTACAGAACACGTACAAAATAGAGCGCCAGTTGAAGAGACAATTTTAAAAAAAAATGTAACAATATACCGGGTGTTAATAAAAAAAAATAGAAAAAAAAAACAAAAGAAACCCATTTTAGGAGTATTCAACTGGAAAATCACCTATCTCAAATCAATACACATTAAAAATTTAATAAATTGTAAAGTTTGAAAAAAATCGTTAGTTGCTTTTGAAAAAATCTAAAAACACTGAAAAATCACAAGAGTAAACACCTACTTCCGGTTATGCGATTTTCTTCAAAAGCTTCCTGTCTCATCTATATAGTGCACAAAACTTATATATGAAGTTTCAACGCCATACCTCTTTTCGTTTTTGAGATATTCTGTTCACAGGCACAGACAGACAAACAGACAGACCAATGAACAAAAACATGTTTTTTAGGTTCAGGGGACTCTAAAATTTGAAGATCTGTTGAAAACTCAATTTTTGGGGTGAATCCAATACTTCCTTTAGCGTAAAAGGGAGTAAAAATGTTTATATAGGCTGTCCCACACCTTTATCTACGACGCGGATTTATGAGGTTAAGATATTTCAGTTTAAAGATTCAAAGTTTGCGTTAATCACGTTAAATTTTTGAAGTTGTTTTAATCCGATGTTTGAAAGGTAACTCAAAACTATAATTAACCGTTAGCGTTAGTCAAATCTAGCAAATCAGTAAAAATGCAACGTTTAATTATTTTCAATAGTGATGGGCTTATTCGAATGAAAAATAACCGGTTATCCGGTTATTGAAATAACCTCTGTAACTCGGTTTTCCTTCCAAGTATTCCAATGAAATATAACCTCATCTTGATACGTACTACGTGCCGTATCTCAGCGACCTGCGAGTGATCGAAATTCTGTAAATAATACGTCATTCATAAACATAAGCAAGGCAGATTGTACTGATTGACCCAAGTGAGGCTCGCGGCTACTTGTTGATGTTATTAACACATCTGAGACTCCCAGTCGACCAGTTAAATTTATGGGGCCGTTCCTATTAAAGATAACGCTCTGTTGAGTATGAGATTTGCCGAAGCTGTGTTGGTATTAATTTATAACGGCCTAATAAGGGATAAACAGAAAGCGAAATAAGATTTTCCAATATCGTAACAGATTTATATTTAATTTTTAATAACGGAGCAGTCGATGCCCATCCGTCGTCATATGATATGAACGTGGGACAAGAAGTGGATTTCGATGTTTAAAATTTTAAGTGTGCGTTCTCAGAACCGCGGCAGGCTGAACGTAGCTAAATTATGGATTCTAAAATATACCGGTATGATGTGCATGCGAAAAGGGAAGGGTGGCTACTAGAGAATTTTAGGAACTAAAAATATATTCAATAGATACTTTGTATTCGCATATTTATAATTTCTTTATGATTAGTATTGATATAGCTATTCTCAATGGTTTAAACTCCTTAGAAATCAAATAAAAATCATTTATACAATTATTATAATTAACGATTAACTGAGTTCCTCTGCTATCTGCAAGTTACGATGCCGATGCAGATGACGGTGAACCGCTAACCGGCAAACCGCCAACCGACGAAATCGAAACGAATCGAGAGCCAAAATGTATTCGAATGATTATTCAAATAATCATTCGGTTATTAATATCATTCGAATGCAAATAATTCGGTTATGAAAATTGTCCGGTTATGCCCATCACTAATTTTCAACGACTTAGCATCATTGTCCCATAAAAAGAAAGTTTTGTACATTGAAGATTTACAGCATTTTCGATAATTACAACTTTGAGTAAACGTAAGGCGTTACTACTATAAAGTGCCGCAACAAATTGAAGCGACTGTGGTATCTGGACACCACAGTCGCTTCAATTTGTTGCGGCACTTTAAAGTAGTTGTGTGTTCGTGTTAGTTAATAGCAAGCCCCAACTAAATATCTAGAAGTTTGTACAAAACCACCTCTTGTATAAGCATGACAATAAACCAAAGAATGACAATAAGGCGGTGGATAATAAGGTGTGTAATTATTTCAATAATTTTAAATTATAAACTTTAAAGGTAGGCATTCAATTTGTGGAATTAAAGCAGATATCCCACATTACATCTTTAAAAATAAGACAGCCTCAAGTTTATGGAAAAAGTAACTTAGAAGGTTATGCGTCGTTTGTTTTTTATTATAGCAGCGTAATTTGAGGTTTTAAAATGTCTGTCGGTAGCGAAATAAGTGTATTGCGTGCAAAGTGCTAATTAACTTTTCGTTTCAGTGAAAAGTTGAGAGGCATTTCAAAAGTTTTTACTACAAAACATTTCAAAATTTAATTTAATTTAGCGGGAACAAGATTTATTATTAAACCCGTCATATAATTCAACCGAGCTTTTTTGAAATTTTAACAAACAGACAAAAATTCAATAACCTGGTACTTTGTACACACTAATTACTCTCTTCATATCACAGGCATTACACACAATCTAAAAAAGCTGCGGATACACCCCGAATTTATAATTTGTTGACTCTGGCTCGCAATTTATAGTCTTGTGGTACACAATTTTGCTGAAAGTAAAAACTGGGAAAGCATAATTGGCGTTTACATTTGAAATGAAACCTCTTGATGTAAAGCCATATGGAAATTTCTGATTAGTTTTAATTTTTAACATCGAGTTCCTCTTTATATGCGCTTGCACTGAAAGAAACGTAACAAACCCGCGCTGCTGCAGGCGTTTTAACCTCACCTTCTGTTTACTTAGTTAATTTTGTCGTTAATAATTTGCTGGTCTCCTTCCCACCTGACGAGATACATATTCAGGAAATTACTCGAAGTTAGCTTTATAAAACAATATGAGAATATCCCAGGCTAACTACAACCTCCAAGTGAGTTCTCTTCATATTTACATTAGTTTCTGAGTAAACTAGTTTCTAATCTGCTGCTTGTTTACTCTTAAAATTGCAAATTAACGATATTTGAATCCCCAGCCTTCGTTTCGTAAGATGCTTTCTCAATAGCTACGTCAAATTACGCACTCGCCTCCTCTTTGTAATGCGTCATGTCGAAGTTCGAAAAGTAAATAATAATTAGACTGTTGAGTTTACTTAGATTTACGTTTTGGTCTAATTTGTGCTGCTTTAGGCACTGAACTTTGCTGTTTGTTCCATTCTAACGCTTTGCTTTTTCCAATAGAATACTGAGCACTGATAAGCAGTAAACGGATTTATGCGTACAGTCTGACAGGGATTCAGCAGTATTCGAACAATTATTATCCGATACTGGAAGCAGTAACAGAATGTCTTTGCAAGGTCGTAGTAAATGGAATAATGAACAAACTTGATGTATACTACTACCATAACAAGCGGGTTGCAGGCATGGATACAGCACTATAGACCACAACACACCACTCGACAAATTATGGAAATGCATCGTGAATATAACCTACTACAACCAGAGTGGAAGGAGTTTAATTACAACTTCTGGGCTTTAAATATTGAGAATGTTCTCTCAGTAACAACTAGCAAAACGAAACAGAATATGAGCAAGAATCAAATATGTCTGAACTTTATTTAAAAAATCTGGTGTGATACACTCACACAACTTCCTTTTACAGTGATCTTATAATTAGTCAAAAATTTCATTTTTAATTTTTAACCATTTGTTAAAAATTTTCAAAAATTACAAATTCTACAAAAACGGTACAAAATAGAGCGTTAGTTGAAGAGACAAATTTTCTCTAGAATTTTAAGGTGAATTCAAAAATGTAATAATATACCGGGTGTTTTATTTAAAATAGGAGTTAATAAAAAAAATAGAAAAAAAAACAAAAGAAACCCACTTTAGAAGTATTCAACTGGAAAATCACATATCTCACATCAATACACATTAAAAATGTAAGAAAAATGTAAAGTTTAAAAAAAATCGTTAGAGCCGTTTTTGAAAAAATCGAAAAAAACTGAAAAATCACAAGAGTAAACACCTACTTCAGGTTATGCGATTTTCTTCAAAAGCTTGCTGTCTCATCTACATAGCACACAAAACTTATATATGAAGTTTCAACGCCATACCTCTTTTCGTTTTTGAGATATTCTGTTCACAGACAGAAACACAGACACACACACAGACAAACAGACACACAGCCAGACAGACCAATGAAAAAAAAAATGTTTTTTGGGATCAGGGGACTCTAAAACGTGAAGATCCGTTGAAAACTCAATTTCGAATTTTTGGGGTGAATCCAATACTTCCTTTATAGTAAAAGGAAGTAAAAATTGATTCAAGTTTTATAATATCTTGCAATATGCATTCTATTACTTTGCCATGTGCTCTTCGCATTACTGTACGATCTTGCTTTCGAGTTATGGTCCTAAAAAATGCTGGGAATCTTATGAGTTGATAGAGTAACAAACTTACACGTGCTGGAAAGACTCCATAAACCTACAGAAATGTCCCAGACAATCAAGAATCTCGTGACTGAGAAACATACAAAAGTGATGTGGGGTCCGCATAAGCAAATGCTTCTGGAGAGCAGTCGAAGAGGACAAACTGATACTGTCAGAAGAATTCGTAGTTTCTATCCACTAGAACACCGCAGCTCCAGGATTTGTGCGTAACTCGTTTCGTCGTCTCTGAAAGCTTACGTTACTATAAGAATATGCATTTTACTTTACCAATATTAATTATAAATTTAAGAACTCTATTAAGATAATATTAACCTAAATATTTAAACATTTAATCAGGCCCCAGCTGAAGGCCAGAACCGCGACAACCAATAGTACCGCAACAGTCCTTAATAATTCTACCTGCTTGTGGCGTCATATTGCGCGATAATCCAAAACCTCTATATGTGTTCACCTACGAAGCAACTCCAAGGGGAAAACAATATTGATAAACTGGCGCAGAGCGCTCAAGATGTTTTGCTCTTCGCGTACAAGATTGGCGGGGAGTTTGCCCATGTAAATTTAGATTAGAACGTACAACATATTCAACATAGCCGGGTGCAGTAAATTAATTGGCAACAATACGGGAGTACAGGCGGTCGAGCACCGGGGTTGAGAGAAAACAACGGCAGTTCAAAGATTGGCTACGAGCGTCTGAGACGATCTACACGCTGACAACAAGGTATTTCTCCAGGGCTCCATCATGATACTGGACATCGATATACAAGGCGTCGGCGGGACGATACGAGGGCTCCTAAATATATCCCCCGCGGAAATCGAAACGAAATTCCGCGGTACTCACGCGACACCGGAATCGGAATTTTAGATTGGTAAGCTGCGTTTTGGGAGCAGAAAATGTCTGAGAAATGTCGTAATTTCTTAAAATTGCCACGATAGTGCTTTCCCAAGAATCTGCCTTCACGGAATGATAACGCTCACAGCGCCCACAAATTCTTCGCTTTGCGGCCCCTGTCTCACGGAAGATCTGTCCACCGCACTAACTTGGCATTTGGCAATTGCCAACCCTTTCTTTTTCTGCGAGCTAAATGCAGTAGTTGCATTAATTTTCAAACTGGGTTCTATATAAAATGGAGACCTTCACGCTAGACAACTGTTAGACTCGCCACATAATCTAGCACCGACCAAGATGTTAAGAAAGTAGTAGAACACGTCCCAACACCAGATGAATCGATGACATTAAAATATTCACTAGAATTGAATGGATAAACAAGGTATAAAATCGTAAGGCATGAATAATATATTGGAAATGTATCTTATACCCAACAGTGAGTTAATATATCTCACGATACTGACATGATAATGAACGACAATGGAGAGCGTTGCGCACTAGGTATAACATCACAATTCACAGGAAAATGAGCAATTTGTAGATAAGGAAGTAAAATATATTCAAAGTAGCAGTGAGCAGGATATTTTATGAAGAAGCGATATGGCAGTTGTAGGAGGAAAGTAACAGAGTTGAGATTGATAATCGGAAGAAGAGTACCTGAAACATTTTGGAAACATGTTGGCAAATGTCATAAACAGAAACGCTAGAATATAATGGGATGGAAACAGCAAGAATTGAGCAAGAATTAGTGGAGACATTTTTACATCTTCATTATTAAATTATAATTAGGCGTTGGTTTTAAGCGAATATTATAAGAAATTTTATTATAAATTTTTATTTTTGTCACAATTTGCGTAAGTATTTTCATTTGCGCAGTCAAATTGGTTTTGAAAAGAGTTTTGGCTTACATATGGTAATAGTGAAATGTAAAATCTGTTTGTGTCGAACTTTTTAAGAATTAGGTGGCAGTAAATGCCCCTCTGTAGAAATAATTTAATGCTGAAATTTATTAAGTGTGCCTTTTATGACGCCAAAAATGTCTCATAAATGTTGCGGTAAGCGTTAATTGAAACTAGTTTCGATTACCGACTGCATAACCATCAACTACATTATGATTACGTACTACTACAACGGTTGACAAATATGACAAGCAGATTGACGATTTAAATTTTAATTACTATTTGGCATTTCATTGGTGGAAATTCAACTACAAACCTAATTGTGTGGGCTGCAGTAATTTGATTTTTATTAATAAATTTCGTTGTGTACATTAAAATATTATATAGTTTAGAAGCATATCTATTGAGAGGATAAAATAGAATTGCGTTTTATTAGTTAATGGCCATGATCTCAGCATGCAGATTGCCAAGAGTAGTCCTCCTGGAATATGGTTGGGATGCAACACGCCATTTTCGCTAAGTTTTTTGTCATACAGCTTTTCTAGCGCTTTCAGAAGGAAGAATGTTAGGATAATGGGATGATAAGATTTAGCTAGGGAGTCATCTCCATGTCCTGGTTTGGATATGAAGACTACTCAAGTCATGAAACTCTTGAAGAGTCGTACGGGGTGTGTAATAACTTATCCAAGTCTCACAAGTTGGGAATGTGGTATCTAGCACTGTTCAGTATCACTTCAACTGCCTCCTTAACGTTGGTGGTAAACGTCACAACTTCACGGTCGAGACTAGCTGGTTGCTGATGTAGAACCTTTGGCAAGATATTTTTAAATCGAACAGAAGTTTTGGTAGTCTCAATTGTGTCACGAAAGGAGTTCAATAAATCTCTCTGCCTACTCCTATTTTCTTTCTTATATAGCAATCGGTGTTGTTTTTAGGCCTCTCAATCAAGTTTTTCTTTGCGTTATTGAGCAGTTTGCCTAAGGTAGATTTCAGCTTCTCAAGCTGCTTGCACAAATAAGCTTATGAACGGACATGATTCGAATTTATAATTGTATTTTTGGATAACCAGAGAGCTGTACTGGAAGCAGACAGCTGAAGTTAAAGTACATCGTAAAACTTCAAATTCTATTAAAAAATGAGGTGTGGCACCACATGACTCTTTTACTGTTTCTAAAAATCGAGTTTTGTGATTTTTTTCAAAAACTATTTACCAAAAACTATTTTGACAAAAGTTATAGACAATTAAGTAGTATCGGCTCGGTACGTCTGGCACCCCGATACTGTGTAAATAGTATAAGGGGTTACAGATTATGTATGTATAATAGGGCGTTAAAAATTATTTTCAATATAAATTTTAGGACCTTTGAAGATATTTTTGAAAAAATTAAATTTTACGATTTTTACAGAAACTATCTCTGTTACTAAAAAGCTTTTTAAACAAATGTTATAGGCATAATATATGATCTTGTTATATAAAATGTAATTTTTATCAAACAATTATAAAATATTCCCAGAAAACGGAAAACACATAAGAGTACCACGATTTTAACAAAAGATCACTGTAATCTCTGAATTTATATTAAAAACGAATATATAAAATTTCAGGCTTGATAGATTAATCCGTCTGGGCTGTAGAGAGGACACAGGCAGACTCACAGACTCATAGACAGACATCACTTCGAAAACAACTTTTTCTTAAAAAATCTCAAGTTCGAAGAAATCAAGATTACTATACTATATTTGACCAAATAGAAGAAAGTAAAAGGCACACGAGCAGCTTGCACATTCTTCTTCCTATTCTTTCACTCAGACGCTATTTTCGGAGAATATTAATAATATAACAAAAGCTCCGATTAATAGAAGGAGGGTAAGTAAGTCGCGATACGTAGTGTTAGGTTAATTGTAGTTTTTAATACCACTTGTCGTGGCCCATTTAGTTTTAGGCCATTTTTGGACAACGTCGTCCCTGTCCGTTCAGTTTTACGAAATCAGGTGCGCAATCTTAGCTTATCGCAGCGCGACGCCCTTCAGACCTTAGACGGTGCATGGGGATTTTCTTCATATCTTACACAGCTCGCGTAAGCTTGTTAAGTCATTTTGCTGTTGTAGATGCTTAATTGCATTTCACGCCTTTAGGGCAACTTGTTGCTATTTTAAAACCATTTTCAATTTTTGCGCACTAGCACAATCTCATCTTCCGCACATTTGATTCAGGTCATTTTCGTATTTTAAATAGCCACCTAGGCTTTAGGGCAGCGTGCCCGTATGCTAAACCCTTTTAGTTACTTATTTGGCTTCATCGCCTAATTGTATAATAATGATTTTGCACATATTTGGCCCCAAACGCAGTATTTCTCGTCAGTTGGAGCACCCCTTTGCTGCTACTTTGGCAGCCGGGTGTTATCGCTCGCAAGAATTCCGAAGCTTCTAGAAATCACTCCGTTGAGGCGCTTCGCCATTGGCTGTCTTTGAAACCGGAATTAATTTGTTTTGTGGAGCGCATCGCCATTGGCTGCCGAGAGTCACGTGGCAACGCCGTTTGGCTCACGCCACTTCAAGCATCCTAACGCTTTTTGCTTGAGGAGTTCAAGTCAGGCCGTTGATCGAAGAAGTCGCAGAGTGTGCCGTTTCGCGGCGTTCCCGCTATTTGCGGGGACGCCAGCCTGTTTTTCCCGTCTCGTGCTGTTTCAGCGAATGTTGTCGAATATGCCATCCTTTAAGAGGTCGCGTGTGATTGTGCGAGTGGCACGTCTTTACGCCAAGGCGTAGGTGTGTGAAGGGCTTCTTGGGGCCAGTTCTGCGTTTGTGAGAAAGGGGGCTTTCCCTTTGCAACTCGCTGTTTCGAGGATCTTTCTAGGCAGGACGAAGTAGGCCTTTTTGCCGCTGTAGTGTGCTCTCAGGAGAGCGTCCTAACGCCGCCATCTTGGCGGATTCCAGCCCGTTTACCCCTAATGCCGTGTTTTGGAGATTGAGCTGCCACAGACTGCCGCCTTCTACCAACTGACTGCACGCCACTCTCATGGACCGTCTGCGGACTAAGGTATTTGTAATTGCAACCATTTAAACATAGTAACTGTCACTTGTGCGAGCGTTGGTGCTTTGTGCTCAACTTTATGTGGGCGGATGCATGCCCCCTTGCTTGCTTGTCGCGGCTTTTAATGCCGGTTTGAGGCCACCATGCTGCAAGACGCTACTTTGGTAGCCTGCTAGTAAGTTCATGTGCGCGAGTTTCGCGTTTCATCGCCTAAATAGCTAAAGAACTCTGCGCTTATGATTTGGTGTTACGTTTGTGCTAATTTTTAATTCAGTAACGTTAGGTGCGCGAGCTTCGCTATATTGTACCGATTAATACCTAAATAGAATTAACGCCTCGCCGTGCTGGGCCTGGCGCGCCCTAAGCTGTTCGAGTTTTTCTTTGTTTATGTTTGCGAGGGCTTTGTGCTTTGCTTCCTAGGTGTTAACCGCAGGTCGGCGTCTGTTATCGCGCACTAACGCGCCCTTTTGCCAGAGCGCGTATTTCTAAACTGTACTCTAGTATGTATAGCGTGTTGTTCATTAGCATAGCGCGTCCATCAGCTGGTGCTTAACGTAAGCAGTAACATAAGCTTGGCGGCACGATTTGCTGCCCAGATGTAATTAGCGATCAATAGACGCATATTTAGTTAAGGGACGTATTATTCCTATTCGACCTGTGCATGCTTTGTTTCAGATAGCGCCTTTTACAGTGTAAAGATTGGTGTACGGCGAGACGTGAGAGGTCAGAGCGTGCAGGTAGGTCCAGTGATTGCGCAGCCTCGGCCAAAGAGTCCCAATATTACCATTCCAGTACGAAATTGTTATTTGAGCTTGCAGCTCATGAGAATTCTTATCGACGGAGTATCTTGAATACTTCGCTCCCGTTTAACCGCCCAGGCCCGGTTATTCGAGCTAAGACAGACTTGGTGGCGCCCTTATAATTTTGACGTACCCTATATATATGCCTCAACACGCTTGCCCAGAACGTATCGTGTGACTCACGCCCGACTCCCTGAGCGTTCCAGCCGTGGCCCTTTAGCCTGTTTCTAGCAAATCTCAGGGCAAGTGTGCCAGTTTTCCAGGACTGATTCCGTGGTGCGATGCTCACCTTGGGTGGGTGTCGTAAAGTTGTTTTAATACCGTAACAAGCTGATAGTGTGCATCTGCATTTTTGGCATCTTTCAAGTCTCTCTCAGGGCAGTTATTTTGCAAGCGTAACATCACCGGGCATCGGGTAACTCGACTTGGTTCGGATTTATGAAGTTGCGCTGTACAAATTAAAACTCGGGGTTTCCGTGCTTTTTCGACCTTTACCAAATATTGATATGCATTGCATATATTTCAGTTTATGTTCAAAGTATTACCGTCTAAATCTGTGTATTACTGTATTCACGATTTAGTAGACCCTTATGGGAATTTGAATGCTTTTTGGCTGTCGTTTGTGTATTTTAAGTCATTATTTTATATTACCCTTATTCTCGTGATGTCACTTAGGGAGAAATACGTGAAATTAATCTTAAGATTAATGCACCAGCATTTTGTGTAACTTGGTGTGATCATTATAGCGTTTGAAATATTAGTTTGTGTCTCTTTTATTATACTGTTGTCAAAAAGGTATGCAAAACTTATTTTTATAGCGAAATAATAGGAGAAAGGTAAGTAAACAGATGTAGATTTCACAATTTTTATGCGATTGCGTTGATGTTTTTTCAAGGTTGGAGACGTCTATAAGGCCCAGAGTTTAATTAGGCAACTTTATGGCACTTGACTTAATTATAATTCTTGACGAACCCCTATTTTGAAATAGCAAACAAACCCATTTCAGGTACATACTTCAAACTGCCCTTGTCTTGACTATTAAGCTAGCTGGAGTAAATCATTGTTACGGGTTGTTTTTGTTTGTTTTAAGTGCCGATTTGGACTGTAACAATAGGTACCTTCATATTAAAAGTGTTGTAGTGGAACTACAGATGATGTAGTCTGACATGTGATACGAAAGCTAGAACTAGCGAAACCGGCTTCAAAGTATACATAAGGTGATACGGATACGTACTGAGAAAGGTCCGACGTTATGTGTCCCAATCAATCCGGACACAGAGTGAAAAATAACGAAGTGCTTAATATGACGAATATGAGCCAAGACGATGTGAAAGCAAGAACAGTGAAATATTTTGAGCATCTTCAAAATGAAACGAAGTATGGAGGAGAAAATGCAGAACCAGATATTTGTTGATTAACTGCAATTAATATTCAGAACTAGTACATATTACTATGAACTAAGGCCCCAACTACTTTACTTTAATAAAAGAAAAATAATTTGAAACAGCTGCTCCTAAATTCACGTATTGAATAATAATAGTGCTGCCTGTGCACGATCTTAGGATTATTAAAAATACAAATATGTTATTACAAAATTGAATGATTTTGGTGCCCTTATTTTATTTTAATTATCTGCAATAAAATTCGGCTGCTCCGGTGAACATAAAACTCTGTCGCTAAATTAGAAATACTGAGTAGAGCAAACTAATTTTTAGTAGCTCCAATTCAACTAGAATTTTTACTTGCAAACGCACCACAACTAAATCCGCAGTAGCTAACCTCAAAAATTGACATGAAACACGAAGCAGTGTGCCCTCGTACAAATCGCAATAATTGATTTAAATCGATGCCAAAATCAGCAAAACACCACAGGTATGCAATAATTAATCTCGCATAGCAACAGTACTAACGGGTTTTGTTCCATCGTGACGTATAAGTGACGCCAATTATAATTTGTTGCAGTTTGCAAACGAATGGACAATTTTCCTATAAATTTATACAAATTCTGATGACGCCACGTCAATCTACGGGTTCTGGGATGCTATGGATAATCGGGAGCTGCGGCAATACGTAGTAAAACTCCAATCTTGCAGGCCCCAGACCCCGAAATAAAGAGGCTCTGGACGATAGAAATTGCGCAAATACCTGGTTTATTAGAAGCTTCCGATGCTGGGCCGCACCTTTTGGGGGACGCCAACTCGTTTTATTAGCTGCAAATGGCCTAGTGACTCGGATCTCCGCCTGAAGTTTTGCGTATAGGACCCCTCTAGGCGTTGAAGGCACCAAACTCGGCTCCAACTAGCTCCTGCAGGCGGTATCGACTCCCAAACGTAGCCCTTACTTGGATTTCACTTGCTTGGTTTTTGTCGAAGACGAATATTCACCAAATACACTTCTTTAAAACTGGTAAACTGGTTCTAATTGTGCCCTACACTTTAGTGGTTAAATAAAACCAACACTGGTACTAAAATGGATGTGTTTTGTTCACAAAATCAAACTTTTATGGGAGCTGATGTAAAACAATGTTCACAGCTTGAGCAATTTCAAAGCTCTTCTCTGGGGTTGTTAGACAAATGAAAAACTGGTATCTTAGCAACATATAACCACAATTGTTTAACAGGAAATAGGGTTTGATACATAAAATTAACTTATAGAATAAGGTTTTGATAACATCATTAATTCTTACAGGCTAAATAAATATTTTTCTTAGGTTAGAATGCACTACACTTAATACTCTGCTATTTCACTGTGTTTTTAACCGCACTGTTATGTTGTGTAGTTTATTATGCACTTAATATCCTTCGTTCTATTTCTTTGCTATTCGTATGTTGCTCTTTTACAACATTTCTTGTCGGTTGCTTTTTGCAACGTTTCCAATCCTCGTACTGCATTGCTATACCCTTCAGTTACTTTGGCATTCTGGTCCTAGCTTTCTGACCACTATACTGCTCATACTTTGTATTTGTGCAAACCATTTCGTACAATAACACTTCACTGCACATAATACTGCAAACGTTATTGCTACAATCGTCCGACACAATCTAACTGCATTCGCACTTCCAAAACCTCGTCAAATCGAGCCCAAGAACGTAACAGTTTTGAACTAGCTTTCCATGTTACCATTGCCTTAAATTGTGAAATTCAGTGCACCCATCAGCGCATTTATCTGAATAAAAGTAAGCTAAGTTTGCACTAGTTAAAATAATTAATTCTGTGCTTCGGTTTGACTTTTAATGCATTCTATTTCAATTGGCAAGCAGAATTGTTGAGAGCACAAAACCACCGTTATATATTATGTTGCCAGAGTTTTTATGAATAATCGGGTATATCTACTAATGCTAAAACAAAGAACTTTTAACTCGTGTTTAGTATGTAGATATAAGAAAACCTTCTATTTTTTGTGAAATTAATAGGTAATCGAAAACATTCAGAAAGCCAGATAATGATAATTGGACTATGTTGACGTACCGTTATCTTTATTTGTAAACGAAAATGATACTATAAAAACAATTTTACGATTATGAATCACATCAACGCTCATTCAAACTGTATGCAGAAACATATAACAAGAAGAAAATGGTATAGTTGCAAAGTACTAAGATGCATTTTCGCCATTGTCCAATCCGTTCTAGGCAAGCTCAATATTTTATTGTCTATGACTTTCTGGTGGAGATACCTGTAAGGTACCGTGGTTCAAAGTTGTTATGAATTTACAGGTCTTTTCCTCACATCATCATATTGAATCCACTTTCTTGACGAGTAGAGAAAGGGAAGAGCTGATGTCGTTTGGTGGGATATCAAAAGCGATTAAAGTTGTGCACATCAACTAATGAAACGAATATAGGATCTTTACAATGTGTTAAGGATGTCACTTTTGAAGATGATGCTAACTTATTATAAGAAAATACAAATAATTTAATGATACTGTTCTAATTCATGGCATTGGTACAAATTTGAATTACAAATACTTCGGGAGACTGTATGAACATGAATTATACTTATCCAGCATTTTTTTCCGCAAAACAACTTTAAATCTTGTTTGGGTGGCTTTCTGCATGATATATTCAGTAAATTACATTCTAAAGTTTGAGCATTTATATCGGAAAGTTGCATCATTATCGCCGCTTGTTTGCGCTTGAAGATTTTATTTGCTTTATGAGAGGATCTAAATCTATCGAAAGCAGTACAGTTTCCTATCTTACCAGTCTATGAGCTGCGAGAGCCAATTGTGCCAATTGTGCACCTTGTCTTGCTATAAACCGAAACAACTTTTCTAGAGCAAACAAGTTGTTTTTGATAAATAAAAGTTTGTTGTTAAAAGGAATTACACTAATTGCCGAGAAAAGTCTAATGGATCGAATCGTTTCAGTCTTATAGCGCAAGGAGAAACGAGGCGTTGGGATAGCCATTGATATTGCCTACTCATTATCTTCTTTGAGGGTGCCTATTTGTAGGTGTAGATGTATAACATAGTTTAAATCGTACCAGGGTGCATTGCAATAAGTAGGCAACATTTTTAATAAGAAGCGCCGAGTGTTAACAAAATTGGAGTCACTATAGGTGGTGGGTCACTAACGCAGAAGTTTGTTTTTCCATCTAAGCTGCTAGTTTTGCTAAGGAACCATTATATTTTTGATAAGTTCGACCCCGTTGAAGTAGTGTCGTCAAGGTTGTTTAAAATTATTCACTCTGTTTTGATCTATCTAGCCACTTTGTGCAATTGTTCAATAGCTAAGCGGTAATGACGAAATACAAATTGGTGGTTTCGGACTAGACATTTTGCACCTTCGAGCGCTTTACGCATACCAAGAAAGAGTTTTATCACATTCGCTCATATTGGCAGAAAGCTTGTCGGGTCTTCCTTTGTGAAGAGAAGTAACCCTGTTCAAACTATTTTTGAACATGAATTTTAGTGAATAATGTGAAATAAAGTAAATACAGAAGTGCACGCAATTAGCCTACAAAAACTGCATAACTTGCGCCAGATAAGATATGGGTCAAGTTTCTGTGTCGCAATAACAACTAAAAGTAAACGACACACGCAACAAGCGCCAGTTTCTTATGTTTCAAAACAGACGTTGCAGGTTTTAATTGTGTATTATATCGTATATAAAAGGCACAACGCAGTAATTCTGCAACTAGTGGGTCAAAATAACAAACTTAGCGTTTAATATTACGTTAGGTTACACACATATGATTGTAATTATTAATAGTAGGGCGTAAATATGGCATACATTTACTGTATAAAAGCTCTGTGATATGTATTAGAATTTAATATACATTTAACCACTAATGTGTATTCATTGATGGGGATGAATATAGGCTACAAATATTCGTAAAGCGTTGGCAAAGCCTGGCCTTCTCACCCTATCTCTTAACAACGCAATAAACACCAACTCCTGTCAAATAAAACTAAACTGGTTTTAGAAACAAACATAAAAGGTGCTAAGTTCCAATTAATTTTGGGCCACATCTTTTACTAACCCAGTAGCTCTCAGAATGGCACTAACCATAATAGCAACCATTTTCATGCCATCTGATGGTAGCTGTTTTGGAATTTTACTTGACATCAGATTGTATCTAAGAAATGTGTATGCAATTATATGCACGAAAAGTAGCACTTAGAAATTCGCATATATTTTAATTGGCTTGTACCTAAGCTTGGACAATTCGGTCTGTGACGAATCGAAAATAGAATTTAAAAAAATAGATTTTTTTCCATTAATCAATTTTGCATTACTCCATGATGTGAATCAAATCGTGAATTGATTCGAGATGTGAATCAAATCAAATTGTGAATCGACTCGAAATGTGTTTTTTATTAAAGTTACTTAAAAATTGGATTCAATTCTATTATCTAATTCGACTGTGTATTTATTTAATTGACGAATAGAAATTTTAGTTTTGCATTGATTATCGATACTCGGAAAACGGAAACTAAATTAATATAGACATATTAGATGGAATGCATTGAATTAAATTGTGTTAGATTTAATTGGATACGATCAGGGGCGGCTCGTGAATAATATTGATGGTAGAGTTTACCACCGAACGTAAAATGAATTTTCCACCCCTCCCCCCCACAGACAAAGATAGATCACGATATCACGAATTTAAATATTTCCGCATGGATAGGTAAAAGTTAGCACTGTTAAAGGATGTACCAAACTTTGCAGGCTAATAAAATAATATGATGAACTGAAGCGAATATCTGTCTTACATTTTTCATTTTAAATGTATAATTCGCGCAAAACAAAATTGCATTTCTACTGTTTGAGATACAAAGAGGCATGCGTGATTGACGTATATTATTTTAAGATGTGCGATAATAGAGTGTAATAAGGTAGTAACCGTAATTATTTTGTGAAAACACCAACGTGCACCGTCCATTCTGTTGGAATTGTACACAAGGCCTTCCGAATATACTCCGCGGATACGACGTTTCTTCATCTGGACTCTATGAAGTCGGCTTACGTACGAAAATTCTAATCAGAAATTCCACACACGCGCGTTATCGCAGTGATCAGGTCAGACTCAACCTACGTGAGACTTGACCGTACGCGGACGTGGTTTCCAATTAATTTTAAATATCCTTATATTTGGACATACTTTTTACCGCTCTACCCCCGTTGCAATCTATGAACTATCGAAAAGCTGAGAGCCGATTTGATCTGGCACCAGTTTTCTCTGAAAATTGAGAGTCTGACATTATTCTTAGTTTTAAACAACTTTCTTTAATACTTTTTTTTGTTATCTCTTCTAATAATGGTAGTTTACTCTTGACAATTTTTTAAATCTCAATTCTAAAAACACCCCCGTATATTAATTAATTTAATTGATTTTCTCAAAATCTTAAAATCTTGGTTTATGAACAAGTAGGCGCGATTCTGAGAATATTAGCATCTAACTAAAAAAAAATTTGCCATTTACACCTTATGTGAACTTAATCCGCTGACACACTATATACAGGGTACCCGAATTTCGTAGGGACAACATGGGTAACTTTTGTATTTGAAGAGATAGAGAGATGGTTAAATTAGCAAAAAGGTGCAGGTTTGAGAGCTCATTAAGAATCCATCTTCAAATTTTTCTTGTCATGGCCCACTTGTCTAAAATAAAAAAAGACAACATCTCCTAATTTCTTTTATATGCCGTAACTATTTTGTTACTTAAGATATTGTGATGCGATTTGAACTAATTTGCGTGGTAATTTAAATACATTTATTGGCACTTAATAAAACCAATTTTATTTGTGCAAATTTTTAGTAATCTAACCTAACCTCAAAATTTTAAATTGGTACCGTGCAATTTTTTTGATCCTTTTAAGAGAGGATTTTTTTCTGAATGCAATGATGTATTACATGATATGGAAACTTTTTCAAAATTTTGAAAAATTGAGCTTATTCTTTTTACAGGCAGAAATCACTAGTGCCATGATCACAATAATTTTGTTTTTTATTTATTACGTTATCTGTGAAATTATGTTTCCAAACAAAAAGCACGCTTATCATCATACGTGCCTTCCAGTACAGTAGTGTCAGTGTGTTCCGTATGTTTGACGTGTAAGTTCTACGTTCTTGTAGCACTTGATATACGCACAAAATACATCATATTTCAAAATTTTCCATTATACACTACTGACAGGCACGTATGATAATAAGCTTTTTGTTTCGAAACATAATTTCGCAGATATCGTAATAAATAAAAAACAAAATTATTGTGATCATGGCACTAGTGATTTCTGCCTGTAAAAGGAATAAGCTCAATTTTTCAAAATTTTGAAAAAGTTTTCATATCATGTAATACATCATTGCATTCAGAAAAAAAATCCTCGCTTAAAAGGGCCAAAAAAATTGCAGGGTACCAATTTAAAATTTTGAGGTTAGGTTAGATTACTAAAAATTTACACAAATAAAACTGGTTTTATTAAGTGCTAATAAAAGTATTTAAATTACCATGAAAATTAGTTTAAATCGCATCTCAATATCTTAAGTAACAAAAAAGTTACGGCGTATAAAAGAAATTAGGATATCTTGTTTTTTTTTAAATTTTAGACAAGTGGGCCATGGCAAGTAAAATTTGAAGATGGATTCTTAATGAGCTTTCAAACCTGCACCTTTTTGCTAATTTAACCATCTCTCTATCTCTTTAAATACAAAAGTTACCCATGTTGTCCCTACGAAATCCGGGCATCCTGTATATATATATATATATATATATATATTGATATATATATATACAGGGTGTTAATTAAGTATTTAGACAAACTTTAAGGGGTGATTCCTTGATCAATTCTAAGATAAAAAGTTCATACACACATGGAACCTACAGGGTGTTGAAGTTGAAACAAAATTTCTTTTTTTTTTCAAAAATCTGGAAAACGCCTGGAGGTGTTCTAATGAAACTTGGTGTATGATAGTATTTCATAAAGTGGCATTGTTTGGTCAAATTAAATGTAATTTATTTCCACCAGTGGCGTGCATCGGCGCGACCTCAGTTACCTTATTTTCGAAAAATCTGGTACGCCAGTGTTTTTTAGTCAATGCGATAAGTTTTTTAGCTTTATTCATTGAAACTATACAAAAGATGTATCTTTGATTTTTTTGATAGAATAAATCTTTTTCAAGAAAAATGGAAAACCTGTAACAGCAATTGCGTTTATTGGACTTGAATGGGATCTACACGGCTTCGTCTTCAAAATACAGCTTAAAGAAGTTAAAAAAAATATTATTTAATAACAAACAATCTTACAATAGCTATAAAACTTCTGGCTAAAAACAGTGGCGTACCAGATTTTTCAACACCCTGTATTTTGAAAATGAAGCCGTTTAGGCCCCATGTGTATCTGAACTTTTTATCTTAGAATTGATCAAGGAATTAACCCTTAAAGTTTGTCTACGTACTTAATTAACACCCTGTATATATATTAATTCCTTTAATTAACCTAATTGTTTTCCTTTCATTTGACAAGGAAGTAATTAAAACGCAATAAAGTAATTGTGTTTTTCATGTGTCATGTTCTTGTATAATAGTTGAAGTGACAAAATATGCAATATTCGTAATAAATGGTGTAAAGATTTGAATCTTTAACTTTTACTATACGATTATCTTTTCAAAGAAATTGCCTTTTTACATTTTGGAACTTATCCAGCTCCTTATGCGTGTTTCCAGAACATAATTGACATTTATTATCGTACACCTGTACACAAAGGTGTTTTTTTGTTCTCAGCCGGAGCTACTCGTATCCAAAAATCGAAAACAAGTATAACGGCCGCTCTGTTCTTTTAAAACTCAATTGCAAACTTTCGTTGCGAGTTGTTTTTCCATTTCGAGCTGTGAACTACGTACATGAGAATTGGCCGTATAATGGGCACTAGAGGTTGATGTTATCAGGTTTAGGAAGTGGCGAGATGAAAATCTCAAATTTTCTTTAACTTCCACGCACTCGGGGTAGACTTGCCGAAGTTGGTTGCGTCGAGATGGAACCTTTGATATGCAGATATCGCGAATTAAAATCGCAAAAATATTTAGACAAATGTAAAGAGCGGAACTTTGAGAAGTAATTATAAACTTTTTCGTGTTATTCTCTTAATACACCCGAGCCCCGTAAAAGGACCGGGCCGAATCGCCTTTTATTCGCCCTGCGTTCCTTTATAAAGAGAGGGATGAACCCGAAGCGGCAGAATAAACGAAGGTAATCCCTACTTCACATCTCATGCAGCAGCATATCAGCTTTGCGTTGAAATGCCGTGGAAATCCCGGGTTACGACACATGAAGAGAATTTGCAAAAGCATTAGAAAGTCCATTTGCTCTCTTATTCTCCATTTCACTCATTGACAAAAGCATTCAGAACCATATTCACTTCCAAGCGACGAGCACTCGGCAAGGGCCAAACGTCAGTATAGAGCACAATACACATAACTAAAATTTATTCTTCTGTGTCCTTTAGTTTCTTTTAGAGCTTTATTGATCTAGTTTTCACTTTAGAAAAGAAGGAATAAATCGAAAGATTTTGCTTATATCTTTTAATAACCCAAGAATAATTATATTAAAAAATCCTTGAAGCTTCACTGCTAAACGTAATAAAATGTAAATTAATAATAATTTAATAAAATGGAATTGACTTAGAATTTTTATTAAAACTTCTGGAATAACTTACTCAAGGCAAGAGCTTTTGAGAATACTTTAGGTATTATAGATATTCTTATGCAGGTGACGAACCAAAACGATCAGCTAAGCGAATTTCGAAGGTTATATGCGATTTCAGCAGAAACACAAATATGGTTTGAAAAGTGGCAACTTGCAACGCAGTCGTTTTTATAACTTCCGAGGTGGCTTTAAAGGTTTTTATAAGTTTAGATTGTCCATTTTGAGATTCAGCTGTAGTTCTGCTAACGCAGTGGAATTGTAGTAAACCTTGAACCTTAAAAAATATGTTTAAACGTATTGGAATTATCGTGATTTACAAACCTTCTTTGTGATTAGGTAATTGATTCAAAATGGCTGCATTGTGGCATTAGTAAGTGAAACTAGCATTGAGCACACCACATAAAAGGACTTATTCTATTTAAAATAGTTTTAGGATTTTTTTAAAAATGAATTGTTAATAAACAAGTTACATCAGCAAATGTCTTACAAAGAAGAAAAACAACTTTTACTAGATCGAATAACAGTTGAAAAATGTTTAAAATTATGTACAAAATAGGCAAACATATATTAATGTTTCTAATACTAGTGAAACAGTAAAAGGAAACACTTTATAATGCGAATTACAATAATTCGGAATGATAAAAGCTTCGCAGTCGGTAGAATTTGAGCTTGTTTTCCCAGGGTGAATCCCATTGCTAGTCAGACGCCTTACCTGCTCGGCTAGGAATGCTTTATAAGGCATTGCTTATCGTTGTATTATGAAGAAAAACGTTACAAAATCAGGCAGGTAGGTATCACACACGTTTATTATACAAAGGGATATCATTTTCTAAATATTTTGAAATATTGTATCTACGTATGATCGTACAAAAAGTTAGTTATTGTGCGGCTTGGCCACTACTTCAAGTACCTGGTAATCAGATCAAATTAAATAAACAATTCCAAGAAATTATTTTTACTTACTTAATTCAAGTTTACATAGTGGTGAGGTTATTTTCACTCATTTTGTTCATGTGTTTCTATGTTGTGCACCCATGTGCCCCTGTCATTTCCTTTGCTTGGTCTTATGTTAGTACTGCTGGTTGTATCGATCAAGCTACTATATCTTACTATATTTTCTTGGGTTGTTCTTTCTTCGCCGTTCCTAATGTCCACTCTTCCCATATTCTCCTCGGTGTTCCGTTTCGTGTCACATTTCATAGAGTTCCCGGTTCAAACTGGAGTTCGACAAAGTGACGTCGGCGTCGCCTTGCCGTTAATTTTCAACATGTCATACGGATTAAGAATAAATGTGGATAAGACCAAAGTGCTCACAAAGGACGGATCGAAAGCCAGCGTTTACCTTTATGGAACCCAAATCGAGCAGATTCGAATGCTAGTTGAGGAAAAGAAAGTGGCATCCACGGCCGACGTTTACAGCCGCATCGTGCAGCCAACAGCAACATTCGCCTCGCTCAAATGGCGCATATGGAAACGAACGAATATTACCATCAAAACGAAAGTACGCTTATACCGAACGCTGATCCTTCCCGTCCTTCTTTATGGATCGGAAACGTGGACATTGCTCAAGCCGGACCTTGACAAGCTTGAGGTCTTCCAAATGCGATACTTGAGGCAGATTTTCGGTGTTTCGTTCCGCGACCGCCTTCGAAACGCAACAATTAGAGGAAGATGTGATCAACAAACACTGATAGGAGAACAAATACAAAAACGTCGACTACGATGGTTCGGACATGTCTGCCGAATGGATGATAACCGTTTGCCACGTAAACTTCTTGGCGAGACCGTCCGGCAGACTGGAGAATCCAGCGATCGGCACCGAAGAAAACCTGGCTAAAGAATATCGAGGGCGACTTAAAGAATCAGCGATTATCGGTTATCGATGCCCGAGACGTCGCCAAAATCGTCAAGAATGGAAACGAATCGTGAATGGAGTTCGAGACCCAGCGGCACCGACAGCAGCGTATTTGTTGCGGGGACGTCCCGCCCGCACGTCCAGCTAACGGACCAAAGAAGAAGAAAGAAAAAGAAGAAGAAGATGTCCTAGTCAACGAAGTTGTTTTTGTTTTAAGTAGAAAGGGGACAGAAACCCCCACCACTTTTAATTCGATTAAGCCACGCCCCCTTAATTCGCGGTTTTATTCGCGGATTTCGCGGTTTTAATTTTAATTCGCGGATTGACCCAATTAATTTCGCGGTTTGATCTAATTAATCACATATGAAGTTTGATATGTAATTTACATATGTGCTACTGATTAAATTACGCGAGGCCATTTTTAATTTGCTTCCGGAATTACGCGTCGGACTTCGGCGGCCATCTTGGATTTCTGGCGGGAATATTTGAAATTTGAATTTTTTCCGATTTTTTTTCTAAGTTTAATTTTTTGAATTTAAATCTCCCGGGGTGTCGGCCATCTTGGATTTCTGGCGGGAATATTTGAAATTTGAATTTTTTCCGATTTTTTTTCTAAGTTCAATTTTTTGAATTTAAATCTCCCGGGGTGTCGGCCATCTTGGTGCGCGCTCACTTCTCACGGCGGTTGTTTTTAATTTTGAATTTTCGCGGAAATATTTGAAATTCAAACTGGTGAATCTATCTCGCTCTTCGAAGCTGCTGTCTCTCTCTTGCATTCACTCGCGGAAATATTTAAATTTAAAAAAAGCTATTTGCGTCGGACCCGAGTGGGAATCGAACCCTACTTTTCTTGGCAGCAGCCTTAGCACCTTACCGCTGCGCTATCGAGGTCTGTTGAACATATAGGAATTGAACAAGACGTCATTTCGCAGCTGTACCGTCACACCGTTCGAGTTGAAACAAACTATTTTTTCATATAGGTAAGAAAGGGGGGTTGCGTTGCTTTCAGATACCGTGTTTCGGCTACTTCTCAAGGTCGCTAATGTAAGCTTGCAGACTTCTGCCTGCCACGCCTTCTTACTTTTTATATCACAGTTGGAAATTCAATTTTAGGAGAGAGAAATAAAAAATCGGTAAAAACATTATATTATTTTACAAATTGAAAAAATTACAAAAATTCGTACAATTTACACACAGAACACAACCCTTTCTTTATGTTTACTTACATTAGTCTTAATTCTATCCAATTTAATTTTTATTCTGTAATTTAAGTCTAAATCTAAATCATGTATTTCTTTTTCGAACCAGTAATTAGATACGTACAACTGTTTTACATTCTCGAACTGCAAAATATAACGATTTTTGTTTCTGTAATTTATGTGTTTAATTCCAGTTACAATTAGTTCTGTTCCTTCCTCGAGTTCCTCCAAACGATGGCATTGTGTAATCTTAAACCTGCCTTTTAGTTGCTGCATGCTAATGTTAGTAATTTGATCCATATCTTCTTGATTGTATATTAATCGATCTGGATCTTGCCATTCTCCGCTGTAAAATTCAACTTCTTCTACTTTGGGGAATGAGTGCCCGTTAAACGTAGAAACTCCATTAGTTTTAAATTTTATAAACGGTTCTTCTGTTGGCAAACATACAATATGTAATCCATTAAATGGAATACAAATGTATCCCTGTTCTCTAAGTTTCTCTTTGTTATTGTCGTAAATATTTATAAGCTGTTGTTTAAAATGCCCTTTTAAGAAGTATACACTTTTGCTTCCATCTTTTTCTGCTAGAACACCAACCGTCGGAAATTTTCCCCTAGTATTTACCATAAATGCGGAAATCTTGTATACCCCAGTTGTATCGAGATTTCTCCAAGGGTTTTGTTTAAAGTAACTGCATAGTATATCCTCCGTTTCTTTTACTTTGTGTTCTTTTAACAGCAAATTTTTGTATTCTTCTTTTATAGAGTTTGTTTCTGCTAAATAATCTAGTTTTCTTTTTTTAATTTCTATCTCTTCCAGCTCCAATTTTCGCTTTCTTGCACTTAATACATGGACAGACGATAGTGGAGTTATTTCTTTAACTGGATATGGAGTAAGCCTGTTTGTTATGTTAGTTCTTTTTCTTAAGACCTGCGGGATGACGTTAGTCGTATCAACCAATCCTAAGGCAGTAATATTTACATTCGGTGCTATCGTAGAGAACAGTGTTGTGGATTTGGAAAAGAATGTCTCTCCAGCCTTAATATAGCTCTTTTGTATTATGTGTATGTTATCCTCGTGTGTGTCGCTGTCTACAATTTCTAAATAATTAACTGGTAAATAGTTAAAACTGCAGGCGGAGACGACGTAGTTTATCATTTTCTCGCGCTGTTCTTGTTTATCTGGCAGTTTGATTTGCATCCCGGTCAATTTTCTTGTATTTTTATTGCCCCAGAACACATATTGTAAAACATTGTTAAACACAACACAACAGCTGTTTTGTAGACTATCTGTTAACTTGGTCCATATAGAAGCGATTGGCACAGAATAAAACGGTGCATCTTGTAAATAATGCTTGCTACTGTCCAGCACACTTAAACAGTCCTCCAGAGGGTCGAACACTTTACCTATCTTGTAATTGTATATTGTTGCTTCCAATCTTGTAATTCCGTGCTCTCTAGCCAAAGAAGACGTAAATGTTTCTTTTAATCGTGCATCTGGACATTTGATAAAGTCAATAATATGGTTTCCGATTTCCTTGTTAACTCCTGGACTTGTAATGTGGCAAATAAATTTGTTATATATCTTAATTCTGCAATTCGAGTTCATCCATGTTAGACAGTCAATCCCAACTGTTTTATCGTTGTCTAAAATCACATTACAATTTTCCTGGTACTCTCCAACTTGGTCCACATAGAAGCGATTGGCACAGAATAAAACGGTGCATCTTGTAAATAATGCTTGCTACTGTCCAGCACACTTAAACAGTCCTCCAGAGGGTCGAACACTTTACCTATCTTGTAATTGTATATTGTTGCTTCCAATCTTGTAATTCCGTGCTCTCTAGCCAAAGAAGACGTAAATGTTTCTTTTAATCGTGCATCTGGACATTTGATAAAGTCAATAATATGGTTTCCGATTTCCTTGTTAACTCCTGGACTTGTAATTTGGCAAATAAATTTGTTATATATCTTAATTCTGCAATTCGAGTTCATCCATGTTAGACAGTCAATCCCAACTGTTTTATCGTTGTCTAAAATCACATTACAATTTTCCTGGTACTCTCCAACTTGGTCCACATAGAAGCGATTGGCACAGAATAAAACGGTGCATCTTGTAAATAATGCTTGCTACTGTCCAGCACACTTAAACAGTCCTCCAGAGGGTCGAACACTTTACCTATCTTGTAATTGTATATTGTTGCTTCCAATCTTGTAATTCCGTGCTCTCTAGCCAAAGAAGACGTAAATGTTTCTTTTAATCGTGCATCTGGACATTTGATAAAGTCAATAATATGGTTTCCGATTTCCTTGTTAACTCCTGGACTTGTAATGTGGCAAATAAATTTGTTATATATCTTAATTCTGCAATTCGAGTTCATCCATGTTAGACAGTCAATCCCAACTGTTTTATCGTTGTCTAAAATCACATTACAATTTTCCTGGTACTCTCCAACTTGGTCCACATAGAAGCGATTGGCACAGAATAAAACGGTGCATCTTGTAAATAATGCTTGCTACTGTCCAGCACACTTAAACAGTCCTCCAGAGGGTCGAACACTTTACCTATCTTGTAATTGTATATTGTTGCTTCCAATCTTGTAATTCCGTGCTCTCTAGCCAAAGAAGACGTAAATGTTTCTTTTAATCGTGCATCTGGACATTTGATAAAGTCAATAATATGGTTTCCGATTTCCTTGTTAACTCCTGGACTTGTAATTTGGCAAATAAATTTGTTATATATCTTAATTCTGCAATTCGAGTTCATCCATGTTAGACAGTCAATCCCAACTGTTTTATCGTTGTCTAAAATCACATTACAATTTTCCTGGTACTCTCCTTGGAGGCAGAAGTTGTGATTAGTTATTAAGTAATCGCACATATCCATCTTGTTAAAAATTCCAGCAAAGTCTTGTGTTATATCCAAATCCATAAGGTAGAAGTCATCAACTTGGAGCTGTTTTAATATTCCAGGTAATTCATCCAACATAGTTTCCACTTTAACATCCGCCAGCTCTACTTTGTACGGGATAGCAACTGGGTTTTTATATTTTTTTGCGATTTTTTCCATTTATTCCCTTCCGATTTGATCAGAAATTTTTTGTGTCCTTGCGCTGTTACTCCCATTAAGGAAAAATGGTAGTTTTGCTTTGACACCATGTCTAGCCGAAACGAACTTGGAGAATTTACCACGTAAATAACTGTTATATGCACCGCACATTTCCTTCTTTAGAAGTATGGAACGTCTCTCCCCTAAACTCTCTTCGCAGTCTGCTTGGTCACATATTTTAACTACCATAATGTTGTCACAAAACGGGTCCGTAATCGGTGTAGGCTGACTTAAATTTTTGCCACGGAGAAGTGTCTCGCCGTCGGTGTAGATAATGTCCCCTACATCGGTAATTAGATTGCCCAGGTTTTCTACCAATAACCACAAACCGAACCGTTCGTTGGTTGGTTTAATTTTGTTCCCAAAAAGCTGAGGAAGGCTATACACTTTAGAGTAAGACATGCTTATTATTTGAGCTACCGCGAAGTAATGATCTGCTAGAGCTACTAAGCCTCTATATATACATCCGTAGGTAGCGGACAAATTTTAATTTTAGAACATTACGTCACAAGCAAGTTTTCTGATTGGCGGAAATCTAGCACTGGAAATATTGTGCAATAGGGTTAAGAGGACAACCATATAAAAAATATGACAGGTACGGGAATCGAACCCGTATTCTCTCTCGAGATCAGAGCTTAAATCTGACGCCTTAACCATTCGGCCAACCTGCCGCCCCTGTATAAACGAGTACTCTCTGTATAATTAAGAAAACATCTAGTTTAAAAGCCTTCTATTTGCAATTTCATACAATATTGCATATAAATTAAGCCATGTACAAATTTCTAAATCGGTTTTGATATATATTTTATCGAAAGACTTGACCTACAGCTACCGTTTTATTACTATTTGTCGTGATTCGTCATCGATGAATTTTACAAGAGCCAGCCTGTCTGCTGTGTGACGTACGTAATGTTTCCATACCTTTTTATTTTAAAATTCTATAAAATCAGAGGTCCAAACTGCTGCCGCATCAGGTAATAGAGTACAATGGTTTAAAACGTGTTAGTGCGGCATCAGTCGGGCCTCTGGTTTTATAGAATTTTAAAATAAAAAGGGATGGAGACATTGCGTACGTCACATCGCAGACAGGATGGCTCTTGTAAAATTCAGCGATGACGCATCACGACAAATAGTAATAAAACGGTAGCTGTAGGTCAAGTCTTTCGATAAAATATATATCAAAACCGATTTAGAAATTTGTACATGGCTTAATTTATATGAAATATTGTATGAAATTGCAAATAGAAGGCTTTTAAACTAGATGTTTTCTTAATTATACAAAGAGTACTCGTTTATACAGGGGCGGCAGGTTGGCCGAATGGTTAAGGCGTCAGATTTAAGCTCTGATCTCGAGAGAGAATACGGGTTCGATTCCCGTACCTGTCATATTTTTTTTATATATTTATTATAAAAGTCTTGATTTTAAGCTAGTTTATTCACGACGGCTCTACCAGAACAAACGACTGAGCTCCTTTTCCACTAAAATGGACAAAGAGCGGAAGATGTTGATTGTATCGCCGGAATTTGTCCAGCGTCTTAAGTCTGGCGATGATGCGGAGAAAAATATATTATCACAGCTTGATGACGAAATGCAAAAAGTTTTAAAGTCCAAATTAACTGATTACGATAAATGGATCCAGTACAATCAGGTTTTACAACGATTCCTTCATTTCACAAACCAGGCGCGGCAGCCAATCAAAATACCTATTGAAACAACCAGTGACAGCCTATCAAATGCCGTTATTTTATCTACACTTCCCAAAACTTTTAAGAAAAAAGCTGAAGTTTTCCTACGCATTTTGAGTACCTCAAGCGATGTGAGCTGGGATCACAAGGGCACCGTTACTATAAAGGGTGAAATTTTACCGGCGTCTAACATAGTCGATTTAATTCACGACATTCTGCGGCCTCGAAAAACTATTAATTCACCCGGACGCCTACAGTTTGCTGATTACATCAAAGACCTTAACGTTCCTAATGTGCTGCTATCTAAACCTAAACAGCAAAAGAAGCCAACCCCGACTGGTACTATAGGAAAAACCGGAATGGAAACTGATAACTGCGAGTCTGATTTAGAATATAAATTAAAAACACCAGCTACTCATCCAAGTCCACATCAAAAAGGTTCAGTCAGAAGAACATCGATAAGGAAACGCCTCCAAAAAAGGGCCGTTAGAAAAACGCCTCTAAGGCAGATGTCATCAACACCAAAAACGAAGGGAATTCTAGATTGGGTGCATCTTAAACTTTAAAATTACACAATGAAATTCTGATTTTATTACTTGCAGTCTTTTTAATTTGAAATGTCGTGCACCTCAAACTACAGTTTTGTAAATTGCTAGCGAATTTTTAGAAATAAGACATTCTGCTGTACATTTATATTTATATTATTAAGTATTATACGAAATAAGAACAATATATTTGTTTATTACAAAGTGTTTGTGTTTTTTATTTCTACTCTGCTTTTGTTTTTCACGAATCTGCAATAATTACAAAATCTAAAGCTAAAATATTAGTATTTGAAGTTATTTTACAGTTACAAAGTGTAAAATTTCAAAAAAAAATCAATCTACGATTTCATAATGGCGTGATATAATTTAAAAATTGTGATTTCTTTTAATTTTGAGCGACACATTTTATAAAAAGTGTAAAACATTTGCAAATTTTTCAACGAAATTGTGTGTTTTATTCAGGTTTATGTTAATTTGTGATAAACATACATATATTTTGTATAATTTCAAGTGTTATGATGGCAGTTTTGTAAAATTTTAAGTGAAATGACGGGGCCAGAACATTTTTTCAACAAAATTACGTGTTTTTATTCAAATTTATGTTAATTTGTGGACGACATATATATATTTTTCAATGAAATTGCGTGTTTTGGTGGTGTCAGAATATTTTTTTCAACGAATTGCGCGTTTTTATTTAAAAATTATGTTAATTTGTGGTCAACATACATATATTTCCGTCAAAAGTATAAGATTTTTTGAATTTTGTTTATCGAAATGATTGTGGTAGTAGATTTTTTCAATGAAATTGCTATTTCTTTTAATTTTGAGCGGTGCATTTTATAAAAAGTGTAAAACATTTGCAAAATTACTGTTCTATCAGTTTATTATTTGTTTGGACCCTTAAAAGAGTTTCTAGGAGAAAAATACCTTATTGTAATGAGAGGTCATCGAAATTGTTCCGAAATGGGTGCGATAGCACCCAAAAGAATTTTTTTTCTCGTGGAATACAGAAACTTCCGGAAAGATGGCACCAGTTTATTAAAAGAGAGGAAGGCCGAGTAGAATAATGACATGATATACATTATAGACTCCTGGCGTTTGTTTTTGAATAAATATTAAATTATCGTTTAAATTTGAACGCTCCTCGTAGTTAACTCAATTCCAAGCAGATATAGTTGAAGCAATAAAAATGTAGTATTTTTATATTTAAATCAAATTATTGTTAAATCAATGTATGACTACGCCTAAGGAATTAGATATCGCCTATATAAGGTTTCCCATATTATGTAGTGCAAGACATAGATTGCATTGGGAGAGGGCATCATAGACTACTTATCGCCTCATTCCCAGTTGATCAATTGGACGAGGACGTTCCACTTCTGCAGATTTATTTTAGTATTCTCTAATTTTGAACGTAGTTTTTAGTAATTTGGGTGGGAGATCAACTGGTTCCGTGGTTTCCTGTTTATTGTGTCAACTGCCGTCCCGTAGTCAACAAATATGAAAATCAAAGGCTTATCGTATTTTATGTATATACTAGTTAATCACCCGAGCTACGCTTCGGTTCGTTAATTTAAGAGAGATTCATTAATATAAATTAAAACAGGATGCATCGGCCGGGAATCGAACCCGGGCCGCGCGTGGCAGGCGAGCACTCTATCACTGAACCAACGATGCTTCGTTGAATAAGGCACATGGTATATAGTGAATCACCCGAACGCTTAGCTTCACTAATTACACGATTTAATTAAAACTTTACTTTTTCGTACTTTTCGTAAAAACAAAAACCGGCCTACGATCTAAGTCTAAAAATTAGCAAAATTTTAAGCTATCATACTGTTTAATCGGTCTTTGGAGGAGATAGCGAACAAACATACAAGCAAACATTCATACAAAGAAAGAGACCACTAATTTTATGGTATAGATTTTTTCAATTAAAGTTTTGGTAATTTGAAGGTGGTCGTTTATACCATGGTGTAACGTATACAAGGTGTAACGTTCCGCAGAATGTGGGCGGACCTCAAATTGAACGAATAGGACGTGGGCCCACAGATGGTACGATTCGTAGTACTGAAGTGTATTGTTGAAGAGGCTGTCGATGTCACATTCGAGGTTAGGTTTTGCGTCAGTTGGTGTCAGACTGACGAAAAACCTAACCTGCTAACCTCGAATTTAACATCGACTGACAGTGCCAACAACAATATACGAACGTGTCCATGGTTACATCATGATCTCGGCCATAATAGATTTCCTGTGTAGGCCCATGGGGGATTGGTTGACATCTCCCCTCTACTTTCTGAACGATTGCGCATCTCCGGGAACGTTTCACCTTGTATTCTTTACACCATAGTTTGTACCATACCTGCTTCTAAAACCTGCTTACTGCCGTGATTGGTGCAGTTCTAACTTGGATATTATTCGGTTGGTGACAACATGCATGAAGAGATTATAATTATGGGGGAACAAACTTATAGGATGATAATTTTTAATTCAGCGATGTCTCCTTTCTTGTAGAGTGCTATTATTTGAATGCCCGGTCCTATTGGGGGGGGGGGGGTCATCCCTCTTTCGGAGCAAGTGTTAAAACGTTTTCTAATGATTCAAAGAAGTGAGGGTACACAACATTTAACGGTTTCAGTAATAACTCCATCATCACCAGGTGATTTGCGATATTTTATATTTCCAAAGTTGTTCTAATTTCGTCTATGGTGGTGACCGGCAAATCTTCCGAATTTTGAAATTGTGTTCTCAGCACTCAGCTTCATATCACTGCTGTCCGTATAGTGTAGCATAAAACTGTTCGACAATATTTAGGATTTAAACTTTATCTGTTATAGTCTGTCCGTTACTGTTTTCAGCTCAGAAGTATTCCTCCTGTGTTTTCTGTTCTTACATCTTGTGTAATTGCCTTTGATATCGCTTTATTCAATGGTCTTAGTGCTTTTGAGTTTCTCGTGTGCTTATTTTTTATATCTCTTCTCTTTGTCATCAATAATTGTGTGCTTGCGCTCAATTCCGGTATTACTCTTTCTATTTTTTTTCGGCATCTCTTATGGCACACACAGTGTGGTGAAAAACTAGCGCATTATCTGTGCCATACGTAGTAGGCCTTAACAACTAATATCAAATTTGAACATCAATTTAAAATTTTCAGCTCAAATACGAAGTTGTCCTTCAAGTGTTTTTTATATTGGAGGTACAAATAAGTACACGAGTTATACTCCTATTATCTAAACATACTTCGTTAATTACCCTGCATCCAAAATATTCGATTTATATGCAAATATGGCCAGTTTATTTCTGTAAAAAATACAAAGAAAACCTTAAAATTAGCTCTTGCAACATTGCGAAAATAATCCATGGCGCTTTATCAATGTTTCATAGCATGTAAGCACAATTTTTGAATCCAGCGCTTTTCCGCATTTTTTCGCTTTTGTATTTCAAATACTAGTACTTTTCCCGTTGCATTTACGCAGAAATTGATACTTCAGTTATGTTTTAAAACCCAATTTCGTTTATTTCAACTCAATTGGCGTTACCCGGCTTATTTTATGATGGTCGATTTAAATTTAAATGTGCTTGCTTGCCGCATGAATGAAGTAAGTTGGTTTATCGTTACCTAATTGCTTTTCGGCACCAGAGCGTCGCCCATTTCGTTTACCGGAGTTTCCCGTTTTGGGCGCGGAAGTTGCACAACATGACGCTTTCATATGAGTTAGAGTGTGTTCGATAAGTAGCACTTGAACGCGTTCCTTTGGCTTCAGAACAACAGACTTCAACAAGACAACAAGTGTGAAGGTTCGTTTCACTCGGCGGAAGTCCTGGGGGCCTTTCGCCGACCAACGTCGAAATTAAGTGGTGAAACTGAATGGGTGTTTTCGGTCAGGTTCTTGGTCATCTAAGTGATGTGTTGTGTAGTTATTAGCGGAGGAATTCCCGTACCGCGGAGTTGGCAGTTCCGAATTGATGCCTTGGGGCGGATAATTAATTGGGGGCCTCCTCTGTGCTAATCGTTGTTAATGAAACTACTTGTACCGTAACGCAACCCTTTCCTATCGATACGGCCTTCGTTCTACCTTCTGGGGATTTGACACAGTCTGACGCACTTGACACATCGCACCTTAGGCCGTTTCTTACAGTGCTTCCAGTATTTTGGGGCAGTCGCTTAAGTACGATCTGCAGCTCTGTTAGACATTACCGTAGCAAGCTGAACCCCTCAAAGGTATTATGTTTTTTTGTAGTAATTTTAACTAGCGCACATTGTGCAGTAAAGTGATTCTCGAAGTATCGCCATTTTACACAGCGTTGTTAATACTTTAAAATTAAGCTTTTGAACTGTGGTTACTGTTTTAAGTCAATTTGAGTATTTACTGTCAATATTTAATGTTTGTACTTAACTTAACGTTGTTACGGTTTTTGAGTCAGTTAGATTGTTTGTCGCCAAGTTTACCGCCTATATTAAGATTAAACGTTGCGCAATTATCTGCACCAACCTTTATTGGGTATTTATTTTAATGCTCATTGTTCAACTACATATTTCTACGTTATTATAGTTCATTTTTGATCAGTTGTGCTTTTCTTTAGTAGATTTATTAAGTTTGCATGTGTGTTTTTGTGATGTAAAGGGATTCAGGTAGCTGTAACAAAATGTAAGCAAGGTAAGTCCAGCGCAGTTGTTCGTAGATCGTCGCTCAAGCATTGCCAAGGTTGGATAGGAAAGGTCCGCCCACTATTTTTACTTTTGAGTGAGCGGATTTGCCAATCTAAAAATGATGGCGCCTGGCATTTAACATCTTTATTTCGCTTACTGGGTGTTAGCCTTAATTTAGGTTGTAAACAACCCCTCTTCTCCTTCTGAGTGAACTGGCAACCTTTGTTACAACCCATCGTAACGTAATTAGGGCGACGAATCCGAGAATCTTCCTATTTGTGTCGTTTTATCGAGTAACTGACGGTTGAGTAGTTTGGTTATCAACTTCATGTAAGGACCGTTTCGTGTTGTAACAAGCAACAGCCCAATACATGGTACATATATTTACTTAGATCGCATTGCCACACTTTTGCTAAAGTAGTCGATTTTATTCTACCGATTCATAGAGAATGGAGTATTTGGACATGGTTTGCAAGAAATAACTCTCAGCAAAAGCGCAATAATGGTATAATGCCCTAGTTTTTCACCATCTTATATAAGTTGTTGGAGGGTTTCTTCTTATTTTTCCACTGGTAATTAGGTTTAGACCTGTTTCATTGGTATCATTATCAACTATTTTCGTGGGATGTCCGTCATAAACAATGCGATTAAATGTTCATTCCACATTTTTCGTCTGTTTTTTGTTTATTTAATAACGTCTTCGATGTGGTATGCTGCTCTTATATCGTCGTTTCTTATATGGTTTAGTAGAGTTTTTTCGCACATTATTCGGAGGGTTTTCATTTTGCATGTCCTTAGTGCTCTCTTTGTTATCGATGTGTCAGCTCTAGTTTCAGCGGTATAAGTAAGGATAGGTCTAACATATGTTGATTTATCCTCCATCGCCATGTCTTTATTCCGCCATATAATATCTCGCATGCATCCGGAGCTGGCGGTTGCTTTATTCATTTGGTTGGGAATTTTACCTTTTAGATTTCCAACTGCTGTGATGGTTGTACCTAGATAAGGAAATGATATGACTTGTTCTAGTGATAGATATCTGCATACTGTACGGTTCTGTAGTTTCATTAAATTGTTTTAATTGTCTCTGTAAGTTGTCTCCTGATTTTGCTATTAGAGCAGCATTAGCTGCATAGCACGGCTCTTTGTTTCCCATGCGATACCCGCGGTTAATATCATTGACTTTTTCTCTGATATTGTCCATTATAATGAAGAACAACATTGGGCTTAGGCTATCTCTTTTTCTTATTTCACATAGAACTTAACTTCTTTTTTATTGCTCTATTTGCTTTTATTCTTGTCTCGCACTTCTTAATATTTAAACAATTATTTACCCTTTTTATCCCTTAGCTAGCCCAGCTAACATTAAACTCTCTTAATATCTCAGTTAGTGTGGCTTATGAAAGATCACTATCTGCCAAAACAGGAGTCTGGTTTCCCTAGTAGTGTTGGTCGGACTGAAACTTAACTTAAAACAATAGACAAGAAAAGTCAATTTGTTTACATCATTTATTGACGTCAAAAACAAATAAACACATAAAAGCACAAAGAAAACACACAAACACAAAATAAATAAAAGAAAATAGAATTAAATTTTAAAACAACCTTCGTACGATGTAGCTTGAAGCTACTCGTAGTCATGTTGCAAACTTAAACAACGTAAAACATCATCAAAAATAACGTTAAAATTGCCTGAAACCGATACTTATTTGACTCCGGATCTTTTTAAATTGAAGTGCGAGCTACACACACATTATTGTTTAATAAAATTTATTCCTCAGCGTTTGCAAAAGCTTAAAGTTAAACACAACCTTATCACGCCAATCTAAAACATTTCACCTGGAACTGGCTACTGCATATCCTTGGAAACGACACACTTCGATTGCATTACTCGCTCCTGGCGGACATGATGCTGGGAACCCCCGATTGCATGCAGGTCTTGAGAGAACAGTTGAGTTGGCGCCACGCAAAATTGACGCTTCAAATGAGCCATTAAATATAGCACAATGGGTGTACTTACATGTACACTCGGAAAATCGTTTTTGAAATTTATAAACGCTGGTTTGCTGCACTTTAACCCTGAAGTAAACGCTGGCTGCCAGACTCTTTCAGATCACTTAAATTTAACTTAAATTGCCCTGGGCAAATTCACGTACTATACTTTCGTGTTGAACAAACCCATGCAGCTCTCAGAAGCAGCTGCGTGCGAACGCCGTCTTCTTTGTTAAATTTGCATGAGTTGAAGATCTCCATATCCCGTGTACAGCGTGTTTTTTGCTACACTCGCGAAAACGAAAATTATAATAATCACATCCAACGCAGGACCAACTTTGTGAACATTTGCTTACATAAAATACAATAGTAGCTCTATTAATAGAACGTAGGAAATACAACTTGGCTTCTAGATTCAAGCATGAAAATAAACATCGGTGAGGGATGCAGCTGGCCCGTTACACATAGCATAAATTTCGGCCTTTGTAAATCGTAGGAATAAAGAAGAAAATTATTATTTACATTCCAATAAATAACATTTTAAAAATCTATCTTAGAAGTTATGTAAACTATTACAAAACTACATTTTTGAGAAAAAAATTGAAAATTGTAGTTTTTGTCATTCGCCACTTTCTACCAATGACCTGCTGTGGAGCTTTTAAATAGGAGTACAAATTTTTGCAATCTCTCTATGAACATTTAGTTAACCCGAAGGATTTTATTGAAAACCCGAAGCCCGAAGAATGATTGCCAAACCCGAAGTCTTCGGGTCAAAATGACAGTGTTGGCAACCCTAATACTTTATCTGCCACCGGTCTACGACGTTTCGGCGCAGCCGATTCGGCGCGACCGATTCGGCGCAGCCCTTTCGGCGCGAAGACGTTTCGGCGCGAAACAGTTCGACGCAGACGTTTCGGCGCGGAGACTTTTCGGCCCAAAGACGTTTTGGCGCAAGCCGATTCGGCGCGAGGCCGTTTTGGCGCAGTATACCTATTTTGTGGGTTCAGTTTTACATTTAAATCACAAGCTAATAAAATGTTATATTTTGTTAATTTCCGTATGAGCCTCTTTCGAATATATTTTAGTTAGAGGATAGTAGAGGATAATTAAAATTCTATATAAATAAAAATTACTAGAAAATATTAGCTTTTGCGTTAGAATACAACGCTAAAATTTAGTATATTTTTATGTTGTATGTAAAGAAAAGTTTTTAAAGCATACTTCTAAAAATATCAGAAGGTTAAATAATACTTAAAAAGCGTTTGTTCAATATGTAGGTACTTTCCCTAGTTAACATATTCAAATAAAAGTAAGAATAAATTAATGTGGACCTAACATTGACTTCTTTCCAAATGTGTATACAAACTCTTAAGTTTTTTGGTTTTGTGGTCTTGAAAATAATAATAATAAATCTACCAAAAATAAAATATTTTGTTGATCGTTTAAATGTGTAATATGCTAGTTCCTTTTGAACTAAATTAGGAAACCACCAATAGAATTTGAAATAACTTTACGAAAACATAATATAATAAGTAAATTAAATTTCCAATTGTATTTTTTAATGTCTTCTACGTTACTTAGTTAGTGTATCATGAAAAATACATGACGAGCAATGGACGCGTTTTCATTGAAAGGAATATACATATACCTCATTTACTTCAATATGTAATAGGGCTTTTAAAAATTATTCGCTTTATTGATTTTTGTACCTTGGGGACATTTTGTAATCACCTAATTTTGTGAATTTTCCAAAAACGACACTCTTGTTCTATAAAATTTAATTTTTATCGAAGATTATAAAAGTACCACTTCCGGTTCCCCGATTTTAACCAGAGATATTGAAGCTCGGCATTAATTGCTTTAAGACTAATCATGCAGTTGAATCTTGTAAATATAGACTCTGTCGACATTGAAAACAAAAACACAATTCGTTGCTTCAGTCATTTAATGAATATGTAGCTGTGAATCTTCAAATCACAATTAGGTTCGTGGTTCACTTATGCTAATTACATGACATGCCAGGAGATGTATGTTTACTAGTTTTATTTTTTGCATTCCTTCGGTTATGGAAAATGAAAAATGGTTAGCAACAGTATGAATAGATGCAGTATTTTTTTCTCTACAAAAAATGTATTTACACTTTAGCTCTAAAATAATTAGGGGAGCCAATAATTGGACATTAAGAATTTAACACGAGATGAAAAAAAATTGACCGGAAGTCGACATCGGAAAAGAAATCTGATTTCCGGTTTCTATATATTTTTGGAATCTACTCTTCAAGCTGAGTCGAATGATATATATCTCGTCCTCCTAAAATATATCTCAATTTTCTTGCTTCTCAGTTAATAATAACAAGTTAATAATTATTCTTTCGGGTACTCCTTTTTCGCGTAATATTTCGACATTTTAAAATTTTATTCTGTCGAACGCTTTATTATATTGTATCGTTTTTTCATCAATTTGATGTATAATGAATATTGCACCAGTTGTCGATCTATTGCTTCTGAAGCCTTGTTGTTCTTCATTTAAATGTGTTGTCGTGCTCATTAGTTCTGCTAAGACGCCCGTGAATAGTTTTATGAGAGAGTCCAAAAGTGTTATTCCACGGTAATTGGAAGGATCCATTTTTTGTTTTTTGAAATACCGGTACTGTTATAGATTTGTGCCAGTCGATTGCTATTTCTATAAGTTCTACTATTTTCTGAAAACGTGTGTGAATTTCAGTTATTAGTAGTTGGCCACCATATTTTAATAGTTTTTCTATTTTTAGCTTGGTAATGGCGTTAGTAATGTCTACTTGAGTTATATTTAATTGTTGGTCATATTTTTACTGGTGTATTAGCTAGATGTCACCCATTGATCTTCTTTTATTGCTTGTACGTATTTATTTATAGTTTTTTCTTTCTCTCATCATCTTCCAGATCTTTTTCTGAATACCATATAAATCATGTTGCATGTCACATGTGAATTGTCTCCAGTAGTATTTCTTTATTTCATTTATTCTGTTATTTATTGCGTTGGTTTCGTTAATATCTAAATATTCTTCTCTTACGTACTTTAAGGGTCGTAAATTAATATCTCCCAAATCACTAAACTTATTTTCACCGCATCTATTTCCTGTTAACTTAGTTACTATGTTGTTTCCTTCTGTTCTGATATTTATGATCTTTTTCGCTCTTCCTATTCTGTGGTCGCTACCTATTGAAAACAACAGTATTTTGAATAATAATATACCTATTTAATGCATTTTCAATTTTAGACTAATGGAAATAATGTTGGATTCTGACCAAAGCGTTATGAACAAAGTACTTCCAAATATCAGTAATTTCAATAAAGTCTTTCAGTAAACCTAAAGAAGAATTTTTGTAATAATTATTTGTGTTGGGACCTCACAAGCCACCATGATTTGGTCCGCGTTGTTAGCGTACCTCGCGAAAAAGGCTATTTAGCCAACCTTAGCTTTTTTGCTGTTTGTGAACCCATACAAACTAACCTGTGCAATCTATTGAAGCTTGCATTACCAGAGTTAAAGTTGCGACGTCTTTTGTCAGAATTGGGAATTATTTTTTTAATGAGATTAAAATCACGTTAAAAGCAGTTTTTCCAAATATAATGTTTAATAATTTATTGCACGGCGTTTTTAAAGGTTCTTCCGTGACTGCCACTTTTGTTCAATATTTCATCGTCTGCAGTGGCTTTTTACTTTTAATTTGTTCATGCGCTTCACATATCTAACGATGTAAAAGTTTCCTACCTCTTTTGCAGTATCTGATGTTTTTATTGCAGTTACTCCGTGATAGTTCTTCATTTTTTAAATTATTTGCTGCCCTGAAATACACTTGGTCTTACTACCTTCATATCAGCGTTTTGTTCTATTGGTTTTCAATTTTTCGAATCATTTTTGTTTTGTACACTCTTGTTTTGAACTTCTTCTTTAATCGTCTCCTTTAACATCTTACCAGTACGTATGTGTAGCTATAAACGATTATTTTAGATATGATATCAATTTGTTCCTTTTTATTTCTTCTCGAAGTCCCTGCGGTTTATTACATACGCTTTGTACTCATTTCCATCTCTAATTAATAAATATTTAACCATTTTTCTTTTACGACAAACATTTTTAGACGACAGTTCTGAAAGATAGCGAAGGTCTTCTGTCCTCGTTTCTTTTATGTTAAAGTTTTGAATAGTATATATAGTTAAAGCTTGCAAATTAGAATTTTCAGTATTTTATGTACTTGAATATCCATGTTTTAGTAAATAGCAACCGTAAAAAATTTGACTATTTTGACAAGAAAATAATAAGACTTCCTTTTAACGGTAGCAGAAACATGTATACATATGTATAGAATTGTTTAAAAGATGCTTGAAAATGCTGAAAGGAACATTGTGAATCAATATTTATTACGTTATAACTTAACACATCTTTCAAATAATACAGTAAATTTTACAAATTGATGTATAGTGGCGGTTTGTATAATATCAGGGTTTTTATAAAATAAAAACTTGGTTTAAAGCCGGTGTTTACTGTGAATAAAAAACTTCGCCCTTATTCGATTAAAATTTAGAATTACTATATAATAAACGTAGTCCTAACGAAATCTTTTTATATTTTATGATGTTAATTAATATACGTACATAAGTTATATGTTTAATGGTCTAGGTGGTTCATGCTTTTTAGTCCGTTGACTTGCCAGACTTTCGAGATTAAAATGGCTATCTTGATTTTGTTTGCTATTATTCTAAAAACGTCCTCCATGACAGCAGTCTTCAGATCGATCCCCCTTTTTTATAAGCCTTGTCTTGCAATATAAATTTTAGTACGCCGTTCTCTTCGAGTTTGTGAATATAAAGTGCAAAAATAAAGGGGAAGGAAGCCGGCGTTGGTAAATTTTTGTACGCCTTTAATAACAACATTTTTGGTTGGGACGTAAATGACGGTCACTTGGCGTTGTTTTAATACCTATTATAATTTATTAAATATAAAAATTAAAGGGTGCAACTTTAAGAACATTAAATGTTTTTTTAGCTATTATAGTGTTGGGAATATATTTTGCATTTATAGGTGTCGGTCTTAATCACTTTAACTGGAGCCACCTTATGTTAACCGTTCTGCGCTTGCGGTAGGGTGGTTTAAATGGGATTTGAATTAAGAGGAAGTTGGAATGCCCCTGTCCCATATAATTAGAAAGTATGTAAAATTATAACGAAGGACAGTATTTGTGCTAGTATAATTTACGGATGTAGCTTGGTCATAAGTGTGATTAGTTAATACTTTCTTATTGTTGGTTCAATAATTATCTGTTGAAATTAAAAGTATGATTATTGCTTACTGAATTTGGTTTCACATTTAATTTGGAAGGTAAGATATCAAAAAATTGTCTAATGAGCTTCTCGGTTTACAAATCTAGACTTCTCGTACATTTATAAATGTTGAGTTAATAACCAAAAACCTAAGAGATAGAGTAACAAGGTCAACACATCATCATGACACACACCTCATACAATGGTTGCTGTGCAAGCACCAAAGGCGCACTCCAATTTTGTATCCCGAATCCGGGATAAGTTGAACATTGTACCGCCAGATGCAAGCGCATAAAGCACCAGCTTCTACACCACAAGGTAAAACGAGGTTATTAATAATACATACATACATCAATTAACTGTTTTTCTTATAATCTCCGTGCTTCTTACTACACCTTCTCTATTTGTCAACCAAAACGGTAATACTACCAGAGAAGAATGATTTTAGCTTTTTGTGGAACCACTCGTCCACAACATTTCTCACACTCTCATCATTCGCACAATACAGCCCACCTAAATATTTCTTAAACAATCCAAATCTGTGACAATCGTTGGCTGCTAAATATGAGTGCTCGTGCGCGTGATCGGGTTCGGGCTCAGGGCAAGATGTTTCGAATAATGTTTTTTCCGTTGCTGGAATAATACACCTTTTGATCGAGATCCACGGCGTTTTGCTTTTCTAGTTGGCTTCAATTCATGTTTGCTAGGGTACAATGTTAACAGTTGTGTCGTTTATCACGTAGTGGCTTACAGTTGTTGCTCTTTAAACGGCGTTAGAGTAGGCAACGGCGTTAGGGGACC
>OW679195.1:33493061-33934223 GCA_940337035.1 Agriotes lineatus | reverse complement strand
ATAAAAAATGTCTATGTAAAGTTCATGACTTTTGTTTGTGTAATCTTGAAACAATTCTTCTATTACAGTAAAATCTAGATATACGTAGGAATTTTCAGAAATTAGTCTATTCCCGGTTATTTTAGGGTTGAATTGAAAATCAAGGGTGGGGTTTGGATATTCTACGGCATCATCTACTATGGCTACTAATCAGTACTCTAACTTTCTATTTTGTCACCTGTCTATAAAGAAAAAGTTTCAAACTGAATCGTAAATTTACACCTGTCTAAGAACATTTACATCGGCATTCTTCAAATGTTGAAAAATTTTCACGGGCACCTTGTATCTGTTGCATTCCCTCAAAATATTGTTTACTGTCAGCAACATAACAATCTATACAAGAAGGCTGATCTTTACCTGACAATAGATACTGCTTGGTTAAGCGAGTGTGGCCAGTCCGTAATAACCGAGCATCAAAATGTAGATGCAAAAAATCAAAGGAAAATTGATGTAGCATTTTTATAACCACTCTGTATGTGACATCCTTCCAGTTTAAACATTTTGACTCTTGAAAGCTTAATCATCGAAGGACGTTATGCGGGCGCCTAGTACTGTAATGTATCTGAAGTAATAGTTCAGTATTTTGCACTTCTACTTTGCCCTTCACTAGGTAGCTTTAACAGTCCAGGTTCGTTTCAAATATTCACTTTGATCGATATAAAGAAGATAATTTAACTCAAATAATATTCATTAATAGCTATGTACAGTTCAGCTTTTATGAATAAAATATATAAACATGTAATTATTAAATAAGTATATGCAATGGATAAATTAAATAACTGCATCCAAATCAAAGCATGGTACGTTGCCAACCCACCGCGCATGCCTGTTTTTCGTGTTCTAACAGTTTTATGGTCACTGGATTTGGTAGGGTATTCCACAGTCATTGGCGGTACTGTGAATTCAGAACTAATTACTTGAGCTGTCAATTACTGGTGAAATACACAAAGCTTATTAGAAGTTTGTTTTATTATACAAGGACAAATAACTATTCTAAGTCGTTACCACGTATGACTCGAGAATGCAAGTATCCACACGTGTCTCGCTGTGGAATTAAGATGCAACGATAACGAATTTCCGGCACGTGTCAAGGTCGGGTGTGGAATCTAGGATGGCCAGACGAATTGTAACGCGATTTCAGGTAGGTAAATTTACCAGGAAAATGCTTACGGCGCGGCGTTCGACGGCGTTTAGGCGGAGAATTTGTACAGCGGTCTCAGAGAAATAAATTTCGCGGGGACTTCGTCTGCCTCCTTGGGCGGTGTTTCGTTAGTAAAGTTGACAAGTGCTCTCAGGTGCTTATCCGGAGAATTCTTACCGATCTGCCGGGGGGGGGGGGGGGGGTCCTAGATCCCGAAAATAAATGAATATGAAGTCAAGGAATAGCTTTACCGATTTACAGGTGGGTGCTACAGATCTAGAAGAGACGAAAATGTTTTATTGTAACCATAAACGACTTTAGGCAACTATCTTTCCCCGAGTTACAAGTATATAACCCAGAGAAGACAGGAATGTTTCATCCTAATTATAAGGGGCGTTCGGTCGTAAATTAGCTTTTCCCGAGTCACAGGTAGGTTCTGTTAACCCGCAAAATAGAGGAATAGTGTATTCTGGTTATAAACGGTATCTTTGTTTCCGTCGAAATGATTCACGGGATAAATCATTTCTACAGGGCGGCGCGACGACCTAGAATCGTCGACAAGTCTTCGAAGATTCTCCAGGGAGATAGCTTTCAGAAATCTTTGTCAAAGTTGTAGAAGAAGAAGTTCTAATCCTCATCTTGCTTGGTGGAATTTTTTATTTATAGCCGGCCGTCGACTTCTTTCTTTGGTAGAATTTAGAGTGGTGGTGCACCATGACCGTGCTGTCGTTGCCGCCGCGCGTCGCTGTGGATTTATACCCTCTGGCTCTCTAAGGCTGGCGACCATTTGTAGTGTGGAAAATGCTAGGTTTAAAAGCTCTTCATGTTACATTACGACTAATTTGGGTTTAAACCGAAGCGAAACGTTACAGTAACACTTAATACTACAAACTTTTTTCTAGCCAAACTTGAATTAGCTAACACATGAGGTGACAACACCACATTGTTGTTATATACAATAAATAGATTAAACTAAATTTCTAAACAAAAAAATAGAAAATAAAAAAAAATGTACAGATTAACTTAAAACATCAGAAAATACTACACAGGCTAGATCAGTAAATATCACAAACTAGGTTATCTTATGGACCTCTGAGTTTGTCCTTGGACCAACGTTCCTTCTTTTTAAAAAGTAACTTTTAAAAAACAGTTTTATCGACAAATTCCATGCTACGTAGCGCAGTTGGAAGGTGTAGGTATAGGAGAAGTAGTAGCAGATGCAGAAGACTATCCCCTTTTTCTATTTTCCTTGGTACCTTCAGTATCCATGATCTGGAAATGCACTTTCATGGGAGAGTTGAGGCTGGACGACAGCACAGTAGGCGCAAATTGAAGAAGGTGTGTTTTCGGTTAAGTTAGATTAGTTGCCATAACTGTTGATGGAAAGAAGATCTGATGCGGAAAACTCGTTAAACATCTGTGTTTCAGCCTCAATAGTTCATTCTTAGCATCATTGTAACTGAGACGTTTCTCAGTTTTTAATCTCTGAAGCAATTCGTCGACCCCGCAGAATATGATCCTTAGCAGTTAACACATCGCATAGGGAGCTGACACACTGACCTTCATGCATTGACGTTTCGGATAAGCAAATTTGCAACTGGCGACAATTAATAGATGAATGACCAAATTTTTGACATCTGAAGCATTTCAGAGGTTAGGGGACAAACTGGCGCATCTGAAAACTGTAAACTGCCCCAGTTTTGACAAAACTTTGGCGATCTGAAAAAATGGCAACTATTAGTAATCCTTCTTTAGTTTTACTTGTCGATCTGACTTTTCCGACTACCTCTTTAATTTCTCGTGCAATAATAAAAAGATTCACTGGAGAAAAAATGCCTTCCATTCGTTTAAGCATTATAAACCTAGGGAAAAAATCAAATCTCTACTGTAAAGCACAGTGGAACCAATTATTCGGATATTATTGCTCAACGGGGTATTATCTGATTTTGAGGTAGTTATATATAAATCTATCTCTACAGAATCTTGTATACTCTTTAAGTCGGGTGACTTCCATATAATGGCAGTTGTCACTTTCCGAACAATTATCGGGCTGGTCATCTGGACTGTTCTGAAGGAGTCCAGCCCGAACCCAGCAACGGCAATCTTAAGAACTATACATTTCTACTTAAGCACGGAGAGAAAAAGGCCACCAACAATGGAGCCCCGTCGGGTAGCTACTAATAGTTTTACGACCGGGTTGGGCGGTGAACATGTAAAACCGGAAATGCCCTACAACTTCTAACCCTCCGCCATTCATCTGATCAGCGTGGTTATCTATCTTGGAATGGGGATTTTCTTATCGACGTTTACTTCTCTAATCCTTTCAGTCGTCTGTTACGACAGACAGAACATGTCGTGACTGTACTCTAGCCTCCAAGCCACTGGGGTTTAAACGCATTAATATTGTTTAATGTTTAATGTTTAATAAAGTAGAGTACATAACAGGCGAAGCCCAAATAGTACAATTAAATTTGTAAAATACAGCGTAAGTATACAATAGATAATACAAAAAATAAACAACAATAATAACACCAAATATTGCAATGCAATGTTGTAAAAGCTCCACGTTGCGGTGTCTGTAAATATGCAATGAACTCTACGTTGCGGTGCCTATAAATAGGCAATGCACTGCCTATCTGTTTGTTTGTGCCGAATTCAATAAGTTCAAATTAGGGCAAATCCATACACAATTCTCAGTTTAATTTTTATATTGTGCTCATTTTGCCTGTCATTAATTTAAGGCTAGTTAAAATGAATATTTTATTTAACAGCAATATTATTTACGCTAGCTCTCGGCAAACATAAAACTGCTTAATCTCAGGTTAGGTTCCGAATTTGAGTATATTCTCGATTTTAGACTATTTGTCCTATAGTAGCTCATATACGCGGTTCTGGTAGATAAAATTTACAATCCGTCAAACGACACAAAGTGTCGTCAGTGCTACAGGAATTATTTGAACGTTCTAAAAGTGATTAGTGCAAGGAAGCATCAGGTAATTAATTTTTTCGTTGACCGCTTGTTAATTTCAATATTAATGAATTATTTTTCCCAAAAAAGGATGTATTAATAGATGTCATTAATACACTGTTCTTGATTAATACACTCTTTTTCATTAATTAACTGTTTTTTAAAAAAGAATGGATTAATAGATCTATTATTACACTGTTTTCGATTAATGCACTCTTTTTCATTAATTAACTGTTTTTATGATTTTGACGTTTTGATGATATTTTGCATGGAGGTTAGTTGTATTAATCAAATTTTTCGGCACAAAAAAGATTTTGCGGTCAACAAAAAGATTTTGTAATCAACTCTTTTGTTAATGGGCCAATAATAATCTCAACTATTAAAGGCACTCACGCGCTATCGCTCGTTCGTGTTTTAAACAGTTTCGATTATTAATCGCCTTCATTAACACACTTGTTGGTTAAATAACTATTATTATTCAGCTTGGCAACAAAAACCTCGTCTTCGTTATTAATGGGATGACGTAGACCCACGCCGACCGCTTACTTGTTTCTGGTTACTTGAAAAACCGTCAATTTCGCAAAAACTGATGACGCCGTTCGATTTTTAAAACCCACGAAGTAATTGAACTTTTGGAAAAGCGCGGATGGCGCAGCGAGTAAATGCTCGCCTCTCAGGCGGCCCGCCCGGGTTCGATTCCCGGTAGATGCTATAGATGGATTTTAAAAATCGTACGCTCCCCGGCTACCACGCCAACATCTGTGGTAGTCGTTAACCCCTAATAAGGGAACTCTTCCTTAATTTCGACGGGCAAGGCTAGCCACCTACCCGGCCTAAGGGCAAAGAGGGCTCATAGAACCACTTTGTGGTTATAACAGGCCACTGGCCTACAATAAGAGGAAGAAGAAGAAGAAAAGCGCTAGGCTTCTTCAGCAAGATCTACTTCTGTGTTTTAATTGCTTTTCCGTATGCTGACCCTCAATTTACAGATAAATCCTACCTCGTAACGTTCTCGTCGATGTTGCTTCAATGCTGGCAGCCGGTGACGCTGTTCGATTTTTCTCCGCTGGAGTCGCTCCCCTGGATGCAGATGTTGCTAGGTGCTCTTGAAAACGCCGCCGACCTATTGCAATACGGACCTCTGGGATCAGCTGCTTAATTGTGCTGGAAACGACCCTCGGAAATTTCAGCTGATCGGCTGCCGTTTTTATCTTTTATCTCGTGGAACTCGCCACAAACACTCGTACAGCTGCCTGTACACTTGGTGAATGAAACCGTACATTTTTTATATGGAAAAATGCTTGTTCATTATTTAAAAACATCAATTAAAGTGGAGCACAAATTCGACAAGCTTTCAAATAATTTAATTCAATTGTTCTCTTTCTAACAACAAAAAAGCATGAAGTTGCTATTTTACCACGGTGGTTTCTGTTAATTAGAAATTAGTTTTGATAGCAAAATACACAAATGGAGTAAAATTTGATTACATAATTCTTCAATTAATATTTTCTTAAATCTAAAAATTGTCCTTTGCTTATAACTATCATTGTTCTTTCTGTCACGGACACAAATGTTTTTAAAAAACACTGCTCTGCTTTTCACTTTGTATAATTAATGCACTGCAGATTGAGTTCAAATTTGCACACGTTACTGGCTTTGCTTCTATTCTGTTGCCTAACTTAGGGATTGCTTTTTGCAATTGTCTATTTTCCTCTATTACAATCTCATTTACCTTTAAGCTGGCTTGCCATTCACTGACCTTTGCTTTGATTAATACTTTCGCACATTTAGTCTGCACATAACAAACCTTTTGTGTTATTCAATTTTGTTTGGTCTGGCTTTAAATATGCACAAACCTATTATTAATTATAATATTTTATTCAACTTCAAATCCCAACCCTCTGAAATATGCTTTGCTTTTGCTTGCCTTTATCCGATTAATTACTACTTCTCGCATCTCATTACAGATGGATTTAATACTTTTATTATTTTTTTAAATTTCAGTTTCATAAAATATCTTAACTCGTGCTTTATTGATTTGGTTAAATATTTTGCACTGCAAACAGAGCCAAGTTGTAGGCTTAAAATCACCTCAATATTAAATTAAAGTTAACAATTTGCTTTTGAATTGATGTAGAGGAAGACTAAAGAAGTCCACATACTGTGTGACATGGTTAACTAGAGTGACCAAACGGTTGACAAACGAATGCTGCTCTCATCAGTAGACCGACAAGCTGGTGTACATAGTAGATCGTTAGTTCGAGTATGATAAGATGGGATGCGAAGATCAAAAACATACGATAAATTTGGGGTGTCTGTCAAGGAGTGTAGAACTTTAAATGCACATATGCAGTCAAGGCAATTTCGTCCAGCCTCCAGCGATTTAACATCAGTGAGTGACAATCGTTCACTATAGGACAAGGAATGATAGATTATGTTGATTTTGAATAAAATGTAATTAATAAATTTTCTCTGGACCCGTTCCAATCTATCAATATGACACCGATACCCAGGAGACCCCACAACGGAGCAGTATTCTAGAGTACTTCTAACAAGGGAATTAAAAAGTAGCAACAAGCAGGTAACACTAGATATATTGCGAGTATTCCTTTTAACGAAGCCACACATGTTAAAAGACTTCTTTGTGACATTGTCTAAATGAACAGAAAAATTCATATCGCTGCAGTATGTTACCGCTAAATCATTATTAGTAGACACTCTTTCCAGATTCCGATGGAGTAATTGAACAGAATGGTTGACTTTTTTTTAGCGAATGTGATAACTTTACATTTCCCAACGTTTAGCTGCATTAAATTGTCGACACACCAATTGTAAAGAGACGATACATCTTTTTGGATATTAAGACAATCATGGATGGTATTGACACTAGAAAAGAGCTTTAAGTCTTCAGCGAAGAGCAGGAAGTTGCTATATTGAAAGCAATTGGTAATATCGTTAATAAATATTGAGAACAGGATGGTTCCTAAATGAGAACCCTGTGGTACTCCGGAGGTTGCTAGATAGGTATCAGAATAAAATGAATTAACTTTAATAACTTGTAAACGGTCATGTAAGTAACTACCCAACCAAAGCAGTAGTGATTCATGTATACCATACAGCTCAAGTTTGTGCAATAAGACACAATGATCGACGCCGTCAAAGGCTTTGCTAAAGTCAGTGTAAATGGAGTCTACTTGATATTCCTGAGAAAAAGTAGACAGAATAAAATTTGTATATTCGACGAGATTGGTACAAGTAGACCTAGCTTTGAAGAAACGGTGTTGGTTTATAGATATTATGTTTTTAAATGAAGATGATAATACATCAGTCACAAGAGATTCGATGTCCTTACCTAAACTACAAAGTATAGATATTGGGCGATAGTTTTTCACTAGATTTCGATCCCTTGTTTTAAACAAAGGAATAACATGTGCTTGCTTCCATGCTTCTGGAAATTTTTCAGAAGAGAGAGAGACGTTGAATAAGATTGAAATAGGTAGAGCGAGCGCCGGACTAGACATTTTTAAAAGAATGGGGGAATATTGTCTGGTTCACTGCTTTTGGAATTTTCGAAGGATACAAGTTTGTGAAATACAAAATCGGTGGAAAATTGAAGATTATGCAGATTCACATTGTAAAAACACTCTCATTAACGGTGTAGGTTTGTCCTTCATTTTTGACGCGCACGGAACTGAAATAATTTGCAGAAAGGCCTGCAATTTCGTGACCATCTGATGAATTCAGATTATCATGAAATATAATGTCTGGAATGGCAGACGAATTTCTTTTACTATTAACGAAATTCCAGAATGACTTAACATTAACATTATTTACACCATCCTGAATAGTGGCGAGAAATCTTTTGTAGTCAGTTCTAATAGATATTTTCGACTCAGAACGAAGTTGCTGCTACTTCGCAACGAGAGCGTCACTATGCCTTTTTTTAAAAATTGGATTATACGCTTTATTTTTATCTCTTTTGAGGCGTTTTGTCTTTGAGGAAAACCATTTTGGAAAAATATCTGACTTTCAAAAACGTTTGGGTACAAATATATCAATAGCATCGTATAAGATGCTATGGAACAAATGGTCTGAAGAATTAATATCATTGCTTAATATCACATTCCTATGTATGTTAGAAATATAATTTAAACTTACATAATTACAGTTTTTAAAATCTTACTTCCAGTGATTGGCAGTAATTAAGTTGTTATACTTCACAGTCAGTGGATAATTAAAGAAAAGTGGAGGTTGATGAGCATCTGGAGGTAATAAATAGAAGTCACTTATATCTACAGCTAAGCGCGCAACATTGGAAAAATCAGGTCCAATACATTATTGTTACTGTTTCTAATAGCGTTGAATTGATGAGATCTAAATATGCGAATGTATCGATGACGCACTGACTTACTTCACCTTCAGCAGCCACATCGCCGTCGCTATTGGTCGTCCAGCGAATATTAGGGAGGTTGTAATCGCCATAAACACAGATGGGAAAACCATGGAACTTTTCCATAATCAGATACAGCCAAAAACATAAGTAGAATCGTTTGCGTGTACACATGCCCAGAGTTCTGTATAGTTACTGTCAATTTTAATAGGAGATAAGTTGGCACGAATTTCAATTAGTACACCACCGCCAATGGATTTTTGGCTATTAAACAAGTTCTTATCCGTCCGGTGGACATTATAGGAATTAGGAAAAAGTTTACTATTAATTATATCTTCACACAACCAGGTTTTAGTTAGCATTATAACATCATAATCATAAATTAAACATCATTTTTGAGGCTTTCACGGTCATTGTAATTGAGTAACAAACGACTTCCGGGATTGGACCGTGTCATGATTGAGATCGAAGAACTCAACGTTTTGCCTACTTTCATAAGGGGCTTCATCAGGAGGAAAAAAGCAAAAGAGCACGGTAACTCAACGTGTGAACCACGTCAGCCCGAAACGCGACTGACTATCGGAAGAAGAAAGGCGAGAATTTATAGGCAAGCGCCGTCGCGATTCAGAAATTGCCGTCGCGGTTCAGTGGCGGAGGGCAGGGCTTAGGAATTAGCACTTTCCACATAGAAGGAAGGGGAAAGCCTTTGTCCCGATTGAGATTATTAGGGTGTTTGCAAATCTCAATGACTTCGCGAATCTTTCTGCTAAAGAAGAATGGGGATTTGCAGATTATGGAAGTTTCATCAAAAAGGATCTTATGACCAGTATCGAGTTGGTGTTCGGCGATGGCCGATGATGAAACGAGACCTGACTTGAGACAGCGCTGGTGCTCAGAGATGCGAGTTTTCACTGAACGACATGTTTCACCAATGTATACAGCATTACAAGAGCAAGGTTCTCTATAAACACCTTTAGATGACATAGTGTTTAATTTATCTTTAGATGAAGGAAGAATTTTGCTCGGGGGTTTGAATACTAGTTTAATGTTTTGTTTTCGAAGAAACTTTCCTATGCGGCCCGTGACTGAAGAAAGACTATTGCTGCAGGAGGATCGGGTTTTAGAGGTTTGGGTGGCTGTGGATGAAGATGGCGATTGATGGCAGACTGTATATCCGTAGCACGGTAACCGTTATTCCTAAGAATTTTCCGAATGTGATTTAATTCAGCGTGGATATTATCGGGTTGGGATATGGAAACAGCCCGGTGTACAAGCGAATTGATAACGGAAAGTTTTTGTGTAGAATGATGGTGGGAATCGGCATGTAGGTAGCGATCAGTGTGAGTGGGTTTGCGATATACAGAATGACCAAGTATGCCACTGGGTTGGCGAGAGACCTGTACATCTAAGAAAGGAAGGGAACCGTTACTTTTTATCTCCATGGTAAAGTTCATGTCTGGATGTTGATTATTGAGATGATTTAAGAAGACGTTTAACGTGTCTTTACCATGTGGCGCTTGCCTATAGATTCTCGCCTTTCTTCTTCCGATAGTCAGTCGACTTTCGCCTCTGACGTGGTTCACACGTTGAGTTACAGTGCTCTTCTGTCCCTTCCCTTGCAAAGAGTTTCGCCTCTGGCGTGGTTAACATGTTGAGTTACCGTGCTCTTTTGCTTTTTTCTTCCTGTTAAAGCCCCTTGCGAAAGTGGGCGAGACGTTGAGTTCTTCGATCTCAATCATGACACGGTCCAATCCCGGAAGTCGTTTGTTACATAAGTTAAACAATTCACAAGAAATTCATTAATTTTGGTTCGTATACCTCTTACGTTTCGATAATATACTTTAATAACATTAGTGTTTAGTTTCTTGTCACGGGAGCTTTATCGATTATTCCTGGAATTCCGTTTACTTACTTACTTACTTAGTCCTCTTGACTCCTCGTGGAGCATAGGGCGCCGAAGCGTTTCTGTAGCGGGGGTGTATAGCCGCAGGGTTGCTAGCCTTGGGCTATCTTCGTCCTTTGCTCTTCAATATTCACTAAATGGTTGTGCTAGTTGTGTAGTGCGGTTTTTTCTTTTTTCACTTATCTTCTGTGTTCATATAGTTGATCATTTCTTTCCACTGTTTTTTGTCGTGGGCTGTTTGTTTAACTTCAGTCCAGCTTGTTTTGATGCTATTTCAGTCTTCGTTCGTACTTCTTCTCCATGTGTTGGCTGGTCGTTTCCTTTCTCGTTTGCGTTTAATCGTGTACTCGATTGCTTGTTTAGTAATATCTGAATTTGGTTTGCGTAGGGTGTGACCAATCCACTTCCACTTCTGTTGTTTTATTAGTTTTTCGATTGGTTCTTGATTCGTGGTTTGCCATAGCTCCGCGTTTGATATTTTATTAGGCCAGTATATCTTCAGGATTTTCCTTAGGCACTTATTGGTAAAGGTTTGAAGTTGTTGCATTTGTTTTTTGTTTAATGCCCATGATTCACATCCATATAACATCACACTTTTCACGTTTGTATTCAAGATTCGCACTTTAGTTTTCGTGGTTAATTCATTTGAGCTCCACACTTTTTTTAGTTTATTGAATGCATTTTGTGCTCTGCTAATTCTCCTCTTGATGTCTTTTTGGCATCCTCCTGAGTCCTCAATTACGCATCCTAAATACACGAATTGGTCGACGTTTTGTATTTTTTTCTCCTTCAAGTTCTATTTCTTGGGTACTTGTGTTGATGCGGAGGGTTTTTTTTTAAATTAACTTTTAATCCTACATAATTTGCGTTACTATTTAAGATGTTGATTTTCTCTTGCATATGACTAATCTTCTCAGTTATTAAGCAGATGTCATCGGCGAACTCTAGATCTTCTAAGACCTGGCCGAATCTCCAGGTGAGGCCTTTTTTGTTGTCTGTTGTCCGTTTCATTACCCAATCTATTACAATTAAGAAGAGGATAGGCGACAGAGTGCAACCTTGTTTTACACCGCTTTCTATTTTTATAGCATCGGTCTTATTGCCACAATATTCTACTCTTGAGCTATATCCTTCGTACATCAATTTAATTATTCTAATAATTTTGTTCGGGATTCCATATTCCTCCAGGATCGTCCACAGTCTTTCCCTATTTACTCTGTCAAACGCTTTCTCAAAATCTATAAAGCCGAGGTGTATCTCCCTTTGCCATTCTAAGCCTTCATCGGTGATTATTCTTAGCGAACAGATGTGGTCTTGGCATGATTTTCTTGATCGGAATCCTGCCTGGTTGCCCCTTAATATCGTTTCCAGCTCTTGTTTAATTCTGGTTAATATTATTTTAGCTAGTAGTTTGCTGGCAGTGCACAGTAGGGTTATTGGTCGTCAGTTGCTGCAGTAGCTCAGATCCCCTTTCTTGGGTAGGGTAATTATTAGACCTTTCTTCCATTCATCTGGGATTATTTCTTCAGTCCAAATTCTATTTATTAACAGGTGTAGTATTGTGATGCTGGCTTCTCCCCCTGCTTTTATCAGTTCATTAGGTATCTCGTCGATCCCAGCTGATTTGTTGTTTTTTAGTTGTTTTATAGTTGCAGCTATTTCTTCTTTTGTTATCTGGTCTGTGTTTATCTTCAGCTTTTGTCTAACTTCGGCCTTATAGAGGTTTGTATCTATTGGCCGCTTCTCATAGATTTCCGTAAAGTGTTCTTCCATCCATCGTTGTAGGATCTCGGTATCAGCTTTAATTAAATAGCCATTCTTGTCGCGGATATGTGATATATTGGATTTGGTCCTGCTTGTAAGCTTTTGTGTGATATTATACAGCGTCTTCATGTCGTTTTTACCTGCCGCTTCTTCTGCTTTTTTCACTATTTCCTCTTGTTGGGCGCGCCTGTCTCTTTTCTTAACTTCTTTGTTTTTTTCCCAGTAGAGCTTGTCTAACTCATCCTTCTTATCTTCTCTTGTTTCTATTTGCCATTTGTGTTTCATTTTCTTCCTTTCCGTAATCAAGTCCCATGTGATTTTGCTCATCCAGTCCTTCGTTTGTGGCTTCTTCACTCCAATTGTTTCTAGCGCGGTTTCTTTTAGGATGTTTCTATATTCTCGCCATATTTGATTAACTGGCAAGAGCTCTGGTCGTTTTGTTTGGTTGAATTTAGCTTCAAGTGTTTGTTTGAATTCTTCTTGTGTTTCTGAGCCCTCTTTCAGCCATTGTACGTTGTACTTAGTTTTAACATTGGGTCTTTTTAGGTTTTTTTTCAATTTTATTCTAAACTTTGCTCTCAGCAGCATATGATCTGAACCTATGTCGGCTCCTCTCATTGTTCGGACGTCCAGTAAGGAGTTTTTATATTTCCTGTCAATAGTTATGTGGTCTATTTGGTTCTTGTCTCTCCCCCCTGGTGAGATCCAAGTTATTTTATGAATATTTTTGTGTTTGAACATGCTACCCCCTACTATCAAGTTATTGACTGCACAAAAATCTAGGAGCTTATTTCCATTATCATTAACAATACCTAATACCTCCTTTCCCATAACAGCCTCTCTATCTGTATTATCGCTGCCTATTTTCGCATTGAGATCCCCCAATAGTATTTTTACGTCTTTTTTGTATTTCTTTTGAATTGCGTCAAATACCGTTTGAAGTTGTTCGTAGAATTCTTCTTTAATTTCTGGTTCGTTTACGTTAGTTGGCGCGTACGCATTTATTATATATATGTTGAAGAACTTTGCCCGAAATCTAGCTGTGATTATACGTTCCGATACTGGTTCCCATTCTAATATACAGTTTCTAGCCTCCCTGTTTAGCATTAGTGCTACTCCATGTTCGTGTTTTAAATTTTCGCCAATTTTGCCAGAATAGATTAACTTGCCGCCCTCCAACAATTTCATTTCGCCGCTCCCTGTCCACTTTGTTTCGCTTAACCCAAGAATTGTTATTTTATACCTATCCATTTCCTTCCTAATTTGGTTCAACTTACTTGCTTCGAGCATGGTCCTGACATTCCAGCAGCCAAAATATGTGACTTTGCGTAAATCTATTAAATTAATTGGTTTGTTACCTGTACATTCGTTTTGCCTTATTTCATTGCGGTTGTCTGCGGTTGATCCATCCTCCAACTTGTCCTCTAGTAGTTTTTTGAAGTAGTTGCAAGTTTTTTGGCCTGTTGGTGCGGCGGGTCCTCTTTGCTATGTGGGGACCTTTCACTTACCGTTCTGCCTTTTTTTGTGTCCCTTGACTCTTCTTTTTCCGTTTAGATACTTAATAGTTTTATTCTCAAATCCTTGTCTTTTTAACTCATTTAGCTTCTCCTTCAGATTTTTATGATAATTTTGTTGCATTTTAATTTTGTCGGAGGTCAAGCCAATGTTGTTCTGTTTGGTGTATTTTTTCAGGATATTTAAGACATATTGTTTGGATTGGAGAATAATGTTAATTGGTCGCACTTTTGAAGCTTCCATTTTTCCGATACCGTCAATTTTCACATCGGCGAATCCATGTTAACTACTTTAGATATAATTTCGGTGACCTTCCTGTGATCATCCCGTTTTCTTTCTTCGATCAGCTGTTTGTCGGACTCGGGGAGATTAAATATAATCAAGTTTCGTGCACGTTTTTGGCGTTCCTCGACCGCTGATATCAACTGCTCCTCGTCGTTTTGGAAATTTACTCGGTTCTTAGAATTTGATTCAACATGGGCCTCTTTTAACGAATTTACCTCATTTCTTAAGTTTACTACTTCTTGTTTCAGCGAAAGAATAGTATCAACAATATTACATCTTTGGCAATATTATTTTTACCATCACTTGTAAGTCGTCATTTTTCTGTGTACACTATAAAATTTAGAACAAACCCATTATATGTGCACCATTACCCCACATCTATGTAGTTTCTTGATATTATTGCAATGCCAAGCAATATCTCCAATAAATCATTGATACCTAACTATTTAGTTTTACATTATTTAGAAAAGTGTCTAGTATCTACAAACCGCAAGTTTAAAAAAAATTCAAAACACTTTTATGTGACATACCAGGTGTTGCCGTATATGGGATGAAAGTATATAGAATCTGTACTTCACTGTTTTGCTAACAATATTTATTTATTTATTTATTTCGCACTCAGCCAACAGCAGTTAGGCCAATTATAGGCGTCGCTGTGCAGTTATGGGGACTTCCAACCCCACCAACGACTATCATGCTGTTTTTATGAGAGCCGGGAACAACTATTTCCATGACAGCCGTATCACGAGGCGCCTAAAGATGCAACCGTGGAACTCCCATCCAAGTTCTGACCAGAAAGAGCGATGCTTAATTCTACTGATCGAACGTGGACGCTTGTTCAAGCTACACCACCCGGGACCCCAACCAACATAATCTTGTCAGAAAAAGGGCATACAACAATACAGTTGGGATTTTATTGTATCCCACATTTTGTTGTTTCTAGTACTGGCTGAAGCCTTATTCGTTTTTGCTCTTCTGTTCGTTGCAAGACCGGCGATTTTCAAAACTGTATCCTTGCATAGTATTTTGAAGTAATAGTAGAGAGTGTGCGTCCCAACATTTACATTAAAATTTGGAATGTCTGTCATATCTGTATGATATGGGCGGTAGGAGAGGCTGTATTTTCGGCATTTTTATTTTTTATTATGTTTTCTTCATGACATATTTTGTTAATAGCAGTAAGTATATTACCATTTCCCAAATTCTCACTATACGAGGAACAACCACGTACGTTTACTTTTGGTTCACAAAGTTTGTCATTGATACTATCTGAAGAAGTTTTACCCTGACTACGGTCATCAAAATAAAGTGCTTCATATTCGAGCTCAGCTGGAGTAGCTAGATTCTTCCAATTTTCTACACATTTTCCTTTGCAAGCTAATTAAAGCGCACACATATTTACTTACCTAATTACTTACTTTTTCCTCACCCATAAACTTTACGATGTTGGGGAGACAAAATTTACAATAAAAACAAGGGACTGTAGCTATTACTATATTTCTCCAGCAGCATGCCTATTATTATCGCTGATTTCTATCGAGAGACGTAAGTAACAAAAGCTATAGTAAAGAATGTGTTGCACATCATTACTTATTAATCAGATACTGTATTAACCTCCGACGTTAGAGTTAGTCAACATTAATTGTAAAACGCCATTATCTCGTTGGAATTTGAACGCCGTTAATTTTATTTGGCGGTCCCCTGAGGTCCTACCGAATTCAATAAACGCAAATTCTGCACGTAGCCCACTCCAGCAACATTTGGGCCTTGACCCCGGGCTACGGCGAATTTTCCATAGACGCAAAACGTTCTGATACGATGCAGTTCTCCTAGACTTCCCTAGAAGATAAAGCAGCCCGATATACCGACAAAAGAGGGTATATACGGAAGAAGCTTCGCCCCTCGAAGGAGAGTTGAGTCCAACGGTTCAGCTTCACCAGCGTTAAGCCCCAAGGGTACTTCAGCCCTGACAGCTGCAAAGCAACTCGGAAAGCTACCTGTTTCGCCACCAGTCGGTTTCGCCGCACCGATTCGGACATCGTGTTACTTCGAAAGAGAAGTCAGTGCCGGTCCGAGAGCACATCTAAGCCTACAGCGTTTCCCATAAGAACCTCTTCTGAATCCATTGCGCCGAGCTTAGTTAATTCTGTTGCAACACCACCCTACTGAAACCGTTTTCCTCAGCATAGGCGATTCGTCAATAGAATTTATACATAAACCCCCGGAGACGGATCTGACCTCTTCTACACGGAGAGAGAGTGATCTGGGGCCCAATTACGAAGTTCTAAGTCAATCTTGCCCGCTGTGGCGGCCTGCTCCTCTACAACGACCAGCAAACATGTTTGGTGTCCTGTCTTAGTACCCCAAAGAGGTTTCGGCACCTGGACGTAATATACGCGGTGTGTCACCGGCACCATAAAAAACAAAACTCGAATTATTTAACACAGAATCGTCCTTATTTCCATAGGAAAGGTCCTACATTTCCTCCAAACGAAGTTGTAGCCTCCCACAACCTAGGAGACCGTGAACAAAGTGTCCGCCAGCCAGACTGCTGCATTCACGTCCTTGACGTCGAACTGCTATTCAAGGTAAAAACTGACCTTGCCCGAGGCTCCTCCAGCTGTAAATATTAGCCAAATACAAGCCAATGCATAAACCTGCTATACAAAGGACAGAGAGAACACTCGCGAGGTTGCTAATTACACTTAAAAGCACTGAACGGTATTGCTTATTTGCGTCGCCATTTAATCGTTCTACTTGACTATAACTAGCCAACCGACTTCACAAAAGCGTTTCTGTATTTTTTGTTTTATGTACATACATAGTTGGCATAATTATTCCATATTTTAAGAGGTTTTGCTCTGTACATAAGTATATATAACAATATATATATTTGTTTATGGAGTTCTTATTCTATCTTTGCTCTAATAATAAACCGAAGTCTTTGCTTCTGATGCTACCCATAAGGAAAACCTAAATTAGAGAAGAAATTACTAGCTCTTCATTAGTGTTTGACTTCGTTGCAACCTCATATCAGTATAGTTACCAATATTCACCATAATAACCGGCTAAGAAGCCTTAATTTGTTTCGATTACCTTCTGTTTTTTTTCTTTTACCTTCATAACTAGATGATTTCTCGGATTAGGAAGAATTATACATTTTTTCTTCTCCTTCACTTTGTAAAGCCATCTTCTCTACAGTGCTGCTTAGACTACGTATACATAGGATGTTCCATATAAGGTCTGTAATCTAGATTAACTTTCCAGAGGTTATGGTTTTATGCAGTAATTGTAATATAAAACGTTTGATTTTGTGCATTTTAGTCGCTCCTGTCCGAGCACTCGGCGTTATCGGAGGCACCAAACTCGTTTTGAATAGCGTTAAGTTACGCAGGATGGATTACTGAACTGTTGTGATGCGTAACTAGTCTAAGCGATATTCAATTGTTTTTGCCGCACCCGCGGCGATGTTTCCCTTAGCTCGCTCTCTTCCATTAGTGTCCTTGATTTAATCGCATATCTTACATAGTATTCATCTTTGCCTTAGTTTAGGGATAGTTTATAATGACTTATGGGGGCAAGAATAGTGTTTTAGCTGATATTTCGGTCTTAACTACCCATCGCATTTGATTGGGGATTTCTCAGGAGTCGTAGTTTATGTCTTGAAGTTGTAAGCTGAGGATATGTGTGTTTTTATTTGTTAGTCCCTATTACAATTAGGCATTCGTATTACTAGTCCAGAGAAATTAGACAAAATAAAGGCAAAACTTCGGAAAAATTCCCGGAAAGCTGGATTTTGGTATGAGCCTTGATATTGTGGTTCTAAACAAAATGTCAAAAGTTCTCATCGATCCGAGTGCCGCTACAAATTTTAAGGGGGGGCAAAGGTCACCAAAATCGGTATTTCGTGAATATCTCGTTAACGGTCACTTTTACAGAAAACATATTGATTATCAAGTTTGTAGCTTATGAAATTTCTATAAATAAAGGTATCATGACTTTTATTTGTAAAAGTAACCGTTTTGGAGATAATTCGATTTACAGAGTTGAAACGTGCACTTTTTTCCACACCACCTTCGAGGTAGAGTACAAGGTGCGTTTTTTTTATATGGTGTCCACAGTAGGCATATTCCACGTTTATTTTTGTTTGAAAGATGTTTATTTAAAAAAAAATATTATGAACTTGTTCATTAATCAATTTTGGATTCAAAACAGGAGTTATTAATATTCATCTTCAGACTCTTATTTCAATCGGTATGCTTTCCTCTTCATCATCTTCTACTTCTTGTTGTTCTTCTGCTGTCTTCTCTATTTCCATAGATTCGGTCAGGAAACGTGATGGATCTACATCTTCAGTGGAGTCGCAAGTATCGACGTCATTTATATCGTGTGTTACATTTAAGCAAGACTGACCTTGGCAATTACCACAAACTGGTGAACAATATATACCAACTTTTTTTGTAGCCGCAGTTTAAGCTACACCCCTTGGTGCAATTGCAAAAAAGTAGTATTCAGCAGAATGTCTGGAGCAGGTGGAAGCTGTAATAGACCCGATATAAATGTTGCCGAGCAGCACTAGATGTTGGCGGAAGAATAGATAACTGAACAGGTTTTTTGAGCTGTGTAGATTTCACAAAAGTTGAATATCTGTGAGTATCAATAGATGCTTCTTTTACTCGTTCCTTATACATAGCCAGGAGAAAACGAATTCCATTGTTGAAAATCAGGCCTGGAGAACATTCTGTCTTAGTAAATATTTCTGCATAATTTATTAATTCCTTATTTTTTTCAAATAATTTGAAGAGATTCAGTTTACTTTTCTTAAAAATTGCTTAAATAATTTGTTATAAACGTTTTAAGAAAAAATACTATATGTTATTCGGAACAAAAGTATCTTTATGTGGCTCGGCTGTAACAGTCCAGCCACGCCAAATAAAGTATAATTTTTGTTCCTAATAACATAATATACTATTATGCTCCTACACGAATAGCAAGTAGATGTCCCTTGAGGTTTTATGACAACGGAGGGGAACTTTTCGGAGAACATTCCTTCTTTATCTAGACTACAGCGTACTATATATGTGTTTCTTTCTATTTTTATGGGCTCTGAAACAAGGAAATTCTGGAATATTTCAAGTCGCAACTCCAATGAGATATACATGCCATTGAGGAGTGCCATCTATTCGTTACAACTCTGTAAATCGAATTATCTCTAAAACGGTTAATTTTGCGAATAAAAGTCATGATACCTTTATTGTTAGAAATTTTATAAGCTACAAATTTGATAATCAATATTTTTTCTGTAAAAGTGACAGTTAACGAGATATTCACGAAATACCGTTTTTGGTGACCTTTGCCCCCCCCTTAAAATTTTTAGCGGCACTCGGATCGATGAGGACTTTTGACATTTTGTTTAGAACCACAATATCAGGGCTCATACCAAAATCCAGCTTTCCGGGAATTTTTCCGAAAAGCAATGTCTAATTTCTCTGGACTATACGGAGCCGGCTTGGAGTCGTTAAGGTATGAGCAGCTAGGTTCTACTAATTTGGTAGCCGAATTTGTAACCATTGCTTTTTTGTTTGTTAATGAGCTCTCTTCCGCCCCGCTTTGCTTCGTCGGTTAGCGATTGTTGCCAAAAGTATTTGCTGTGTCCCCGCTGGCTTCGGGTAACTTTTTGGTGCTGCCTGGTAATTTGAACACTATTTGCTAATTAATTATAGAAAAGGACCGCACGCCATCTTCAATGTAGCTAATCGCTCCTCCAAGATATCCATGCAGGCTGAACGTTTGTTTAGTACAATTTGAAGCTGGCTAGTCCTTAAGACATTTCGGTTTGCAGCTTGAGCCTAAAATTGTTTGTTGTTAGTAGTAAAAGGATTATATACCCCGAAGTTAGTGGCTAGGTAATACAATTTAATACGGTTACTTTACTTCTCACCTTCAGTATGTTGTGATCACAACTTCAAAAGTACTCCACTCTTTATCATTCGTTTGTGTCATGGAACCGCTTAACCGTTGAATGAATGGTAGTAGATTTCTTCAAGATCTTAATATCTGGAATATCCACATTATCGAAATACATACCACATACCACAAAATATATGAGATACCAGCTGCACATACAATTTCGCTCACAATGAAAACATCAGGAGAATGAGGGCTACAGCATTTTCAATACTCCTACTAACTAAACCTACATACCATATTGCAAACGCTTCCGAAACTACAACTAATAAGGGAAGTTCTGCGCCACCATTAATTTTAGTTATCATAACAAAGATTGCAAATTGCAAATGTACTGTCTGAAGGTTGCTTATTCAAAGCAACTTTATTAAACAATTCTAAATTTAACACTTTAACTGCTACATAAGGGTACAGTTTTTTAAGTTTCGCCTTCAATAACGGCCAGACATATATCCGGACTTTACAAACGAATAGGAAAATGTTAACGCACAAGATAAAGGTAGTATTACAACATCACCTTCCCATTTCCACTTTAAGGACTTTTTTAAAAGTGAGCCATACATTATTCTCCCAAGACTAACATAGTAAATGAAGATTTATTGCCAGGTTTTACTTGTTTTTGAAAAATTCTGCACAGTAAACCACAATTGTCGCATTATAAATCCAACGTAGCCTCTCTTATTCAAAGTTTTAAAACGCGAAACGCTTCAGGCCAAGCACATAAATTTTATGGCTCGACAAGGATCCTATTTCAACTATTACATTTTTAATTCCCGTTTGCATTTTACTATCGTCTTTGACACCACTGCACAGATCCAGATGTCGGTAGTTTGGCGTTTTCTAATCTTCTTATAGCAATTCTACCGAAGTTTTTCCTAATGCTAGTTCTATAAGGAAAATCGATTTCTACATTTCATTAGAACCTGCACTACAATATGCTCACTCAACTTTTTAATTTGCTTAAACATCTCCATCCTTTATGTAGAAGTCTTTCCGCTGAATATCTCTAGTTTTCCGAGAATACTTAATCAGCGAAAATGATATGCTGTAATAAACATGTAAATGTACGGTGGAAATTCGCAGTAATTTAGATGCTTTTTCAATGTCAACTTAATTAAAACGTAAGCAATTTGCTTAACACGGCATCCACATAATTTACAGAAAACTCACCTAGTTTTTAAGGGTGTAAAAAATTGCTACAAAATGATTAGCAGAGTGGTAGTAATTAACTTTCAACGCACGAGAACTTTAAACCATGTAGCCTCACCATAAAATTGAATTTTTAAAGCAGTCGCTGCCCCAAGAAACTGACCTATAGAGTTGCGTTTTGATTATTTTGGTAATTTATGAATTGTATGTTAAACATTGCATATCTGCGATTATGAAAATATATCACCAAAAATTAACAGAATGTCTATTATCAAATTAATCTACTACTTCCTAGAAATTATTAGAAATACATAGATAAATATAATTTCATAAGCTTTACTGCATTAATTTAATTGTTTGCCTTCATAATGGAGTAGTTAGTTCTCTCAAACGATTGTGAAAGCTTACTGACAAATATAAAATAATAACTATTTCGAATGTTGCAAAGAGTTTCTGGAATTACTATGTACCAATCAGACTGACGGTTTTATCCTCCCATTCCTATACCTCTATATGTAAGGGAAATAGTTTAACCGAAGAAGAAATATGCCATCGTTACAAGTGATATTGAAAATAGAAATAAATATAGTAATTTAAAAACAATACTAAAATTGTATTTTTTTCTTACGCATAATGAAAATCGTAATAACAATGTATATAATGTAATATAATGTGTGTTATTTGATTACTTCATATAGCTAATTACCTTGACTATAATTCTTCTCTGTTCAGCTATTACTTTCAGGACATCCTTTGTCAATACCAAACATTGCTAAGAGCAGCGTAGAAACTAAATACAAAACAAAATAATAGAAATCACAATTTGGCTCACTTGCGTAGAATGTGTATTATCCTCAATGTGATTGATGCAGTTCTTCTGTAATAGATTGCTATGGTCGGCCGTTGTCGTTGTAAACGAAAGCCTCAAGCAAATAAATATGATATGCAGCCCAAATGAGATAAACGCTCACACTCGGTGAATACATTTTAACTATAGCGTGACCACAGAAAATTTATGTAAATTATTTACTTTAAAACAAAACCCTTTTTCAAAACAATCTCAGAAAATATTTTTTTTAAGCTGAACACATAATAGCTTTCATCTCGTGGGTTTATAGTAGCTAATTAAAATGAAGAAAATGTGATATGACAACATAATTTGGCTGCTCAATGGGTCAAATCGTGTAAGTTTGAAAAAAAAACAAACACGTACAAACAACTTGGCCAACTAAATAACAATAAATATCATTTATCCCACCTACTTGCGCGCTTCTGGTGCCGTATGCGTCAGCACTCCGCACGCTAATGCCGCCCTTGAATCCGCTCTCAGGTATAGCAAATGCAGTTGAATTCGCCAAGTTTTACAGCTTCGTTTACCAACTCTGGACTGCAGCACTGTATCTTTCTTTAGATGATGCACTTATTCAGGTAGATCACCTTCTTTTGTAATTAATGACGTCGAAACAAAGTACATGTGACAGTTAACCTTACTTTTAATTGTAAACGAAGAACTGAATTACAAATCCTTATGGGAAAACTTGCTTGTGTTCTCTTGCGCAACAAAACTAGATTCCTCCTGCGATTTATGTGGAATTCCTATTTATACCTCCTTACCGCAATCACAGCGAACGATTTTCGATTGTTTATAACAAACGGCTTGGTTGGCTTGTTTAAACCAAAAGTAAAAATTAATGAATAAAAACTCCTTCTGCTCGTTGTTATAGGACCTCATTTGAGCCATCTTAATGATCTATCTTGCCTTTGGCATGCTAATTGTGCTGTAAATCGAGCTTGCAAAGCTTTCCTTAAGCAAAATTGGTAGTGTATGAAACTAACCTTCTGGCCATATATCCTTGTTATCAAGTCCAGCTACACAGCCTGTTTGCGAACCACGACGTTGTTATAAAAGTTGATAATGTGAAATGCAAAACAAAACACAAACGTATATTTCAATGGCTAGTTTACCGTTTGTCTGTTACAAACACTTCACTAGACGTAGGATTCACCGCACTTTAGTCAAGTGATTGCCAGTTGTCAAACAATGTTCCCTACTCGATGCTTCTTCTTTGTGTGATGGACTCATTAGCAGCTAATTATAGCTCGATTTTCCAAATGTAACCTTATTTTGAAGTAAACCAATGGGTAGTCTCTCGAAGTTATGCAAATGCTATAAACGCATCTCGCATTGTCTACCCTTTAGAAATATTTTGGCAAAAATAGATATTATGTGGAAATATTCTACTAGTATTTAGTTCATCATAATTGACGCTAACATAGATGCTATATCTTACCTGCAAAGTTATTTTTCTGCTTGCAATGTTTACCGGCAGATAAATTTACTATTGTTTCACCGATGCTGTAATGTCGGTGCTCGTATGAAAGTTTATATCAGTGATTCCCAAAGTGGTCGATACCCCGAGGGGTCGATATCGATCTCTCAGGGGTCGATAAATTCGGTGCATAAAAATGGGGGTCGAAGGCATTTGAAAATTGACCCCCAAACAGGCCGTTATTTAAATCTTTTCAATATCAACTTATCGTATGTTAACTTAATGGTAAAGTATATAAGTACTAATTAACACTTCACAAAATTAACTTTAAGTAGATTAAATTGTAACTAGCTAGGTTCGTCTGAAGACACTGCTGGTACACGAGTTTGGACATGTATAGGACGAATGCATGTTGAAACAACTTTTTTTCACGCCCGAGCTTGCTTTGTTCAATGCGATTGGAAAACTGTCATTTAATTTACCCTCGTTTACAAATAGCATCGACTCCAAAAAATCAGATCTTATCAAATTATGGAAAACCAGTGATTGTCAAAGGTGCTATAAGCAAGTAAAAGAACGAGTTACAGTGGGGGGTCTATGGTATCAACTATTTTTGGGAAAGGGGTCTTTGGCCCAAAAAAAGTTTGGGAACCACTGGTTTATATCATAGCAATATAGGTATAAATTTACTGTATATGCCAGTCTGTGTTACCTTTTCATCGTGATCTAACGACAAGGGCACGCACTTTATTACTACAAGTGGTTGTGCCACTTGTCAGGACCATCTAACTACAATGATGCAAATGTTACTACTATAAGTGGTAACTGTTTCCTTCTATAACCTCTTTATTTATAACAACTTAAAAAGATTAAAAACTATTTTAAGTAGAATAAAATCACATATGTGGTAGGCTAAAAGCTAGTACGTCCTCATTTGTATCGGAAAGCCGCAATCTTGAACTATTGATAAGTATTCTTTAACAATACCGATTTTATATGTATGTTAACATTTTTATCATCAAACAATTAGTAGCAAATGTGACTATGCCGCTAATAGCAAATCATAACGAGCTTACCAAGGGGACTTGAACTGTATTTTGCTAGCAATCCCAGCAGCGATAGCATAGATAGAGAACGTTTATCTATGAATAGAATACAATATAATGGTTTACTGTTTAAGACGTAACATCTAGATCTACTTTTTAACTAATGTAACTTATTATGTGTGCCATATTCGAACAAAATAATCTATATATCTAAAACGTGAAGTATTTTCTTTTCACACCTATATTGAGACATCCACCAAGCTGATTTCGATAATTATTTTTTAAATGAAAGCTGTCGCCGTGTAGATTTGCAAATAAATAAATAATATTTAGAGAAAAAAACTACATATTTCAACGCCCACTTGTGCAGCGGGAGACGCTGTAGCAGTGATTCAAGTAAATTCTTGAAGTCGGCATGTGGTGTTCTACTAATTTTTGAAATGGAATATACCTGCACTAAATGTTTATTTAAAATCAATGACCTTCTGAATTGTGAGATAAACGTCAAAGTAAATGTAAAGTGACAATGAATATTTAAGATAAATGGTACTGCCCAGACGCAACAAGGTGTTTTTATGCTTATTCTTATTATTTACCAGCTTGTTCAAACTAATGTTTGCCCATGAGATAACACAATTATGTGAAATTATGTGGACACAAAGATGCGTTCAATTAGAATATAAAAACTAGTTCACGACATGTGCTAGGTAAGTTATTTGTATACAAACTTTGCATTAACGTCAAGTTAATAAATAAATAAATAAATAAAATGTTCATTTGTGACAAAGACACAGGCTACAATTGTCTTTAAAGGGGTGGTTAAGCCTGGCCATCCTAAGTCACATCTTATTGCAACAACTAAACTTCATCTCTTGTCAAAAACAACCTGGTTCTACAATATTATATAATTTATGTTTCAAGGTGCGAATTGAGCTAGTGCAAGAAATAATTCCGGAACTTCGTAAATCAAAGGCTTGCATAAATTCATGGAGCATCGCGGAAACACGCTGGTTTGCTGTTTGTCCTGTTGCTGCAAGTATACATATATTTTGAAGCTTCTTTTGACGTTGTCCGATGCCTATTTTTCATAGTGTTCCACCCTCCCAATGCCTTTCGTTTAGGTTGCGTACATTTTAACTCATCTCTTCGTTCCAAGTTCTCTTCGTCGTTACCCTAGCTCTTCTTCTTTGTGATAGCCGTTCCGTTTCCCCTGTAGCAAGACTTCAATTTGCCATTCGTTGTACGTGGCCATGCCATACTATAAGTATTCTACTCTAGTTATAACAATAATTGTCTTTGCCACTCATAAAATATTTCCTGACTGGGGGCCGGGTACGGTGTGTACTTGGCGAAGGCATGTCTCATATGTCTTACACAACAATGGCAATTATTTATTTCGCTCAATTTTTTTTCAATGTTTATGGCTGTAAAGATAATCATCGGCACCTGCGCTTACAAGTTGTTAGATCATAGTAGGACAGCGCATTTGTTGAATTCTTAAATCTGTTCAATTGGATATCGGGCAAGTAATGAGCACTTGTTTCTATTAAGTTTTAATCCAACTTTCTCACTTGTTGCTTCGATACGTGTTAGCCACAGTTAATTTGTTGTTCACACAAGATTTAAATAGAATTCGTCCATTTTCGTTACGTGGCCCAATGCAGTACCCGCCTATAAACTATCGGAGATGGCTGTCGTGGTCTCCGCTAACGGTATTCGTAAATCAGAGACTCGATTTAAAAAAAAAATCGTTTATCTAGGCTTTGCAATAATTTAGTTTCAGTAAATTTTCTTTGGCCAAATTTGTCGCACATATATCTTGAGCATATGTGTAACATAATATGATATCGGTTATACCACATTAAAAGTACTGTTAAACAGATTACGAAGACCATACGTATCTTAAGGAGCAGGCGCCTCAAAGACCTCATGGCAAAATCCGCTTTATGCTAAAACTTTGTGCTGAAGTATTGAAGGGGCTTGCATCATCTCATAAAAATAAAATATATTGTTACGAATGAGTTCATTATAGCAGTTTATCAAATTTATTATTTACTTGTTTTTACAGTACCTTATATAGGTAGATATTAATTAACTCCCCTATTTCGCGCTTCTTTGTGGTTCATTATTATAGTAGCTCAGTATCATCGGCTTCTTTCTCTCCGTCCCTATTAAATTTAATCACGTAACCGGTGAGCCACAACGATCAGTAAATAGTATTTCAAATGGTATGGCATTCCGGCATTCGCCAACTGATCGTAGTAGCAGCCATTGAATTACAGATCAGGCTGATATGTAATTTTAATTTTGGCTGGCTGTGTTTGTGTCTACCATTTGTGCTGGGAATATAACGTGGAAGCGCGCTCCGGGGAGGCAATTCATGTCGAGAGTTTTAAAGTTATACATGCAGTTTACTTTAAAGTCATTTTAACAATTTAGTTGTGCCCGCGGCTGTGACTCGACTTCCTTATTGCCACAGTTTTAGTTTTAAAACGGCATAAATAAGGGAAGGGCTCGAATTCTGTGGCGTAGCCAGCCCCGACGCCCTTGTATGAATTATGATCCTGCGACTAACGAGCGGACGAGCAAACAATAAACTGCGAATTCGGCCTGCAAGAAAATCAGTTAAGCCCGCGCTAATCATTATGAAGTTCTGCAGACTTAATTTTGGCAATTTTCACACTTTTTTATTTAGGAAATGGGGGACTGTTGGTACTACTCAGATTTATTTATGATGTGCAGTGCTTTATTGCCCCTTTTTTACTAAAGAATACATTACGAAATAATGAATTTTGTTAGACATTTTCGGCTTTGTATGTTTGGAAACAGGTAAAAATTTAACTTGTGAACCATCTCCATAATAAACTATAGAACAGGTTGGTTTATCACGGATTCAATACTAGTGACCAGTTCGTTAATTGAAAAATCAAAATGTCACTATTTAGTTTTTGTTAATTACGAAAGATTTTTAATATTACATACATAATTATGGAGTGTAGAAACAGTTTTAAGAAGAAACAGAGTTGATCCCATGTACACTCAATTAATTCACAGTTTAAACGAAGCCATGCATAAATGACAATTCAGTTGCAGGATCCCACAAAACCAATCGTAATCAACCATTATATACGGTGAATTCTATTTCCATTATGATTAAATGGGGATCTCTGTTATTGTTGCAGATAGGAGAAAATGTTTTGCACCTTATCTTAGAGAACAGCTTCAATATATGGTTTTCAGAGATGTCAAAGGCAACTATCATATGCATCTAATAAGACTTTTATACTAACAAAAGAGAATACAAAAGCTTGGTTAATTCTGACTGGATTAAAGCAATTTTTATGCCAATATCAATAAAAAATGCCTACTTGATTTTGGATATTTTGCAAAACAAATGAACTGCTATATCGAATTTAAAAGTTAGATTTTGCATGCTTCTGACAATGGTATTCTTACTTTGCTAGTCGTACTTGATTTTTCCAAAGCCTTCTACACTATTAATTGCTGACTTTTATTTTTATATTGCAACATTTTGTTTTTGACGTGTTAAATTTCTTAACTTACAAATTAGTTAATTGAAAGGAAACATGCATTAGTGTTAGGAAACGAGCAATCCGATTTTCGTAATACAGGGTTCGGGAATCAATACAGGCGGTTTTGAAACTGCTGGTGTATGGTTATACATCTTTCTTTGCGAATTAATGTAATTCGCATTACTAAACGTTTTCTTTATCTAGAAATTAACATATTTTTACCTATTTTGTAAATAATTTCGAACGCTCTTGCACTTTACTAAGCATGTTAAAGAAAGACCCTTGTAACTTTTTGTTTACAGTTGAATATTAAAAGCGCAAAAATTATGTTAGGTGGAATAAGGCCGCTTATGTGATGGGTTCAGACGAATATTTCAGGAATTTTGTCTGGGGAGCAGAATCACTTCAAAGATAGTTTACAGTTTCATTTCTGTAGTTCTCACTAGTTCGTCCTGTGGGTCGCATCTCGTGTTTGTACTTCGCTTGTCATGAAGGGTGTACATAAAAGATACTTTGTAAATGTTATATTGCTCCCAACTGCCGTACGCTGTTTATTGCACTCTCTTCAAATCACACTTGTCACTTTGCTACTTTGAGTTTCACTTCACCGTTTCTAAAACAGCTAAAATATTTAAATCGTGTCTCCTTCCTATTGATAGTCTGCACTGTATCTTTTGAGGTTTTTTTATCTTGGTTGATTTTGTTCTGCATAATTTGTAAACAAATCGAATAAATAGTCAATAATCAGATAAATGCATATACGTTAATCAGTACAGATTCGTGATGATTCTTTCTGTGTCAATTTAAAGTTTTGAATGTAGCCATTATTATGCAAAATTAAATTAGTTCAAAAATTCTACAAGAATAGGGCCAGTCTTTTATTATATCGACAGTACATATCTAGTTGTTTTCTATTTCATCTAAGTATTTTCTGTAATGATAAATTACTTTATAAAACGATACTATGTAATTGAACTTGTGATTTTAGAAAATAAATAAAATGGAGCAAAAGCAGACTACTGCTTTTTATTAAACTATGTCCTTAGTTACTAGTCTGGCTAGACATAAAATACATTTGAGTTAATAAAATATTCCAGACAACTCGAATAAATTTCCGACTCAGTGCAGAAATATTAGCATAACAGAAAGAGACATTGAACAATAAGGATGAGTGCTCCCGTGCGATAACAACTGTATGAGTGCGCGCAGTGTTAGTAGAGATCATTACTACAACATAATTAAACTGAAGCAACTACAGAATAGAAAGTTACTTTAAACAAGATCGTAAGTTTCGGGTAACATTAAGTTATAAAAACAAATTAACGAACTTGCCAAGTTCCGTGACATCCTCATTATCGTGTTCCCACAACCAGCAAAAAATTGCTGCAAAGCAAAGACGCATTTTGCATTAAACATCCGTTATTCCGGTGGATTATAATTCAAAGCCGCAAACGAAATGCACTTCGAAAACACCTAACTAGGGTAACAAAAGCGTAAGTTTGATTGGTTGTAGCTCCGACACAGCACAAAATAACAAAAAGACAATGGAGTTAGGAAGTTTGGCGTAACTTGATCTCTTACAACAACTGCAGCGCAAATATTCCAATGAAATGGCTCACTATCCGACGGGCTACCAAGGGATTTACACCAAAACTAGAGGTATAAACTTTTACTTCCCAATATTGATCGACTACAAGTAGTTGTCAACCAATTAAGCTCGAGAATTAAGCGAATTAATTTAGGTACTTTGCATAACATGGGACAAATTTTGGTGTTGGAATTTCGTTGATATGCTCGTGTTTTTTAAATATTTATTAAGTTCTTCAATCATTAATATAGATGATAATACAACATTTCGTTAAACGAATAAATAAAAATTCTTGCTTTTTTAAGTTGTGCAAATATTGCAAAATAGTTTCCAATTACTTTGGTACAATATGATACACATGATACAGTTTCACTACACAATTCCTTTTTAAATGAGTTTGTGTTCTATTTAAAAACTCGTGTCCGTAGGGTTTACGATTAACATTTATCTGATTGCACCTATTCCCTTAAAATATGTTTTTTGATTTTCTTGTCAAACTCCTACTTAGTTCCGAGACAAAAAGATTTATGTGCAAACAGAAATTTATCGCACTCCACGAACATTGAGTAATTTTAGACTCAAGCCTCAAACTAAACAGACTCAATTATTCTAACCATCTCCAAATCTTACCAAACGTTGCACCTTACATAGACAAATCGGAGGGCCGACTGTCTACAGTGAGACGGCGCGCGATTCCTGTCGATAACTAGAAAATGATGTTGAATTACCAGAGGGTGCCAAAAAGCTTTTTGATCCAAGCAATTAGTGAATTAGCTTACGAGAACTCTTAAACTCACTAATGTTTGTCAAGCTAAGTTTGCTACAACCTGAAACAGTCTTCAAAAAGCATTAGCCGTACACAAAGCAAGAGTTAACATAGATTGATTCATATTAATAAACGTGATTGTAGTACGAATATTAATTATAAGCACTAGCATAAACTACGAGTAGAACTAATGCTACAGGCGAAATCTGTAAATTCAACGAATTTGATTATTGACACTAAATTACAGAAGCTTAAAGGGATTGGAGATAGTTTGTACGTAATCGCAATGAACAAGAGCTATTCAAGCAATTTAATTAATGTAACACATAACTAAGTTAAACATTTAATTAGGTAACCCGTCTGTGTGTACTAGCCAAGCAATTACAAGTTTACAATAGTGCCATAGACCAAACACAGCAGGAGAATAACAATAATAATGATACACTACCACATACTTAGAGCTTTAGTATATTTTATAAACGCATAGTTAATAACGAACGAAACTTGGAGGCGATGCAAAGCTACGCGAAGATTTCAGGCTTATGGGAGAAAGAAGGCAATGTACAGTTTTGTTTTTATCTTGGACAATACCGATTTGTATTTTAATACTTCTAGAAGTTTTAAATGTACGATGGAGCCACTGCAAAGGCTTTCAGCAGACAACTGCAAATCTATAAACAGCACTCTTGGCAACTACAATAATAAATGAACAACAGTACAGATTAGCATCTCAAACTTCAATTAATTTAATTACTTTAACTCACGCGCCAGAGCGTCATACGCAACGCCTATAGAAATCCGTAATTAAATGCGATGAGTGTATGAGACGCTGCTATTTCTGTCAAATTAAACCATACAAATCCCTGGTAGCTCAAGGACACTGTTTTGCCTCTATCAGGTAGCCCCAAACTAAGGTAAAGGTTAATAAGGAGGTAAATGCGACAAACGGCTCAAGAGATGCCAGCAGAAGATAGCGAAGCAAAGTGCGCGATTACCAAAGCACGTTGTGCAGAAACCGCTATGAACAATTAAAGAAATGGCTTAGTTATGTCTAAAAATGGATCAAAAATTAGCACAAGTCGACAAATCGGATCTGTGCTCCGAAAAGTAAGGCATCAAGGTGATAGAATTCCATAAGCCTTTCAAACATTTTCGTCATTATTGCAAGCCAGTTTATTGCTCTGTATGATGATGGTTGTGTAGGTAGTTCTGCAAGCTTTGTTATCATGATAATGTCTTCATATTTCTATCAGAGTGGATGTTAGCACAGCTATGACATGCAATTAGAGGTTAGAGTGAGCAGCACTATGCTTTTCTAGGGTGTTACGTAAGATATGTCCGGTTAGAAGGTACTAACCAGTAGCTTTGTGTATACTCGTGTATTTAATTTTCTGTTTTACATCAATGGATGGGATCGGCTTTACAGATAGAGATGGTTGACATGCTGCATTGATAAAATTTCGGAGTTCTGCTTCTTCTTCTTTGATATTAGCCCTTAGCTATTGATATGTGCAAGTTGTTCAGCAAGCAAATTTGCATTGTCAATGGCCAACCAGACCTATATTTTTAATTTTTATTTATTTTTAGCGTTTCAGGATCAGTTATGTCCTTTATGGCTTCTGAGGAAATTTGTAACGTTTTTATTGTATCATTATTGGATCGAACCGGGGTTTAGTGATTTAATACAAAATTTTGATTTTTTCTTATGGTTTAGTCATATTGAGATTATTACTGCCTCTAAAGATTTTTTCTATTTAAAAAAAATTGGGAAAATTGCAGTTTCTAGAGCCAATTCTTTAGCCATTGTTAATATTATTATTACTATTCATGTTTCTCTAGTAGCCATAAACAAATTATAAGGACATCAAATAAAAGGAGGCGAATTGGCACCGGATTCTGCAGTTTAGCGAAAATTCGTATTTGGGGTTTTTTTAGAACGCCAGGAATACCTTGAAGTCTAATTTAGTCTACCTTAATGGACGTTTCGGAAATTTTGCATTTATAATCAACTGTAGTAGACGGATATGCAAAGGAGAAGATAATCCAAATAGATAGCTCAAGTCTCTTTACGGGTCTGTACCGTCGCCTGCGTTGATAGGTTATGTTAGTGCGTTTACAAAGCCTGCCAGCTAGGCTGATTTGACATTTATTACTATAGTTCATATTTTCTCCATTTGCGCTAGATCACACATTTTGAAATGTAAAATGTTAGAGCTTGTGTTTTGTTAAAAAAAATGTCTCGCTGCATTTCTTTATGTGGAAACAGCGTTAGGAAAATGTCTCCTATAATGAATTTCTATCAACTATGGTACATTTTTGTGGTTGGATAAAGGATATCACATAAAGGGAAAATATGTTATCTGTCAGATGCTGTCAACCAGCGCCATAATTTGCATATTACTGACATTCGGCTACCTGCAGGCTTTGTAAAGAAGCAGTTTTTGTTAGTCAACGCAGGCGTCTGTACTGTTGTGATTATGTTAATTAGTGTAAAACCTACGAACAACATGAAGTGTAAATAACATTATAATTGCATTACAAAACATGCATGTGTTTTCTTTTCGTTCATTAATAGTACGATATTATAGTAATACAAACTAGTATCGTTAGAAATGGTGACTCCCGATTTACAAACTTCAATCTTCATCGGTGCCTGCCATGTATCGTTCAGTGTAAATTCCGAGGTCTCTTGCTAAATGTTACGTTAACACGCCCATAATCAAAATCAAAGGAACGCTTGACTGCTGATTTCATGGAAAGCAGATCAGAAAACCTGTCATTATTATTAAACAATGTTCACTTTGAAGACAGTCCTGTAGACTGGTGGTCTGATATTCAAAAACTATTTACTGGTAATGAATTTCCATAACTATCTTTCGACAGCTGTATCTTCAAAAATTATCTATCTTCCAGTCGAACAATTAGTTCCTTGCTTAGCACGAAACTCACCTGCTTCACCAACTCCACTTCATAATCAAGGAAAGTTTTCCTCAAAAGTTGATACCTTGTCATCATTCCGACGACGATTGGAAAATCCTTACTTAGCAAGAAACTCGCCTGCTTCACTAACTCTACTTCATAATCACCCAAAGTCTTCCTTAAAATCTGATACTTTGGCTTCATTCCAACGGAGATCGACAAACTGTTATCCTCGAATTTTCCGAAATTTCAAAATTTTCATCAACATATTCATTTATTAGCTACTGTTCAACTACTACCATAATAATTACATTCGTCTCTTCTTTCGCAACCACCGCTCGCTTGTTTTATCCACACAATACGCAGCTTTCACTGCTCCACCATCGCCTCGCCTGAGTATAACAGGTTCTGTGAGCACCTGTCCAACTGCAGCTATGGAAACCATGCTAGGACTAATATCCCTACACCTTCAGGCACTAAAGGAGGCAATGTTCCATGCGCCCACGCTTACAAGGATAAATAAATTTAACTTAGGTAACTTGACGGGCCACGTAGTACTTTTTTTTTATGTGGAACGAACGGCCTACACCGTTTCGAATTTTATGTCAATAAAATACAACTTTGATCAACTTTTTAGAGTGATCATCCCAGAATGGAAAGTATCGTCCTCAAGAAGGCCCTCCTTTAAAAGATGATAGCTTCAGTGGTACACAGATGGTTCGAAGATGGAAGGAGGAGAAACCGGTGCAGGTATCTGTGGACTCGGTTGTCGCTTATGCAATGATGCAGCGGAAACGGCAGTACATATTCTATGTGTATGCAATGCTGCCGGCTACATATTCGGAAAGGTAATCATAATGCCTAAGCAAATAAGGGACTCAAAACCAGAGATATCTTACGGTTTATTAATAGCCTACAACTTCAATAAATAAAGTAAGGGCTCACAAGTTACAAAAGAATCGATAAGGTCGCAGTGACGAAAGGAAACTAAAGGCCAAACCCCTCTACCATTATTATTATTTCATGGCTCCTATGTTTAACAACCAGACAATGCATTAAGCTCCTGCGTCATTACCAGGTGCAAAGCAACCTTCTCCTATTCCCATTTCGGTTGAAGCAGTTTACAGAAACCAGTTGCAGCAATTTTCCTCTCTACTCTGTGACCTCGATATACATACCCAACTGCTTCGCCCCGCTTTGCCAACTGTCGGGGTCTGAATCCGGAACAACTATCACTGTTGGAAAGACTTCCACAAGAATTATTTAAGGCTGCCATAGTTGAGCGTTCATTGAGTTCATTTATTCGGTCAAGAAGTTAGATAGTAGCTACCGGGTATGCTGTAATTATCGACCACCGAACAGCACTACACTTCCAATTCCAAATAATTGGGCGTAAGAACATAAAAGTATATTATATACCAAGACACAGGAAGTGCATAATTTGATTATGTGACGTCGTCTCCGGCAATAATCACTCAAGGGATCAAAAGCACTTTGGTCTCCAGTGTATAATTTCAAGTAAAACATCCTGTATGTAAGTAAGGGCCGTTGCGATACTGATAATCAACACTCGTGTTATCACGGAATAACAATTTAAGTTTATGCACTTAGAACAGCGAATATCACGTATTTACTCTATAAAAGTAAAATTCGAACAAAGCTATGATAACGAAGCTTCTATTAAATTAAGTATCAGTTTTTTTTAGGATCGATTCATTAGATTACGGCAGTTTTATCAATAGCTACGTAGGTAGTGATGTAGTATATAGGTGCTAAAATACCATTCTAATGGCATTCAACTTAATTTGTTAAAATTTGTGAAAATTCGTAGAAAAAACCACTCTCAACGTTGAAATTTTATTTCAACCACTCGTTCCATAATATACTATTTTCTACTCATGACATTGAAATCAGTCATTTTGACATTGATTCCGGTGTTGAAATTGCATTTCAACCACTAGAGATTGAAATGCTCGGACTACCGGGATTTCAAACTGTTTGACATTTAATTGGTGACAAGAGAAATGTCACTTTATGTTTACTTTTTTCTAAAGTGCATTAATTTGTTAAAATGAGTGAAAATTCGTAGAAAAAATAGTATATGCAACTCGTGGCTGATAAAATTTCAACGTCTCGAGTTACTTTTTCAACTCGCTTCGCTCGTTGAAAAAAACCACTCTCAACGTTGAAATTTTATTTCAACCACTTGTCCCATAATATACTATTATTCCAATAGTTTATCCACTAGATGAATAAATAATTACAACCACAACAAAATTCAGTCCTTAACTAAAAGTTCGAGGGTTATTCTGCATAAAGAAAATTTACGAACACAGTTTATACCTATAGTATTCACTGAGTTCTTGTTGTGAAATAGGTTTTTCTCCATGCCCATCTAGTAAGTTACACTTACTTTGACATATCCATTGCAGGTAAGCTGATTTTACTGTTTGTTTACTGGTTGTCATGACATTAGGGAAGTAATTACCTACTCCCCAAGGGAAGTAAGTGAATTGCGTGTTATTACAGTAATTTTAGTTCTATAAGTGATCTGAACGGGTTTGAACTTAACTGATCCTAACCTATTTGAAATTTAAAAACTTATTAAGAGAGGGGCGGAGCCCCAAGGGCCCCTTGGAGATGGGCGAAGCCCCGGGGGCCCCTTTGTAGAGGGGCGATGCCCCGAGGGCCCCCTTGGAAAGGGGCGGAGCATCGACGGCTCCCTTGGAGAGGGGCGGAGCCACGAGGGCCCCCTTGGAGAGGGGCGGAGCCCCGATGGTCCCCCTTGGAGAGGGACGGAGCCCCGATGGCCCCCTTGTAGAGAGACGGAGTCCCGAAGCCTCCTTGGAGGAGGGGCGGAGCCCCGAGGACCCCCTTTAGGGTGAAACGGAGCCCCGAGGCCCCCTCGGAGAGGGGCGGAGCCCCGATGGCCCCCTTGGAGAGGGGCAGAGTTCCGATGGCCCCCTTGTAGAAAGGCGGAGCCCCCAGGGCCTCCTTGGAGAGAGGAGGAGCACCGAGGGACCCCTTCGAGAGGGGCGGACCCCAGGCCAGAGCTTAGAGAGGGACGGAGCCCCGAGGGCCCCCTTCTTTGGTCAGGCGGCGGCAGGGAAAGGCAGGTGCGGGTTGTGTAACAGAACAGAATGGCCCAACGTAATGGGCCTAAAGATGGTGGTAAATTGAATAGGATATTTTATTCAAATTTTTGTTGGGCATGGAGAAAAATGTTATAAGCATGCTCGGGAAGTAACTATCTATAACCAGTCTCGAACTCGTTCTCGACTGGTAAAAGCTATTTACTTCCCTTAATGCTTAAATAACTATTACTTGAATATAATATGTAGTATTGAGTTTACAAGAGCGAAAACTTTTTATTTTTAATTTTTGTGAAAATGTCATTGTTTGGAAAAGCGTTTGCTTCTTATAAAAAGCACAGTTCCATAGATAAATTGAAAATTTGATATACGGGATGTTGAGAAATTAAGAAAATAAGAAAACATCACAGGGGAGCATCTCGAATTTTAACTTCAGAGGAAAATGTTATAAGAAGACGTTGCTTGTAATGAAGGAAGAAGTCTAAATGCTAAGTTTCAGCTTTATGCTAATTACTTGTATTTTTGAATTTTAAACAATCCAAAGATCATAATACAGTCAGATATTAACAAAACAATCAAATCTGTGGAGTTATGGGTAGATGTCGGTAGGATTTCATTGGAGTAGTCATTTAGTATTAGCTTTTGAATTGAGTTTACAAGCGAGATTTTTATTATTTTACTATAAAGTTCAAAGAAAAAAATGTTTTCTTGATTTGAAACGAACACTTCTGTAATTAAAACTGTAATAGGACTACAGGTGGTTTTAAAATAAAAAAAATGTTTTTAATACTCCAACTGAACAATTCTGCAACTGAAACTAAAATATTAGTACAGGTCTTAAAAACAGAATTCAGGTTTCATGAAACATCAAATTGTTAGATTACCTCCTCCTCCCCCGCCCCCAACCTCTTTCAACACATACTTCAAGTCTAAGACGCAGCATCTCATGCGATTTTTAATATTTCCGCATTATTGCGAATATTTTCTTTATAATCGATCTGTTTTAAACGTCCCCATAAGTACAACGTCTGCAATTTTTAAATCAGGGGATTCCAATTATCACCAAATTTTTGATTTATTAGTCAGTGAAAAACAAGGGGGCATGTGTTTTTGACACTGGCAGCGGCTATTTGACCCTGAGCAAACTGCTCTTGTCACAGTGGGCAATTTGAATTTTCAATTAGATATGTCTCATTGACATTTACCAAGGCGGTCTACATATAGACCGCCTTGCATTTACCCATACCTCCACAGATTTTATGGTTTTGACAATATAGCTACTCACGATTTTCGATTTGGTACGAGCTAACTTGGCCTTGTTTCACGTGTCAAATGAACTAAGTTAGAAATCTCATGTATTTTTCTAGATTAGGTCCTGCGTTTTAAGCATAAAAAGCAGCAAAAAGTGTGTTTGGGACAAACATTCATCATCATTAGCATTGATACTAGCGTAATAAAAATAGCATTACGTTCTCTCTGGTATATATTTTAAATCATTATATTCCCTTTCTAACTATACTCGTACTCCGACTGATATTGCATAATTTTTTAAGGATATCATACCTATTAAATAATGCAGAACACTACAGGCCGTGTTTACACGATCAAAAGTACCATGGTCGCATTCGTGCATTTCTATTCTCGGGGTTTTGTAAACAAACTTCCAGTACTTTTAATAGCGATATTATTACAGAAAACAATTACGTATTATGTCTATTACTTGCGTTTTTTAAAACTATTGACACAGCTTCAAAGGCGTTGTATTTTGGTTAATAATAAAGACAGTTATTGAACGCTGCCAAGCACCCAATCCAAGCCGTACTTTTTAACATAGTGTAAAAGCGTCTCCGATTTTTAGCTATATAACCTAACCTATACATTTCTTCCCTCGTGTTTTCTTTGTGTTGATTAGTCTTCTAGCAGGTAATAATTCTGTGATAATGGTCTACTGTGCATCAGATAATTGTAGTACAAAGCAAGGTAAGGGAATAGCGTTGTTCAGATTTCCCACAAATATGCAACAACGAGATTACCTACAATATTATTGCTTCTCATTTGTTGCAGCGTCACTTTGAAGTATTATGCTATTATGGAAGTTAATAAGCGGTGTTGTACCCTACATACGGGCTGATTTTCAGGTATGCCGATCAACGATAAATTACACGAGGAATAACAATTTGTTTCCCTTATTATAGCGACATCTTGAAGATTACGTAAGAAATGCAGAAAACCGTGATCTATAATTCAACAACTACTGCTCAGCAACATCCTGAATTTTTCCAGCCGCGAATTTAGTAGCATAACCTACAAATTTTTATGCTTGGCCTCCCTCGCGTTTCCTTGTTAGTCTTCTAGCAGTGGCTGCAAGTATTAATTCTGTGATAATAGTCTACTGTGCATCAGATAATTGTAGTACAAAGCAAGGTAAGGGAATAGCGTTGTTCAGATTTCCCACAAATTTGCAACAACGAGATTATTGGTCTAAATTTTGCAAAAGCAAGAATTGGGCTCCGACTAATGCTTCACGGTTATGTGAGGTAAGTAGTTTTGAATAAAATTGTAACTACAATATTATTGCTTCTCATTTGTTGCAGCGTCACTTTGAAGTATCATGCTATTATGGAAGTTAATAAGCGGCGTTGTACCCTACATACGGGCTGATTTTCAGGTATGCCGATCAACGATAAATTACACGAGGAATAACAATTTGTTTCCCTTATTATAGCGACATCTTGAAGATTACGTAAGAAATGCAGAAAACCGTGATCTATAATTCAACAACTACTGCTCAGCAACATCCTGAATTTTTCCAGCCGCGAATTTAGTAGCATAACCTACAAATTTTTATGCTTGGCCTCCCTCGCGTTTCCTTGTTAGTCTTCTAGCAGTGGCTGCAAGTATTAATTCTGTGATAATGGTCTACTGTGCATCAGATAATTGTAGTACAAAGCAAGGTAAGGGAATAGCGTTGTTCAGATTTCCCACAAATTTGCAACAACGAGATTATTGGTCTAAATTTTGCAAAAGCAAGAATTGGGCTCCGACTAATGCTTCACGGTTATGTGAGGTAAGTAGTTTTGAATAAAATTGTAACTACAATATTATTGCTTCTCATTTGTTGCAGCGTCACTTTGAAGTATCATGCTATTATGGAAGTTAATAAGCGGCGTTGTACCCTACATACGGGCTGATTTTCAGGTATGCCGATCAACGATAAATTACACGAGGAATAACAATTTGTTTCCCTTATTATAGCGACATCTTGAAGATTACGTAAGAAATGCAGAAAACCGTGATCTATAATTCAACAACTACTGCTCAGCAACATCCTGAATTTTTCCAGCCGCGAATTTAGTAGCATAACCTACAAATTTTTATGCTTGGCCTCCCTCGCGTTTCCTTGTTAGTCTTCTAGCAGTGGCTGCAAGTATTAATTCTGTGATAATGGTCTACTGTGCATCAGATAATTGTAGTACAAAGCAAGGTAAGGGAATAGCGTTGTTCAGATTTCCCACAAATATGCAACAACGAGATTACCTACAATATTATTGCTTCTCATTTGTTGCAGCGTCACTTTGAAGTATTATGCTATTATGGAAGTTAATAAGCGGCGTTGTACCCTACATACGGGCTGATTTTCAGGTATGCCGATCAACGATAAATTACACGAGGAATAACAATTTGTTTCCCTTATTATAGCGACATCTTGAAGATTACGTAAGAAATGCAGAAAACCGTGATCTATAATTCAACAACTACTGCTCAGCAACATCCTGAATTTTTCCAGCCGCGAATTTAGTAGCATAACCTACAAATTTTTATGCTTGGCCTCCCTCGCGTTTCCTTGTTAGTCTTCTAGCAGTGGCTGCAAGTATTAATTCTGTGATAATGGTCTACTGTGCATCAGATAATTGTAGTACAAAGCAAGGTAAGGGAATAGCGTTGTTCAGATTTCCCACAAATTTGCAACAACGAGATTATTGGTCTAAATTTTGCAAAAGCAAGAATTGGGCTCCGACTAATGCTTCACGGTTATGTGAGGTAAGTAGTTTTGAATAAAATTGTAACTACAATATTATTGCTTCTCATTTGTTGCAGCGTCACTTTGAAGTATCATGCTATTATGGAAGTTAATAAGCGGCGTTGTACCCTACATACGGGCTGATTTTCAGGTATGCCGATCAACGATAAATTACACGAGGAATAACAATTTGTTTCCCTTATTATAGCGACATCTTGAAGATTACGTAAGAAATGCAGAAAACCGTGATCTATAATTCAACAACTACTGCTCAGCAACATCCTGAATTTTTCCAGCCGCGAATTTAGTAGCATAACCTACAAATTTTTATGCTTGGCCTCCATCGCGTTTCCTTGTTAGTCTTCTAGCAGTGGCTGCAAGTATTAATTCTGTGATAATGGTCTACTGTGCATCAGATAATTGTAGTACAAAGCAAGGTAAGGGAATAGCGTTGTTCAGATTTCCCACAAATTTGCAACAACGAGATTATTGGTCTAAATTTTGCAAAAGCAAGAATTGGGCTCCGACTAATGCTTCACGGTTATGTGAGGTAAGTAGTTTTGAATAAAATTGTACCTACAATATTATTGCTTCTCATTTGTTGCAGCGTCACTTTGAAGTATCATGCTATTATGGAAGTTAATAAGCGGCGTTGTACCCTACATACGGGCTGATTTTTAGGTATGCCGATCAACGATAAATTACACGAGGAATAACAATTTGTTTCCTTTATTATAGCGACATCTTGAGGATTACGTAAGAAATACAGAAAACCGTGATCTATAATTCAACAACTACTGCTTAGCGACATCCTGAATTTTTCCAGCCGCGAATTTAGTAGCATAACCTACAAATTTTTATGCTTGGCCTCCCTCGCGTTTCCTTGTTAGTCTTCTAGCAGTGGCTGCAAGTATTAATTCTGTGATAATGGTCTACTGTGCATCAGATAATTGTAGTACAAAGCAAGGTAAGGGAATAGCGTTGTTCAGATTTCCCACAAATTTGCAACAACGAGATTATTGGTCTAAATTTTGCAAAAGCAAGAATTGGGCTCCGACTAATGCTTCACGGTTATGTGAGGTAAGTAGTTTTGAATAAAATTGTACCTACAATATTATTGCTTCTCATTTGTTGCAGCGTCACTTTGAAGTATCATGCTATTATGGAAGTTAATAAGCGGCGTTGTACCCTACATACGGGCTGATTTTCAGGTATGCCGATCAACAATAAATTACACGAGGAATAACAATTTGTTTCCTTTATTATAGCGACATCTTGAGGATTACGTAAGAAATACAGAAAACCGTGAGCTATAATTCAACAACTACTGCTTAGCGACATCCTGAATTTTTCCAGCCGCGAATTTAGTAGCATAACCTACAAATTTTTATGCTTGGCCTCCCTCGCGTTTCCTTGTTAGTCTTCTAGCAGTGGCTGCAAATATTAATTCTGTGATAATGGTCTACTGTGCATCAGATAATTGTAGTACAAAGCAAGGTAAGGGAATAGCGTTGTTCAGATTTCCCACAAATTTGCAACAACGAGATTATTGGTCTAAATTTTGCAAAAGCAAGAATTGGGCTCCGACTAATGCTTCACGGTTAGGTGAGGTAAGTAGTTTTGAATAAAATATTATTGCTTCTCATTTGTTGCAGTGTCACTTTGAAGTATCATGCTATTATGGAAGTTAATAAGCAGCGTTGTACCATGCATACGGGATAATTTTCAGGTATGCCGATCAACGATGAATTACACGAGGATTAACAATTTGTTTCTTTTATTATAGCGACATTTTGAAGATTACGTAAGAGATACAGAAAACCGTGAGCTATAATTCAACAACTGCTGCTCAGCAACATCCTGAATGCTAACGCATGGAAGACATCCACTTTCTCGGAGAGCATAAAAAGTTGCAGTAAAAAGAGTTGGCGTTGTACCCTGATGTTGGTAATAAACCTACATACGCGCTGATTTTAAGGTATGCCGATCAACGATGAATTAAACGAAGAATAACAATTTGTTTCCTTTATTATAGCGACATTTTGAAGATTACCTAAGAAATACAGAAAACCGTGAGCTCCCCAAGTTTGGAATCTACTTGGTTCGACCTGCAAAACACTACTTTCCGGTACTTTACTATTAAGATTAATTTAGTTTGAAATGTGTATAGCTCAATACTGCCGTCATAAGCAGTCTACAAAAAAATCAAATTGAGTTATTGGTATCATTGGAATCAGTACAAAATTCCAATCATTTTAGATAAGTAACAAATCGATATCTGCACTGTAACTATGATTTTCAGATGAAATAAGGTGGTATCTACAGAAATGTTACTTATAAAGCGCAAGAAGGAGCCATGTGCAAAATGCAAAAGTGAAAAGCAGTATCTGCGTGTAGAAGCCGCCTTCTTCTTTTGTTTTGTTAGATACCGCCTTTATTGTCTGTTTTCGTGGTAGCAAATGTGCAGATACGGCCAACTGCCGTTTCATTAATTAATAGTATCAAGTCTTCCATTATACAACATTGTCAAGTAGATGCCGCTTTTTCAATCTGTATTTAGTGTTCGGTCGATTGTTGCAATTTAAAGTCAAAAGGCGGTATCTACATTTTTTGCTACAATTTCTTTATTTTTTATATAAATGGTGAATATTGTTTCTTTTTATACAAAACACAACTAAATTCATACTTATAATACAAAAAATCCACGGTCATGTACTGCATGGTGATGAAATATCAATAAGTTACCTTTCGCCATTTATCACGAAACGCTTTTTTGTAGATACCGCCTTCTTGCTTATGACGGCAGAATGAGTAGTTACTGAGAATAAGACACATGTTCATATGAACTTTTTTGCTTGAAATGATCTCAAGAACATGCTCCTTAGTGCCAGGAGAACTTTGCGAGACAGCCAGATTCTGAAATGGCAACTATTGAAAGGTTAAGTAATTCAACAAATTCTGGTTTCATTGCATCAATAATGTGTCAGTTAGGCGATCCCGGTTTGCTGTTGAATGACAGAGATAGTAATGATAAATGGCTACAAAATCGTTGATATTTTAACTTTCTCTTATGCCAAATAGTATTTAAACGTTTTTTAAGTTATGGAATTGCCATGTTTCGTACAATTTTAGGCAACCTGTATATAAAAATGTTGATTGGAAACAAAATAGTATATTGTTTTATTGAATTAAAAGTGTCACTTTGTTTGAGAAGCAATTATTTGAATTATATATTAACGCAAAAATTGCAAGTCAAACAAAACCACTTTTAATCCAAATAATGCATACTATTTTTTCTGCAACCTAGAAAAGTACAAGATTCAAAATTTTAGATGATTGCTTTTGACGTTACTCATTTAAAAACAATTATGACAAGTGCATCCATAAACGACCAGTTAGACCTTAATTTTAGTTCATACAAAGTAATAGCTATTTATGTTACAAGTACGAAATTAAGGACTTCTTTTGGGTGAGCAGCAGTTTACGTTCATGCGAGCGAGGTACATAGAGAAGGCCAACCTTAATGAAACATTGAAATTGTATAAGATAAGATAAGATAAGATATATATATATATAAGTATATATATAGAGACATAGACTGTCATTATCCAGCCCATAGGATATATTTACTGTACGCTGTGTAGCCCAATCATACGGTGTTGAGCCCAGGTGAGGGCTCATCAACGAATCAACGTGTATATGTAGTTCATTCAATTGAAACGTGCACAAGGAATACGTACACAAATTTTTGGCTGGGCTCATCAATGTTATGATTACATATCCCTTATACAGCATCTAGTTCAGGGTACCGCTCACCAGGGGGCGCCTTGTATATACACGAAAAACGTATACAGACATTGTGAAGCCCATTACACTCACCACTCGTTGTGTGGCCCGCAATTAGGCAACACTGTACGGTATGCTAATAGTCCGACTTTTCGATGTAATCTTACACCAGTTGATTAAATGAACGTGTCGGAATTCTCTATTAAACTAATACATTACATATAATGTAGTCTTAGGGTATATGTATTAATAAATGTTGAATTAATTAGTAATGTGTATTGAAATATTATTTACTCTTTTAAAGGATTTTTATATGACAAATATTTGATATTAGCAGGGTAAATTTAAAATAAAAATCTCGTACAATAATAATGCATCGTCAACAATGAATATTAGTAAATGTCTATTTATATTAAACAGAAACATACACTTTGTTTGTAAATGTTTTAATTTTGAACATAACACTTTAGTACCTATACATTTTACTGTACATTCATTACATATTTTACAAGAACACTCATGGCAACGATTTTACTGCTGCAATGAAACTGTAAATTGCTAACGCATTTTTGATTTTCAACGCTACTCAAACCTAAGACTTCTTAAGTTTCGTAACCTATATAGTTATTTGTTTTATTAGTACAAAAAATGCATGATTTCGGGACAAGTAAGACAGATCGCCGGACGACGCGCAGCGGAGTCTTACGCGTCCCGAAAACGGATTTTTTGTGCGAATGAAACATACTATTTTTTCTCCAACTACTCATAAACTCGGTAATATGATTTATTATTTAGAATCAAACATTGTAGGTTATATTGCAGAACTGTCATGGCTCAAATAAACAATCACTATACGGGGAAAAAAAACAACAACGACGGCGATTGCCGAATATTGAAGAAGCGTTTGTTTCTTATTTAAAATTTAACATGTAAAACCCTATCTTGCGTCCATTTTTGTACTAGTGCAAATATGAATCGAAAAGTGTACAGCTGCCAAGGTAATTGGTGAACATCCTGAAATGGCTTACTTTTTATACAAAATTATTTGACAATGTGACGTCTTATCCGTGTGGTTGGAGAAAAAAATAATTTTCTTTATAATATACCCTATACATAACTCAACTTTTATATTCAGCTACTACAATCACATACATTTCTGGCACATGACTGTATAGTACTAGCTTACAGAAGTATAAGATTGAGCTAAAAATAACAGTTATATATTTAATATACCGGGCGACAATAATGAGACCAGGGCCATGCCTCTATCTCATTTACTTATGGATGAATTTGGATGAAAATTGATACAAAGATGCTAGATATAATTTGGGATTGACATACAAGTATAATCAAAATGACCGACTTTCGATTTAAACCGGAAATAACACTAACATTGATTTTTTTAATGCATTTCCTTATATATTTTGTTTTTCGCAATCTACTACTCAAATTACATGCAAGAGTGGTGTTATATTACACAGAAATATTAAAAAAAATAAATTAATAATTCTTCAATTTTAGATAACGAGAAAGTAGTGCACGATGCATATCGTTAGATTGGTAATTACATTTTCTGTTTAATGACAAAATGGCCCTTCGTAGGTGCCATTTAAAAAAGTGACTTTTTCTTTAAAAAATGTGTTTAGCAAATTTTGTTCTTTTATTAAGGGTTTGTTATTAACTTTATTGATAAAATAGCTATTATTATTAGTTACTATAGTTAATTAGAACAGATTTTTTAAGTCACACCTTTCTACCGTAAAAATAAAATTAAAAAAAATTCAGTTTGAAAAAATGAAAATTTCGCGAGACTATTATTATGTAATTTGACTTATAGATTTCGAAAAACATAAAATATATAGGGTGATTAATTTAAAAAATCAAAGTTGGTGTAATTTCCAGTGTAACCGAAAGTCGGACATTTTGACTATATCCATCGGTCATTCATAAATTATGTCTAGTATCTACATTTAAAATCTGATCCAAATCGATTCATAAATAAAGAAGATGGCCCTGTCTCATTGTCACCCGGTATACTAAACCAATTCTTAAATCACAGATTTTTGCTTGCGTATTCTCGCTTTTTTGGAGGAGGGCTTTACAAATTTACAGCTGTAATGGTGGGAATGGAACTTTATTTGAATAATTTATTTGTTATCGCTAATTCTTTCAGATTCAAATTCCTTTCTTTCAAAATGAGCCTGAAACAAAATTATGATGCATATTGATGAAAGTCATTTGTGTGTGCGGAAATGTACTTCACAAATACTTGCTCTAAGGGGCAATTCTCCTCTATCGATACATTTTAACTAGATTTGCCTCCCTTCTAGATTATTGGTTCCTTGGAGTATGGAGAACGATCTAACCCCATTTTCGGAACGATTGCTGCAACAGGACACACTGCAGCCCGGCATTTTCTATCTATAATTAATACTTGTTAATTTTTAAAATATGAAGTATCTACTGAATTCATACAAAAAATGAAAAGAACACTGCAAATAAGCACAACTTCGAATTCAAACTAAATTATTTGACATGCGCACAGTTGCTGATTTATGGTGCATTCCCCATATTGACTCCAAAAATACAAAACACTGGCGCAATTAATTGCGGTACTCGATTAATATAGGGACTCTATTCGTTATCAGAGCAGTCGAAGAAACCCTTGGTTTACAAAGTACCGCAATGGCGGCCATATTGTTTCAGAAATGGCATCCTTCAAAGGAATATGAAAATTCATTAGATACGATATTTTGCAATTTTTTCCGTTATACTTATGGAAACAACAAGAAACATAGCAGCGAATCATTCTTTTAGGTTGGGTTTTAATAATTTACTTGCTATTTGATAACACATCGACAACTTCTAACCATGCAATTTATATACTAAACTTGTCCAAATGACATTACTTATATTCTGACAGAAATAATTGACTGAACGATGCCATTTCTGAAAGAACATGGCCGACGTTCCGGTACTTTGTAAACCAAAAGTTTCTTCGACTGCTTTTTTCTTTATGTGCATTTGTTTTACCAAAAATTGTACTCAGATCTTTGAAGCAGGAGTGAGGAACTCAGGATGCTTAACCACGGCTTAGTACATTGTCACCAAGCCCGACAGCAAGTGCATGCTTTGAGTATTTCCCGGAATTTTTAAAAATGGTTTTCCGGAAAATATGTCTCAAGTCGCACTGCATTTAAAAACTCACAATAGTTTCGTAACTAGCCTGTAGGAAGTTGGATGAACTTAACACATTAAGTATGCATTCAAAGCAAGCATGTATTGTAGTAGGTACTGAAGCATTTACGAACATATTTTAATTAAACATTTTGCATATACCCGTAGAATAAATTATGCAAGTCGTTTTTGATAACTTTAATAGTTAAATTTGACCAGAAGTACGCGATTAAAGAAAAGTGTGTAAGCGGTAGGTGCCGAAGAAGATTTTTACATGCAAATCTTTTAAAAACATAATGGTTTGAAATTAAAGTCACAAATTGTGAACTACGGTCCTGGTATACAAATTTACATAGAGATAAGAGCAAAAAACTGAGGTAAATAATGATTTTTACTCGTATAACTCCACAACGAGGTATTGTTTCATCGCAGTTTACAGATATTTGTCTTCCTTACTTTGTATTAGAGTTTGCAATCCCGCAATAAAAATGCAATACTTACCGGGATTTCGGGATCGGCTACTATGAGTTGAATAAAATATAACAGGTAGATACAGTCACAGAATCAATATAGGTGACACATTCGTTTTTCCAGTGCAAGTTTATCAAAGACCACTAGCTTAGCAAGAGATAACGCTAGAAGAAACTAAAAAGCTATAGTCGGCATGGAAAATGGAATGGCTCCTGGAACTGGTGGCATCTCTGTTGGACTTTTAAGGCACGTACCAGAAAAATTTTATAAACTTCTCACTTACATAGGTATTGAATTTGTTCCTAAGAAGAGAAGAACTTCCAGTTGAGTGGAAAACAGCATACATAACTAAAAAAAGGGATAAAACAAACTCTGGTAATTATAGACTACTGAGTGTTACAAATTCGCTACAAACAATTTATGGAAAAATAATAAAAATAGGCTCGAGAATGAAGTTGCAGATATAGTTGAGCAAGTGGATTCCGTGCTGGACGATCTGTGGTAGACAACCTGTTTTGCTTACAGAAACTGACAGACAAACGACTAGCATGTAATCTCGAGACCCATATGTATTTTACAGACCTAAGGAAAGCCTACGACAGTATCCCATTATTTAAATTATGGCAGGTTATGCGACAAAGAAAAATTAAGGAGATCTATATTCAGGCTATACAAAAACGTTACGAGCCCAGAATCATATCATTTGGGCCAGATCAGTATAGCTCTTAAATTTTCTGATGTAATATTTGGAGTTCGTATATTTCATTCACTCTAATACGATACTTGCAGTTGTTTGTAAATGTTGCCACAGGAATTACGAAAATTCAACAAATTGACAATAGCTTCACCACGTACCATTTTTGCAAAAAGAATACAGACACTAGACTGTCTATATGTTATTAAACAACAAACAGCTTGTTTCACTTCATCCAAAACATGTTAAGGTGAACGAAATGGTATTTATTTGATCATATGATCCAAATGAAAAGACGGGAGTAGATCAAAACTCCCGAAACGTTGTGTGATTTACACCCTAGACAGTGGAAAAAGTCCGAAAAACATATCACAAATGAAATGATTCGGTAATTTATTTTTAAGTTAGTGTTTCCCGACTATCTTTTGTAATTTGTTATTGCTAAAGCGGTTTAAAATATTTCTAAAAACTCCTACAATTATGATGTACGAATCATGACCAAAAAGATTTTCTTTTGTGGGTACAAAATAAAGATACCTGAAAAATCTTAACTGGGCCAAATGATGTGATCCTGGGCTTGTATAGTAATATGACGAGTCGTGTCAAAATAGAACAACTATCAAATAAAATAAAAGTTACAAAGGGGCTTCGACGAGGAAATTCGGGGAAATTGCCTCACTTGGCTGTGCCTCGTGCGCTAAAATTTTCCCCTTGTGGATAAAATGCCTCTTTATTCACTTGTAGCATACATAACTATTAACCAAAACAAGAATGGATCGGATTAGTACGACTTCGGTAACGTTTGGTCCAAGGTTCACATTAATAGCAAGGAAAAAATTATAGCGGTAAAAATCGTTCAAGACTTGGAACGATTAACTGATACATTCTGTACAAATTAACTTTATTGCATTTTCCTTATTTTTTATAGGTATGCCTTTATAAACAGTTAAGCGTATACGATTGTCGAAACAGATGAAAACACACATTCTTCCAATTTAATATCAAACTGTACGAAGACTTCGAACGAAAATGGGAGGTTTTTACAGAAACATGTATGCGACGGATTACGATGGAATAGTCTTATCAGAGCCATAGATTGAGCATAGTGTATGCAATTCTGAACTATTCAATTATGATTACGATGTATACAGATGCGATAGAAATTTCTAAATAACAGGTAAAATCAGAGACGAGCGGTGTTTTAATGGCTATACTAAACAAATATAAATTTAAACTTCTTAATCTTGAAGACATTTTTCTTGGTTGTATTTGGATGTTTTTTAACATTGCTGGTGAAAAATATACAATAACTGTAGTTTACTTTGAACCTCAATCCAAATTTGATGTCTATAATTAATGCTTTGATGGTAGTAACGATTTTTTGGCTTTACCCTTTTTGTCTGCTGACCTTTATCAACTAAATTTATGTTGAGAACGTTTGGATGATTTTCAAGGCGTTTTCGTGCTGCAGGTTGTTTTTTATTCGTTTTTCGAAAACTGTCACACAATGTTGGCACGCATTTTCATTCTGTTTTCGACGACCGAAGTGGTCCATTTTCGTAAACAGGGACGTTTAAATTAATTTAGTAAATAAAATGAATCTACACTCCCCTCCAAAAAAACTGGATCATTGTTTTTAAGTATATTTTTATACAACAGATACTTTTTAAATGTCTGAATAGGCATTTTAAATTTATTTAAGTATTACTTAATAATATAGTGACCTTATGTCGCGCTTAGTAACAATTAAAATGTGTGTTTGTTTCGCTTAAAACAATTTATTAATTGTTTGCTGTTTTAGAAAGTTTATGCAAGACCTCATAAGCAGCATGCCACGACGAATGGAAACTGTAATAAGAGCTAGAGGTAGAAATACACAGTACTAATCAAAGTTGAATTGTTTTTTGATTTTTTGAAATCAAATTGTTGTTTTTCATATTACATATCTTTTCATTTTCCTCATATTTTTAATTAAAAATTTGCCAATTTTTATTATTATTATGTCATTAAGCAATACTGACATAAGTATAAAATGCATATTCAGACATTTGGAAATGATCTGTTGTATAAAAATAGAATTTTAAAAAAGTATCCGTTTTTTTAGAGGGGAGTGTATACTGTATATATTGCGAAGGTATTATTTTAACTTAAACAGTTAGTTTTCGCAATATTATTATACTATATAGTTAATTAATTAATTAGTTTCTTACAATATGTAAATTAAAAGTTTCAATATCACTATGACAATCGTGTATTAATTATTTATAAACTGTCAAATAAACGCATGTTGGCAGTTCTATAATGTTTAATTATAATTTTCTTAATATTACTGCAGTTAAAAAAATGTATCTCGAATATGAAATTCTTTTGTATTATCAAACGAATTTTTAGGCTCGTCTTCGGTTCGCTAAAAATCTGTCATTTCGAATGCAAAAGTAGCATTTCGTATTGTAGATACAAAAATATTTATTTGCGTTTGGTCACCGCGGTTCTATTTTTTTTAAACTAATTGGCTTCAAAATGCCCCTGTTCTGGTTCTTCGAAGTTCATTGTAAACATTGCGAATGTCGTTGTAGCTGAGGTGTGAAATGCATGTTTGTATCATAATGCATTGTATTAGGATTTGGTTGAACTCATTGAAAGTATTATAAGGTGCGATTCCGCAGGCGACGGCAGACCGCAGACGGCAGCGGCAGACGGCGACGGCATGTGCCGCGACGGCAGACGGCATTACTTTACAGTATTAATTTGTATGAGACCGATTCCGACATACGACTGCAACTGCCGCGCGACAGGTCGTGACTTGTTTTGCCGCGTAGCGGCAGACGGCACTCCCGCACAAACACAGTAGTACTATGGTAGTACTGCCGTTGACGTTTGAAAATATGGACGTGTTGACAGATGAAGAAAGCGAAAATTTTATTAATTTAGTGTCTCAACATCCCTGTTTATTTGATTGCAGAAATCCTAATTATAAAGATGCGCGTGTTAAAGAAAATATTTGGAAAGACATCGCTCAAGAACTAAATAAAACCAGTAACTATATTTATTTTTATTTATTATAAACTTAATACTAACTATTCTGTACGATTTACAATACTTCTTTGCCAAGATACTTCACCTACTTGGGAACAAAAAAAATCTTTTAATTTGTCTCGAATCACTAAGGCTCCGGCATTAGCAAAACCACTAGTACTCGCCATTCTGATCATATTATGAGATGGTATTTCTTCTTCATTGCGGTGATATCTTGGAATCTGCTGGTTTTCAAGATAACCATCTCGTAATATGTTGTGCAAGCAACAGGCAGACATTATTAAGTCGTCACAAGTTTCAGGCAAAATCGATATCGGTATGTAAAATACTCTAAAAACTTGAGATAATAAGCCGAAAGCGTTTTCGACTACACGCCGAGCACGACATAGCCTGTAGTTAAAAATATCTTTCTGATTGTCATGTCTTGCAATTCTTTGAGAATATGGCTTCATCATAAATGTATCAAGAGCAAAAGCTTCGTCTCCAATCAGGAAATGTGGTAAAATATCATTTGTTCCCGGTAAATTTTTTGGTTCAGGAAAATTGAATGTATGGTTCTGTATTTTCTTTCCCATTTCTGACTTTTTAAATATATTGCTGTCTCCTTCTTTTCCATATGACCCCACATCAATTGCAATAAATTTGTAGTTTGAATCAACTATTGCTAACAACACTATAGAGAAGTAGTCTTTATAGTTGAAGAAAAGGGATCCACTGTGCTGTGGTGATTTTATACGAACATGCTTGCCATCGATGCTTCCGACGCAATTTGGCATGTTCCATTTTTCCCAAAATTCTCTTTCAATTCTTTGAAAATTGTTTTTAGTAGGAGGAGGCATACAAATTGGAACAAGTTTTAGTCGAAGTAAATGTAATACTTGTTTTACTATTCTCGATATATATGACCGTGATATACGATAGTGAAATGCTAAGGAAGCAAAACTTTCACCTGTTGCCATGAATCTGAAACAAAATAACTACATATTAAATAGTCAGTAGTTATATCCCTAGTGCATTCTGTATAATTCGAGTATTTCTCTCGAACGCTTTGCGAATTATACAGAATGCACGCGGGGAATATTGCAAGACTATTCCTCGAAGAAATGTCTTCCTTTGTATACCACACTATTCATTTTTAAAGAGTTTTCAGATTTCTTTCTAAAATTGCTTGTGTACCTAGCTGGTTTGCTCTTCTTCCCGCAAATACCCGATATTGCACTTGTGAAAATACCCGGGTATTGCACTAGTGCAAAATATTCGCTGTATTCGACTCTGATTGGTTTAAATTTTGAAAATTGATTAATGGGATTTGTTTATATTATCTGAGGGGATTTCATTCATATTTTTTTTTTAAGTTTTCTAATACTCTGTAGAAGGTTCTTACGGAAAGAAAAATTAAGAAAATTGCCCAGAAAATTGAAAAATTTCAGAAAACTTAACGACTATTTAACCTTCGCGCGTTTGACAGTTCAGCGAGGAAACGGGGCGGGACGAAACGGGGACGGAAAAAGAGACGGGGACGGGGAAAGGGATGGGATGGGATGACAGGAAATAATTAGTCATTATTTAATACACAAATAACGTACATCGGGCGTACGAAGTCAAGGGTAGCAGCTAGTATACAAAAAATTCACTAAGATTTAATATTTACATTGCAGGTGAAAACTGTAAAAAGCAGTGGAAGACAATACGCGATGGTTATATGCGTTTTAAACGAAAAAGTAAACTTCCCACTGGATCGGAAGCTCCAAAAAGTAGTCGCACGAAATGGAAATTATATAGATTATTGTCTTTCTTAGATAACGTCGCGCAGGAGAGGTCTTCTATTGGTAGCGTAGATGATGAATCGGTGTCATCACAAAACAGGGCTGAAGAGTCCGCAGAGTCGGCACAGAATAATACCGAGCAAGGGAGTGCTGCCACACATTCTGAAGCTAATATCCAGCAAGGGAATGCTAGAACGAATAATATACCTGCTCCTCCCACCGCAGCTGACCGGCAAATAAGAATTAAAAAACGTCCTCGAAGCAGTAGAGATGATATTTTATCATATATGAGAGAGAGAGAAAATTCACGACAGTCGCTATTGCAAAATATGTCTCGAACTGATGATGAGTTCAAGTCATTTGCTAATCATGTTGAACATGTTTTAAAGAACTTGCCAACAAAGTTGCTTCAAATAAAAGCAAAAGGAGAAATCTTTGAAGTTCTCACCAAGTACCAGATACTGGCGGCAGACAACAGTACTATATCTAGCTCTTCAACACCGTCTACTTCAAGAGCTGGTAGCGCTATGACAAGTGTTTCTGATGACAGTCAGTATACAATTTTAAATGTGTATTCTCCAATTAGCAGTTATTCGGAACCATCCGATTTGACATATACATATAATGCAGAGTTTAGTTCAATTGTTTCGGAAGCAAATGATTTGACACATCAATAAGAAAATGGAGAATTTCCTTCAATCTCCGAATTTTTGAAAGATTAGTATAATGACCTTGTCTACTATTATTATTAAGAAATAATTTTAATTCGCTTACCTTAATGTTAAGAATAATTTTTCTTCTGGCGATATTGTGTCCCGCAATGTTTTTGGAGCAAGATCATTATAAATTAAAGAGATTACAAAATTAAACTGATTTTTATTTAAACGGCAATAACTTCTGAAAATGTCATCACTATCATTCAAGTGTGTTTTTATCAAAGTTTCATAAGAGCCCTCTTCCAGTCTATTTAAGTACAATGGCAGTATAGGTTTTCTGCTTAAATAATAATACAATAATAAATCATAGTCGTCTTCTTCTTCTTGCAGTAAAACTTGCAGCATTTGATTATTCATAATTGTATATCGAAGACACAACCGCAAGTTAGTAATGCCGCGACGTAACTGCAGTGCCTGCAGCCGGCTACGGAATCTATACGACTGCAACTGAAGCCCGACAGCAAATGCTGTCGGCCGTCTGCCGCTGCCGTCTGCGGTCTGCCGTCGCCTGCGGAATCGCACCTTTAACACTTGTCCCGTAGAACATTGTCCGTTTCTTCGATTTGCACAGCACACTGATAAAATGCTACAGTGGCGGTTTGGTTTTACGATGAGACTAAATTCATTACATAAACAAGACTACGTTTTTGGCGCCATTTTAATATTCTGCCGTTTTGGATTTGTTCTTGTTCTTGTATTTGCAGCAACTTCTGTATTATAATCGTCTTCGAACAATTAATGCAATACGTAACGGAATTAACACTATTAATTACCAAACAACCATTAAGTAGTGCATTTAACAGATTTATAAATATTTTAGGTCAATGTATTGTTAATGACGTCAGCCACCTGGATTATGTAATTAAATGCGTTAACTGAGAAAATGAAGAACTCAGTTATGGTAGTTATTTGGAATTTTGCAGTTCGAAGAAAGATAGAATACATAGAAACTTATCCCTTTTATTCTCAGCAGCTAGCGCTACCATATTTCTACCACGCCTTCAACAATTTTTTCGCACTCCACTTTACTTATAAGAAAACACCACTCACTTAATGCTTTCGAGCGGCCCGATCGCTTCCTCAACTCTGTGTGGAAGATCTGTATTTTATCCAGTGATTTTGAATGACATAGATACAAGTATAGCATTTAAAATTACATACGTTTATGTGCCAAGATGTGTAACATCCCTTTTTCGTGCTATCTTCTTCTGTAATACAGAATATGAATATACTCTATCTTTCTTGCAGTTACTAGCACAGCACCCTAGATATAGAACACAGCATGCTTATTTTTGTTTTTCAAAAACGTATGTTGGTTATTGCACCTTGTTATGAACAAGAAATGTCAAACTCACATTTTAGGTGTAAACACATAACCTTAAAGTCGGCTGTTTACTAATTTCAGTATGACTAAATTATGCTTTAAATGCGATAAAGAAGATGATCAACTATTTCCATGTGATGGCTGTAAAAGAGAGCTGTGCAAAAAGTGTGGAGAAATATCTGAAACCGAAATAAGATGCTTAAAGTTAAGTAAGAGAAAACGCTAATCTTTTGTGAACCATGTAAGGTTGGTGTTTTTTATGTACCAGAGTTAATTAAGAAAGTGCAGCTACTTGAGAGTAAATTTGATCAATGGTGACAATATGTCATGAATGTGCAAATAAGCTGGATATGGGTCACAACAAGGCATTGATCTCAGAAATGTTTTAACGTCAACAGCGAGATAAAAATGTTATACTTTTCAACGTTCAAGAACCTCATGGTAACTCCTATTCAGAAAAAGCCCACGTAGACAAAAACTCAGTCAAAGAACTGTTGAGATATCGAAGGGGATACTGATAACTTGAAACTTTTTAGGTTAGGAAAATTTGATATAGTATAATACCTACGTCGTTTAGAAGTTATTCTGAATTCTTGTGAAGAAGCAAAAAATATTTTAAGAAACAAGAATAAAATTGCAGTGCCTAATGTGCAAATTAAATCTGATCAGACTCGAGCGCAAACAGATTACTTTAAAAATAATAAGGCTAAAATTGAGCGGTTTAATAAGGAAGGGGTTACTAATAAAACAATCAAATACCTAAATGGTGCTCCTACAATTGTGGATGCCACTTCCCGTAGTAACTCAAAAAACTACTAACTGTGTACTATCAAAATACTCGTGGCCTTCGGGCCAAATTACAGTTACAAATTGCAGTAACTACCAATAGTGATTATGATTTAATAATTTTTACTGAGGCATGGTTGCAGAGTGACATTTCTGATAATGAAATGGGACTCTCGAACTACACTGTGTTCAGGAAGGATCGGAATAGTGAAACTAGTGTTTTTAGTAGAGGTAGTGGTGTTTTGATAGCTGTTCGGAACCATCTCTGCAGTAGCCGTATTTATGTTACTAACACTAATGTTAAACACTTGCTTGTAAAAATTTCCTGTCAGCCAACTTATCTTATAGTGGGTGCAGTTTATATTCCACCGAGGTCTGCGGGGGATATACGTGTGTCCCCAGAAATTTTGAATACGAGCATTTCAATGCATTACTTGGCGCTTAGTTACTACTCTCATTTTTTGCTTAGCCGAACCAAATATTTTAATTCACTAAGCAACGGAAAATAATTAGTAATTTCTAGTTTTTACTGATTTTGTAATAAAATACGGAATCAAAGTCAAAAATAGTTACACGATACAAATTATACTTAAATTCTAACAAACACAATATTAACCTAATGAATAACAAATAGCTAAGTTCATTTTATTAAATGTTCAAAAACATCTTGTTGAGCCAGACAATATCCCAGGCGATCATAAAATTCTGGTCTAATTTCTCTTAACATCGCAAGAGGGATATTTTGAGAGGCTTCAAGAAGTTTTATTCAGAGCTCATCCAGGTTGTTATATCGTTGATGCTGATGGGTATAAATTGTTTGTGGCAATAAAAAAATATATTTGGGGACAAATCAGGAGATCTTGGTGGCCATTTTATGTCTCATGTGGTGCTAATAATACGATGAGGAAATATTGATTTAAATATTCCTTAGCCGCATTGTGAGCAGGACGTCGGTCGTGCTGATACCAGATGTGGGCCATATCAATGTTTTGTAAGCCTTGAACTGCTGGTATCACTTGCTTGTCAAGCAGTTGCAAATACTTTTGGCCATTGAGGTTCCCGTCAATAAAAAATGATCCTATAATAGTGTCCCCCAGTATACCAGCCCAAACGTGAAGTTTTTGGGGGTATTGAGTTCTTAAAGTTATTGTTTGGTGACTGTTTTCTTGGGACCAGTATCTCACTACCGAAGAATTATGACAACCATGTAACAGGAAAGTCGATTCGTCACTAAACAGAATATTTCTAAGAAATTCATAATTATTGTTTACTCTATCCATCACATCTTCACAAAATTCCATTCGACGACCATGGTCGGCTGTGAAAACCTCTTGTGTCGTTTTAACTTTGAAAGACTTGAAACCATTCCTTTTAAGTAGTCTATGCACTTCTGATTTTCCGGCATTAATTTCTGGATTTTCTGCAAGGGTGCTTGTTGACAAAGTGTCATTTTCTGTTATCATATTGCGAACCATAATTTCCCGCATTTCAGCTTCTTCATTTTGAGGCTTCCATTCCTTTGAGCACTTATATGATGGATTTTCAGAACCTGTTTCCTCAAACAAATGTTTAACATTGAAGACCGAACTGGTGTTTACTGTCACATCGTATGCCATAACAAATAAATTATTTGCGATTTCATTCGTGGAATGACCTCGATAAAACCATTTAACAATTTGAGTTTTCTGTTCTGTTGTCAACATTTTGAAAAGAAAAATTAACCACTTATGTGTATCATATTTGAAGCTATGTATAAAGTCAAATTGACATGCACAACCAACAGTTTAAAAAACGAAAGTGAGAAACACTTTCTGCAACTACTGCGACTACTTATTGTCTGGGTAAATTATTATACAACATTGTTAAAATGTACTTATATAAAAAATAGTCAGTACTACTTAATGGATTTTATTATTCCAATTTAACAAAAACAAGAATATAATTCCATTTTATATATTCAATTCATATGTATTGTTGCTTATCTAGTTCTACAACCAGTTACTAAAAATCTGGTGTGATACACTCACACAACTTCCTTTTACAGTGATCTTATAATTAGTCAAAAATTTCATTTTTAATTTTTAACCATTTGTTAAAAATTTTCAAAAATTACAAATTCTACAAAAACGGTACAAAATCGAGTGTTAGTTGAAGAGACAAATTTTCTCTAGAATTTTAAGGTGAATTCAAAAATGTAATAATATACCGGGTGTTTTATTTAAAATAGGAGTTAATAAATAAAATAGAAAAAAAACAAAAGAAACCCACTTTAGAAGTATTCAACTGGAAAATCACCTATCTCACATCAATATACATTAAAAATGTAAGAAAAATGTAAAATTTAAAAAAAATCGTTAGAGCCGTTTTTGAAAAAATCGAAAAAAACTGAAAAATCACAAGAGTAAACACCTACTTCCGGTTATGCGATTTTTTTAAAAAGCTTGCTGTCTCATCTACATAGTACACAAAACTTATATATGAAGTTTCAATGCCATACCTCTTTTCGTTTTTGAGATATTCTGTTCACAGACACACAGACAGACACACAGACAGACAGACAGACAGACCAATGAAAAAAAAAATGTTTTTTGGGATCAGGGGACTCTAAAACGTGAAGATCTGTTGAAAACTCAATTTCGAATTTTTGGGGTGAATCCAATACTTCCTTTATAGTAGTAAAAGGAAGTAAAAAGCAGAAATTGGGAATTGATCCACTTATTTGTCCAAAAATACAAGAAAATTTATTAGAAAATGAGGAAAATAGCACACCAAGATATAGTGCATCTCCCGATGGGGTAGGTATTACTACACTCTTGTAAACTATCGAATTTTTTATTCTTCAGGAAAAAGTCATTCTTGATAAAAAGTTTTACTTGTCTTAGGAAGTCACAGTGATTAAACTTATGATAAAGCATACAAAACGTTAACAATAAATTTAAATGTAATATTGAACTTAAGCAAAGTACTGACTCTTATTTTTAACTTTTATGAAAAATTGTATTTAACAAAGTTGTTACAAAACTGAAGAATAGCTCAACTATGGAGTTTGGTTAAAAATAACAAAACTAACTTTTTCCTAAGAAAACTAAATTTTTGAGGTCGATCTAGAACTCTTTTATACTTCCTCATTCTTGACAGAAAAAATAGTTCGAGTGACAACAGTAAACAGTAAAAAATCAACTATGTTACGAACTTTCAACATAAAGATCTATTAGAACTTACACATTTTCTAATCTTCTAACTTCTTCATACACATTCATATCTTTCTTTATGGTGACAAATTCAAACAAGCTCCTGTCATATGACACTGACAATTTTAACGACAAGTTAAGATGGCACCTTTAAACAAAGCTCATAAAGCAATAAATCGAACCAGATTGAGGAATGGGATGAGCATATGGGTCTTGCTCAGAAAAATAATCTGCGATACCGAAACAATAATTAGAAGAAAACAAGGCACAACCAAAATTTTCGAAAATTAAGGTATCTTGGTATTTTCACCGCTTAGTTTACTATGAAGGCGCTGGTACATACATGTTTTCTATAGCAACCGGCACAGAACTTCAGAAAAAGTTATCTTCGTGCAGCATTGAAGGTGGAGTTTTCCATTTTAAATAGTAACCATGTGTTGATACGCAGGTTAAATGAATCAATGCCGTTTGATCCTAACTCACAAGACCAACCGAATTGTGTACAGGTAGGTGTAGGTATATACAAACCTACCTGCGCTAAAATTCTTAAGGTTCCGCGCCAGTTGCTATATTTTTTTGATAGTATACATATCTATATATTTAGCATGTGAAAAGTTTTCTTTCGGCACCTATTTTGAAACTTCCACCAAGCCGATTTATATATTTTTTTTTAAATAGAAGCTGCCACCATGTGGGTTTGCAAATATATACTGCTCAACAAATGAACTGAACCATTTGCATATATTGGTGCAATTTTATGAATATTTCCAAAAACAGTCATGGCATTTTTGGTAACCTTTCAGGATTGTGTCACTATAAAAAGCATGTCTTTTCGTAATTTTGTTTAAATAAAACTAAGTCCATTAATAAAATATTATCATTTGAAAATTTAGAGTTTTTCCCAAATGTTGATAGCACATTGCATACAAAGTATGCCAAAAAATTGTAAATATTCCAAAAAGACTCGAAAAACTCTTAATTTCCTTTATTTCATACTGATGTCAAAAATGGCATTTTTTGGATTACTTCCAGTACAAAAAATGGAACATTCAAGTCTTAGTACATTAAAGTAAAATATTAAAGTTCAAGTACTTTAAAATTATACGTCAGTTGTTAACATTAAATTTGAAACGATTTACAACTTTTTATTTAAAATTCATTAAACTTGCAGTATGAAATAAACTGTTGTATTCACCACGAACGAAAAGTGTTTTTAAAGGTCCTCGCAAGTAATTCCGTCCTTGGCCTTTAAAATGTCACTTTTCGTTCTAGATAAATAAACTACTATTTTTTGCTCTTCCTCTTATTTTTGTTAAATAGTATTTTTTATAATGGTATTGTTTTTTAATGGGTATTATTTAACAGTCTACCAAATTTACCCAATCTTTTCGTGCAAAAAATACTTTCGTTTCCCAAAAATACTTTCGTTTCCCAAAAATACTAAATGCTCACCAAAATTAAGAAAATACATAATCTTAGAGCGACAACCAAATATTGATATCATGCTAGTCTCTTATATTATTTGTTCCTAAAAATAACTTTTGTTGGCTAAAAATGCTAAATGTTCATCAAATTTTATTCCACATTTAATTCTAACATGGTACCCAGATATTTAATTTTCATCAGTGTCTTATATTATTTAGCAGTTAAAAAAACTATTTGTTTAAAAAAATACACAATGTTTACTATATTTTATACCACATTCAATTTTAAAAGTATTCCCAGATTTATAATTCTTGTTAGCCTAAACTAACAAGAATTATAAATCTCATATTTAGATATCACTTATAAGAAAAATCTATCATTTTTATTCGGTGTCGTTTATAAATGCGGACATAGAAATAAGTCTGAAGAATTCTTGGAAATAAATCAATATATATATAAAAATCTAACACAAAATTCACAAAACAAAAATGAAAATGAAACTTATTAAGTAATTTCATACGGCAATACACTGGTTACACTCACTGTAAAAGCTACAAAGCACAGTGTGTGGCTGAAAGCTGAAGCCTGCAAGAAGTTTGTCTGGAAGCGACAAGGAGAAATGCCCGAGTTTATTTCATTTTTGGAGTAACAGAATAATTATTGGACGCACAAGTAGTTTTTTCGAGAGACTAAATATAAATTAATAGCGCAAATATGTATTATGTACGGCACGGACGCATAACTTGAGCGTTCTAAATTTGGTGAACATTTAGTAAAATCGATAGACATATGGAATTTAAAATGTAAGCAATGGTAAAACAATACGCAACATAGCTATTTTAGTGGTGCTGTTCCCATTTCCCGGAGAATAATAATTCGGGTTCCATTAAGATTTTTTGATGTTTATTAAATTTTTTGGTGAACAGCGCTAGGGATGTATGATTTAATTTGGTGTACATTATATTTGACCCCTTTTTTAATTGTATTAATATGCTTCAGTTGATATTATCCAATTATAAAAATACAAAACTTGTTTTAATTAGAATAGTTTGTAAGTATATGTAGTAAATCCCTGTTATTTTTATAAACAAAAACATTTCAAATAAATTTGATATTTAAATAGCAGCTTTGTGCTTTATTATATGTATATCCACATATTATGTATCATGTACAAAATATATTCACGATAAGCATTACTTAAGTATCTTTAATTTCATTGCAACGTTGAGAAATATTTTAATTTGAAGCATTGCCATATTACTATTTTTAATTTTTTAGTGTGACACAACAACCTTTAAATGAAAAACGTTATAAAATCTAACTCGGAAAAACTTGAAAAATTCAAGAGAGATTGAAAACTTCACAGCGTAACACAGGAGTTTATTTATTTATTTATTTTTCAATATAATCCCTTTTTATGCTGTGATCCCAGTCTGATAAAGCTTCGTCCTGGTTTTTAAAATACCCCGTTATGGCTGCTACAGCTTCTTCCGTGGACAAAAATCTTTGCCCTCCTCGGTGTTTTTGAGCTTCAGAAATAGTTGGAAGTCTGAGGGAACATTGAAGTACCAATTCAAAACCGTACCGATGAATTTCACCCATCGCAACTGTTGATGTTTACGCCAAAGCTTCATTTTGATGGTGTAGGATACGTTTCGTTAGCATTTCAGTTTGCTTTCTTTGAATTTCTTCACGAAGTTGATGTAAAAAGTTAGAGTAGTATTGTCCTGTTATGGTTTGATCCTTAAGAAAGGAATCCACCAGCAATATTCCCATCCCGTCCCTAAAACCAAAGTCATCACTTTACTAAAGGACGGCACCACCATTGCTTTTTTGGGAGGTGGTGAGCCCTTATGCTTCCACTGTTTCGACTGCTGCTTTGAGTTAGGCTGATAATAGTGAATCTATGTGTCATTGGTGGTAGATAACAAATCTTTAAATAAAATTATTAGGATCAGCCTCATAACAGAGCAGCGACGTTTGAAAACGAACACGTTTCTAATCAATTATCAGAAGCCAAAAAGCCCACCTCGCAACAACTTTCGACTTTCCTAACTCATTACTTAAAATGTTTTGAACCCGTTCATAGGATATGCCCGTATCGTGAATCAAATCGATGTTTTCTTCAGTGGTAGCAGAAGCAGGTCCTCCACTGCGAGAATCATCTTCAATGCCGTTTCTTCCCCTGTTTCAATTCGGCTGCCCACTTTTTGACCATTGTGTATGGAGGACAAGATGTTCCCAAAACGTTTGCCATGTCTTCATGAATTTGTCCTTTTTGTGCACACATTGCTCCACAAAATTCTACAAGTCTCAAATTAACAGAATAACGTAAAACTTTGCCTAAAACTAATAACAGTGCCCATAACCTCACTACGAATAATTGTAGCTATAATGTTGCCCTCTCTCTGTCATGTAAAATTTTCAATCTATTCGCATAGAAACTTTCTGCAGTACATATGGGGTGCTCATTATTTTGAAATTAATTGTCTGTTTGACATATCTGTCACAACTATAACATCTTGACAATTTCAATTTTGGTGCTTTTGCTTCAGGGTTGGTAAAGTAACTGCAACAAAGATAAATACATACACATTCTTTTGCTTGAGAAAGAGATGATAGCAAAAAAGTATGTCTTGGATATGTTGGATCATTAGATGAACCTTGTGTTTGTATCTATATCCTTCAAAATCACTGATTTTATCACGTGATGCAATAACACATGGGAATACATTTGGCAACACCGACGGGCTACATAACGTGCAACAGATATAAATTTATACACAAACGGGCTAAATAACGAACTAATCATATCAACGGACTCACATGGTTCTATTTATATATAAAAAAACTAAACTTCTAAAAACATTACCCCTCTGAGGTACCATTAAGTGTGCAACAAATGGGAAATTTTTTTATTAGTTGCAAAACCGAAATTTAAATAAAGCTAAAAGTTAGTGCATGTTCGATAACCATATCAGATGCCCTTAGAATGGCTTCAAGTCAAACAATATACAGGGCAGGACAAACAATATGTAATTCGTTCAAGAATAAAGTTACCATGTTTCAAAAAATATAGCAAAATTTTATTGAGAAAAGTTGTTTAGAATCAAAAGTGATGCTCAAATACAAAGTCACGGCCTCCTATTCGAATTTTGATTCTTTTTTTGTAAAATTTTGTATTATCCCCGTATGATACATATTTTTATTATTCTGATTTTATTAAAAGTTTTTCATATGTAAATTATTATTAGTAAAGCATTTGCCTTGTTAAAAAGAATATTTGCGAAATTCTAAAGTTCTGTTAAATATCGTTGCAACAAACATGAAGTGGACGCTTACCTAAAAAAATATAAATCCAAGTAAATTTTACAAATACGCTTCAAGTTGCTAAAAGTTATTTAAAAGGGATGTGGTTGTGGCTACTTTAAATACATATAAAATCAAAATAGTAAAAATATGTATCATACGGGGGTAATACAAAATTTTCCAAAAAAGAATCAAAATTCGAATAGGAGGCCGTGACTTTGTATTTGAGCATAACTTTTAATTCTAAACAACTTTTCTCAATAAAATTTTGCTATATTTTTTGAAATAAGGTAACTTTGTTCTTGAACGAATTTCATATTTTTTGTCCTGCCCTGTATATTGTTTGACTTGAAGCCATTATAAGGGCATCTGATATGGTTATCGAACATGCACTAAGTTTTTGCAATATTTAAATTTCGATTGTATAACTAATAAAAAAATTTCCCATTTGTTGCACACTTAATGGGGGTCTGGGAAAATTCACCGCCAACAATTCACCGTCAGCAATTCACCGCCAGCAGTTCACCGGAATGCAATTCACCGCCACCACAATTCACCGCAACAAAAATTAACTGCCGCAATAATTCACCGCCATTATTCACCACAACAAAAACGAATTATTATTTTTAATTAAACTTGATGTCCTCGATTCCTTGAAAATGGATTAACTAGTTTGTAAAAATAACTTCCAGTAATTGTCATAAGCAGTGATGCTATAGTTAGTACTTATTAAGTACAGCTATTAAAAGCCTATTTAATTTTATGATCCCTCGCAAAAATAGATTACCCAACAGAAAAGAATTGTCGCGGTGAATTATTCTAGTTTACTCCATATATTTCTATATAAATTTGATAATGTTCCTATATCAACATGTTCTAAATTGTATTATTTGCTGGTTTTTATTAAAGTTTTTTAATAAAATGTTTTAATTTTTATTTTATATAACTAAATGAAACGAGTTCAACTAAATTTTTGGTATGTTTCTAAATTTTTAAATTCTTCACAAATAAATTAAGTTTTTGTCGCTGTGAATTATACTAGCGGTGAACTGCTGCCGCGATGAATTGTCGTGGCGGTGAATTGTGTTTCGGTGAACTGTTGGCGGTGAATTGTTGACGGTGAATTGTTGGCGGTGAATTTTCCGGCACCGCTTAATGGACCACACTGTATATATATATATATATATATATATATATATATATATATATATATATATTGTTATGATACATGAGGCAGCGTAATCAATTACAATAAAGAAATATTTAAAACAAATAAATTTGGAAGATTGCTATAATTAAATCTTGATGGATGTTAAATTTTAAACATTATTAATAAATTTAATTGAGACAATGAGAGAGAGGAGATTTTGATATTAATTGAATATACTAATTTAATGGTTACAGAACATTTTAATAAAGTTCAAGCCAAGGTTACGATTGACAAATGTATTTGTTAGAATGATAATTAATAGCATGTAATAATAGGATATTTAAAATAAATAAGTGTGCAATAAGAATTATATCTAACAGAAATGAAAATTTTGTTTAATTAGTTACAAAAACAACTCATGTAAAAGCAGACGTGCATCTTAAAAATTACAAATTTTGATCAATAAAAAACAGAAATTAATGCCTTAAATTTGTATTATTATTTGGTTTATACAAATTTAAAAGGTACCTAAACACATTTACGTGGTGTGTTATATGAAAATATTAATTGAAGTTATTGGAAGAATATAATCGGTGAAGAGATTATACAAATACAGTTAATTGGAAATAGACAAATACCTATGGTTACATTGTTTGAAGATATTTGGATTTGTTCCTGCATACGGTTGATTATTGGAAGTGCTTACAAGTAACTATTTGATTTGGATGATTTGGAGGATATTACTAGAGCCGTCGGACTATCTGTAAAAGGACCAAGGTTAGATTTGGAACATCATAATATTGGAACTTACCAGGAGCTAATCGGTGTGACGGTGACATTTGAAAGAAGGAAGGATTGGATTCTGTGAGCAAAAGGGGTTGTTGACGAGACGGATGCAGTTCTAGGGTTTCCTTATCAGCATAGGCGTTACCGTTTGAAGAGTGGGCAGTAGGTGTTGCAGACTGTCGACATCAGGATCCATTCTTGCTTGGATTTTGGCAGTAAAAAGCAAAAGAAGTTATTAAGGTTTGTGTACCAAGTTTATGAAAGTATTTTAAATAACAATCAGTACAAGAAAATATCAAAATGGACTTGATATAGTGCTTACATAGGTGAATTGATTAATATGTGTGTCAATGTAATATACAATTGTCAATACCTGGCTTGGTGGGTCTTGAAAATCGGTTTGACAGCAAATGTCATTAACTATAATATTAAAATTCAATTAATAGAGATCTTGATTTGGCGAACCACCCTGAGATAAGAGAACTTGATTTGAAAGAAATTATTATTTAATTAGAAAGGGCATTGCATTGATAAAGGGCAAGTTTTAAGTAGAATATCAAATACATAATAAATGTTGTGCAGTAGTAAGAGGAGCTAGTATTCTTATGTAATATAGTCTCCCAACGTAGTGCATTACATAATATATGGCTAGCTCAACGTGTAGCTTATATAGCCATTTCATATATATTGTTATGATACATGATGCAGGAAGCTTAATCATATTAAAGAAATAAAAAAAATGAACTAATAAATTTGAACCGTTACAAAAATTAAATCTTAATGGATATAAAATTTTAGATTTCAATGAAGAAAGTAATAGAAACAGAGCTCTTGCTGCGTTATTCATTGTGATTCATTAAATACTGGTAGGCTAATTTGAATGTATTGAAATTAATAGTTGGATATAATGAAATCAAACCAAGGTTACATTGACAATTGTGTTTGTTAAGCAAAACTTGTATTAGTATTATTAATAAAATAACTAAAATAGTGTGCATAAATAATCGTTACTATTAGATATAAAAATTTGTTTAAAACAGTTACGTAAATAGAACTCAAGAAAACAGATGTAATGTAAAATTTGGCTAAAGCAATATTGAAAATAAAACGAATTTCTGCTTGATTTTTATATAATTTGATATGGTAATATGAAGTTGTGAATGAGAAGTTATTAATACAGTTATTTGAATATTGGAATACAAGAAATAATAATAGTTGATGGAGATTGGATTTATTGGTACAAGCGACATATAAGAAGAGGTAATTTTACAATAATTATTAATTGATTTGGATACTTGGTGTATGGTGCTTGGGATGTTTGGGTATCTGAAAATAAATGGGACAAAGTTATAATTGGAATCAATCAAAGGAGACAAACTTACCAGGATAACAGATCGTGTGACGAGGATATCTAGGGTTTGCTGATAGCTGTGATTGTTGTATCCAGAAAGAGCAGTAGCAGCTAGGAGGATCAGGAACTTACAGCAGAGACCAGGACTGAAGAAAGGAGCCGGGTAGTTGTTTGGTTTTGGCGGAGCCGGTAGCATATTGACAGGGCTTGGATCTGTGGTGAAGACATCTAGGAGAAGTAATAGCTGTGATGGTTGTATCCAGAAAGAGCAGTAGCAGCTAGGAGGAACAGTGATATCTAGAACGAGTCAGGACTGGATTTTGGAGCCGACGTCGGTTTGACGGGTCAAGGAAGGGGTTTGCTGTTGCTGAATGCTGTGGTTTGTTCGAGACGGAATACAGTGGTGAGTGTTGTTTTTGGTGAAGACATAAGCAACTAATACAGGTTTGTTAAGATAAGTTAATAAATAAATGTGGAATAACTATCAATTTTGAAAGCAAGTGACATAAACTGAGATTAATAATTGCATAACGTATTTGAATGGTAGTAAATGTCAATGTGAGATACATTTGTCAGTACACCTTGTTGAATTAATTTGAAAGTCAAGTTTGATATTTAACGTCATTGATAGTCAGAGAATTTAAGGTTAAAAATTTTAATGCTTCAAAAAGTAGCAGACTAGATTTTGATGAACCCAGCCCTGAAAAATAAAAGTTCTCAATAAAAAGTAAATATCATTGTGATATTTAATTAATTCAAAGAGTCAAGGCATAGTTTACTTGGTAAGCTATAACATAATTAAAGGTTGATTATCTAACGTAATACATGCTTGGCATCTAAAAAGTGTGTCATAGCAATATATATAACCATTGTCTAAGATTTTTCAGCCACGATTTTCGTTTTCGACACCTACGTGCATTTCCTTCAATTTTTCCCTGGATTGCCAGATGTACAACATTATATGTCTCTGGATGTTCCATTACGTGTCCAAAGTATGAGAGTTTTCTTATTTTGACGGTGTTAACGATTTCTTTTTGCTTCTTCATTCTTTCCATGACCTCCGCATTAGTGAGTTCCATTGCCATCTGGATGATAAACAGTGTAGTACGGAACGTAGTAACTCCTAACAAGTTGGCCAGAGACCTGAACAACTCAGATTTAAATTGCCTGATTTGATCTGAGGTCAACCGAGAAGGAACGCCATAGCGTGACATCTAGTTCCCGAAGAAAGTCTTCGCTACTGTGTCCGCGGTAAGTAATCGTCGTAGTGTAAGAAGTAGATAAGGACTCGCGCAATCCGTGGAGGTATTACAATACAGCTCACAGTCATTGCACAGAACGACGTCAAGTTTGAGGGAGGTCTTATTTGATCGTAACAGGTGGGATAACTCTTTGTCTTGCCCTTGAGAGCCAAAGTCTCTGGGTCGATATGGGATGGTATCTCGATGCTGCAAAGCCATGATAGCTTGTCGGCCACGATGTTGTCACGACCCTAGACATGTTAAATATCAGTTGAAAACTGCCCGATATAATCCAGATATCTTAATTGACGCGAGGAGCATTTGTCAGCTTTCTGCGAGAATGCATAGACGAGGAGTTTAGTGAACAGCGTGAACTCTCGGCCCTTAAGCATATGCTAAAAGTGCTTTACAGCTAAGTAAGCAACTAGAAGCTCACGATCGTATGTCGTATGTGCTAGTTCGTAACAAAAATAATTTTTAAAAACATTTGTGAGAATACCTTGTAAGGTGTTGTAGCGTACCGAGGTAATTGACTTAAAAACGCCTGTCGTGCAAGGGATGGTCATAAATCTACCCAAACTTGACACAACGTGCAATTCTAAATCAACTGAAACTTGACATTAAGCGCAGTTCCAAATTTGTAAACGTCAGTGCTATCTAAAACGTGAGTGACGAATGATCTATAATCGTCAGTGCGACATATGCGAACAAAAAGTGTTAGAACCCAAAGGTGATTTGTGTCTCCATCAAACAATGCGGACTAACTTGTCAAAAACGTCAAAGTATAAATTCGGAAAACAGCAGGAAGGATGTCACAAGCGTAGGAGCACCCAATAACAAAAGGAAGGGTTACATAAATATCCTTGTGACCCAAATTCTAGGCAGACAGCAATGAAGAACCCTTGGTCATAATACGGTCATAAATTATGGAGTATGAAAGGAACACACGCAATCACCAGAATCGTAAGTGCCAATCTCGATAATAAGTATGCGCAAGAAGTCGAAGACATCCTTACGAACCCACCGCGGCAAGATATGTACGAAACGCTAAAACAGGCACTAATTCAGCGCCTATCCACTTCCCGTCAGCAGAAGATTAAGCAACTCCTGGAGCACGAAGAGATAGGCGACCGTACACCGTCCCAATTTTTGAGGCACTTGAAAAATTTAGCAGGCGGTGAAGTACCAGACGATTTCATTCGTACGCTATGGATTGGACGACTCTCAGACAACATGCAGGCAATCCTAATGACTCAGGCAAGTAGCAACCTGCAATCTGTAGCCACCTTGGCAGACAAAATTGCCGAAATCACCCCCAGAGCGTTCCAAGTAGCATCCACTGTTTCACGCGTCGAAGACGAAAGAATCAGTGAACTCTGCAAGCAGGTCGCTGAATTATCCCAACAAGTTGAGCGGTTGAGCCGAGAAAGACAGCTGCGAAATAATAGCGCAACACGGTATCGCTCCAGGTCGCAATCTACGACGAGGGTTTGCTGGTATCATCGGAAATTCAAAGAAAATGCCACGAAATGCACGAAACCGTGCAATTATTCAAAAAACGAAGTAAGGAGCTCTTAATAGCGGCAACTGACTCCTTGTCTAGCAACCGCCGCCTATTTCTCACAGACGTGTCAACGAAATGGCTTTTTCTTATCGACACAGGGGCGGATTTATGTGTATCGCCGAGAACATTTTTTAAAGGCCCGCGCTCGCGAACCGATTATGAACTCAGTGCGGTAAACAACTCGACAATTAATACATATGGACATGTAGTGTTAAATTTAGATTTTAAGCTGAGGCGAACATTTTCGTGGAAATTTGTCTTCGCAGACATCGACAAGCCGATAATAGGCGCAGCCTTTCTCAGCCACTTCGGTTTACTTGTTGACATAAGAAATAAGCGCTTAATAGACAATGTAACACAGCTGAAGACAATCGGTGTAGTGCGTGAGTGTTCATCGCCCCAAATAAAAACAATTTCTGGCGACTCGGTTTTCCACCAGCTGATAGCAAAGTTCCCGGAGATCGCGCGTCCGTCTGTGCTGCCCAGGGAAATTAAACACACCACGACGCATCGAATAATAACCTCAGCTGGACCTCCCGTCACGTGCAGGCCTCGGAGGCTCCCACCGGATAGGTTACACGCAGTCAAGAAAGAGTTCCAATTTATGCTCGATCAAGGCATAGCACGCCCATCTAAGAGTAACTGGTCTGCAACACTTCACCTGGCACCCAAGAAAGACAGTGGATGACGACCCTGTGGGGATTATCGAGCACTAAATGCAAGAACTCTTCCTGATTGCTATCCTGTTCCACATATCGAAGATTTCGCTCACAACCTTTTTGGTTGCAAGGTCTTCTCGACAATCGATCTGGTGAGAGCCTTTAACCAAATCCCGGTTCACAGCGACGATATTTGCAAAACAGCAATTACAGCTCCATTCGGAATGTACGAATTTCCTTTTATGAGTTTTGGCTTAAACAATGCTGCCCAAACGTTCCAGCGTTTTATAGATGAGGTTACCAGAGGACTCGACTTTTGCTACGCATTTATTGACGACCTGCTGGTAGCTTCCACATCTGAGGAACAACACCTGGAGCATCTCAGCCAACTCTTTAGCAGGCTAAGCGAATACGGAGTGCTGATCAACTCGGAGAAGTGTAAACTTGGCAAGACGAGCGTCAACTTCCTTGGCTACTCTATTTCCCACGAAGGAATTAAACCCCCAGAAGACCGCATCGAGGCTATAAAGCAAGTGCCCCAGCCTAAGACAATTAAAGAGCTGCGCCGTTTCTTAGGAATGCTGAACTTTTACAGAAGGTTCCTTTCTAACGCAGCAGAGGTCTTGGCTCCATTAAATAAGCACTTGCAAGGGCCCAAAGCCAAACCGAATTCAGAAATGCAGTGGAACCCCGAGTCGGAAGAAGCTTTCTCTCGCTCCAAGATAACCCTGGCGAACGCTACCCTCCTGGCGCATCCAGCTCCTGCAGCCCCAACGTCAGTTATGCGTGGATGCATCAGATGTTGCCATGGGAGCAGTTCTGCAGCAGCAAGTGGCCGGAACATGGCAGCCCTTAGCATTTTTCTCGAAAAAGCTAAACACTGCCCAGAAGAAATACAGCGCCTACGATCGGGAACTACTGGCAGCCGCAATTGAATGCCACACAGATACCAGGTGGGCAGAATAGCTGCCAGCAGTTCTCCTGGGCATCCGCACAACTATCAAGGAAGATCTCAACGTCACCTCAGCCGAGATGGTCTACGGCGGGAACATCCGCGTACCAGGAGAATTCTTCACTGCTACGGAGGATGTACATGCAGCCCACTTCATAACTCAGCTCAGAGAGCATTTTGACAAGGTACGCCCGACTGCAGCTCAGCATCATGGCCAGCGCAAAGCATTCTTCAAAGATCTGGTGACCTCAACACATGTGTTCGTCAGAAACGATGCCACACGCAAGCCGCTGCAAGCTGCTTACAATGGCCCATTCCCGGTTATCTCTAGAGCAGCAAAGACCTTCAGCGTCGAAATCCGTGGCAAGCCTGCGACGATATCAATGGATAGGCTAAAACCCGCCTACCTTGCAGCAGAAGCTGAACAAGAGCAACCCGCAACTAGCACCGCGACGCACACTGACACCGGAACATTCAATCAAGCTACAACCACCAGAAGTGGACGGCGAGTGAATTTTCCGGATTACTTCCGGTTTGCATAATCTCGTGGACTAAACCACTGCCAAGGGGGTCCTGTAGCGTACCGAGGTAATTGACTTAAAAACGCCTGTCGTGCAAGGGATGGTCATAAATCTACCCAAACTTGACACTAAGTGCAATTCTAAATCAACTGAAACTTGACATTAAGCGCAGTTCCAAATTTGTAAACGTCAGTGCTATCTAAAACGTGAGTGACGAATGATCTATAAACGTCAGTGCGACATATGCGAACAAAAAGTGTTAGAACCCAAAGGTGATTTGTGTCTCCATCAAACAATGCGGACTAACTCGTCAATAACGTCAAAGTATAAATTCGGAAAACAGCAGGAAGGATGTCACAAGCGTAGGAGCACCCAATAACAAAAGGAAGGGTTACATAAATATCCGTGTGGCCCAAATTCCAGGCAGACAGCAATGAAGAACCCTTGGTCATAATACGGTCATAAATTATGGAGTATGAAAGGAACACACGCAATCACCAGAATCGTTTTATTATCGGAAGTAGCATTCTAAACTTGTCTGCCACAATAGAGCGAAGGGTGCTATTGTATCCGGAAGAATGGACGGGGCTCCTTCCATTCAAACAGTGGTTATATAAACTGGAGTAGCCTAGTTTTGGACATCAGTCGTTCCAGATCAGCGCGATCACTTTACGTATTTGTATTTTGTATTTGCATTTGTGTAATATTAACGAATGTGTACGTGTGTATATTTGTTTATTTCTTTAAATTAAAAATAAAGGAAGGTTATTGTTTTCCATAAACGTGTGTATTTTACTGAACTAAATTCCACAGTAAAAATTGCTACGCATGAAATAAATTGGTAAATAGTAACTAAAGTGTTAATTGTAACTTTACCTGGGCGTCCGCTCTTTGATGAACGTTGCCTTTGCAATATTTTTTTCAACCATCGGGGTACGTAGGTCTTTTTGGTGTTTAAAATATTTCAAATTGTTGACTTAAATGTTGAAGAGAAATCTGACACGTATCACTATTTTCCATATATTCACACAATTTAAAAATGCACTTTGTTTTTCGCTATTTTCCTGTGACCCTTTTTTTTGTCCTAACGACTACCGTTGGCTCCCGGAACCGCTCACGCATTACTTCAGAGGGCGAGGGCGTCACTTAAACTTAAACCTTAATTAAGTGAACAACTAGACCACCCGTGCCGGGAGTCGAACCCTCAACCGCTCCGTGTCGAAGGCTCCATAATTTTTACTGTGACCTCAGGTGCAGCGGCGATCGCCACTCTCCTACCGAGGTCCTGTGACTCCTTAGAAGAGCTTAGAATACCGTTGCTTCAACTTTTATAACGACTTAAATGATATTTTCTTTCAGCAGCTACTAAATCTACAATGTTAATTACACGAATTAATGTCTGTCTTCCTAAGAAGTCACTTCCGTTTTTAAATCTCCCCTATTTCGACTGTACTCCTTTTGCACCCACACTAAGTACTTTACTGTCACTTAACTTTTTTTTACAAAGTACATAAATATTTAAAACGTCAATTTTAGTATAGTTCCTCAATGATTATGCAAAAACTGGGCATACAGCATACGACTAGTTTGCAAGAACTAAACCTAAGCGGAGAACGGAAACCAGACGTAAAGTCGGAGTGGGGTTAAATCTTAGTGCGTGTTTAACAATAATAAATCATAAATCTGTTAATATTTCAACTAGGGAGATGCACGAAAAAGCAAATAAAATCTAATTATACAATATAAACCTATTTATGTTACAAGTACGAAATTAAGGACTTTTTTTGGATGTGCCGCAGTTTATGGCTAAGCGAGCGCAGTGAGCGAGGCACATCAATAAACCGAATCTAAAAGTCGGCTTTGGTAAAAGTTGCAATCATTTTTGGTTTACTGATTTTTAAAGGTTTTTTTTATTCTTATTCTTAATTAAGGAGGTCGGGAAAAGTGGAAGAAGTCATGATCATACTACAAAATGGCAATGTGTATTTTGATTTCGATCAATGGAAACACGGCGTTAGCTTTTGTTGCTATGGTTATTACTACTGAAAGGTAAAAGTTACTAGTCCAAAGTGTTGGTACTTTCAGCTGCTAACCAGTGCAGAAATGTATAGCTTTTCGATTCAGTAGAACAAAATAGCTATTTTTGTTACAGGTACCTAAAATTAAGCTTTGCGAACGAGTAGCAGATGAGTCCGCAAAAACTTAATTTAGGTACGTGTGACAAACAGTTTGTTTTTTTGTAATAGCTCTCCAGAATTTGTACAGAACAACCTTTATTTTTATTGCAAACCCTGTACCGTAGCAATAAATTTGTTTTGTTGATTGATTCAAAAATAAAATTATTAAGGGTCGATTCTACAAACCAAGGATAATGTTATCCGAGGAATAAATACCCTAGAAACGATTGCTGTAACAAAGGAATTTATCTTAAAGAATATGCTTATAAAAGTTGCGTCGCTAAATTATTTCCACGAAAAAGTACCTATGCAACTTTTAGTTACGTTGAGGCTATTTAATTACTTGTTAATTACAGTCGCAAACACTAAAACCCTCGACAGCTTGGTCAAAATATTCTATGTTTGGAACAGTTTTATCTGTCAAAGAAAATATTCAGATTGTCAAGTTTCCAAAAGGTGTGACTTTTTTAAAGCGGAATTCTGTGAGTTATTAGCCTAGAAAGGTCAAGGTCTTCTCCAGAGAAGACATTAAAAGATTTTAGGCAAATGCCGCTGATAAAACTTATTTACTAATTAAGGTATGCTTGTTGTCATACGATTTATGAAGTCAGGAGTTTCGAATTTAATTTGTTAGGTTGCTCTTATTATGGGTGTTTGTGGATCATGCAGGAGAGAATAACCACATTCTATACGGATTCAAAATATTGTAGAAAAATATTGTCGTTGTCTTCCTATTGCCTTTTCCGACACAAAGACCCATGTTAGAAGAGTTGTTAACATTAATTAGGTAAACAAATAATTCGTTGGCTAATCTCTCAAGAAATCCAAAATCCAAAACTGCTTGAACACACTCCGACCGCGATTAGCTCGAGGGAAGACGGTCATGCGGTACTTTGAGTTCTCTAATTAAATTAATTACATAAAACCGGTAGAGCGCCAACGAATTTTGACAATAACGACGAGTGTGCTTCAGAAGTCCAAATCTCCTGAAAGAAAGCACCAAACAATCATCGGTAGCAGTAACGCAATAATGAAACTACATTTATATATCACAGTATAATTGGCACAAGACATGAAACATACAGTAGGTACAATCGACAAATCATTTAATATACAAAAATTCTCAAACACTGGTAGTGAACTTCCATACTTGCGAGTGCGCTACTAAATGCCGGAATGTCCAAAAACTGGGCTGATTTAGAAATACCAAATGATAATACAATACAGTTACAAACTCTTACATAATTGAACAATAATGCACAGGTAAGTGCACAACATATTAAAAAGGTGCCGAGCGGCCGTTATTTGCCTTCTTGTAATGCTTCGAGAAAATCAATATTGGGATTGTAACGTTTAGTCCAGCGCGAACGCGATTCTATAAATTAAAAATTAATTTGCGCGTTCACCCTGGTCGTGCACCACGTTAGAGACCGAAGCTCCGCGCCGAGAGGACGACGTGACGTCACCGCGAGCGATCGCCCTAACACCACTGCGCACCTAGACCATATCGAATCCCCGCTCCGATGACCTCCGATTACGCTCGCACCAGGTATAGAAGCAGAATCCGGAGCGCAGACAAGACAGAATTTCCTAGAATTTCCTAGATCTTCCCACTCCTCTAGTCTCACCTGTACTCTCAGGAGTGTCCCCCAGGACTTTTCGAGGGTATCCCGACCAGCTACCTGAACCCCTGAACGTTTGGATTGTTACGTTACTTTCCAACGTTATTTCCTCGAATTCCTGCACGTTTGGATTGTTATCTTACTTTCCGACGTTATTCTTTTGAACTCCTGCACGTTTGGATTGCTACGTTGCTCTCCAACGTTATTCTCTTGAACTCCTGCACGTTTGGATTGTTGTTATACTTTCCAGCGTTATTTCCCGAGCACCTAGCAACCTAGAGAACTGCCCCAGGTCCAACGGCGACGATGTCAGACACCTGGACATAAGCAGAGTATTTCCGAACTCGCTGACGACGCCCTCCAAAGTTTAGGCACACGGGAGGCCAAGTCGTGCTCGCCGGTGACGACGCCGTCCGCGAAGCAAATTTCCCGGCACCAGGACGGCGACGCAGACGTAATTAGGCCCTATAATTGCGTCTGGGGCGACTTTTGCATCTCAGAGGCCGAGGAGCGTGCACCGGGGGTTTCTACGGAGTAAGTCCGAGGTCGCCGCCCATAGGCACGCACCCCTGGAGTTAGGGTAGCTCGGCGGTCACCTCCGCCAACAGGAAACGGCGTTTAATCAAACAAAGTCCACTCACCTTTTGCGGCGTGACAGCTGACGAGTAAATCAAATTAAATACGGCGCCCATCACTCGAACGTTGGGAATTTCACTGTCAGAGCTCCAGACGCCCTAGGTATGCACACAATTTAATTTAACATTGACCACAGTTTTGTTTATTTAACGATTTCAAGACCAAATGTATTGTTGTCGTCCGCCATCACTGGCGGCCTACTAATCTGTCATAATACCTGTTCAGGGCCGGCTTGTTGCCAACGTGACGAGAGGACTGATGTACAGGCTGTCCCGCAATAGTGTGCCACTGCTCGACTGCCGATGAACGAACGCCCCGTTAGAAGAGTTATTTTATTTTTATGTCATTACATTCTATTATTTCGTGTTGTTTTAATACAGTTTAATTTAATGTATCCAGTTAAATATTATTATATAATAATAAGAAGTTATCCTGTGTTTCTATTCCACGTTACTATCTGAGTTTATTATTTGGATCTTGGCTTTTTGAGCTAACCTTGGGCAACCAGTTTTCAGGCTGGTGATTGTAGCATTTAAATTAAATTAAACTAGCCCGTCAGGCTACAGGATTATGCACGCAGAAATGCGGCTGCACAAATTAGCGATCGGAAAAGTCGTTGAAAATCGTAGGCCGAGATGCGGTGGCACAAAATATGGATCGGGCGCGCCGTTTTCCACTCATTCACAGATCGTACTGTGCGTAATTGCTATATAAATTTTGTTAAAATAAAACCTGATAGCGGCTTCCTTTGGGCACCTATAGCGTGCTTATCAGGAATCCAGGTAAACTAGGAACGTTAACAATCGAAGCACGGCACGACAAGGTAACGCAGAATACGGCAGCAAAGCTGATTTCCAGGCTCGGAACTGGTTTTCAAATTCGTAACCAATGACCCAAAACTACTTTCCCGGGTGAACTGGGCAATCGAGCATCGAAGGTTACGTGCAGCAAGCTGTCGAATCCGCCGGAATGCGGCGAAAAAAAACTAATCTCTCCAAAATTTTGTCCAAACCACGCAATACTCCACTCTGCAGCGAGGCCCCAAGATTTCCATAAATACCAAAAATTGAAGGCCCGTACAGCCGCAGGAAAAAAAATTACCAATGCAAGCACCAAAACACCTCTGCGGCATTCAGAGACGAAAAGGATGCATTCAAAACAAAAGAATGCAAGCATCGAGAGCGGTCCGGCCGCCTCGCAGTCAAGCTAGGCCAAGGAAAGCATGTAGATAATGATAACTCGCGCCAAAGAAATCGCAAAACCAGCGTTGCGGAGCCACAAGGAGTACAGAAAAATCGTAACAGAGTGTTTCCGGTTGTTACTGAAGGAGAACTTGTCCACCCGCTAAAGCTGTATGGGAAAGATGCTCGTCTTCGGCCAGTTAATGCACCCCATGATTATTTTTCTTTATCCCCTACCTTAAAGGAAAATGCACTGTACAACGCGTATGCGTTCATTCATTCGGGAAAAAATCTTCGACTGTGCCAGAATTTCTGAAGCTGCCGAAACCTGAGGAATACATAGGGCATTGTTTCAGACGAAGTTCTGCTGCCTTTTGACATTGCTGAAACGCCTAAAGGGTTGGAAGCAAGTATATTAATATTTTTAATATTATTTATTCCAAGCAACTGTATTGTTCAGGTTGACTAAAGTTGCTAAAAGTTACATCGAAGAGTCGATTGAAAAAAAAGAAGAAAGTTTGCAAATCCTTAATGGGGAAAACAAAACATTAGTAACTATTTCAATGCATCCATCAGCAAGTACGTCGTGAGTCACTGGATTATCTAATCATCTGATTGGGTTGACATCAGTGCCGCTGCAATTACCACCTGCATTTAACCAATCTGATGCAAACGAAACGAAGGTGGTATTTTGTTTGCAGGTAACAGTGTTCAAAGTGCCCAAAATTGTACATTTCATTTTAATTTTTTTAAATAATATTAATTTATTTTAGTTATGTTTGCAGGAAATTGTTACTTATTCTACTTTATCAATATATTGTTAGTGTTAACATTGTTCCTGTCAGGGTTGTCATTTAACTTGCACTGTTAAATTTAATAAATTTGTTTTTAAATATTATTTGCTTAACTAATCTGAAACAGTCCGCAAAAGGTTGATATGACAACTTTTAGGACTTGTCCAAAAATACAGCATTTTACGGACTCAGTTGAATCCGTAAAATACTAATTTTGGAGAACGTGTACAAAAAAATCTTTTTTTATGGCTGCTCTGAAAATAGCCAAAAAAACACTCCTAACTCTGGAACTCTTACATTTCACACAGCGTGCGACATCGATGTCGCACGCTGAAGTTCATGCGTATAATTAAAATCTAGGATTGGGTTTGCAGACGAAGAAAAATTATAGTGCACAACACCTGTGAAAAGTGCTATTTTCAACACTAGTTGTACAATATACCGAAGCCGGACATCTCGGCGCCGCCACTTCGGCACCGCCATCTCGGCGCGGGGCCATCTCGGCGCAGAATTGGTTTAGAAAAATAGACAGTGACCACAAAAGAATCGGCATCAAATACAAATCATTTTTATTTTTGCCTTTCAAAAAAGCTTTTTACGGCAATAATTTGTGCTTGTATGTGCTTATTTTTCGGAAATTTAAGAAGATTTCAATCAGATTTTTTATCGTGTGTTAAATTTATCTGACTTAACAATGTCAAGGCCAGAAAACAACTTTTTTTCGTAAAATTTGTCTCTATCTTGGCTAGTAAATGCATCTTTCGTAATTATTTTTAAAAAATTTAGAATATTCCTGATAACGGAAGTCACGTGACAACTTTTGTTTGGCCCATTTGTAGTCACTTTTCAACCACATCTGGTCGCTAGTGTTTGAATTTCCAAGAAATTCTAACAATTGTTTTGCATTTGACACCAGCTTTTTGGCGATCACAGTATTTATTATTTGTTTATAATGATTTTCTTACGTAGTGCAAACTATCGTTTGCCAATTCGAATTCGGCGCCGAGATAGCTCTGCGCCGAATTGGCTGGCGCCGAGATGACTGCACGCCGAGTTTTCCTGGCGCCGAGCTGGTCCCGTTCCGAGATGGCGGAGCCGAATTGGCGGCACCGAGGTGGCGGCGCCGAGATGTCCTAGACCCACAATATACTATTATTTGAAGTATTATTAGTGTTTTAATGTTTAAGTAATATAACATGCAGTTGGCACAGTTTAAAATTACAAAACCACATTAAAAATGGTTTAGCATTGTTTTCAGGGATTCCCTTTTATTTCTTTGTTTAACCTTTTAACGCTCTCTGATATGACTGTTATACCACTGTGCATAATAGTCAAAAACACTTGTTTTGAAACTTAATACTACTGTGAAACGTCTTGTTTTCGTTCTACAGACATTACAGTTCCTTTGTCTAATTTTGTATTTTCTAGAATTATTGTAGTTATAACACTACCCCAATAAACCTTGGTGTAAATGTGTAGCTGGTATGGCAGTATTACCAGCGTGCATTCCGCGTCACGACTTTGAAGTGTGTACGCGAATTGGTGAAGTTTTTTGTATCTTACTATTTTGTGGATGCAACTTTCAAGTTTTGAGCTGGAAAACGTTTTAGTTTAGTGTATAAAGATTGTAATATTGATAAGTAGAAGAAATAATTGTTTTCACTACCATCTTTGTAAGTTATCTTTACACTGTCAGATTTGAGGGATCTAGGAAACATTTACAAAATTGTTACGGTTTCCATGACAATGTACTTACTTTCCGAGAGAAGTAAATTATTTACATCCCGTATGTATTACAACTGATAAGATACCATTTTTGTCACATACGGTTAACAATAAGAAAACCATTATTGTTCGTACTATTATCCATTTTTAATCAGAATACAATCACAAAGCCCACAAAACAGCACTCGCAATCGTATTCACGTATTTTTTCCAAGAATTTTTCACAGTGCGTTTATAACTGTCAAACAAAACGTCACAGCGCTATAAGGCTACTATAATTTCGAAAATCTCATAATTTTACGCTAGGTATTAGCATTTACTCTACATAAGGAAATATTGGTAGTGAAAAAAATTATGTACTCTACACAGGATGTAGGAAGATTTACACTACCTCGAACTTTGCTATCCTCGTTTGCTTCGCTCACTCAGGCATCAAACGGTCCTCGGTAGTGTAAATCTTACCTACATCCCATGTAAAGTAGTACACTATATCCTGATTTTGAAATAGCTATTTAAGTAACAAGGAATGTAAGGACCTATTAACATTTGGGGTAGGCAAGTACAAGCCAAGGCGAAGCCGCGGATTGTTGCCTGCCGAAAATGTTAATAGGCGATACATTCCGAGTTATCTTATTATATTTATCTCGCTGCTTATCGAAATTTTCCTAGATTTTTGAAAAAATCGTTTGGTTTGTCATCTGTCACCAGGATTAATTTTCGTGAGTCATGTTACCCGTGAGTGTCACATGTCACATAAACACTTGAAGTTATAAAAAAAGTCTAAGTCTGCATCTTGCGTTGCTAATTTTATTATCCTACGAACTTAATAATAATATTAAGTTCCGCTGTCAAGGAAAAGCAGCAAACAAATATAATCACCGACGTACCCGTTTTGCTACTAAGGCTGTATCACTGACTTACATGATCAGCAGCGGAAAAATAAATTAATATTTGGAAACCTTTCATGTACGTCGCAAAAATAGTCCAATTTTTTAGTAGTAACGTACGTTTTATACAATTTACTTTTGTGTTTCGAATATTTATAAAGATATCTACTGAAGATATAATCGAATTGGTTTGCTACTATGTTGCGCTAGGAAAATATTTATGTTCAAACCAATCTTGGTCGCATTTTAGCTGATGTTTTTGGGGCAGGTAGCGGCGGCCCGGATTGTTTACGACGTGGTAGCCATAAATTTTCAACAGAACGTTAGTGTTCCACTCGCAAGTGTTTATATTATTCAGTTCAAATTTAAAATACTATTTTACTTTGTCCATTCAAGTAGCTTTTGTTATTTGCAACCTCTTGAGAAGTGTATGTTATTTCTGTTCAAGGAAGTTTTTTTTTGTAAGTGATCAAACTCTACTAATAAAAAATATGACAATGTAATTAACTGAATTCTTTGTTAGAAATTTTACCAAAAGACTACTTCAAAAAATTAATTTTTATTTATAGCAAGTTTTCACGCTTTTTACAAAAAATACATATTTTGTCTCCGATTCAAGAAAAAATATATACTTTTCAGTCGTGTTTCCAAGCCGAAAAATGTATGATTTCGGTATAGTTACGTGGTTGCTAGATAAATAGTAGTTTATTTATTTAGAACGAAAAGTGACCTTTAAAAACACTTTTCGGTCGTGGTGAATACAACGGTTTATTTCATACTGCAAGTTTAATGAATTTTAAATAAAAAGTTGTAAATAATTTCATATTTCATGTCAACAACTGCCGTATAATTTTAAAGTACTTAAACTTTAATATTTTACTTTAAAGTACTAGGACTTTAATGTTCCATTTTTTTTCCATAATTAAGTTTTTTAAAATTTTATTTAAAAAAGTAGGCTTTTTTGAATTAGTTTCAGTGTGTGACACTTTGCACTTAATTTAGGAATGAACGATTTTAAATAGACATTTGTTTAGTTACCAGAACTGACCAAATGAAAGTAAATAAAATTCTATACAAAATAGGCTTGGATTTGAATGTTTAATAAAATTTTAAAAAATCTTATAGACAGCTCGTGTTAACGTGCTTATTTTTCACGCGGGTGGATTATTAAACTCGGCTGCGCCTCGTTTAATAAACCTCCACACTTGTGAAAAAAGTTGCACTTCTAACACTTGTGGTCTAAATAACTATTAAAGTACTTGAACTTTAATATTTTACTTTAAAGTACTAAGACTTTAATGTTCCATTATTTGTACCATAAACAGTCCGAAAAATGTAATTTTTGACATCAGTATGAAATAAAAGAACTAACAGTACGCAAATATATTCGTTGCTAAGACGAAAGAAATACAGTAGAAAATTGTATATTTTACAAGTGATCAAAGTGCCGTTTTTCTTGAATTGACAATTTTGATTTCACGAACGAAAAAAAAAGTATTTCGTCTCGAGTAAGAAATGCTATACGTTATTTAGTAATTTAGTAAAACCTGTATGACACGACGCTAAATTTTATGCAAAATTTACTTGTAAATTTTCATAAAAATATTAAGCACCGTTGCATACAGAAATTAGCTGCTAAATTTTGCGCTGAATTTTCATGTAAATTATTTAGAACTTGTTCTAAATTTCCTGGTAAATATGCGTGTAAAAATGCGCAGACGTATCGTAATCAGACTAAACTGCTTGACGCGGAATGTAAACATAAACATAACCTGCATTTTATTAGCATTGTTTAACCACGTCTTTAATGTTCGCGCTCCTATCTAAGATACATTTAAGGGTCTCTAAGATAAATGCCTTAACCCAACCTCAGAAAATAGCTAACAAACGACAAATAACATGAAAACAAACGCATACTTCAACCAATACCCTCTAGAGGGCACTGTTTCCACTTAAAATATTTGCTACTACGCATGTGCGCATGCCAAATTTAACATCAAATTTAGCACACGTTGCAAACAGGAAATGGTGTTTTTGAAAGAAAAATTACCAGTGAATTTATTTGAAAATTTACAAGTAAATTTTGCACAAAATTTAGTGTCGTGTCATACAGGCTTAAGTATCTAAATAAATAACTCGACAATATTATGAAGTGGTATACCAATGAACATTCACAACATATTTTGTCCTGAATGCTCACTGGTAGAACGGTTTATCAGCATCTTTTGAAAAACTGAAAATAGTTTTTTGATAAAAACATTGTTTTTCGGTTTCCTGGCGTCTCAACGAAATCATACCAATTAAAACTTCGATTTTTTTCTGTACACTAATTTTTCCTGTTAAAATAGAGCGTTGGTGGACATTTTTCTAAACAAAAACTTTAGATCAATTTATATACAGTGTGTCCCAGGATTGATGTTACAAGAGGTGAGATGTACTAAAAATGTTTGAAAGTTTTGCGATTCGGTCCTGCTTGGTTAGAAAAGAATTTTAAGAATATTTTCATTTTTTGAAAAACAAGTAGGCCTTGACAGGTAAGCAAAAACTATTTTATTTTCAGGTAAACTACCCTTTTTGTTTATGATACGGCAAAATTCTATTAAGGAAAGTTGTTCATAATGATAAATTATGGCCTTATACAAAATTTCAGAAAGATCTGTCGAATTAGGAAAAACCGTTATTTTTTAAATAATTTTGTTTTATTTTCAGGTAAACTACCCTTTTTGTTCATGATACGGCAAAATTGTATGAAAAAAGTTGTTTATAATGAGAAATTATGGCCCTATACAAAATTTAAGAAAGATTTGTCGATTTAAATTTAACAGTCATTTTTAATAAATGCAATTCGTTTAATCTAAAAAATAACGTTTTAATCGAAGTAGACAGATCCTTTTTAAATTTTGTATAGGATCATAATTTATTATTATAAACAACTTTTATTAATAAAATTTTACCGTATCATGAACAAAAAGGGTAGTTTACCTGAAAATAACATACAACTATCTAAAAACTAACGGTTTTTTATAAGTCGACAGATCTTTCTGAAATTTTGTATGTCGACATAATTTATCATTTTAAACAATTATTTTTAATAAAATTTTGCCGTATCATAAACAGAAAGGGTAGTTTACCTGAAAATAAAATAGTTTTCGCTTTCCTGTCAAGGCCTACTTGTTTTTCAAAAACTGAAAATATTCTCAAAATTCTTTTCAAACCAAGCAGGACCGAATCCCAAAACCTTAAAATAAAATTAAAAAATTTTTAGACCATCTCACCTCTTGTAACATCAATCGTGGGACACACTGTATATGTGTTTTATAGCAATTATATCAACTGCATTTAAAAAATGTTCGAAATTACTTTATACAAAACCCAATATGCGTTCAAATTTGCCTGGCCTAAGAATATTGAATGTATATTGTCTTGGATTAATAAACGTACGTCAAATGTACAGTAAACAGCAAAAATTATAAACAAACAAATTACTTCCTGAAAAAGTTTAATTAACAGTGTTATCATTACAATTGTATGTTACCGACAATTTAATCTTCAATTTAGTTTGTGTTACACAAGTCGGTTTTACAAGATTTGCAATTTTCCATGTTTTTGTAGTGGTCGCAGGCGTCTTCTTTATCAGATTTTAGCTTCACGCATCGTCGTGTAAAGTATTTCCCACCTTCGACATCTGTAGAAATAAGAAATGTTAAAAAAATATATTAATATAAGTACTTTAAAATAAACTCGCCTTTCACGTGTGTAAAAATGGCTCTAACACACTGGTAGTAAGTGTGCTCCTCGTCTTTAACAAGGTTGGTCGAGTTTTCGAAAGACAATCCTATACTGCTAATAACAGAGCATTCTACATAAGGCATTGGCAACTTTCCTTGGGCGCAATCGCTTTCAAGACTGCCTCTGCAACGGTAACATCTTAACGCAGAACCTAGAAATAGGTTAGTTTACATAAATAGAACATTGGTTTTATCTTGACGAAAAAATAAAACTAAAGATCTAAATTCGTCTCGAAAACATTCTATTCCTTGAGACTACAATATGCATAACAGCTACATAGTAATATTACAATTAACTTGTACCTAGCATGTGTAACACGATCATGGTACACACGCTTTTGCTATATTTTCGAAGAAAAAATTTACCAACATGGCATATCGTGAGTACTACTGCTACCAAACAAAAAAAAGAACCGGAAATTTTTATTATTTTTTCCAATACCTAGTTGTAAAGCTGTATTTTATCTAGGAACATCTTCATGATAAAGTAACATTTTAACGATGAGTGTGGATAAAATGCTACTTTATTCACTAGTAAATAAAATAGTTCATAATCCATAGCAACTGACCAAATAAATATGTGCTACCATCGTAACTAGTGCAAAAACAGGGAACATGATATTTATTCGAAATTATTTATTCAATTTCAAACTTATTTATATAACTAAATGTAAGTATTGGAAAAAAATTATGTGCCACACTTGAATAAAGAGATTTAATCCATTCGGAGAAATTATCCTACTCGACTTTGCCTAGCGAGCTAAAGTTTTTCTCTTATGGATAAAATGCCTCTTTATTCACTTGTGGCATACATAATTTTTATTTTCAAACGTCATATAAGTGACAACTTATGTGACTTGACAGACAAGGCAAATGCGTTACTTTTATGCCTAGGCATCAAAGTGGTTACTTTTACGCCGGCGGAGTAAAAGTACTTCAAAACTTGATTAGATTGCGAATATTTTTGACATGAGCCTTCTTGATTTTCGGAAACTGCTATAGACGTCCATTCTCGGTAATCGTAATTTTTACTTCCTTTTACAATAAAGTTTTAAAAAAATCGTTAGAGCCGTTTTTGAAAAAATTGAAAAAACTGAAAAATCACAGGAGTAAAGATCATACTTCCGGTTATGCGATTTTCTTCATCCTTCCTTTATCGCAAAAGGAAGTAAAAAAGTATATTTATATGCGGAAAAGCGACACTCATTAAGTACATACGACGTTTTAAAAATGTTTCTTTAGCGAAGGGGAGGGAGACAATTTTACCGTTTTCAAAAACTAATAGTGCTTTAATTTTGAAATTTATCGAAGCACACATCTAGAATCTTCTTTATGCAATCTCTTGCCACATTCACGCCCATGGACCGTCGATGTTTAAGCTTCGTAATCTCCTCTTTATAGAAGTTCGTACTTTGACCCTTAACCGTAAAATCGCGCCTGAAATCTCTTACACAAAGGTGATCCTTCAACTTCCCGAACAGCAGGAAATCCGAGAGTGTGACGAACAATCTGGGCGAGGAAAAAATCCGAAGCCCAACGCAATGTTGTAGGAGTACCCTTTTCGCAGTCTTTCTAGCATTTGATCGTAATTTGACTCGCAACTGACCAGAAGGTGGCAGTAATACGCGCCGTTATCAAGATGATGATATCCAAGACGCAGTGAGAATTCCAGAACACCGAAAGCACCACTTTGTCTGCCGACGCTTTCGCTTTGAACATCTTTGGAGGAGTATGGTTCGAATGCAGTTACCCCATGCTGGCTTTTTTGGTGATAGGGTTCAATTGATGAGCCAACTTTCGTCCACAGTAACGAGTGTCAACAAAGTTATAATAATCTGCACTTATCGGGCTAAGACCTTATTTATTTTTTCGTTAATATTTACAGTCTTGGTACAGTTTTAAACGAATTCGTCTATCTACCTTTTCCACTGTGGTCACAATTTCAAAGTGTTCCACTCCTTGCATCGTTTTGGCGACCCTCACTACCAGACTTCAAACTCATTTGCCCATCGACGGACAGTCGATTCTGATCGGAAAGCATACTGGAAAATTGTTTTGAACCTTTAAGGTATTTCAGTAAAATACGAATTTAATCAACAGTAAATATCCCAAGTGCATTAAAATAGCCGATTAAATTTTGACGTTTTCTGTCAGAATGTTTTGCTATGAAATTTGTCAAGTAAATTTGCCGTTCAACCAGAATACCGAGTGCGTAACACGAGGGATTTTGGGTCAGAAAATTTACGAGATATATTTCTTCAGAGCAAAACATTCTGGCAGAAAATCTTCAAAATTTATTCAGGCTAGTTTACATGCACGCGGGATGTCCGGCGTGATTATTTCCTGAATAAATAGATAAAATTCAGTTGGTCAAGCACCTTTAATAATCATGTTAAAATTATGCACAATTTTGACACATATTTAACCGCGGTTAAATTTTGACGTTTGAATTTTTGTCATTATTAGACTGACAGAAACCATAGTGAATAGGCATTATTATGGATATGAAGGAAATAGTCATGTTAAAATTATGTACAAGCAATTAAATTTTGTCAATATTTAACCGCGGCTAAATTTTGACGTTTGAATTTTTGTCATTATTAGACTGACAGAAACCATAGTGATTACGCATTATTATGGATATGAAGGAAATAGTCATGTTAAAATTATGTACAAGCGATTAAATTTTGTCAATATTTAACCGCGGCTAAATTTTGACGTTTGAATTTTTGTCATTATTAGACTGACAGAAACCATAGTGATTACGCATTATTATGGATATGAAGGAAATAATCAACAGTAATATCCCAAGTGCATTAAAATAGCCGATTAAATTTTGACCTTTCTGTCAGAATGTTTTGCTAAGAAATTTGTCAAGTAAATTTGCCGCTCAACAAGAATCCCGAGTGCGCAGCACGAGGGATTTTGAAGCGGAAAATTTACGAGATATATTTCTTCAGAGCAAAATATTTTGACAGAAAATCGTCAAAATTTATTCAGGCTAGTTTACATGCACGCGGGATGTTCGGCGTGATTATTTCCTATTTTGACATAAATTTAACCGCGGTTAAATTTTGACGTTTGAATTTTAGTCATTATTAAACTGTCAGAAACCATGGTGATTACGCATTATTATGGATATGAAGGAAATAATCACTATAAAGCCTTCAAGTTTTTCCATTTACGGAAACTGTCGTGACACAATAATAAATCGACCATAAACTCTCAAGTTTTATATTAATCATGACGAAACTTACGACTTATGACCAGATACGGAATAATATAATAGGATATTGTTTTCCAATGTCGAAATAAGAAAGAAGTCTTTTATAACTTTTAAATAGGCGGTTCAAATTAAATGAAGTTTGTGAGCCAATGAAATATATTGAACAGGTTGGCGTATTCCTTTCCCCCTTGCTATATTTTATACAAAACAAAGTTCTCCGCCCCATCATAACTACTCTAATGAAGTGTAGAATGTGATTTTATATTATATTATATTTTATTCGTCCATTTATTCTTTCATTTATTTTTCTACGTTTACCTTTACGTATGGAGGAAGTGGAATGAAGACAATGGGTCACATGTCACTTGCACTGCGCTTCGCGACATTCAGCCACACACCACATTCGACAATCCTAAATTAACTTAAATAAAGTCTGTTCACGAAACTCCTGGACTGTCAAATTGTAATTATTATATTTAAGTTGGCAGCAAATTTAAAATTTCGTTGGTAACTTTCTACTTTTACATTTGGAAACACTGCAAAATTTTGAAACTTCCAAATTTTAAAATTTGATGTATTTGTTAAAGTGACATTTCAATTCGTTATTGTCTCTATCAACGAAGTATCTTTTTTAAAATGCACCAAACACCAACTTTGAGAAATTATAAGGCCACTAATTAACACCACCAACAAAAAGTGTGTTATTCATGTGTTGTTGATGAGTTTCTATCCCAACATGGGCATGCTGTTCTTAGACTGCATCCTTACCAGTGCCGGTATAATCACATAGAGTTAGCATGGGCATTTGCAAAAAACTATTACAACAAGCATATACAATCCCAACCTTCATCCAAAGATAATGTTGACAAGTTATGGCGTATAGCTCTCAGTAATTTTACAGAGCAAATGTGGAAGAACAGTATTGCTCATTGTGAAACACTTATTAAAAATGACTGGATAAAATACATGGGCACTTGCAGTGTGGCGGATATTCCTCCAGTCATAATATCGTTAACTGAATTTGATACTGATGAGTCCGACATGGAATTCTCTTCAGATTCTGAAACAACAGACTGATTGTGGAAATATAAAAGTCTCCACTATAAATTACTTATTCTCTCTCTTTTTCTGTAGCACTACAGCCCTAGGTGCGTTTTGGCTTAAAATTCAATACTTACATTTCCAATTTGTAACTTTGTTTAATAATATTTTTCTGCTTTCGACATAAAACCGTCGAACATAACCTATCTTTATTTATCACTAGTTTAGTCACTAGATTTGAAGTACATTCCATAAAAAAGCTACTATTATAAGTACACTCGAGAAATTTTAAAACAACTATTTTTGACAGCCCAGGAGTTTTGTGAACAGAGTATATATCTTAACTAATGAGTTCAAATCCACCGCCGTCCCAAGAAAATTTTCGGCTGTGTCTAGATTTGAACTAATGTCTACATGGTTGCTAAGACGACTGCTTTCTCACTCAACTATCCAGGGGGTCTACTACGAGGGTAGTTCAATAAATCTTTAGAAAAAGAGAGAAAAACAAATATTTTGAGGTGGATCTTTATTTACTTTTCAACGTAATCGTCTTTTAGCTCTATAAACTTTTCCAAACGTTTCTCCAACTTTTTTAAACCACCTAAAAAATAAGATTTCGGAAGGTCTTTAAAATAGGCATCTGTTTGGGCGATGACCTTTTCGTTCGACGTAGACCGCCTTCCGCCAAGCCATTTTTTTTAAGCTTGGGGCCAAATTCGGAGAATACGGTGGATGCTGTAGTAACTCGAACTTTAATTCCATGATTTTGGCCATCGCAACTGCACAGGTGTGCACCCGCGCACTGTCTTGATGGAAAATGATCTTTTTCTTTTGCAAATGGGGACGTTTTTTCTTAATTTCTTCGCTCAACCGGTCCAGTAACGACGCATAATACTCTCCAGTTATCGTTTTTCCTTTTTCCAAGTAGATGATTCCTCGTGCATCCCAAAAAACTGTGGCCATCACCTTACCAGCCGATTTCACCGTTTTCGCCTTCTTTGGAGCCCGTTCCCCTTCAAAAACCCACTGTTTTGACTGTTCCTTTGTCTCGGGAGTGTAGTGGTGTATCCACGTTTCGTCCACAGTTATGCATCGACGCAGAAACACCTCAGGATTGCGACGAAAAAGCGCCAAAATGGTCTCTAAGTCGACTACACGAGTACGTTTATTCTCCACCGACAGCAAACGCGGCACCCATCTTGCCGAATTTTTTTTCACACCCAATTTTTCGTGCAAAATTGAAAACACTGTACCTTGCGATATGCCCATAGCTTCAACTATTTCGGGCACTTTGATTCTTCTATTACTCAAATCATGTCGTGGATTTTGTCAATCATTTCGGGCGTTGTCACTTCAACTGGACGTCCTGAACGAGGTGCATCTCTTGTGGATGTACGGCCACCTTTAAACTCATTTATCCAATTGTATATAGTTGCAACCACAGGAGCAGATGTGCCATGAACTTCATCCAACTCAGCTTTCATCTCTTTCGGTGTTACGCCTTTTAAATATAGGTGTTTAATTACCGCTCGAAACTCACTTATTTCCATTTTTTCCAAATCAACAAAAGTTTCTTGCTTCAATCGACAATAAAAACGAAACTACGTGATGGATGTGGCTGAAACTTTGACAGTCGTCAAGTGAATAATGACAATTACTAAAAACAAGAGATATTTGATGCTATGAGCACGATATCTTGGATTTTCTAAGGACAAACTGAAATACCCTCGTATATTTTATAAAATTGTCATTCTTGTTCAGAAAAGGTGGACAAATAAATGTATGCAACAGAAAAAATATAACATGTGAGCAACCGAAAATGAAGTCAAGCTTGGATTTGAAGTATTTGTTGTATGAATAATATGTTGGTAGCACTGTAAGTCTATGTCAAATTCGAGGTTACAAGGTTAGGTTTTGCGTCAGTTTTGACACAGACTGACACAAAACCTAACCTGATAACCTCGAATTTGACGTAGACTTACAGTGCCACCAACATATTGTATTGTATTGTATTTTTATTCATCATAATATACACCGTGGTGCTTAGATATGTCACAATTCCAGTTTAAATATAAAATATAAAAATAAAAAAATACATATTATTCATACAACAAATATTTCAAAGCCAAGCTTGATTTCGTTTTCGTTTGCTCAACTGTTAGATATATCAAACTGACTTACCAACGTTACACACGGAGAAGAGAACTACAAACGTTAGCGCTGCTTGAGTAATCATAGCTTTAGTGTTTGATAAAGCAACAGTGTCAAAATTATATAGACATTTGCGTACCAAAAGACTATGAAATTTATCAAGCAGAATAGTACGCCTCCTTATATATGGTTGCTTTTATAGCATCACATATTCGTGTATCTGTTTCATGTATGATGGCTATTAACATAATAGCTTAGATAAGAAAAAACAACGCTACGTTTCACGTTCTAAGGATTGTAATAACATTTTATAGTTAAATGAACATAACCTCTAATTTATTACTAATCCGTCGGCCGCTCCAGATTTTCGTTCACCTACCTGATAACGGAGTGTTACCCATTGCCATCGTTATCATTTTATTTGTTGTATTTTTTATATAGTAAATAAAAGATTACAACTGTTCGTAGGTGGTGAAGACTAGCAGTACACAAAAGAAATCAAATATACTCATGCTTTTAGTTAATTTAAATATCTTAACTGTTCAGCAAGTGAGAATCTAATGGATATAACGATTGTCAGTCTGTTAACATGGAGGGTAACAGGTAAAATATACCTAAAATCCGCATCTACATAATGTAATTACTTTTCCTGTAAAATAAAATTGTTATTCACCAGTTCTTTAAATAATAGCTTAACACACATTAATGCAACCCGCATTTCCAACATTTGTTATTTTACGAGCATTTCCGTTTAATAATAATAGTAATAATAATATTGTATTTATTAATATAGGAAAAACTATATACAAAACATAGAAAATTAGAAGGAGGCGAAATTGAACTTGATAGCAACAGTGCTACCAGCTATTCTTCTATTTCACCTGTAGACTCGGTGTTGCCGGAAATTAAAAATACGTTTAAAATTTTGTTCAAATTTTTGTTTACGTGGAATTCGGGCAGTTGTGAGTTGTGTAAGTTAAGATAAATAAACCTAAGTTGAGTTGGTAGGATTGACATTCTAATTGGTTAAAAATAGCTTATCTGAGGATTGGAACTATTGGAAAAAGATTTGGGTATTTTCATCGATTAAAATACAAATTAAAGACTGAAAATTCGAATTTATTCAAACCCGATTGTTAATTTCAGCGGACAAACTGTTAAATACTGTAGCAATGTTGTATTTAAAAAAACGTTTGAAAAATGTAGTTTTGTGTGCCGGAATAGTATGTAACTAAATATTTATTGCTAGTATTGATATTGTGAAGGTCCGTTCTAAAGTGGATTATATTGTAGAGGTAGGAAGGAGCTCGTTAATGAATGAAACCGTAATAGAGATATGATGTTAAATATAAAGCGCAGACATACATTTTTAACCTTTTGCAACAAAGGTTTCCGGTTCATTCAGAAAGAAAAGGGGAGTTATTTACGGCCTTAATTAGGGCTACGATCCGGTAAACGAAATGAAGATGTTATATGTCAGACGCCATCACTTTACTAAATCGGGAAAAAACACAGTTGGGCTCATGGAGATAGTGAAAGCGACGAACCCAAAATCCAAAATCCAAGTGTCGGTACTTCGCGTCGGTGCTCATGGGAGACATTTCACAGCTGCAGAAAGTTTCACCTACCTTTGGTGATCTTCTCGCCATTGCCTGGGCACTGTACAATAAATGACACACAACACAAAGACAATGTTTCATGTATGTATATGTAAATAAACACAAATAAAAAAAATCTTGTGTGATACAAGCACAAAACTTCCTTTTACAATGATCTTATAATTAGCCAAAAATTTCATTTAAAATTTTTAAGCATTTTTCAAAAATTACAAATTCTGCAAAAACAGTACAAAATAGAGCGTTAGTTGAAGAAACAAATTTTCTTTAGAATTCCAAGCTGAATTCAAAAATGTACTAATATACCGGGTGTTCAGATCAATACACATTCAAAATGTAATAAAAGTGTAAAGTTTGAAAAAAATCGTTAGAGCCGTTTTTGAAAAAATCGAAAAAAACTAAAAAATCACAAGAGTAAACACTTACTTTCGGTTATACGATTTTCTTCAAAAGTTTTCTGTCGCATCTACATAGTACACAAAACTTATATATGAAGTTTCAACGCCATACCTCTTTTGGTTTTTGAGATATTCTGTTTACAGGCACACACACAGACAGACCAATGAAAAAAAATGTTTTTTGGGTTCAGGGGACACTAAAACGTAAAGATCTGTTGAAAACTTAATTTCGAACGAGTGCGTTTCGACCCGAAAAGCCTCGCAGGTGCCTCTATCTTTAAAGTCAGGAGATTTATGCGATAAACCTAAATTCCTTTGCTTTAAGTAATTTGGTTCGAAAGAAGATGCGAATTGCTAGAACGCGCTATCGAAACGGGTTCTTACACATTTACTGTTTTTATTTAATAAATGAGCTTCATTATCGATGTAGCATAGTTATATATAAATTTTCTATAGAAATTGCATACTCCTGAAAATGACTGTAATTTTTTTTTACTTTCAGGCGGTTTAAAATCTTGAATAGTTTTTATCTTCTCATGATCTACATCAATTCCTTGAATACTAATTACATATTCTAAAAAATTTATCTGATCCATCAATAGATCTTTTTTATCAGCATTAACAGTCATGCCAGTGTTTCTAACCTTTTCTAAAACCAATGACAATTGATTTCTATGTTCTTCTAACGTGCTAGAAGCGAAAAGTATACCATTGATGTACACTGTTGCAAAAGTTAATACTTTTGGACCTAACACATGATCAAGACATTTATTAAATACAGCTATTGATACATTTAACCCAAAAGATAAATCCCCAAAATGATAACCTCTACCATTTACTAAGAAAGCTGTATATTTTCTTGACATTTCATGTAATCTTATTTGCCAATAATAACAAGTAAGATCCAAAGATGACAAAAACTTCAGACCATTACATTTTTGTAGTAGTTCATCTGTAGATGGTGGTGATTGTCGATTTTCTACTAATATGGTGTGTAATTTTCTACCATCTAAACAAATCTGAACTGATCCATTCTGTTTTGTATCTATCACTATGGGATTAGAATATGGTAAATCTGAATGTTCAATTATATCAAAATCTAACATTGTTCTGGTTTTTGTTTCAACTGCTGTTCTTTTTTTTGTACAAAAACTGTTTCATCTTTAATTTGTAATTTGCAAACATAACGATGGCACAAACCTGGTTTATCAAAAAAGGTACCGTTATATTTTTCTAAAATACAGACGTATTGGATATAATTTATCATTTTTTAAATGCTTATGTACCTTATTTATTGTTAATAGCTGTTTTATTTTAAACTTGTCACTATCATTAGGAATGTCATCTACTTCAACATTTGCTTCTTTCAAATCTTTTAACACCAAACCTAATTCTTTTTGTAATTATTATAAGGAGTCATTTCACTGAGTGAACCAAACAGGTTTTTTCAATTCCGTCTCTCTGTCTATCTGTGTGTCTGTCTATCTGTCTGTTGGCAGTATAGCTCAAAAACTATTTGTTAGAGGATGACGGTATTTTGCATGCAGATTGTATGTCTACCTGGCATGAAACCGAGAAAATTTCAGAAACATATATACAGGGTACGCACCTTAAAAAATTAAGTTTTGTTTATTTTTGCGTTAGCTTTGAAATAGGTAAAAGTAATCATTTTCGCATAGGTCAGGCTTTACACTTGCCGAAAATAGGACTAAAAAATACAGGATAATGTCACAAAAGAGTCGAAATGTTTCAAAAATAACACTGTTTCCTTAAAACAGGCGCGCGCCGCGCTCATTTCAATAAGGCTGGACGGCGCAGTACGACTTATCGATGCGGTTACAATCGCTAAGCATATGCGGTGGAGGTTCAAACCCTAGCGGAATACATTTTTTTAAATTTGCAAATTGATCCGATTCGCGCGAGGGAAGTACTATGTGAAATTCTTTACAATTTTTGTTTAAGTATCATTTCGTAATAATCTCAATGCAAGAAAATACAACTCGTCCTACAGACTTAATTTGCAGCTTTGGGAGTATAACCCATAATATTCATCAAAAAATCATCGATAATAAGCCAACTACTTATGATATTACAACGGATAATATCTCACCATTTCTTAAAATTTTAGAAAATCAAATTGATAGTATGACGTTGAAATTTTGTATCTAGGCTTGTTCTTTCATTATAAACAACTTTTTCTTATATTTTCTTCTTAAGTCAAAATTATAGATACTTCTCTCTTTAGCTTTTTAAAATTATATTACTTTTATTGAGTATCAGTTTTCTCTGAAAATACAAAATAAAAAAGTATTGTCTCTTTTGTTAAGGAGGCTAATATTACTTATATTACTTAATATTCACTTAGCCTATGCAGATGCGCATCCAATGACCTTAAATAGACAAAATAACTGTCTGCAAGTTTGATCATTACCTTCTTCAATGGCTTATCTGTTTCTACCTTCATTATAAGGTCAAACATTTTAATTCTAGTTGTGTGCAGTTCAAAATTTGTAATAATAATTACTTATGTATCAATTGAAAAAATAGTGGTATTATGACACTTGGCATGTGTCGCGTGTCCTCTTTTTTGTGCTTATTAGTGGAAGGTTGTCGGAATTAGACCATTATTTAGTTTTCACTCATTTATAGACAAACGAAGATCTTTTTTCAAAACTTTGTGTAAACACGTTTTCCTACATGTGTTTCCTCTTTAAGGTATGAGTTAGTAAATTACTCGAGCCAGTTTGCTAAGAGAAAACTATATTTTTACGAAATCGATGAAATGGCCATTCGAGAAAACGGGTTGCTACGAATGGATCATTCGGTTTCGCAATTGAACCACCAATATTTGCACAATAGCTACTATCAGTTAAAGACAAACATAACCTTTATCGAGAATTATTAAAGAAATTCAAAAAACGACAAGCCTAGAACAATAGAGATTCAACTAAGAACCTATTCGTAACTCTCCAACTTCAGACAATAAGGACAAAAATAAGATTTTCTGAGGGGGATTACTTTATCACAAACAGCGTGTACCTATTTCGAGAATTACAATACAATACCATGTTTCATCAGAGTTTTTAACAGTAGTATTACTTATCCCAGAAGTGGAGGGCATATCTGTGCATGAGCTTCATAAATCCAGATTTCTCTTTAGCGTGTTTGCCTTGTTTTAATTGTTTTTATGTCTTGCTAGTACATTCTTGTATCTTAGTATAGTACGTTTTTTTCCTATAAAAATTTTGAAGGTCAAAGAATTTAGGGTTTATGTTGGTATTACTTGGTTCCTTTAAAAATTATATGTTGGTAGAATTTGTGTTAGTAACTTTTTAGAACTAAAAATTGGTGGGAAATTTAAAATCTGACATTAAAGGAGTTTTGTTTTTAGGTAATCTTTCGTAAACTTCTTCTTCTGGCATGTTAGGCTGCAGATACAACAGTTCCGCTGCACACTTCAGAATTGCTTTTTTTGCATTTCATCTTAAAAGATTCCGTTTTTTACGTATATTCATTTTCAAAAAATAAAAGCTGACAATTTAATTTTAAATGTCAAAATGACACAAGTCGATTACAGAAAAACCTGACGAAAATAAAATTTTCTAATAATTTAAAAAAAGCAGTTTTGCCACTTTTATCTTGACCTTGAAAATTTTTATAGGAAAAAAACGTACTTTAGATGAGATACTAGGCGGACATTATGAGTTACTATGGTACGTGAATGGTCAGAAATGACATACGTCAAATTTCTGACCAATCACGTACCTCGATGCGTTGCTGCATTCACAGCAATGGTTGATCATCCGATATAAGCTTTCTAATTTATTTAGGTTGTCAAGAAGCACTAGCAAGATATACAATGTTGTGTGCACCACATACATCACTTGATGTTTTTACCCTAGGGTGACTTTCAAACCCTCGAGCCAGATTCCTCGGTCTTGTAAGCTTCTCATCCTCAAGCGGACATAAACATCTTCATAATGCCCTTAGTACATACATAACTATCTGTCTCCTGCTCATCTTTATATGGGCTTGCAGTTAAAACGCAGGCATTTTATTTTTTTACTCCTTTTTTTCAGGCTTTGGGCAAGCGGTAAATTTTAGCGCAAGCATTAAAACGCCGTTTGCAATTACGAAACGAATTTGTTGCCAAATTAGTTCTTCACTTGTCCAATATTTCGTTTTTGTATCCTAACAGAACCTTACATAATTTATGTAGGTGTTTCCTTGGTTGGACCGGTCCAGCTGTACAAACAACACGTATTCCAATCGGAGAAATATGCAGGTTTTCTAACCTAATGTTATGATACACCATACGTTGATGGTAAATAAAATTAAAAATGTTTAAAAGAAATTTGGATGTTAGTACAATTCATATTAACTTAGTAAAAAAGGTTGATGATATTTATAAAAGTTTAATGAATAAATTTGAGTTAAAGCAAATTATTAATGAAATGATAGCTATTGAATGTTGACAGGTGGTTTGAATATAAAAAGAATATTTAAGAGACAGTAATGACAAATGTGAAATTCTGATAAGGATAATTAAAGTAGGTAGATATCAAATAAGAATTAGAATATAGGAGGCATTAAGAGTGGAAATATGGTAGTTAAGAAGTTTGTTCCAATTATTAAAAAATAACAAGTAGAAAAACATGTATAGAAAATCGTTTTGATCTAATTAAAAACATTAAATTTAACCCTCTTTTAATGTGGAAAGTTTTGGCTTAATTAAAAAAGGTAGTCTACATCTGTGTGGTGCATATAACTGAGTGAAATATTAAATAACAAATAACAGAAGTAATGAAGTAATACAGAAGAGAATTGGTATTGGTAAACTTAATGGATACAAGAATGGTTATTTACAAGTGATTAATTGAAGATAAATTAAAACAGTTTTATTGGAAGGAATACAGTTGAGAAGTCACATAAAGTAAAAAGTGGTCTACATCAATCTAAATGTTGCTGAGTGGAGAGCCCATGGGAGTTTCGGTGAAGCTAGAGGATCCTTTCTAAAAGGTGCTAGCAGGAGCGGATCTGGAGTTGTTCTGTTGCCTGGTTGCTGTCGGGGATTTTGAGTTTTGGAGTGTTGGACGAAGCTTGACACTGGTGATTCGTTCGTGACAGCTGCATTGCAGAGAGCTGCTTGGAGAGGATCCATTCCAGAAGGTGATAGAGACAGGAGCAGATTTAGGATTGTTCCATTTGCTGGTTGCTGTTAAGGAATTTTGGTTTCGTGGTACTAGACGAGGCTGGACACTGGAGATTTGTACGTGAGAGCTGCATTGCGGGAGGCTGCTTGAAGGAGTCGATTGTGGCTAAAGGATAAGTTGCAGTTCTTGAACATTCCTTAGTTTATATCAACTATAAAGCAAATAAGGACATTTTAAATGGTGCAATTAATTAAGAAACAATAATCTACCGTATTATATAAAGTTGTAATGTACAATTCTTAGAATTGGGCATTTGTCATTATGATTTGAAAATAATTTGTTGACATTGGAAGTGACGTTTAATTTGAATGAATAGTTGAAAATATTTGAATATCATTTTTTCTGAACAAAGTAACTAGATAATTGAACCCAAACCCCTGAATGAGTCTCAAGCGCTATCATTCAAATAATTTGAAACTTTTGCATATTAAAAGGTACCTACAATTCAATTTAAAATAGAGTAGCCAGTGCACTAAATTGCCGCATGTACCGAAAAAGTATAATTCCAGCAAACATAAATGAAACAAGTAGAGACACTCACTGTCAGTTCCTTTGATGCCAAAATTCCGATTTGGATGACCTTCAACGGCTCCTGGGGGGGTACTTTCCGATAGTACTAACAGATGGCGCCACTACTTTGTCACATATGATTGGCAGCAGAGCTAGTAACTTGCTGTGATTGGTAGAATTTTGTGCTGCCATCTGATAGTCAAGCTTAGAAATACCCCCGAGTTACTGTCCCAGGCACTCTAGACAGGTTTCAACATTTGGAATGAGTGCAAATTAATATTGAAGAAGTTACGTAAAACATAAATCTAATTAACCATAGCGACAGTATAAACAATTACTTATACTAGCGACATCTTTCGCTACACTATTTTTTACAATCGTAAGAGAAGTATTAAAATTGTTTGAAGAAGTTCGGTAATAGTATATTGTTTAACGAGTGACGAAAGTAGCATTTTCTGCAAACGTTTGATAATGTTCTCAAGTTGCAGAAAATGCTTTTCGATGAGTAAAACACTATACTTTTTCTATAACCATGGTTTACTATATAGGTGTATAAAAAGTTTGAGAAAGTTCAATTAACTTTAAAGTGATCTTGACGAAATCGGGGATTTAGGGATATACCCCTTTTTTAATGCAGGTAAAGTAACCAGTGAGAAAACCTAATTGTCATACCATGCTTGTTTTGGCTTGTACCTGAATGTTATAATAGAACTTTTTCCATACTCTTGGGATCTACTCTATAAAATACTAAAAATTTAATCTAATACTGCAACAACAATTTTATTTTATTATTAATTTGCAAACTTTTAACAACTCAGTACTGAAAAAAAATATTTTAAAATTTATTTTTGATTCACATATTGACTGATAGTTATATTAGAACAATTATTTAAAATGATTGGGGTATCAGAAATAAGTTTTTCTTTTTCTGCACTAGATGACGATACATTTGCTCTGGTATTTATTAACGAATTGTTAGATGTAGATGGGTTAGGGAATGATTTGGCAGGACTCGAATTTTGTAGAGATTGTACGATTTTAGACTGTACTTGTGATTTTCCGAGAAGAGATTGATCAACATATCTTTCAGCTACGCTGCTAGATTTCCAACCAGCGTGCTTCTTTAACTGAACTAAGTCACCTCCTGCATCGACTAGCAGAACTTCTCCGGAAACAGTGGCCAGTGTACTTTTGTGAATTAGCAAATTTAGGTACTGGGCTATTTGCATTTGGAACTTGCTGAACTTATTAATACCCACAAACTGTACATTTGCCATTTTGATAGTTGACGAAAAATCTTGAATTAATTTCATTCATTTCTGATGGACGAAGATTGATATACTTTTTACAAATATAGAAAAATCCGGAAATATGAAAATATCGTGAAATTTTTGTTTTAGTATTACGTATTTCAACCAGTAGACTATTTTCAGTGTCTCTAATATCGTTTGTGGTCAAATCCTTCAGTTCATGACAACGGAAAGCACAGAAATTTCAAAAATGAAAGCAGTCTGAAAAATAGGATACTATAAATACCTAGCTATCAGTTCAAATTATAGTAAACATGTTTTGCCTTGATCATTAAATATTTGTTGTCTAGTGGCTTTCCAAGAAATTATTTATGTCAGTGGCGCATGGCGGAGAGAATTTTTGATTTCTTGTACTTAAATCCGTCAGATTTTCGCTTTAATAATTTTTAACTGATAATGTAGTTGTTAGCATTGAATAGTTTGACCATAAAGTGGATGGCTTAAAACTATTCTCCAAATTTCCAAAATATGCAAGTAACACATTTTCTGAGTAAGAAATTACTTGATTTGATGCTCTCCAATCCATGAATTTTGCATAAATTTGTTCATACTAGTCCTTGGATTTCGTCGGTAATAATCCGTCGAAAGCCTTCTCAGCTACACTGGTAATTTATGGAGTATTGGTGAAATTAAACTCATCTTCACAACTCAAACGCATTTTAATAAACTTCAGTACACTTTTGCGAATTTACGTTTATTATTGTTTGTATCGCGCAATTGACAACTCTGCATAGCAACTAAAACACTACCGTCCGACAGCAAGGCTACTTGAGACGTCCTGCCAATGTCGTGATAATTTTTATAACTGTATTTTGCATTTAGTACGTTATACAAAGTAAATTTACACGTTTTTGTGCTAAATCATGTGTTTCTATTGTGCTTCGTAAAATTTTCACAATTGGATATGGAAGACTGCATTTAATATCTGAAATTGCAACCAATTACTTTCGTCACTAGAGAAGAAGTTAACGTTAAGGGATATTCTATCACTGGTCCCGGAACTGGCGTTTTCGATTGGGGTAAAAGGTGACGAAAGTTGTTCACTTTTAAATGGTTATAGAAAAAACTTTTTATTACATATTTTGGGTTGCGTTTCCAAAAAAAATTATGAATACTCGTGCGATTTGTACTTTTTATGGCAAGGTAACGTGCAAAACAAAGTCACCTTTGGCATTAAACACTTTGTTAAAAACTGTCACGTGCGACACGATTGTAGACATATTTATTTAATATATTTCTAATGTTATTATTGCAATAAAACATTACTTAAAATATGTGAACCTTTAGTTGGTTGCTTATCTAAACCTAATAGCTTTTTCGAGACGTCATAATTAAAAGAAATAAGATGCTTATCACTTTACCTAAATAAATGTATGTGAAGTGTCCAGTACAAAACAATAATAACAAACAAATAAATTACTTTCTGAGGAAGTTTAATTGGAAGTATTCAGATTAATCTTATATTTAATTTGTGTTACAAAAATCGGTGTTACAAGATTTGCACTTGTCCATGTCGATGTGTTTTCCATGACAGAAGTCGTTTTTATCAGATTTTACTCTTTCGCATCCTCTTACCAAGTATTTGTCACCTTCGACAGCTGTAAGAATACGAACTGTTAAAAAAGACCTATGTAAAAATAAAGGGTGTAATTTTAAAATGTGAACTACTTGAAATACAGATAGAAATTAAACTAACCAAAATAATTTATTCAACTACTACGGTATGAAAAGGGTAAACAGTAGTGGTTGTATTCCTAGACTTATTCTAATTAATGCTTCAAAATTAAATCCAATAAAAGACCGCCATTCCTTTGATTGCCTATTTCCTCCTGATGTATGAAATTACGCATTGCATTCTGGCGCATTTCGACAGAAATATCAGCAAAGCTTGTCGGATATTGTCTGACAATTCATTCAAAGGATTATTTCTAAACACCTTTATCATTCGAGAAAACCCCGAAGAATCTCAGTGTAACTTACAGAAGCACTTCTGAAAAACAACATTATTATTCTTACGCTGATCAGCAATTTGTCAAAATGACATACCTATCACTTATATTTATTTGAGATTCCGTGTTGTTATAGCAAAGGACAGAAGCCGCTCAGAATTTTAAATGACACCCTTTACTTTAAAACTGAATTTTATAGTGTATTATTATATAACTAACACACAGGTAATGAGTATATTTCATGATTTCTCGATTTATAGAAAAAGTGACCATCGGTACATTTTATCCCTCTTGTGGTTTACTTATGCATATATGCATATAAATATTTCTTCCTAATACCTTTTAGGTTATGTTAACATTTATCGGTCAAATAGTTACTTAATTTCTGAAATACTTGCAACTATTATTGAATTTTTGATTTATGAATTAAAAGTTCGAAATTTAATGCGAATGTCTTTAATTCTAATTAAATCAAAAGTTTTGAAATAAGAGATTCGAATTAATTGAAGTTGGTGCATTAATCAAATGTATCAAAGACGCTGCCCCATTCTCCTTGTTATATTTTATAGTAAACTAGTTTTCGACATCTAAATAACTATTCTAATGGCATGGCTCATTGAACGCCTTCTCTATGTTAATTCGTGGAGGTGTTTTGGTAATTAGCATTTTGGGTTGTTTATTTCTTTATTCGTTTATTTATAGTATTTAGCGTAATTGACCTCTCGGTGTCGAGGACAATCCACATCGCGCGGGAAGTGGAACTGAAGCAATAAGTCACACGCGAATTGCATTGCGCTCGCCCGCATTCAGTCAAATGCCACATTTAACATCTCTAGTTAACGATATCTTGACGGTTTAGTTCAAATCCGTTGCCGCTGCAAAAAATTCTGAATTATGGCTGGATTTGAACCCAAGTTCACAGGGTTGCTAAGCGGGCTGCTTACCCACTCAACCACTCAGGCGGCCTACTATATTTATATATATATAATTCTTCTGTACGTGTGTATGTGACTGAACTCCTCCTAAACGGCCGCACCGATTTTGATGAAATTTTTTGTGTAGTGGATCCCTGGATGGTTTAGATTCACAACTGGACCCGGTAGGTGGCGCTGCAATCGGATTCTAGGATTTTTTTTATTTTGACGATTTTTTTAAAAATTATTTTAAAGATTTTTAGCATATCAGAACATATAACCCCAAAAGTTTCACCCCCCCCCCCAATATTTTTTAAAATGAAAAAAATCAATCGAATATCGAAAGAACCCGCTAATAGCAGGAAAACCAATGTTCGGGCAGGACAACGTCTGTTGGGTCCGCTAGTATATTATAAAATGGTTATTCTTGTTCAGTAATACTATAACAACTAAATTTGTACAGAAAGAAAATTATAGATCATCAAACTTACCGACATTACAAACGTATAAGAGAACTATAAAAGTTAGTGTTGCTTGGGCAATCATAGCTGTAGTGTTTGGTAGTGTATAAGGAAAAAATAAAGCTGAGTTTTACATTTTAATAATTGTAATAACATTTTTATAGTTATTATAAACATATTTGCAAACCGGTTTATTTCCTGAATGTTGAAAACTGACTTAGTAACGCCTATTTGGCGATAGATCAGGTGTGGAAAACTATACACCCATAGCACTTTTACCTGCTATCGCTAAAGTATTCTAAAAAATCACATACTATAAAGTTTAGAATCATATAAACCCCTATATTAGCGATTGCCAACATGGTTTCGTTTAAAAAAAAATCCATTATTACAAATTTAAGAAATTTTGTTCATGACTTTAAGACTAATTTAGAAAATAAATGACAAACCGATGTAAAATATACTGACTTTGTAAAAGCCTTTGATCGAGTCGATCATAACATCTTACAGAAATTGTACTGTAATGGACTTACTTGAAATACATTAAGGCTATTTATATCATACATGCAAAATAGGCACTTTGTTGTAAAGCCTGATGGAAATACATCTGGTAAATTTAATGCAAACTCAGGAGTTCCACAAGGCTTAAATCTGGGGCCATTGTTATTTTTAATATTTATAAATAATTTGCAAGATTGTATTCGGAATTCAAAGTGAGTATTATTCGCAGATGATACGAAGTTATATCGAAAAATAGAAACTATTAATGATTGTTGTAGTTTGCAGGCAGATATAAATCGTATCTATGAGTGGAGTTTAATTAATAAATTACATTTTAATATATCCAAATGTCATAAAATGGTCACAACAACGAAACAGAATAAAATACTATTTAATTATCAAATGAACAGCGTCAATTTGACAAAAATCGAAAGTGTTAAAGATTTGGGAGTTGAATATGATTCAAAGTAGAGATGTGCGTGTGAGTGAATATTCACAGATCTACGCTGCTGTCTAGGGTCTACGTGATGCAGATTCTCCAGAACATTGTAACAGCAAAGCTTGATCTTCAGGCAATAAAGCTAAACACAATTAGAAACAGGGAAGTAAAAATATAAAGCAACTTACATTATACGAATGGTATAGGTAGTCGACCCATCACCATATCTATAAATTTGTCTATTTAGGTGCACTTATAACCAATGATGGAAGCTGCGTACATGATATCCGCCGCAGAATACTTCTCGGAAAAGCAGCAATGACACAACTCCAAAAAATATGGAAAAGTCCGAATATAACCCGACATACTAAAATGAATTTAGTGCAAACTTTAGTTCTGCCTGTTTTCCAATATGCCTCAGAAACTTGGACCATCCGGATAGCAGACCGCCGAAAAATCGATGCCTTTGAAATGTGGATCTGGCTCAGAATGCTACGTATTCCGTGGACAGCGCGAAAAACTAATATTTCAATTCTAAGAGAAATTAAACCGAAATAAAGGCTATCGTCTATTATTTACGGTAGAATACTTAAGTTTTTTGGACACATTACACGAGGAGAAAACTTAGAGAAACTTGTAGTGCAAGGAAAGCCTGATGGAAAACGCAGACGCGGACGGTCGCCAACTCGATGGATCGACACGATCAAATCGACAATGCAAATTAATGTCGAACAAGCCATCAGACTATCGAGCAACAGAGAAAGATGGCGAGAAGCAGTTAGAAAAGCAACTTATAAAAAAGAGGAATATAATTAAATCCATAATCACCACCCGTCTGCCAAGATGGAAGGACTTAAGGAGGAAGATAGGTACTCCACAACACAATACAAGTTTCTCTTCAAACTTAACGCCTCTTACATACGCCCTAGCTGCACAATCAAAAGAAGTCAGAAAGAATACTTAAACACAAACGACGTAACAGCCAAAACATAAATAACGTTTCAGACTAGTGATGACCTGTAGCAGACCTCAGCAGGAGTTCCGTCAAAAGTGACAGCATTTAAATCGCGCAGGTGCAAGCTATAAAAAATAGAGATCTCTAACGGCAAATTCGCAATTAGGAAACTAAAATATAACGCAGTGCAATCATCATTCTATTTGTACAGTTGTGAGAGTGAAATATATTCAGAAAGTCAATATAAGAAGGTTCAGCAAACTTGAAAAAATTTGTGTTGCACAGTATTTTAAAAATTCTTCAAAAATAAGGTAGGTATAGTGGAGATAAACGTGAAATTTAAAATACAACAGAAAAGTTATTACCATCTGGGTCAAATGACATTAAATTAAAAGGGACATAACCGCTATTGAAGCTAAATGTCCATGAAACATATTGTTTAACTTCTGAACTATTATTATTGGAGGGTAAACACATTTTCACTTATTACAGTTCTTTCAAAGTCAAAGTGAAATTTTCTGAGAAGCTTACCTACGTGTACGGGCAAGTTTGCACTTCATACAGTGTAGTGCCAGTTTTAGGATTTATTTTAAAATGTGAGTCTTTGTCTTAGAAAGAAACTGTAATGAAATGTAAATTGGTAATTAATAACTAGAAACAATGCGTGATATCTATCCTACATTATCAAAACCAGAATGAATTTTTATTAATAATTAACAATTATTTTTATTAATTGACATTTAAAAGTGTGTCATTTTAGGTTAATGTCAGTTTGGCAATGGCAACATCTTGAAACATCCTTTCAAAAACCGCAATTAATCAATTTCTCCCTATTAGAGACCCTGTATACAAAGTAAGATATACAGGGTCTCTAATAGGGAACACCTCCTAGAAACATCTATCAATTAATACTAAAATGTACATAACATTACCCTACTAGTTTTGTTTGCTAAGTTTCTCTGTATTAATTAGGACTTCCACAAATAATAGTATATGACTCTAAAAGATGATTTTTGAGGCTTTCTCGACTGTCGAGTTTCGCCTCTGACGTGGTTCACACGTTGAGTTACCGTGCTCTTCTGTCCCTTCCCTTGCAAAGAGTTTCGCCTCTGGCGTGGTTAACACATTGAGTTACAGTGCTCTTTTGCTTTTTTCCTCCTGATGAAGCCCCTTACGAAAGTGGGCGAAACGTTGAGTTTTTCGATCTCAATCATGACACGGTCCAATCCCGGAAGTCGTTTGTTACTTTATGACTCTACAACTTGAGAAAAACCACTTTTCTAACGTGTTGAGTATACTATTTTATCGCCGCTGCTATGCATAAAAGTGTTGCTAATGATAAAAGTACCACATTTCTTATCGATGTTGAATGAAGAAATGTAGTACAGTCGTGTGCAAATAAATCTGGGACAGTGTTTTTTTCACATGCAGATTCAGTTAAGAATTTGAAGAATATTTCCATGGATTTCCTCTTATCAGAGAGAGTTACGGGTTTCAGTACCTGTTAAAGTTTAATGTAACTCTTTCTGATAGCAGGAAATCCATGGAGATATTCTTCAATTCTTAACTGAATCTGCATGTGAAAAAAACACTGTCCCAGATTTATTTGCACACGACTGTACATTTCCAAATTAAATGCGATAAACTTACTTTATGTATTGATTTATTAGACATTGTATTAAATTTCAACAAAAACAATAAACTACAATTTCACGGTGCACCTAACCTTTTAAACGTCAGATTTTGACAATTGAGCTAAAAAAAACACACTAAATGCTTTTAAATTCTTATGGTAGGTGGCTGTAGGAGGTAAAGTGGGTGGTTAAGGTGTTCGTTAGAAATTACACACACGAATAACTACACCACTTTTAATATTCTTTATTTAACGCAACGGATTACAGACATAAAATTAAATGTGCGGATTTGCTACTATACTATTACAAGTTTGGATCGAATAGGTCTTGTTAATCAGCATACATGTGAACGTTTGTGGATCTGACACTTGGCTCGTGGAAACACTTAAAGTAAATGTTCCACTAAGTATGAGGTTAATATTAACGCATTGAGGAACTGACTCTTTGCGTGTCTGTTTAACCAAAGTGGTTTAACAGGCGAAGACCTGATGTGCAATGATCCCATTCAACCCCATCGCTCTGGTTTATATACCCATGTTACACAATTTTCACAATATACAAAAAGGATTTTCTATTCTAGTCACAACAATGGTACAACACTTTCACTTGGGACGCAACGGTTGGAGGTTTTATGAGTTTATGACACCACTTGAAATTCACTAGATTTGTACAGCTGCAGTTTTGTATTGTGACTTCACTTTCGCTTCTGATTTAGAAAAGTGTATTTTAAGAAACCCTTTTAGTTCGAGGGACGTTGAATAATTTCTCTCCGTTGAATTCCGCGCACAAATCACCTTTTTTAACTGCGTGCATCCGTTTGCTAGAAAGTTTTCTAATGGTACTTAAGCTGACTGCTTGCATTTCACAAATATTTATTGCGGACTGGCACTGTTTATTTTATAGGCGAGCTTCCTTTCTTTGGAATTCTTACGCTAACTGTTGACAACGAGTTATTGCGATTTATGGCTCCACTACATGACCCCCTTACCAGTGGTTAAGCCACGAGATTATGCTGCCCGGAAGTAATCCGGGAAATGTACTAGCCGTCCACTTCTGGTGGTTGTCGTCTGCTTGTTTGTATCGGCGTCTTTGTGCGCCGCGGTGCTGGTTGCAGCTTGTTCCTGCTCTGGCTCAGCTGCAAGATATGCGGGTTTGAGCCTATCTATCGTAACCGTCACTGGCTTGCCGCGGATTTCGACGCTGAAGGTCTTTTCTGCTTTAGAGATCACCGGGAATGGGCCATTGTAAGCAGCTTGTAGCGGCTTGCGCGTGGCATCGTTTCTCACGAACACATGTGTGGAAGTCGCGAGATCTTTGAAGACGAATGCTTTGCGCTGGCCATGATGCTGAGCTGCAGTCGGGCGTACCTTGTCAAAATGCTCTCTGAGCTGGTTTACGAAATCGGCTGCATGTACGTCTTTCGTAGCAGTAAAAAATTCCCCTGGTAGTCGAATGTTCTCGCCGTAGACCATCTCGGCTGAGGTAGCGTTGAGGTCTTCCTTAATGGCTGTGCGAATGCCCAGGAGAACTGCTGGGAGGTGTTCTGTCCACCTGGTGTCTGTGTGGCACTCGATTGCGGCTTTTAGCTGGCGGTGAAATCGTTCTATCATGCCGTTAGCTGCCGGATGGTATGCTGTCGTGTGCATGTGCTGCGATCCCAAAAGGTTGGCTAATTCCTTGAACAGATTGGAGGTGAACTGCCGGCCGCGGTCCGTTGTGATCCGCAGAGGCACCCCAAATCTAGCTATCCAGCCGTTGAAGAAGGCTCTGGCCACCGTTTCAGCCGTGATGTCAGGGATTGGTATGGCCTCAGGCCATCGGGAGTAGCGATCGATGCATGTCAGGCAGTTGCCTAGCGATGAAGGAAGTGGCCCAACAAGGTCGAGATGCACGTGCTCGAACCTGGAGGAGGGCGTGGAGAAGTTTCCCACTGGTGCTGCTACGTGGCTGGTGATCTTCGAGCGCTGACATGGGATGCACGTCTTGCTCCAAAGGCTGTAGTTCTTGCGTATGGAAGGCCATACAAACCTGGAGGAGACGAGCTGCGTCGTGGCTCGAATTCCGGGGTGAGAGAGGTTGTAGAGAGCGTCGAACAGCGGGTGTCGGAACTGCTTCGTGACAAAAGGGCGTAGTGTCCCCGTAGTCGAATCGCAGTAGACATCCGCATCCTGATCTGGGAAGTAGACCTTCTTCAAGTCTAGCACGGCCTCAGGGTGTAGGAATGTCTTCAGCTCGGCATCCGATTCTTGCGCCTTTTCCAGCTCTTTGTAGCTGATTGAACTGGCTGGAAAAGCTGCTGTACAACCTGAAACAGACACACGTGATAAAGTGTCTGCGGGAATGTTGTCGCTTCCAGCGACATGGCGAATATCCGTCGTAAACTGTCCAATGAAGTCTAGGTGACGGAATTGTCTGGGCGAGGCGCGTTCTGGTTTTTGTTGGAACGCGTATATTAACGGCTTGTGGTCAGTGTAGAGTGCGAAACTTTCGGCCTTCTACAAAGTAGCGGAAGCGCTTCACAGCCGAATAAGCCGCCAGGAGCTCCCGATCGTAGGCGCTGTATTTCTTCTGGGCAGCGTTTAGCTTTTTGGATAAAAACGCTAAGGGCTGCCATGCTCCGTCCACATGCTGTTGTAGCACAGCTCCCATGGCGACATCAGATGCATCAACCATTACTGATGTTGGAACTGCAGGTGCTGGATGTGCCAGGAGGGTAGCGTTTGCTAGGATTGATTTGGAGCGTAAGAAAGCTTCTTCCGACTCTGGGTTCCATTGGATTTCCGTTTTTGGCTTTACCTTGGGTCCTTGCAGGTGTTTATTCATCGGAGCCAAGACTTCTGCTGCGTTAGGAAGGAACCTTCTGTAGAAGTTCAGCATTCCTAAGAAACGGCGCAGCTCTTTAATTGTCTTGGGCTTGGGCACTTGCTTAATAGCCTCGATGCGGTCTTCTGGGGGTTTAATTCCTTCTTGTGAAATGGAGTACCCAAGGAAGTTGACGCTGGGCTTGCCAAGGTTACATTTCGCCGAGTTGATCAGTACTCCATACTCGCTGAGCCTGCTGAAGAGTTGGCTGAGGTGCTCCAGGTGCTGTTCCTCTGATGTGGAAGCTACCAGTAGGTCGTCAATGAATGCGTAGCAAAAGTCGAGTCCTCTGATAACCTCATCTATAAAACGCTGGAACATCTGGGCAGCATTCTTTAAACCAAAACTCATAAATGGAAATTCGTACATTCCGAATGGAGTTGTAATCGCTGTCTTGCAGATATCGTCGCTGTGGACTGGGATTTGGTTGAAGGCTCTTACCAGATCGATTGTTGAGAAGATCTTGCAACCAAAAAGATTGTGTGCGAAATCCTCGATGTGTGGCACAGGATAACAGTCCGCCAGAGTTCTCGCGTTTAGCGCTCTATAATCTCCGCAAGGACGCCATCCATTGTCTTTCTTGGGCACTAGATGAAGGGCTGCAGACCAATTACTTTTGGATGGGCGAGCTATTCCTTGATCGAGCATAAACTGGAACTCTTTCTTAGCTGCATGTAACCTATCCGGTGGGAGTCTTCTAGGCCTGCACGTGACAGGAGGTCCAGCTGACGTAATTATTCGATGTGTAGTGGCGTGTTTTATTTTCTTAGGCAGAACTGACGGACGCGCGATGTCCGGGAACTTCGCTAGAAGCTTATGGAAAGCCGAGTCGCCGGAAATTGTTTTTATTTGTGGCGATACACACTCCCGCACTACACCGATTGCTTTCAGCTGGGTTGCGCTTGTTTCTAATATCAACAAGTAAACCGAAGTGGCTGAGAAAGTCTGCGCCAATTATCGGCTTGTCGATGTCTGCGACGACAAATTTCCACGAAAATGTTCGCCTCAGCTTAAAATCTAAGTTTAACACTATATGTCCATATGTACTAATTACCGAGTTGTTTACCGCGCTAAGTTCGTACTCGGTACGCGCACGCGGTCCTTTTATAAATGTTCTCGGCAATACACACAAATCCGCCCCTGTGTCAATCAGGAAATGCCATTTAGTTGACACGTCCGTTAGAAAAAGGCGGCGATTGTTAGACAAGGAGTCATGTGCCGCGTTTACGAACTCCCCTGATCGTTTTTTTGGTAGTGGCACGGCTGAGTGCATTTCGTTGCATTGTCTTTAAATCGGCGGTGGTACCAACAGATTCGCGACGAAGATTGCGACCTGGAACGGTACCGTTGTTTGCTGTTGCTTCGCGGCTGTTTTTCCCGGCTCATCCGTGTAACTTGCTGGGATAATTCAGCAACTTGCTGCACAGCTGATTGATTTTCTCGTCGTCGCCGTGAGAAACAGTGGATGCCGCCTGGAACGTCCTGGGGGTGATTTCAACAATTTTGTCTGCCAAGGTGGACACAGCTTGGAGATTGCTGCTTGCTTGCGTCATCAGGATAGCCTGCATGCTATCTGGAAGTCGCCCGATCCATAATGTACGTATGAAGTTCTCTGGTACCTCGTCGTCTGCTAAATTCGTGAGATGCCTCAAAAATTGGGACGGTGTGCGATCGCCTATTTCCTCGTGCTCTAGAAGTTGTTTTAACTTCTGTTCGCGAGATGTGGATAGGCGCTTAATTAGAGCCTGTTTGAGCGTTTCGTACATCTCTTGACGTGGCGGGTTGGTGAGGATGTCTTCGACTTCTTGCGCATATTTATTGTCTAGATTAGCACTTACGTAATAATATTTGGTGGTATCTCGCGTAATGTTGTTGAGAGAAAACTGTCCTTCTAGTTGTACGAACCACAGTTCAGGTTTCGTTGGCCAAAATGGAGGTAATTTTATGTTAGTTCTGTCGATTGAACTGGTTGTTGATTCGTTGTTGGTAGTGACAGATATGTTGCCTTCTGTTTCCATCGTGAAATGTAGTAGCGGACTTCACTTAATTTTAATTCACTATTTACCGATTACCCGGTCGCGAACGCGAATTTTTAATCGTCTAATTTATGCTGTTTCCGCGTAGTTCGTAGTCGAGAATCACCAATTTAGGATGAATTCGAGGTACATAACACTGAGGACCGATTTGTTTATTTTACGATGTTCTTAGTCCGGGGTCACCAATAAAGTGGGTGGTTAAGGTGTTCGTTAGAAATTACACACACGAATAACTACACCACTTTTAATATTCTTTATTTAACGCAACGGATTACAGACATAAAATTAAATGTGCGGATTTGCTACTATACTATTACAAGTGTGGATCGAATAGGTCTTGTTAATCAGCATACATGTGAACGTTTGTGGATCTGACACTTGGCTCGTGGAAACACTTAAAGTAAATGTTCCACTAAGTATGAGATTAATATTAACGCATTGAGGAACTGACTCTTTGCGTGTCTGTTTAACCAAAGTGGTTTAACAGGCGAAGACCTGATGTGCAATGATCCCGTTCAACCCCATCGCTCTGGTTTATATACCCATGTTACACAATTTACACAATATACAAAAAGGATTTTCTATTCTAGTCACAACAATGGTACAACACTTTCACTTGGACGCAACGGTTGGAGGTTTTATGAGTTTATGACACCACTTGAAATTCACTAGATTTTTACAGCTGCAGTTTTGTATTGTGACTTCACTTTCGCTTCTGATTTAGAAAAGTGTATTTTAAGAAACCCTTTTAGTTCGAGGGACGTTGAATAATTTCTCTCCGTTGAATTCCGCGCACAAATCACCTTTCTTAACTGCGTGCATCCGTTTGCTAGAAAGTTTTCTAATGGTACTTAAGCTGACTGCTTGCATTTCACAAATATTTATTGCGGACTGGCACTGTTTATTTTATAGGCGAGCTTCCTTTCTTTGGAATTCTTACGCTAACTGTTGACAACGAGTTATTGCGATTTATGGCTCCACTACAGAGTTGTTCCTTATTTGCAGACCATTTTTCACTTGTACATTTAATATAGATGGTCATGCAAAAAACCGCTGTTACTGACATCTGTGTATTGCAAGTGAAATCTACAGGATAGATATGAACCACAGCCAAGCCCTTCCATTTAGCTGAAACATCTATAAAAGTTTAGTTATTGCTGCTTTAGTACATGGAAACGAGTTCTGCTTAACGTGGTTATGTTTTGACATTTAATGTCACTTTGATATAAAAATCTAATGTTTCACATTTCTTGATAAAAAGCGATAAAATAGTATACGGAACGCGTTAGAAAAGTGGCTTTACTGAACTCGCATTGCCGTTTAAGTACTCTCGAACGCTCGTACTTAAACCAGCCATATTTGTTCAGTAAAACATCACTTTTCTAAACTTGTTGCTTAATATACTATTCCACTTTACTATAGATAATAAGAGAAAAAGTTGCGCCTTGTTGTATTTGCAATAGTATAGACAGTTGTGAGTAATTTTCGTGTGTCTTGTTCTCAGTCTTGATAGACCCACTTCCAGATTTCGGCTCAGGGATGACTAGGACCAAGCCTGGTTGGTGCTTTTAATCAACCAGAGATTATTATCTGTTCTTGACATGCAGTAGTTGTTCCATTTAAGGAGAAGATTGTGTTTACTTAGGCGTTTGATTATCTGGGGCACTAACTGTAGGATCAGCTACTTCTATATTTGTGGTAGCTCCTTTGGCTTTTGTATCTGCGATGTGATTCCCAATTATGCCTAGGTGTGAAGGTATTCATATAAATTTTTATATTTTTTGTATTGTATCTAGAACAGCACATCATGTATTTTTTCTAAGTTTGAATTAGTAGAATATAGTTCTTTGAGGGATAGCACTGCATTTAAAGAATGGGGAAATATTACGAACTGTGGTTAGGCATTGAGTTTTTATAAAATCCAGTGCCTTGTTAATCGCATATAGTTCCGCACTAAACACTGACGAGTGGTGGACTGGTGGACTCAAGGGGGAATTTTCTCAAGTTACTGGAACTGGCAGTGCTATCTTCTTTTATACCTTTTCTGCCGCGTTATCGGGGTACTTGCCCTAGCTTCCACTGGAGCGGCTAGGATTTCTTATCGCCAGTTCACGCGTCGAATTGATGCAGCGCTTGATTAGGCGATGTATCAAATTTAAATACATTTTATGTATAATAAAAATTTAATACAGGAGCAAGCTTTACAGAGATAAGTAAGCTAGATAAAATGACATTCGTTGATAAGTAAAAACTGTCAAAGTAAGCATTAGTTAACAACAATTAACAACTAGAAGAACTAAACACTAATAAAAAACAATCAAAAACAGGTGTCTGATCGCTACAGCACCATTCGCGTTGGTGGCAACTGCCAGACTGAGACAACGGACAAGACAAGCCTTGCATCTGAGGTGGGCGGAACTGTTTCCTAACACAATGTTGAAAGATAAAGTGAAAATTCTTTTACTAATGATATATTTTTGTACCTTTGTCCTATGTACCTATTTTAAATTGTTTTCAATTATTTATAATGTATATTCGAGATTCATGTTTCCTGAAAGTATAGTGATCCGCGGGCCGCAAAAATATCCTGGAGGGCCACATGCGGCCCGCGGGCCACATGTTGGACAGCCCTGATTTAGATAGCGGACACATGGAAGTAATTACCGAGCCTTGTTTCAATAAAACCTCGTATTACATTCCCCACCACTGTGTTTACAAGCCAGGTAGCAGCACAACAAAACTCCGTGTCGTCTTTGATGCGACCACAAGGTCAGTGAATCATCTATCACTTAATGATTATCTATTGGCCGGACCCAAATTACAAATCGACATCGTCACCATTTTACTTCGTTTTCGTCTTCACTTTATAGGTTTTACAGCTGACATTAAACAAATGTATAGAAAAATTAGAATAAATCCGTCTCATTCTGACTATCAAAGAATGTTTGGCGTTTCAACCCTGATGAACCTGTTCAAGATTATCGCTTAAACACAGTTACGTACGGTGTTTCTTCTGCTCCATTTCTGGCATTTAGAACAATTCATCAGTTAGCTGTCAATAAAGTAGCTGTCTTCTCCCTTGCTTCGAAGGTTCTTCAAACGAATATATATGTCGATGACGTAGTCACTGGCGCGAATTCCATCGATTCGGCTCTCGAATTACAAAGACAGCTTATTGGCATTCTGCAAAAGGGCGGATTTGATCTTCGAAAATGAGCTAGTAATCACCCCGCATTACTTACCTCCCTGCCCGGGGACTATTGTCAAAACCCCCTTTCTTTCTATTCTGAATCCGATATCTCGGTGAAAATTCTGGGATTGCAATGGTCTCCCAAGTCAGATCATTTCTCATTCAGATTAAATACTAGTTTATCAAAGAGTTGCACAAAGCGTGTAATACTTTCGGCACTTGCAAGGACTTTTGGCCCTCTTGGATTCCTTTCTCCTCTCACCTTTTTCGCGAAGCATCTTACTCAGCATCTTTGGTGCATCGGGCTTGAGTGGGATGAAGCTCCTCCTCTGGACGTGACTGGGCGTTGGGGGCGGTATCAAACTCAGCTGCCTGAGATATCTTCTCTACAGATACCTTGCCTTATTCACCAAACTTCTGCGACAGCTCGTCTGAACTAGGTTATTCTGCGGTTGTTTATGTTCGCATCGTTTCTGAAGATTCGATAACTGTTTCGTTGGTGTGCGCCAAATCTAAGGTTACACCACTTAAACGAATGCGTGGTCTGACTCCACTATTGTTTTGTCATGGTTAAATTCATCTCCTCATCGATGGAAAACCTTTGTAAGCAATCGGGTCTCTCACATTCAAGAAAGGATCCCTGCTCGCTCGTGGCATAATGTTAGATCACTCGATAATCTTGCGGATTGTGCTTCTCGTGGCCTGCTACCTTTCGAATTCGTTGACCATTCGTTATGGTGGAGTGGGCCTTCGTGGCTATCTTCATCAGAAGATTCTTGGCCAAAATCCGATTGGCATCCGTCAAAGGTAGAAAATGCGCCATCGATATCCCTAGAAGAAAGAAAACTCACGCTAGCTACCATGGTTCATCAAGGTATATTTGATCACCTTTTAGTTAGGTTCTCTTCGTTACCAAAAGTCCAGCGAATTGTGGCATGTTGTCTACGGTTTCTTCATAATTTGAAACATCCAAATGAGAAACGCAGTGGTGCTCTAGTTGCTTGCGAACTGCATCGCGCTCTTTTGGTCTTACTAAAGCGTGTCCAACAGTTAGTGTTTGTGGATGACATTAATGCGTTGCGCTCTAAGCACCCGTGTTCGAAGCAAATTCGAAAATTAAATCCATTTCTGGATGAAGCCGGTTTGCTCAGGGTGGGCTGCCGTCTGTCTTACTCCGCATTATCATATGATAAAAAACATCTCGTCTTATTGCCAAGCAATCATCGATTAACTCATCTTCTAATCGAAGATGCACACCGACAAAATTTGCATCCTGGATTAAAGACCCTACATTTTTTGTTGCTGCAAGATTTTTGGATATTATCAGCCAAAAGAACAATTCGTCGTTGCTTGTCAAATTGCCACCCTTGTTTTCGGACTAAGCCTCCTCGACTTGAACCGTTCATGGCCCTTCTCATCCGTTGGCGTTGATTACGGGGGGCCCTTCATTATCACAATGTCCAAAACTCGCGGAGCTAAACCCATGAAGGCCTACCTCTGTCTTTTCGTTTGCTTGGCAACCAAAGCAGTTCATTTAGAGCTTGCATTAGATCTCTCTACAGAGGCTTTTCTAGCAGCCCTTCGCCGCTTTGTGTCTCGTCGTGGTCGATGTTCCCATATCTACAGCGATTGTGAAACCAATTTCGTAGGAGCCCAACGGCAGCTATAACTCTTAATGCAACAGGCAACAGAGTCTGAACACATTGTGTGGCATTTTAATGCCCCGTCAGCTCCCCATTTTGAGGGTATCTGGGAAGCGGGTATTAAATCGGCTAAGTCACACCTTTCGCGAGTTGTAGGCGATCAAAGGTTATCTTACGAAGAATTCTATACTATTTTAGTTCAAATAGAGGCCGTATTGAATTCTCGTCCTTTGTGTGAGATGAGCTCCGACCCCAACGATTGCTCAGCTCTGACTCCAGGCCATTTTTTTACGTTGGAACCTCTAACTGCAATAGCAGATACCGATCTGACCCACGAGGAAATTAATCGCTTGACTCATTGGCAACTGTTACAAAGGTTCCATCAAGATTTTTGGAAGCGATGGCATAGGGAATATCTCCATACACTTCAACAGAGGCACAAGTGGAATAAGTTGTCGCCCCCTATTGCCCCTGGTATGGTCGTTCTGGTAGTTGATGATGCAGCTCCCCCTTTAAAATGGAACCTTGCTCGGGTGGAAAAGCTCCATCCTGGTCCTGATGGTGTTTGTCGTGTTGTTACCGTTAAGACAAAATTGGGGTTACTGCAACGCCCTGTGGTAAAAATTTTCCCCCTACCATCCCCACAATAATTAATATGAAAATACACTGTATTTTGGTGGGCGGTTATGTTAGTTCTAGTTTTAATTAATATTTTTTGTTTGTGTGTAGCGTGTATTATTTAAAGTTTAGGATTCGCGTTGTAGTTTAAATTTATTTTGTAGTGGACTGTATTCTAACATGTGTTCCATTTTTCTAGAAATCCTAAAATCTTAAAACCCTCCAGTTCAACCCCGAAAAATGTCCTTCGTTCCTAAAACTAATTAGTCTCTACCCGTCGAAGAGCGAACACCTCTTGCTTGTTGTCGCCGGCTAATTCAATTTTGTGTACATACATTGTTCTTGTCGTAAAATACGTGTGTATCTTGTACTGGGTGTTCGAATCCCCTCTCCAGCGTTACGAAACCACATACCTCCGAGCTTATGTACCTGTACCTGAGAAGGATTAAAGGTAGGTGACGCAATTTTGTTTGTTTATAGTCCACTTGTTTATTTGTATCGTCGCGTCGTACTTAATCGTTCATTTAATGCTCTTCATTATATTCTATTTACCTGCAAATATTGATAAATAAACGCTAGCTCATATTGCTAAAGCAATCACTCCTCTCAGTTGGGTTCCTGGTTGAATGTGTAATTTTTCAAATCATTTGAGTACGGATCTGTTTTCCGTCTTAGCTCTAATGCGCATAATCAAGTATTCGAAATTAGGTCAAATGCTACACCAAAATGGATCCCGCTGGCAAGTTAGCGGTCAGTGACTTAAGAACAAAGTGTAATTTATCAAAGTTTCTACCGGTAATTTGAATACGGGTGTTTTGGCGGCATTAATTGTCATTTGTTTTTCCAGTACTTGATTGTCGATCCCGACGAAGAGACGCAGGCAAATTTTCAATTGTTTTTCGAAGCGTCGCTTTGGTTCAAACTTCGCCTAACCTCAAATTATGGACTCGGCCTTTATTGCGAGTTCGTTCCCAGATTTCGTTCCCCACATTCCGTACCCCACATTTCGTTCCCCGGATATTTCGTCTTCCCACAGCTCGTACCCGGAAACTTCGTTCTCAACCAAGCTCAATTTGTCTCCTAGATTACATGGTGTTGAAAAACGAGTGCAGCGATCGGAATACAGTTAAAAAATTTAAGGTATTTTAATTAATTTATTTATTATAATAAACTTATAAGAACAAAATAAATTGTATTTATTAAAAATGACAGTTTAATCTGTGTATATTCCTGATATTTTGTATAGGGCCTTAATTTCTCATTCTGGACAACTTTTCTTAGGAATATTTTGCCGTATCATGAACAAAACGCGTAGTTTACCTGAAAAGAAAACATTTTTGCTTAACTGTCACGGCCGACTTGTTTTTGAAAAACTGAAAATTTTCTTAAAATTCTTTACAAACGAAGCAGGAATTATAATTTTTATGTGAAACTAAAAATAAAATGTAATTCCCTCTTGTAAACTCAAGCCGGGGACATAAATAAATTAATTAAAATATCTTTTATTTTTCTAACTGCATTTTGATCGTTGCACTCGTTTTTCAACACCCTGTATTCTAAGAGACAAATTGAGCTCGATCGGGAACGAAGTTTCCGGGTACGAGATGTGGAGGACGAAATATCCCGGGAACGAAATGTGGGGAACGAACTTTACGCAAACCGCTTCTGCCATGCTACGACCTTAACCAAATTTCGTTTGAATTCCATGGAGCGCTGCTGAGAAAACTTGCAGGTGCTACTTGCCGTCCAGCGGCGCCATAGCCAAGATCTTCAGGTTTCACCGTGTTGTTATCCGCATCGATCACCCACTGAAGCATTTGATCCAGTTATGGCTACTTGAGGTAATACATCATTGTTTTTTAATTCATGGTTCTCGCAGATTCCCCCAGTGCTTTGAAGGGTTTGCGGAAAGTTTGTTCCCCACATTTCGTTTCCCACATTTCGTACCCCACATTTCGTTCCGGGGATATTTCGTCTCTCCACATCTCGTACCCGGAAACTTCGTTCCCGAGCGAGCTCAATTTGTCTCCTAGATTACACGGTGTTGAAAAACGAGTACAGCGATCGGAATGCAGTTGGAAAATGAAAGATATTTGAATTAATTTATTTATTATAATAAACTGATAAGAACTATATACCGTATGCCCCGGGATTGAGTTTACAAGAGGGAACTAAATTTTATTTTTAGTTTTACCAAAGAGCATACATATGCTCTTTGGTTTTACATAAAAATGTTATAGGAATTATAATTTCTGCTTGGTTTGTAGAGAAATTTAAGAAAATTTTCAGTTTTTCAAAAACAAGTCGGCAGTGACAGTTAAGCAAAAAATATTCTCTTTTTAGGTAAACTACCCTTTTTGTTCATGATACGGCAAAATATTACTAAGAAAAGTTGTTCAGAATCAGAAATTATGGCCCTATAAAAAATATCAGGAAGATACGTACTTAGATTAAACCGTCATTTTTAATAAATGCAATTCATTTTGTTCTTATAATATAAATTAATTAAAATATCTTTCATTTTCTAACTGTATTCCGATCGCTGCACTCCCTTTTCAACACCCTGTAATCTAGGAAACAAATTGAGCTCGCTCGGGAACGAAGTTTCCGGGTACGAGATGTGGGGAGAAGAAATATCCCCGGAACGAAATGTGGGGTACGAACTTTCCGTATCCCGCTTTGAAGGCGTGCTCTAGATGGTTTTCCAGTGTGCTGTGCTCATAGGACATCGAAAACATCTCGAACAGCATCGATGCACTGTAGAACTTGTTTAAAAACTGTTCCTTATTTTCATTTTTACACGCATATATATAAATCTGTTATTATAAGTTATTACAACTTGCTGATGTGTGTTTTCAATACTTTTTCATATTAAATTAATTAACTCGTCTTAACCCTTTGGATTTGGAATAAAATTTGTAATTGTTGCATTTTTTCTGGTTATAAACGTTTGTTTTTTCTTCCGAATCTTGTTCATATTTAGTCCTCAGCTAGTTATATGATTATTTTGCATCTTTTCTTACTAATTTACAGAAATGCTACTCGCACATTGTATAGTATGATCAATATTTATTCTCATCTAGTATAGCCATGGAATACTCACAAAGCAAATGTCAAATTTTGACATTAAACATAAACTTAGTTGCATTTATAGATTAGGAACTATTCCATGGCCATACTAGATGAAAATAATTTTTGATCATACTATAGTTTTACTTATAAAACTAATTTATTTGTCTCAAAAGGCAGTAAAATAGTTTGTTTCCTGAAGAATTACATCAATATGTTGCAATTGTATTAAGCCCACAATTTGGCTCTGTTTGCAGTGCAAATTGTTTAACCAAGTCAATAAAGTACAGAGTTAGGAAATTTTATATAATTGCAATTTGAAACTATAATAAAAGTATTAAATGCATTGGTAATGAGATGCGAGAAACAGTAATTAGTCGGATAAAAGCACGCAAAAGCAAAGCATATTTCAAAGGGTTTGAATTTGGCTTTTGAATAAAGTAATATAATTAAAATGATAGGTTTGTGCAATTGTAAAGCCAGACTAAACGAAAGTAGTTGACACAAAAAATTGTTATGTGCATATAAATTAGCGTAGTTATCAATAAAAGCAGAGGACAGTGAAAATTGTGAGCAATCTGAAGGGTAGATCTAGACAAGGATAACATACAACATTTGCAAAGAGCAATCTTAAATGTAGGCAACAGAAGATAAGCAAGCGACGTGAAAGTGGGGAACTCAAATATCAATGCTCTAATTAATAAAAAACAAAGTGCAAAAAAGCAAAGCATTGAAATTAAAAACTTTGTGAGTGCAACGCTAAAGAACAATACTAATAAGCAAAAGACAATATTTTAGATTTAAGAAAATGTTGGATTTTTAATTTATGCAATCGAGCTTTACTCCATTTGGGGTTAATATTATCAAAACTAATTTCCAATTAATAGTAGAAGAACACCGTATGATAGCACCCTAATGCTTTTTTGTTATTAACAAGGGGAACAATAGAAAATAGAAATTAATGAAACGTGTCGAATCTGTGCTCCATTTAATGTTTTTATGATAATAAAAGTGTATTACCAAGATAAAAAGTGGTCTATTTTATTGCCTAAGTATTCGATCAGTTCCACTATCGTTTGTGGATTCTGCAATGAAAAATTTACATTTTTCCAATCCGACTTCAAGTGGATATCGGCAGGCGAGCACCTGGAGTTTACGATCCTCGACTAGGACCAAAATTCGCATAGTAACCCAGATGTCAGCAATCGGGGACATGAGCGGGGTTTGCAAGAACGTCCCTTTCAACATCTGCGGCCAGGAAAGCGAAGTCGGAGGCAGAAAATCGGGAGCGTCATCTGCGTGGATCATTGAAGCAACACCGACGAAAGCTTTCCAGGTAGGATCCATCTGTAATTTGAGAGTCATCTTACTGGAAAACAATTAAAATACGAGATAGAACCTTGCTGAAGAGGCATAGCGCTTTTCCAAGGGTCCAGCTACGCCGTAATAATCCGTAAAAGCCTTGAGGTCAGTAAATTTTGCAAAATTGGCCAGAATCAAGCTTCATAAACAAGTGAATGTTGGCGTGGGTCCTACCTTATTAAAACGAAGGCGAGGGAAATTGTTGCCAAGCCGGAATATTCGAATTATTTACCTGACGCTTTCTCACATTTTTTACTATTTTAAACATTCAAATACACTCTGTAAGCACAAATCATTTTGTGGTCATCTGTTAATTTACGAGGTTGTGAATTATCTACTAAGACCGAACAAATGAGCTAGGTTGATACAAATAACCTAGAATTTCAAAATACGTCCCATTTCAGAACTCAATCTGAGATAAGCAGTTTCGTGTTTGCCGTGAGCTAAGCGTATTGAATATTGCAGTTAAATAAAATAGAAAGAAGGACATTCAAGCATTTTATTTGTGCAATTAATTATTACGTTTAATTTTAATTAGCCTTAAATTACTGACAGGCAAGTGAGCACAGTATAAAAATTAAACTGAGATGTGTGTATGGATATGCCCAAAATTTAACTTATATTAAATTTTGTCTAGATTTACAACATTGCATTGCAATATATCAGTGTAGTCAGAAACATAATCGAAGACTTAAACAATAGGTATACATGGGACACAACTTCACTATTGAAAAAGAGAACCAGACTCTAGGAAAAACTCGTCGAATTGGCTTGTCGTGGGCTCCCTTCGGCAAACTAATCTACATATTAATTAACATAAAAATTCCCATTAACTTGAAATATAAAGTATTTAATACCTGTATCTTACCAATAAACTGCTCAATTACAGATTAAAGAGTAGCTTCAGAACGTGACCACCGAAGTTCTGTAGATGGCGCCAAGTGGAATTATAGCGCACCCAGAATGTGTAGTTCAAAACGTGACCACCGAAGTTCTGTAGATGGCGCCAAGTGAACGAGCCGCCACCGTGCTAAAATGCTTGGAAATTTTGTTTGCAAAGTGGAAAATCGCCACCTTTCGCCAAAACCAAATAGCGCATGAATGTGCTCGGGACTTTAGCAACAACTTTGCCCCCTTTCACAATTTCGATATCTGTAGCCGTTCGAAAGTTACAGGCGATCCAGACAGACGGACGGACGGACGGACGGACCAAGCGTTCGCATAAGTACGCTGAAGCTACTAATAACCACATACGCGCTTGGAACCATGGCTCTTACTCAGAAAAGCGTAAACCGCCTGCGACTAATGCAAAGAGCCATAGAAAGAAGGATGTTGGTGATATATTTGGGAGATAAGATCAGAAGCGGGGAATTAAGGTGTAAGACTGGAACAACAGATGTCATAGAAAGGATATCGAAATTAAAATTGAGCTGGGCTGCTCAAATCACACAATACACAAACAACAAATGGAAAACGATACTGGCCCATTGGCGATCCCGGGAAACATCGGGAGGAAGAGAACATTCCACCTCCAAAATAGGCAAACGATGGAGGAAGAATTTTTAAATTTTTTTGCATTGGAACGCACAGAACAGACACAGATGGAAGAAAACTGGAGAGGCCTATATGTCCAGAAGTGGGCGAAAAGTAGCCCATAAAAAAGAAAAAGTACCTTTCGATTGCAACTTGTTTAAGTGTTGTCTTCCTCTATAGCTATGATGTTTTCTTTAAGCTCAAGTTTACCATAAATACAGATAAGGAAGCTGCTATTACTCGATAGAGTATGCTGATAATACTGCGTACGGTGTATGCTAGATTGAATAATTCCGCTTTAATTTCGTTAGTTGGCATAAAGTCATGGATGTTTCTATGTGTCATTCTCTAGTCCCGATCTTCTTGTAGTTGGTTGATTATATTCTCTTCTGTACGGGAGTTGCAATTATTTGCTTAAGCTTCATTACTCCATCGATACATAGGTGGCGAATTAGGAGTTTTAGATTGCTGTTGAACACTGCTTTCAGAATGAGAAAGAATCTCCAATCTGTTCTTCGTGAGTAAAAACCCATTCATTCCAAGCGGGCAGTTCATTTCCTTTTTCTTTTAAAATGTTTTACTTGCAATGTATTTTTATCTTGCTTTAGCATTTAAGAATCACTTATTTGTTCTAAGAATTCCGAAGTAGTGTGTGCCATTTGTATTCCATCATCATTTGATTGAATTATATCCGAATATTATGTTTGTACTATGCGGTGAGAGTATTATTAGTGACGCAAAACTAGACAATAATTTCCACAATACTATTTCAAGTTTATATCTGTAGTCTGCCTGTTAGTTAATGAATTGAATGACCAATGATAATTTCGTATAAAATAGAAAATTTATTATATATAAGCAAGAGCCATATTAAAAAACAAACGACTTCCAGGAACGGTGTTACCATTGAGGTCGAAGAACTCAACGTTTGGCCCATTTCCATAAGGAGCTTTATCAAAAGGAAAAGCAAAACAGCACGATAATTCAACGTGTAAACCACACCAGAGGCGAAACTCTTTTTTTTTTGCAAGGGAAAGGATAGAAGATCACGGTAACTCAACGTGTAAACCACGTCAGAGGCAAAACTCTTCCAAAAATCGGAAAAAGAAATGCGAGAATTTATAGGCAAGTGCCATCGCGGTTCAGTGTGGGTGGGCGGGGCTTAGGAATTAGCACTTTCCACATAGAATGAAGGGGAAAGCCTTCATCCCGATTGAGATTGTTAGGGTGTTTGTAAATCTCAATTGCTTTGCAAAGCCTTCTGCTAAAGAAGAATAGGCATTTGCAAATAATGGAAATTTCATCAAAAAGGATCTTATGGCCGGTATCGCGTTGGGGTTCGCCGATAGCTGATGATGAAACGAGACCCGACTTAGACAACGCTGGTGCTCAGAGATGCGAGTTTTTACTGAATGTCCTGTTTCACCAATGGATACAGCATTACAAGGGCAATGGACTCTATAAATACTTTTAGATCACATAGTGTTTAAGTTATCTTTAGGTGAAGGGAAAACCTGTGAGATTTTGCTCGGGGATTTGAATACTCTTTTAATGTTTCGTTTTTGAAGAAACTTTCCTACGAGATCGGTGACTTAGGGATATAGGGAAGAAAAACTGTTGCTACAGCAGGATCGGTTTTTGGAGGTTTGGGTGATATTGGATAAAGATGGCGATTGATGGCAGACTGTATACCTATAGCACTGTAACCGTTGTTTCTAAGAGCTTTCCGAATGTGGTTTAATTCAGCGTGGAAATTATCGGGTGGTCATTCCCGAAAATCTGGATTTAATTACTTTTGAACCCCCAAAACGATTTGTGGAAGAAAATTACGGGAACTAATTTTTAAAATTTCAGCAATTTTTTTGTACATATTGGCTATGAGGTCTTTTTTTTAACCTCCATTATCTACAAAATTCTATTTTTCTTTAGCAGAAAGATTCGCGAAGCAATTGAGATTTACAAACACCCTTACAACCTCAATCGGGATGGAGGTTTTTCCCTTCTTTCTATGTGGAAAGTGCTAATTCCGAAGCGTCGCTCACCGCCACCGAACCTCGACGGCACTTGCCCATAAATTCTTTCTCCTACCGATCATTAGAAAAGTTTTGTCTCTGGCGCGGATTATATGTTGAGTTGCAGTGGTCTCTTGCTTTTCCGCCTGTTGAGTGTATGGGAAACGTTGAGTCCTTCGACCTCAATAATGACTCGATTTAATCCGGGAAGTGGTTTGTTACTTAATGACAATGGCCGTGAAAGCCTCCGAAATCAAGACATATCTTCTTCTTCTTCTTCTTCTTCCTCTTATTATAGACAAGTGGCCTGTTTTAACCACAAAGTGGTATAAGCCCTCTTTACCCTTACACCGGGTAGGTGCCTAGCCTTGCCCGTCGAAACTGAGGAAGAATTTCCTTATTAGGGGGTAACGACTACCGCAGGTATTAGCGTGGTAGCCGGAAAGCGTACGATTTTTAAACTCTAGAGTCGCCGGGATTCGAACCCGGGCCGGCCGTGTGACAGGTGAGCATTTGCTCGCGGGGCCATCCGCTCACAAAACATATCTGATTTTTGAAATAAACGTGCACTACCGCTGCCTTTATTAAAGGTAAACATAAAATGTGTTAATAAAGGTTGTGATATATAAAGGGAGTAAGAAAAAAATGGTATCTCATAACATCTACGCTTCAGTATTGCCCTCTTTTGTGGGTTAAAAAAAGATGTATCCGTACAATATTGATTTTCTTTATCTTTAATAATGCTACTGTCGTCGTGATCACAGTCACAGTTTTATTTCTGACTTTTTTCAATTATCAGAGTAAGTGCGTATACTCTGTTGTTATTTTTAATGTCAGACCTGGGCAAATTACTTCTAAAGAGTAATTAATTACTAATTACCAATTACCGCCCAGTGATGTAGTTGAATTGCTAGAGATTTTAGTTACTGAAATGAAATAGTAATTCAATTATCAATTATTCGGTAATTATAATTGCGCAACCTAAATTACTTTCAATATAAATTTTTGTCGTATATTTGTATTTAATAGTATTTAGATAGCTCTGCGCTAGTATATCACCTGTTTAAGGTAGTTGATAATTGCTAGGGAAAGTAATATGTCGTACTTAGCGCCAGCATATTTTTCGCTTCTTGCACAATAATTATTAGCAAGCTACATTGCTACACAAAACAACATACGCAGACCCTATATAAAAACAAACGTGTCTGTACCAAATATTTTCCTGTTTGCTTGTGTACACCTCGTCAGAATTCGAAATGTTGCATTAAATTAGCTACTATCCAACTAATCATAGAAAATCGTAGATTATACTTATAATGCTTAAGGAATAACCAATTATGAATTGCTTAGCATGTAACGTAATAAGGCCTTGCCTTATTGTTTGCGTTCTGAATATTTAATACCCAATCGAGATCAGTAATTTAGTGTTTGAATTACCAGAAAGTAATTAAATTACTGCAAGTAACTTCAATTACCAGAAGTAAATCAAATACTTCTAAAGAAATTTAATTTTTCCTTGAATTACCAGATGTACAACATTATATGTCTCTGGATGTTTCATTACGTGTCCAAAGTAAGAGAGTTTTCTTATTTTGACGGTGTTGACGATTTCTATTTGCTTCTTCATTCTTTCCATGACCTCCGCATTAGTGAGTTCCGTTGCCAGCTGGATGATAAAAAGTGTAGTACGGAACGTAGTAACTCCTAACAAGTTGGCCAGAGACCTGAACAACTCAGATTTAAATTGCCTTACTTGATCTGAAGTCAACCGAGAAGGAACGCCATAGCGTGACATCTAGTTCCCGAAGAAAGTCTTCGCTACTGTATCCGTGGTAAGTAATCGTCGTAGTGTAAGAATTAGATAAGGGCTAGCGCAATCCGTGGAGGTATCACAATACAGCTCACAGTCATTTCACAGGACGTCGTCAAGTTTGAGGGAGGTTTTATTTGATCGTAACAGGTGGGATAATTCTTCGTCTTGTCCTTGAGAGCCAAAGTCTGTTGGTCGATATGGGATGGTATCTCGATGCTGCAAAGCCATGATAGCGTGTCGGCCACGATGTTGTCACGACCCTAGACATGATAAATATCAGTTGAAAACTGCTCGAAATAATCCATATGTCTTAATTGACGCAAGGAGCATTTGTCAGCTTTCTGCGAGAATGCATAGACGAGGAGTTTTGTGAACAGTGTGAACTCTCGCCCCTTAAGCATATGCTAAAAGTGTTTTACAGCTAAGTAAGCAGCTAGAAGCTCAAAATTGTATGTCGTATGTGCTAGTTCGTAACAAAAATATTTTTTAAAAACATTTGTAAGAATACTTTGTAAATTGTTAATTGTAACTTTTCCTGGGCGTCCGCTCTTGGATGAACGTTGCCTTTGCAATTTTTTTTTCAACCATGGGGGTACGTAAGTCTTTTTGGTGTTAAAAATATTTCAAATTGTCGACTTAAATGTTGAAGAGAAATCTGACACGTATCACTATTTTTACGTATTCACACAATTTAAAAATGCACTTTGTTTTTCGCTGTTTTCCTGTGACGCCCTTTTTGTCCTAACGACTACCGTTGTCTCCCGGAACCGCTCACGCATTACTTCAGAGGGCGAGGGTGTCACTTAAACTTAAACCTTAATTAAAGTGAACAACTAGACCACCCGTGCCGGGAGTCGAACTCTCAAGCGCTCCGTCTCGAAAGCTCCATAATTTTCACTGTGACCTCAGGTGCAGCGGCGATCGCTACCGAGGTCCTGTGACTCCTTAGAAGAACTTGGGATACCGTTGCCTCAACTTTTATAATGACTTAAACGATATTTTCTTTCAGCAGCTACTAAATCTACAATGTAACCTACACGAATTAATGTTTGTCTTCCTAAGAAGTCACTTCTGTTTTTAAATCTCCACTATTTCGACTGTACTCCTTTTGCACCCACACTAAGTACTTTACTGTCACTTTAACTTTTTTTTTACAAAGTACAGAAATATTTAAAACGTCAATTTTAGTACAGTTCCTCATTGATTATGCAAAGCTGGGGATACAGCATACGACTAGTTTGCAAGAACTAAACCTAAGCGGAGGACGGAAACCAGACGAAAAGTCGGAGTGGGGTTAAATCTTGGTGCGTGTTTAACAATAATAAATCATAAATCCCTTAATATTTCAACTAGGGAGATGCACGAAAAAGCAAATAAAATCTAATTATACAATATATACCTATTTATGTTACAAGTACGAAATTAAGGACTTTTTTGGATGTGCCGCAGTTTATGGCTAAGCGAGCGCAGTGAGCCAGGCACATCAATAAGCCGAATCTAAAAGTCCGCTTTGGAAAAAGTTGCACATCATTTTTGGTTTACTGATTTTTAAACGTTTTTTTTTATTCTTATTCTTATTTAAGGGGGTCGGGAAAAGTGGAAGAGGTTATGATCATACTACAAAATGGCAATGTGTATTTTGATTTCGATCAATGGAAACACGGCGTTAGCTTTTGTTGCTATGGATATTACTACTGAAAGGTAAAAGTTACTAGTCCAAAGTATTGGTACTTTCAGCTGCTAACCAGTGTAGAAATGTATAGCTTTTCGATTTAGTAGAACAAAATAGCTATTTTTGTTACAGGTACCTAAAATAAAGTTTTGCGAACGAGTAGCAGATGAGTCCGCAAAAACTTAATTTAGGTACGTGTGACAAACCGTTTTTTTTTGTAATAGCTCTCCAGAATGTGTACTGAACAACCTTTATTTTTATTGCGAATCCTGTACCATAGCAATAAATTTGTTTTGTTGATTGATTCAAAAATAAAATTATTAAGGGCCGATTCTACAAACCAAGGATAATGTTATCCGAAGAATAAATACCCTAGAAACGATTGCTGTAACAAAGGAATTTATCTTAAAGAATATGACACACTTTACTTCTATATAAAAAAATAACGGTTCTGTGCTCTTAAAAGTTGCGTCGCTAAATTATTTCCACGAAAAAGTACCTATGCAACTTTTAAATACGTTGAGGCTATTTAATTGCTTGTTCATTACAGTCGCAAACACTAAAACCTTCGACAGCTTGGTCAAAATATTCTATGTTTGGAACAGTTTTATCTGTCAAAGAAAATATCCAGATTGACAAGTTTCCAAAAGGTGTCACTTTTTTAAAGCGGAATTCTGTGAGTTATTAGCTTAGAAAGTTCAAGGTCCTCTCCAGAAAAGACATTAAAAGATTTTTGGCAAATGTCGCTGATAAAACTTATTTACTAATTAAGGTATGTTTGTTGTCATACGATTTATAAAGTCAGGAGTTTCCAATTCAATTTGTTAGGTTGCTCTTATAGTGGGTGTTTGTGGATCATGCAGGAGAGAATAACCACAGTCTATACGGATTCAAAATATTGTAAAAAAATAGTGTCGTTGTCTTCCTATTACTGTTTCCGACACAAAGACCAATGTTAGAAGAGTTGTTAACATTAATTAGGTAAACAAATAATTCGTTGGCTAATCTCTCAAGAAATCCAAAATCCAAAACTGCTTGAACACACTCCGACCGCGATTAGCTCGAGGGAAGACGATCATGCGGTACTTTGTGTTCTCTAATTAAATTAGTTACATAAAACCGGTAGATCGCCAACGAGTTTTGACAATAACGACGAGTGTGCTTCAGCAGTCCAAATCTCCTGAAAGAAAGCTCCAAACAATCATCGGTAGCAATAATGCAATAATGATAACTACATTTATATATCACAGTATAATTGGCATAAGACATGAAACATACAGTACAATCGACAAATCATTTAATATACAAAATTTCTCAAGCAACTTCCAAACTTGCTAGTGCGCTACTAAATGCCGGAATGTCTAAAAACTGGGCTGATTTAGAAATACCAAATTTAATACCAAATGATAATACAATACAGTTACAAACTCTTACATAATTGAACAATAATGCACAGGTAATTGCACAACATATTAAAAAGGTGCCGAGCGGCCGTTATTTGCCTTCTTGTAATGCTTCGAGAAAATCAATATTGGGATTATGCACGCCGAAATGCGGCATAAAAAATAATGGTCAAAAGATGAGTTATTTGAACCCGTGCGGCTAAAACCTGGGATCGGTCCTGACAATGCTGACCAAAAATAAATCGTATCGTATGGTATCGCTTAGTGAAATATCGGTACAAAATATCGACTATCGAAAGACAGAGCAGTACTGGTACTTCAAAATATCGGATCGTACCTCACATCCTTATTTACAAGCACTAATATTTATACTATAATGTCGAACGTGTACACAACGTCGAATATCATATGATGACCATATCGCCGAACGTCACCACAACGTCGAATGCTGATGAAGGACACTTTGCCGAAAGTGTCCACTTCGTCGAAAATCATTAAGCAGTATTTGCGAACCCGATCTTACCCGATCAGAGTCTAGTTTGCGTGGAAAGTGTAAAATGAAAAGATCTGATTAACAAGGGCTGGACACTTTGTCGATACGTGACCACAACGTCGAATTCCCGAGCGGTACACTTCGCCGAACTTGGCCACAACGCCGAATGCTAGAAAGGGCCACTTTGTCGAAACGTGACCACAACGTCGAATTCATGAGAGGAACACTTCGCCGAACTTGGCCACAATACCGAATGCTAGAGAGGACCACTTTGTCGAAACGTGACCACAATGTCGAATTCACGAGAAAGACACTTCGCCCCACGTGACCACAAAGCCGAATGCCCACCGGTAATGCCTCGCCATGTATTTTTCATTAAATAAAATGGACTTTAACTGTTTATACCATGAACAGTGTTCCACATACCGAAATTGGATGAAAGCCATCGTGCACTTAAAAGTGTGCCTCTTACATAAAAATTCCGAATTCTACCAAAAATAAGTAATTTGTTTGTGCTAGATAATAAAGCCTATTGACTAGATTATTACTGTTATATATTTTATTAATTATTGAACACTATAATAAACAAACTAGTGAAATTGGTCAACTTGTCAGAAACGGCCAATCAAGATTGACTGCATTTGAAGACAACTAATGTCGCAGTGTTTTCAGGCAATCATTGTTGGTTTTCATAAATTCAATTTAGTGATTAGCGTTTGACACACCTTTCGCCAAAATATCAAAGTGGAGTTTGCAAATCGGCGTCGTTCTAAAAATGAATAACAATCGCTTTGGAAGCTCCAGTATCGAACTAATAGTGAAAAACGTTAAAAAACGTTGTCGTCGAACACAGTAAAATCGAAGTCATATTCATATTATAGAATAATCTTTCCAAATACCTACTGCTCAAACTAAAAATTTTGAGAGTTTTTTTTACTTACATAGAAATTATTGCAAATTTCTCTCACCACCTGCTCAAATTCTTAACCCAGTTTTGGTTTTGAAATATTTAAACGTAGTAAACGGAAAATTCTAAAAAAAATCACCTTTTGTGATATTACCTTTGGCAATTCATCTCACGTATATTTCAATCAATGAGCAACTTTAAATACTAGATTCGTTGTCAATTGTATGTGATTATACTGGAATTTGCACTATACTTGGGGCAACGAACAAATAGAGTGGTTTATGCAACCCAAATAACATGTTACAAAGCTGACTGGATCAGCAATTTAATAATAATTATCAGAGATGGCGGTCCTTATAATTAGACCTAATTTCAGCCGACATTAAGTAATTTTTGAGGTTATGATACAAATAGAAACTTCGACCAATTTAAAAATCATGCTATTTGTGCACTTGCAATATGTAGGTAATAATGAGAGTTAGCTAGAACCAGGCCACATGCCAACATATTACAAGTGTACTAATGCCATGCTTTTCAAGTTGGTCGAAGTTTCTATTTGTATCGTAATCTCAAAAAATTATTTAAAGGCAGCTGAAATTAGGTCTAATTATAAGGACCGCTATCTCTAATTCTTTAGTAATTATTATGTATAAAAATACTGATCCAGTCAGCTTTGCAATATGTCATTTGTGTTGCATAAACCACTCTATTTGTTCGCTGCGGGAAGTATAGTGCTGATTTCTACTGGAATTTTTCAAATAGTTGTCGTTTGTTGTTAAATATCCAGTGGCGTACTTATGAGGGGCGACATGGGTATTAGATCACCCGCAAAGGCTTAAGAAAGAACTACCTAAATAAAATTCGTCTTTTAAACAAAAGATCTGAAATTGCATTTTATTAAGGAATCATTGAATATCAACTATTTCATTTCTTATTATAATGGAGTCAGTTTAAAAATTAAATTACTTAGAAGTTAGCAAAAGCATTTTAATGAAATGGCGCGAAGCAAAAGGCGTACAGCGACGTCACTCGGCTGTCAGCTTATGAGCTAGAGGGACAGACTATGCTACTAAAACAGTGTAACGCTAACTTGCAGTAGAATTTCCCTCCCAGATCACCCCCAGAGGGAAATTTCAGTTACGTTACGGTAAATATCGAATATAATTCTTATAAAGCCTGTATTTTAACTTCAAAAATGTTGCAGTTTGGTAAATTGTCAAGCCTAATACAATTCGTACAAAGGATATTTCCGATAATTTTTTAAAGAAAAATTAAACAGTCGACCTTCGGTTTCGTGTCTAAACTTTTCTTGCGTGGCTTATATGCCTAACAAGACGCGCGTATAATAAATAACTGCCTTTATTTAAATTAAAGTACTATTAATTTTTCATATGTTTGGACGGTGTGCTTCTGGTTTTTTCAATGGTATGACGCATTACAATATTTTATAAAGCCGAATAAAAAATCTCCATCAAATTCTTTTCTAAAACGTAAATTTTAGGCGTGTAATCTTATAAAGGTAAATATTTAAAAAAAAACCGTAAAACGCATCCATTTGACTAGAAAACTTAGCACGTTTCAATTTTGGCCAAAGTCAACCATGTATATTATGTGAAACTATAATTTGGTTCGTCAAAATATATATTAAAGCAAACCAGGAAATCGCAAAAACTGCTTTCTTTAAAATTAATATCTTGTTCAATATTAAATAGTTTTCTGATAGTAAATTGCAAATTTTGTGAGAAATTAAAGAAATTTATGTATGCACAGTTACACAGAATTTAGCTTACAATTTTTATTATAAATGTTAAATATCTACTGTCTCAAGTCAGCCTGTAAGCTGCGACTTTATAATAAACTTTTGGGTGGTCAAATATAACCAAAAGTTTATTACCTATAAACTAACATGGTATAATTGTACTAAGATATAGAGATATAAAAATAAACTGTTACTGTACATACTCCATAATTAGATAAAAGTATAAAAAATATATATTATTGTATATGACTTAAATTGTATAAATTTTGCTTATGTGTTCTATCAATGTATTTCATAAAAGTAGAACTATAATTAATAAATGTGCAACTACACAATAACAATAGTTATTTATGTACCTAGAGCGAAAAATGATGCATTAGGCGTGAGTTCGAAAGTTTCGGGCCGAGCGAAGCGAGGTCCGAAAAAACTCGAACGAACGCCTAATGCATTTTTCGCTCGTGTTGCATACAAAATTTTTCCTACTACTGTGAAATTTTCGAAAATAGGTTTAAACTGGTGTTTTTTGCCATTTCTAAAATTTCCAGCGATGTGCAAATTTTTACATCAGAATTGGATATTTTATCGCCCGTTTCTTATTTTTCTTGACACTTAAACACCGACAATACACAAAATAAAGCACAAGTAACTTTAAATCGCGAAAAAAGGTTTAAATCAAATTCACAGTGACAGCTGTCAACTTTGACGTTTTCAAATAGCTGACCACTAGCCGACTTAGGTATATAATCATGAAAGCTTATATAAAATTTATGTATGTTGCTATGTATTACGATTCACGATTATATACTTACGTATGACGGCTGCCGCGATGAACTGATTCAAAACAATCAATTTTTGACGTACATCAACAAGGCGAAAAGCTTGATTTTAGAAGCAGTCGTAGGAAAAAGTAATGTAGTTAACTATGGCATTTCCGACAAACTTCTTTTTTTTCGATCTCTAAATGTCATCGTTTGCTTTACTCTTATCTTATACAGTGCAATTATACGGAATGCGAACATAGGCAGTCAAATGAGTTAGAATACAGTTTATAGGCATTGTATGCGTTAGACAGAAATAGACATATATGCGATGAACATCTAGCATCCGCAGAATGAAGGTGTTTGTTTTCAGAAAACACTGAATCCTAGGATACTAGATTTTAAATCGTATATGTCTATTTCTGTCTAACTCATACAAAGCCCATAAACTGTATTCTAACTCATTTGACTACCTATGTTCGCATTTTGTATAATAGCACTGTATAGGTATTCTAACTGTGGCTATACAACGGCACTGGGTTCATTTCAATATTTTAAACGGCATAAGCGCAGGTGAGCTTTCCGGTAATATTGACTCACCCTGTATGTTGGAAACCTACAACTTTCTTACCATTAAAGATAAGTCCTCCAGCATGGTTGTTAGCACGTTTACTTTAGTATGCAATCGCCTGTGAGTGGGTCAATTGTATTTCTATATACCTTTAACTACCTACCGTACCGCCGCGCCTGCGAGGCAGGTGTATTTATGTAATCTGGGCAACATTTTTCGAATCCAAATTCCAGCAAAATATTACTATATTTTTAACTATTTTGCATACGAATGCAAATACCACGAGTATGGCAGGTTTTAAGTTTTAAATGAGATTAGAGAAATGAAAAATGCGAGTATATTCAGAAAATTAATTTTTGTATAAAATAAATGGTCTACATTTATTAGTTTTTTCAATATTTAAAGTAAGTAGTTATGCTATTTCACAACAATTTCTTTATTAAAAAGTCATGGTATACACTGTCAAAGGTTTCTATACTGTATAACTTGTGTACATTTTTGAAATTAGATAGTATAAAGCGTCTTCAGTAAATTAACTTTTTTGAGCCAAATTGTGTAGATGCAACTACTTTAGTGTGTTGAGTCACTTTTTAATTACTGTTTCTATTATTTTAGCTAGAGATGGTAGCAACAATATCGGCCTATAATTTTCCCCAACATTCTTCCAGTATTAGTACTTGATTGATTCTAAGTTTTCGTTAGTCAAGTTTTCTATTTCTGATGATGTGGTGTTTATGAAAACACTTATTTCTTCATTAGTTACTGGGGATAAAAATATGATCGAATTGTCGGTGAACATTTTCATAATTAATGTATTAATTGTTTAATTTATTTTTTACCCTAAGTAGGTACATCAGCAATATCTTTACCTAACCCACTGAAATATCCATTGAATTCATCAGCGATTTCCTTTCTTTTCTTGAGTTATGTGCCATTTTTTGATACATATTTGTTTTATGGTAGATTTACAAGTAGGGATGTTCGATACACCGAAAAGTACCGGTACAATCGTATCGTATCGTATCGATTTAAAAGTATCGGTTCGGGGCAGTATCGTATACAAAAGTACCGCTACATGAAATACCGGTACACATAATAGTAGCAAATCTGGTGTGATACACTCACACAACCTCCTTTTGCAGTGATCTTATAATTAACCAAAAATTTGATTTTTAATTTTTAAGCATTTCTCAAAAACTTTCAAAAATTAAAAATTCTACAAAAATGGTATAAAATAGAGCGTTCGTTCAAGAGACAAATTTTCTCTAAAATTTTAAGCTGAATTCAAAAATGTAATAATATACCGGGTGTTCTATTTAAAATTGGAGTTAATAAAAAAAATAGAAAAGGAAACAAAAGAAACCCATTTTAAAAGTATACATCAATACACATTAGAAATGTAATAAAAATTTAACGTTTGAACAAAATCGTTGCAGCCGTTTTTGAAAAAATCGAAAAAAACTGAAAAATCACAAGAGTAAACACCTACTTCCGGTTATGAGATTTTCTTCAAAAGCTTATTGTCGTATCTACATAGTACAAAAAACGTATATATGAAGTTTCAACCCCATACCTACCTCTTTTTGTTTTTGAGATATTCTGTTCACAGACAGACAGACACACACAGACCAATGCACAAAAATATGTTTTTTGGGCTCAGGGGACTCTAAAACGTGAAGATCTGTTGAAAACTCAATTTAGAATTTTTGGGGTGAATCCAATACTTCCTTTATCGTAAAAGGAAGTAAAAATCAACAAAAAATAGTTACAAAATCAGTATTAGAAATACATCTATTAAATAGTATACTAACTTTTATAAACGCTTGAAAACTTAAAAGTAACACGAAAATAAAAGCTGAAACGCATTCATATTTTCCAACAAAGTTGAGTTTTATAAACGTATATAAACACTACAATTGTATAAAGCAGCATGTTATAAATATTTAATCTGAATAATGAAGTTTTTGTTGGATATTTAATCATTATCATAGAATTTGTTTGGCTACATGAGAGCTCCAGTTCGCCGGAATTAGTCATTCTCCTTTATTTATCAATTACGATTTTGCGGTACCAGCTGAAACCCAAAGTGTAGTTCTATACATGTTAAAGAAGATTTCGGCTCAACAAAATCATTTTGTTTTTATTTTTCTCGAGTTTGTAAAAACTGAAAAATACTTATTGAAAGTTATAGACGTTCGACCATCTCGTCCTTACTTTCATAGAACACGAATTATAAATATCAAACACCTCATTGAGATTGTTTCATTAATTTTTGTTAAAAATTAAAAAAAAATAATGGTCAAAAGATGAGTTATTTGAACCCGTGCGGCTAAAACCTGGGATCGGTCCTGACAGTGCTGACCAAAAATAAATCGTATCGTATGGTATCGCTTAGTGAAATATCGGTACAAAATATCGACTATCGAAAGACAGAGGAGTACCGGTACTTCAAAATATCGGATCGTACCTCACATCCTTATTTACAAGCACTAATATTTATACTATAGTTTGCAGTTTTCCGTAGGCCTTTCGGGTCGGAACTTTTACTTATTTGTTCAGTATAATAATTACACTTAGCTGTTTCAGGGTGTCCCAAAAAGAATGGAACACCTATTGGTCATAGATTCCTTAGGTTATAATAAACCGATTAAACCTAATACTAATGCATTAGTACAAAGTTCCTTCAGTAAGAAGGTATACGGACTTGGAAGTTAAATTGTTTATTTTTATATTAATTTCCGCAAATGTAAAGATTACGATTTGAATTTTGGTGCAGATGCTTGCTACTATGTAATGCACTAACGGAATAATTTTCATAAACTAGACTTGACTAAGAGGCACTTTACCTATCTCTGAAAACCTCTTTTAGCTCTAACTTTGTAATCTGTAGCATTTTTTAAAAATTTTAGGTTATTATCTGAAAGGGAATTAAAACGCGCAAAAATATAGTGCTCTTAGTTCATAAGCGTAAAAGGAACCATTTGCCTTAAAATGCCTATCAAAGGTTTTTGGATGTCAATTTTACAGATTACAAAGGTTTTCAGAAATAGATAAAGTGCCTCTTATAGTCAAGTCTAGTTTATGAAAATTATTCCATTAGTGCATTACATAGTAGTAAGCATCTGCACCAAAATTCAAATCGATATCCTTACATTTGTGGAAATTATCATAAAAATAAAAAATAAAAAATTGAACTTCAAGGCCTTATAACTTCTTACTGGAGGGGCTTTGTAGTAAGGTATATTAGGTTTAATCGGTTTATTGTAACCTAAGGAATCTTGGACCAATCGGTGTCGCATTATTTTTGGGGCACCCTGTATATTGTAGTAATTTTTATAAGTTTATCGCATTTCACATGGTAACATACTACATTTCTACATTCAAAATCGTTGAGTAACGTGGTATTTTTCACCATAGAAACCATTACAGCATAGCAACGGCGCATCGTTTTACGTTTGGCAACACTCAAGTGTAGTTTTGGTGGCACGGTCAGTCTATATTTATACTTACTTGAAGTTATCAAATCAGGTTTTGTGTAAGTTTTGACACAGACTGACGCAAAACTTAACCTGCTAACCTCAAATTTGACAAAGACTTACAGTGCCACCAACATTACACTTCAGAGCGATGTTCGAGAACCACGCCTGACCGCACTGGTGCGTCGGACATCCTTGTTTTCATTGTGAGAATGTAGTTCAGCCAAATGGAAGAAAATAGGGGAAAGTTTTGGTGAAGTTTTGATATTTGGTTCCTATATGTTTTTGGGGCCGCTGTACACGAATATCAGGTTTTCCAACAAAAATTTTGACCGGAAACATGTTTTTTTAAGCAAAAACGGTGTAAAAGACGGTTTTTCTAAAGTTCTTCTATAATTACCCGAAAGCTATCCATTTTTCGTAAATGTTGAACCTATATGAAGTGAAAGAAGATAAAATTTCCTACATTTTATGTACTTGAGCCGCGACAGCGCCGCGAAGTTATAGTCCAGTCAAATGGTAGAAAATAAGGAAAAGCTTTGGTGGAGTTTTGATATTTGGTTCCTATATGTTTTTTGGGTCACGAATATCAGGTTTTCCAACAAGAATTTTGACCGGAAACACGTTTTTTTTTAATAAAAAACGGGACAAAAACCGTTTTTTTTTAGTTTTTCTAACATTACTCGAAAACTAGCCAATTTTGTAACTGTTTTGTAACATGAAATGAAAGAGGATACAATTTTCTACATTTTATGTACCAGATTTTTTTTCTCCGACCAATCGTTCAGCCGCGAGAGTACTACGAAGTTACGTGTTAAAAGCAAAAAGAGGGAATCATCCCAGATTATTTCAAAGTAACTCGAAGACTATTCATTTTTCGTAAATCAAAATGGTATCTGAAATGAATCTTTATAAATGAAATGTTGGCAAACCTGATATTCGCGTAAGCGACCCAAAAAACAAATAGGAACCAAATATAAAAACTCCAAAACTTTCCCCTATTTTCCACTATGTGACTGGACTATAATTTCCCAGTTACATTTTTTGAAAGTTGATATAGGAAAAATATATACAAATTGTCAAAAACTTGTAACTCCCAAAGCAAGGCTTTCTGTAACTTGACTTTATAGCATAGATACCATGTTATAAAGTAAAAACAACTAAAAATATTGAACTTTAATTAATTATATTTATTGGTTATTAAAGAGTAAAGTAAACACACATAAGTATTACATATTTTAACATTTTGGGTTTGAAAAGTAACTATGCTGCTAAATTGTTCAATCAAATTTATTTTTACGCGCGTTTCGCTAGCATTTAAAAGCTAACTTCTTCAGACGTTTACCTTAAGATTTTAAACAATTAATTATTTGATGAACTAAAAATAGGAGAATGAGGTTAGATTTTACATATAAACAATATATATTTTTATTCTTACCATTGTATAAATTGATTTAATTGGGGAGAAATTAACGCTCCCTTTTTTTACTTTTTGAATAAATCATTGATGAAGCTTACAGTTTATATTTAAAAATGCTATTAGTATAAATGTTTAACAATGTGGAAAATTAAATTTGTTCCACGAACTGTCAAATGACCGTTTATGACAAGTTGACCAATTTCATTAGTTTGTTTATTATAGTGTTGAATAATCAATAAAATATATAACAGTAATAATCTAGTCAATAGGCTTTATTATCTAGTACAAACAAATTACTTAGTTTTGGTAGAATTCGGAATTTTTATGTAAGAAACACACTTTTAAGTGTACTATGGCTTTCATCCAATTTCGGTATGTGGAACACTGTTCATGGTATAAACAGTTAAAGTCCATTTCATTTAATGAAAAATACATGGCGAGGCATTGCCGGTGGGCATTCAGCTTTGTGGTCATGTTCGACCAAGTGTCCTTCTCGTGAATTCGACGTTGTGGTCACGTTTCGACAAAATGGCTTTTTCTAGCATTCGGCGTTGTGGCCAAGTTCGACGATATGTACCGCTCGAGAATTCGACGTTGTGGTCACGTTTCGACAAAGTGGCCCTTTCTAGCATTCGGCGTTGTGACCAAGTTCGGCGAAGTTTACCTCTCGTGAATTCGACGTTGTGGTCACGTTTCGACAAAGTGTCCACCCCCTGTTAATCAGAGCTCTACATTTTACACTTGCCACGCAAACTAGACTCTGATCGGGTAAGATCGGGTTCGCAAATACTGCTTAATGATTTTCGACGAAGTGGACACTTTCGGCAAAGTGTCCTTCATCAGCATTCGACGTTGTGGTCACATTCGGCGATATGGTCATCATATGATATTCGACGTTGTGTACATATTCTACATTGTGGACCTTTCAAAATCGATTCGACGTTGTGTACATTCGACAATGTGTCATAGACCCGTTGAAAATCGTAGGCCGAGATGCGGCGGCACAAAATTAGCGATCGGGCGCGCCGTTTTCCACTCATTCACAGATCGTACTGTTATATAAATTTAGTTAAAATAAAACCTGATAGCGGCATCCTTAGGGCATCTATAGCGTGTTTATCAGGAATCCAGGTAAACTTGGAACCTTAACAATCGAAGCATGGCACGACAAGGTGACGCAGAATACGGCAGCAAAGCTGATTTTCAGGGTCGGAACTGGTTTTCAAATTCGGAACCAATGACCCAAAACTATTTTCCCGGGTGAACTGGGCAATCGAGCATCGAAGGTTAGGTGCGACACGGTGTCGAATCCGCCGGAATGCGGCGAAAAGAAACTAATCTCTCCAAAATTTTGTCCAAACCACGCTCTGCAGCGAGGCCTCAAGATTTCCATAAATACCAAAAATTGAAGGCCCGTACAGCCGCAGGAGAAAAAAAATTACCAATGCAAGCACCAAAACACCTCTGCGGCATTCCGAGACGAAAAGGATGCGCTCAAAACAAAAGAATGCAAGCATCGAGAGCGTTCCGGCCGCCTCGCAGTCAAGCTAGGCCAAGGAAAGCATGTAGATAACGATAACTCGCGCCAAAGAAATCGCAAAACCAGCGTTGCGGAGCTACAAGGAGTACAGAAAAATCGTAAAAGAGTGTTTCCGGTTATTACTAAAGGAGAACTTGTTAACCCGCTAAAGCTGTATGGGAAAAATGCTCGTCTTCGGCCAGTTAATGCACCCCATGATTATTTTTCTTTATACTCTACCGTAAAGAAAAATGCACTGTAAAACGCGTATGCGTTCATTCATTCGGGAAAAGGTCTTCGACTGTTGCAGAATTTCTCAAACTGCCGAAACCTTAGGAATACATAGGGCATTGTTTCAGACGAAGTTCTGCTGCCTTTTGACATTGCTGAAACGCCTAAAGGGTTGGAAGCAAGTATATTAATATTTTTAATATTATTTATTCCGAGCAACTGTATTATTCAGGTTGACTAAAGTTGCTAAAAGTTACATCGAAGAGTCTATTGAAAAAAAAAAGAAGAAAGTTTGCATCAGTGCCGCTGCAATCACCACCTGCATTTAACCAATCTGATGCAAACGAAACGAAAGTGGTATTTTGTTTGCAGGTAACAGTGTTCAAAGTGCCCAAAATTGTACATCTAATTTTAATTTTTTCAAATAATATTAATTTATTTTAGTTATGTTTGCAGGAAATTGTTACTTATTCTACTTTATCAATATATTGTTAGTGATAACATTGTTCGTGTTAGTGTTGTCATTTAACTTGCACTGTTAAATTTAATAAATTTGTTTTTAAATATTATTTGCTTAAATAATCTGAAACAGTCTGCAAAAGGTTGCTATGACAACTTTTAGGACTTGGCCAAAAATACAGCATTTTACGGACTCAATTGAATCCGTAAAATACTAATTTTGGAGAACGTGTACAAAAAAATCTTTTTTTATGGCTGCTCTGAAAATAGCCAAAAAACACTCCTAACTCTGGAAATCTTACATTTCACACAGCGTGCGACATCGATGTCGCACGCTGAAGTTCATGCGTATAACTAAAATCTAGGATTGGGCTTGCAGACGAAGAAAAATTATAGTGCACAACACCTGTGAAAAGTGCTATTTTCAACACCAGTTGTACAATATACCGAAGCCGGACATCTCGGCGCCGCCACTTCGGCACCGCCATCTCGGTGCGGGGCCATCTCGGCGCAGAATTGGTTTAGAAAAATATACAGTGACCACAAAAGAATCGGCATCAAATACAAATCATTTTTGTCTTTGCCTTTCAAAAAAGCTTTTTACGGCAATAATTTGTGCTTACATGTGCTTATTTTTCGGAAATTAAACAAGGTTTCAATCAGATTTTTTATCTTCTGTTAATTTTAGCTGACTTAACAATCTCAAGGCCAGAAAACAACTTCTTTCGTAAAATTTGTTTCTATCTTGGCTAGTAAATGCATCTTTCGTAATTATTTTTAAAAAATGTACAATATTCCTGATAACGGAAGTCACGTGACAACTTTTTTTTGTCCCATTTGTAGTCACTTTTCAACCACATCTAGTTGCTAGTGTTTGAATTTCCAAGAAATTCTAAATATTTTTGTTGGCATTTGATACCAGCTTTTTGGCGATCACTGTATTTATTATTTCTTTATAATGATTTTCTTACGTAGTGCCAATTCGAATTTGGCACCGAGATGGCTTTGCGGCGAATTGGCTGGAGCCGAGATGACTGCGCGCCGAGTTGTCCCGGCGCCGATTTGGTTCCGCGCCGAGATGGCGGAGCCGAATTGGCGGCGCCGAGGTGGCGGCGCCGAGATGTCCTAGACCCACAATATACTATTATTTGAAGTATTATTAGTGTTTTAATGTTTAAGTAATATAACATGCAGTTAGCACAGTTTACAATTACAAAACCACATTAAAAATGGTTCAGCATTGTTTTCAGGGATTCTCTTTTATTTCTTTGTTTAACTTTTTAACGCTCTTTGATATGACTGTTATACCACTGTGCATAATAGTCAAAAACACTTGTTTTGAAACTTAATACTACTGTGAAACGTCTTGCTTCCGTTCTACAGACATTACAGTTCCTTTGTCTAATTTTATATTTTCTAGAATTATTGTAGTTATAAAACTACCCCAATAAACCTTGGTGTAAATGTGTAGCTGGTATGGCAGTATTACCAGCGTGCATTCTGCGTCACGACTTTGAAGTGTGTACTCGGATTAGTGAAGTTTTTTGTCTCTTACTATTTTGTGGATGCAACTTTCAAGTTTTGAGCTGAAAAACGTTTTAGTGTAGTGTGTAAAGATTGTAATATTGATAAGTAGAAGAAATAAGTTTTTTCACTACTATCTTTGTAAGTGATCCTTACACTGTCGGATTTGAGGGATCTACGAAACATTTACAAAATGATTACGGTTTCCATGACAATATACTTACTTTCCTAGAGGAGTAAATTATTTACATCCCGTATGTATTACAACTGATAAGATGCCATTTCTGCCATATGGTTAACAATAAGAAAACCATTATTGTTCGTACTATTATCCATTTTTAATCAGAATACAATCACAAAGCTCACAAAACAGCACTCGCAATCGTATTCACGTATTTTTTCCAAGAATATTTCACAGTGCGTTTATAACTGTCAAACAAAATGTCACAGCGCTATAATTTAGAAAATGTCACAATTTTACGCTAGGTATTACCATTTACTTTACATAAGGAAATATTGGTAGTGAAAAAAATTATGTACTTTACACAGGATCTAGGAAGATTTACACTACCTCGAACTTTGCTACCCTTGTTTGCTTCGCTCACTCAGACATCAAACGGTCCTCTGTAGTGTAAATCTTACCTACATCCCTTGTAAAGTAATACTCTATATCCTGATTTTGAAATAGCTATTTAAGTAACAAGGAATGTAAGGACCTGTTAACATTTGCCGAAAATGTTAATAGGCGATATATTCCGAGTTACCTTATTATATTTTTCTCGCTGCTTATCGAAATTTTCCTAGATTTTTGAAAAAATCGTTTGGTTTGTCATCTGTTACCAGGATTTATTTTCGTGAGTCGTGTTACCTGTGAGTATCACATGTCACATAAACACTTGCAGTTATAAACAAAATGTCTAAGTCTGCATCTTGCGTTGCTAATTTTATTATCCTAAGAACTTAATAATAATATTAAATTCTGTTGTCAAGGAAAAGCAGCAAATAAATACACGTTTTGCTACTAAGACTGTATCACTGACTTACATGATCAGCAGCGGGAAAAATAAATTAATATTTGGAAACCTTTCATTTACGTCGCAAAAATAGTCCAATTTTTTAGTAATAACGTACAGCTTATACAATTTATTTTTGTGTTTCGAGTATTTATAAAGATATCTACTGAAGATATAATCGAATTGGTTTTGCTACTATGTTGCGCTAGGAAAATATTTACGTTCAAACCAATCTTGGTCGCATTTTAGCTGATGTTTTTGGGGCAGGTCGCGGCGGCCCGGATTGTTTACGACGTGGTAGCCATAAATTTTCAATAGAACGTTAGTGTTCCACTCGCGAGTGTTTATATTATTCAGTTCAAATTTAAAATACTATTTTACTTTGTCCATTCAAGTAACTTATGTTATTTGCAACCTCTTGAGCAGTGTATGTTATTTCTGTTCAAGGAAGTTTTTTTTGTAAGTGATCAAACTCTACTAATGAAAAATATGACAATGTAAATAACTGAACTCTTTGTTAGAAATTTTACCAGAAAACTACTTCAAAAAATTAATTTTTATTTATAGCAGTTTTCACGCTGTTTACAAAAAATACATACTTTGTCTCCGATTCAAGAAAAAATATATACTTTTCAGTCGTGTTTCCATGCCGAAAAATGTATGATTTCTGTATGTTTACGTGGTTGCTAGATAACTTTTCGTTCGTGGTGAATACAACGGTTTATTTCATACTGCAAATTTAATGAATTTTAAATAAAAAGTTGTAAATCATTTCATATTTCATGTCAACAACTGACGTATAATTTTAAAGTACTTATACTTTAATATTTTACTTTAAAGTACTAGGACTTTAATGTTCCAATTTTTGTACCATAATTAAGTTTTTTAAAATTTCAGTTAAGAAAGTAGGCTTTTTTACACCCCAAAAATTCGAAATTGAGTTTTCAACAGATCTCCACGTTTTAGAGTCCCCTGATTCTAAAAAACTTATTTTTTTTCATTGGTCTGTCTGTCTGTGTGTCTGTCTGTGAACAGAATATCTCAAAAACAAAAAGAGGTATGGCGTTGAAACTTCATATATAAGTTTTGTGCACTATGTAGATGAGACAGCAAGCTTTTGAAAAAAATCGCATAACCGGAAGTAGGTGTTACTCTTGTAATTTTTCAGTTTTTTTCGATTTTTTCAAAAACGGCTCTAACGATTTTTTTTAAACTTTACATTTTTACTAAATTTTTAATGTGTATTAATGTGAAATAGGTGATTTTTTAGTTGAATACTTCTAAAGTGGGTTTCTTTTGTTTTTTTTTCAATTTTTTTATTAACTCCTATTTTAAATAAAACACCCGGTATATTATTACATTTTTGAATTCACGTTAAAATTCTAGAGAAAATTTGTCTCTTCAACTAACGCTCTATTTTGTACCGTTTTTGTAGTATTTGTAATTTTTGAAAATTTTTGACAAATGGCTAAAAATTAAAAATGAAATTTTTGACTAATTATAAGAACACTGTAAAAGGAAGTTCTGTGAGTGTATCACACCAGATTTTTAAATTAATTTCAGTGTGTGACACTTTGCATTTAATTTAGGAATGAACGTTTTAAATAGACATTTCTTTAGTTACCAGAACTGACCAACGCACTTGACTAAAATGAAGGTAAATAAAATTCTAAACAAAATAGGCTTGGATTTGAATATTTAATGAAATTTTAAAAAATCTTATAGACAACTCGTGTTAGCGTGCTAATTTTTCACGCGTGTGGGTTATTAAACTCGGCTGCGCCTCGTTTAATAAACCTCCACACTTGTAAAAAAAGTTGCACTTCTAACACTTGTGGTCTAAATAACTATTAAAGTACTTGAACTCTAATATTTTACTTTAAAGTACTAAGACTTTAATGTTCCATTTTTTTGTACCATAAACAGTCCAAAAAATATAATTTTTGACATCAGTATGAAATAAAAGAACTAACAGTACGCAAATGTATTCGTTGCTAAGACGAAAGAAATACAGTAGAAAATTGTATATTTTACAAGTGACCAATGTATCGTTTTTTCGTGAATTGAAAATTTTGATTTCACGAACGAAAAAATAGTAGTTTATGTAACTAGTCCTCAAAGCAAGGCTTTAGGGGACGAGTCGTAATGTTTCCGGACGAGGCGGAGCGAAGCGCAGCCGAGTCCGTAATATGAAGATGAGTCCTCTAAAGCCATTTGAGGACGTGTTGCATACAACGTTTTTTTGTATTAGCTCTCCAAACATTATAATATGAAGTTTCAATTACCATTAACGCGGCATTATATTAGGAGGCCGCGCAAAAATGTATTTTTCGTTCCCCAAACTGGTTACTTTGGAAACTGTCGAGGATCCTCAAAATGGCCATTTAGAGGCCTTGTACTTAAAGTCGTCATGGCAACTAATGTTTGAGTCCGCTAAAATGTTGCCATGACGACTTTAAGTACAAGGCCTCTAAATGGCCATTTTGAGGATCCTAGACAGTTTCCAAAGTAACCAGTTTGGGGAGCGAATACAAAAAAAGTATTTTATCTCGAGTAAGAAATGCTATACGTTATTTAGTAATTTAGTAAGTATCTAAATAAATAACTCGACAATATTATGAAGTGGTATACCAATGAACATTCACAACGTATTTTGTCCTGAATGCTTACTGGTAGAAAGGTTTATCAGCATCTTTTGAAAAACTGAAAATAGATCTTTGATAAAAACATTGTTTTTCGGTTTCCTGGCGTCTCAACGAAATCATACCAATTAAAACTTCGATTTTTTTTTACACTAATTTTCCCGTTAAAATAGAGCGTAGGTGGACATTTTTCTAAACAAAAGCTTTAGATATAATGGGATTTTTTTAAATTTATATATGTGTATTTTATAGCAATTATATCAACTATCATTTAAAAAATATTCGAAATTACTTTATACGAAACCCAATATGCGTTCAAATTTTCCTGGCCTAAGAATATTGAATGCATATTGTCTTGGATTAATAAACGTACGTCAAATGTACCGGGTGGCCAATTAAGAAGAGCACTCCGCCCTATCTCGAAAAGTAATTGTCGTAAAGACTTGCGCTAAAAAAATTTATTATTAAAGCGGCCAAGAGAAAATGCTGGATATTATTTTTAAGTTTCTAGAATGACCGCCAGGGGGCGTAATCGCATTCTTGAATTTTAAATCCCGTTTTTTAAAAAATATTTTTATATTACAGAGAGTTAAAATGGACACCCTTTTAAAGCTGAGATAAATTTGATTCTTTTTCGTTAAATGCTTTTTGCTCTATCTCTTAAGGTAAAGTGGTGGGGTATGTCCGAACATTTTCGGAAATAAATGTCAATAGCTTCAAAATGACTGAACGGATTTTGTCAAACTTGGAGTCGTTGAAAAGGGATTTTCTTAGGCTATGAACCTTGTTTTCAGTGGACTGATTTAGATTGCTTGTGTCGCCGCTAGAGGGCGTTTTGCGACAACACTACAAATAAAATAGGTTTTTCCCAAAAAATTAAATGTAACGATATCACTTTTATTGCAACAAAAGATAGCAAAATAAGGGTCTAACACGCTAGTGAAAACCGCATTTCGATATTTCTTGCCTAACCTAAAATATCACTAAAAGAAGTTAAAACTCGAAATAATGTCGCATTTTTGGGAATATTTTCAGTATACCTGCCATTATTAAACCCTAATTATCGTTCTTTTAGCAAAATATATATAAATTTACTGTTAAAATACCAACATTATATTTAACAGACACTTCAGTCTTGTATTGAACAATATGGGCACCATTTCGAACATTTAGGCCCACACTATTTGATATTACAATATTTTTTAATAAATTGGTCTATTTCAAGACCACACATCTTGCATTAAAACGCAAAGATCTTAGTGATTTAATAGTGTTATCGTTTTTCGTTGTTGTTCTAGCCCGTTGGCTTTTAAACAGACTCCAAATGTTTGCTTTAGATAGAAGAGTTTGCACCAGTCCCATGTCTGGATAAAGAGTCAGGGAAATCCCAATAATATACTCTAAAAAAATTTTGTGTGGACAGATATGCAATATTCAATCATATTGAATGAGTATTAATTATTATTGACATTTTAAATATAATGTTGATATTTTAACAGTAAGTTTATATATAGGCAGCGTTGATAGCCTAATAAAAGCCCTTTTCAACGACTCTAAGTTTGACAAAATCCGTTCAGCCATTTTGAAGTTATTGACATTTATTTCCGAAAATGTTCGGACACCTCCCACCGCTTTCTCTTAAGAGATAGAGCATTTAACGAAAAAGAATCAAATTTATCTCAGCTTTAAAAGAGTGTCCATTTTAGCTATCTGTAATATAAAAATATTTTTCAAAAAACGAGATTTAAAATTCGAGAATGCGATTAAGCCCCCTGGCGGCCATTCTAGAAACTTAAAAATAATTTCCAGCATTTTCTCTTGGCCGCTTTAGTCATAATTTTTTTTAGCCCAGGTCTTTACGACGATTACTTTTCGAGATAGAGCTGAGTGCCCTTTTTAATTGGCCACTCTGTACAGTAAAAAGCAAAAATTATAAACAAATTACTTCCTGAAAAAGTTTAAGTAACAGTATTATCATTACAATTGAATGTTACCAACAATTTAATCTTCAATTTAGTTTGTGTTACACAAGTCAGTTTTACAAGATTTGCAATTTTCAAGGTCTTTGTAGTAGTCGCAGGCGTCTTCTTTATCAGATTTTAGCTCCAGGCATTGTCGTGCAAAGTATTTCCCACCTTCGACATCTGTAGAAATAAGAAATGTTAAAAACATATATTAATATAGGTACTTTAAAATAAACTCGCCTTTAACGTGTGTAGCAATAGCTCTAACACACTGGTGGTAAGTGTGCTTCTCGTCAACAAGGTTGGTCGAGTTTTCGAAAGATCCTATACCGGTAAAAGCGCAGTCTATGTAAGGCATTGGCAACTTTCCTTGGACGCAATCGCTTTCAAGACTGCCTCTGCATTCGTAACATTTTAACGCAGAACCTAGAAATAGTTTAGTTTACATAAATAGAACCTTGGTTTTATCTTGACGAAAGAATAACACTAAACATTCTTGATTCGTATCGAAAACATTCTATTTCTTGAGACTACAATACGTGTAACAGTTACATAGTAATATTACAATTAACTTGTACATAGCATGTGTAACATGGTACAAAAAAAAACAAAGAACCGCAAATTTTTATTATTTTTTCCAATACCTAGTTGTAAAGCTGTATTTTATCTACGAAAATCTTCATGATAAAGTAACATTTTAACGATGAATGTGGATAAAATGCTACTTTATTCACTAGTGAATAAAATAGTTCATAATCCATAGCAACTGACCAAATAAATATGTGCTACCATAGTAACTAGTACAAAAACAGGGAATATGATATTTATTTGAAATAGATTTATTCAATTTCAAACTTATTTATATAACTAAATGTATGTATTGGAAAAAAATTATGTGGCACACTTGAATAAAGAGATTTAATCCATTCGGAGAAATTATCCTACTCGACTTTGCCTAGCGAGCTAAAGTTTTCCTCTTGTGGATAAAATGCCTCTTTATTAACTTGTGGCGTAGATAACTTTTGTTTTCAAACGTCATATAAGTGACAAGGCAAATGCGTTACTTTTATGCCTAGGCATTAAAGTGGTTACTTTTACGCCGGCGGAGTAAAAGTACTTCAAAACTTGATTAGATTGCTAAAATTTTTGACATGGGCCTTCTTGATTTTCGAAAACTGCTATAGACGTCAATTCTCGGTAATCGCAATTTTACTTCCTTTTACAATAAAGTTTTGAAAAAATCGTTAGAGCCGTTTGTAAAAAAATTGAAAAAACTGAAAAATCACAGGAGTAAAGATCATATTTCCGGTTATGCGATTTTCTTCATCCTTCCTTTATCGCAAAAGGAAGTAAAAAAGTATATTTATATGAGGAAAAGCGACACTCATTAAGTACATACGAAGTTTTAAAAATGTTTCTTTAGCGAAGGGGAGGGAGACAATTTTACCGTTTTTAAAAACTAATAGTGCTTTAATTTTGCAATTCATCGAAGCACACATCTAGAGTCTTCTTTATGCAATCTCTTGCCACATTCACGCCCATAGACCGTCGATGTTTAAGCTTCGTAATCTCCTCTTTATAGAAGTTCGTACTTTGACCCTTAACCGTAAAATCGCGCCTGAAATCTCTTCCACAAAGGTGATCCTTCAACTTCCCGAACAGCAGGAAATCCGAGAGTGTGACGAACAATCTGGGCGAGGAAAAAATCCGAAGCCCAAAGCAATGTTGTAGGAGTACCCTTTTCGCAGTCTTTCTAGCATTTGATCGTAATTTGACTCGCAACTGACCAGAAGGTTGCAGTAATACGCGCCGTTATCAAGATGATGATATCCAAGACGCAGTGAGAATTCCAGAACACCGAAAGCACCACTTTGTCTGCCGACGCTTTCGCTTTGAACATCTTTGGAGGAGTATGGTTCGAATGCAGTTACCCCATGCTGGCTTTTTTGGTGATAGGGTTCAATTGATGAGCCAACTTTCGTCCACAGTAACGATTGTCAACAAAGTTATAATAATCTGCACTTATCGGGCTAAGACCTTATTTATTTTTTCGTTAATATTTACAGTCTTGGTACAGTTTTAAACGAATTCGTCTATCTACCTTTTCCACTGTGGTCACAATTTCAAAGTGTTCCACTCCTTGCATCGTTTTGGCGACCCTCACTACCAGACTTCAAACTCATTTGCCCATCGACGGACAGTCGATTCTGATCGGAAAGCATACTGGAAAATTGTTTTGAACCTTTAAGGTATTTCAGTAAAATACGAATTTAATCAACAGTAAATATCCCAAGTGCATTAAAATAGCCGATTAAATTTTGACGTTTTCTGTCAGAATGTTTTGCTATGAAATTTGTCAAGTAAATTTGCCGTTCAACCAGAATACCGAGTGCGTAACACGAGGGATTTTGGGGCAGAAAATTTACGAGATATATTTCTTCAGAGCAAAACATTCTGGCAGAAAATCTTCAAAATTTATTCAGGCTAGATTACATGCACGCGGGATGTTCGGCGTGATTATTTCCTGAATAAATAGATAAAATTCAGTTGGTCAAGCACCTTTAATAATCATGTTAAAATTATGCACAATTTTGACACATATTTAACCGCGGTTAAATTTTGACGTTTGAATTTTTGTCATTATTAGACTGACAGAAACCATAGTGAATACGCATTATTATGGATATGAAGGAAATAATCAACAGTAATATCCCAAGTGCATTAAAATAGCCGATTAAATTTTGACCTTTCTGTCAGAATGTTTTGCTAAGAAATTTGTCAAGTAAATTTGCCGCTCAACAAGAATCCCGAGTGCGCAGCACGAGGGATTTTGAAGCGGAAAATTTACGAGATATATTTCTTCAGAGCAAAATATTTTGACAGAAAATCGTCAAAATTTATTCAGGCTAGTTTACATGCACGCGGGATGTTCGGCGTGATTATTTCCTATTTTGACATAAATTTAACGGCGGTTAAATTTTGACGTTTGAATTTTAGTCATTATTAAACTGTCAGAAACCATGGTGATTACGCATTATTATGGATATGAAGGAAATAATCACTATAAAGCCTTCAAGTTTTTCCATTTACGGAAACTGTCGTGACACAATAATAAATCGACCATAAACTCTCAAGTTTTATATTAATCATGACGAAACTTACGACTTATGACCAGATACGGAATAATATAATAGGATATTGTTTTCCAATGTCGAAATAAGAAAGAAGTCTTTTATAACTTTTAAATAGGCGGTTCAAATTAAATGAAGTTTGTGAGCCAATGAAATATATTGAACAGGTTGGCGTATTCCTTTCCCCTTTGCTATATTTTATACAAAACAAAGTTCTCCGCCCCATCATAACTACTCTAATGAAGTGTAGAATGTGATTTTATATTATTTTATATTTTATTCGTCCATTTATTCATTCATTTTTTTTCTACGTTTACCTTTACGTATGGAGGAAGTGGAATGAAGACAATGGGTCACATGTCACTTGCACTGCGCTTCGCGACATTCAGCCACACACCACATTCGACAATCCTAAATTAACTTAAATAAAGTCTGTTCACGAAACTCCTGGGCTGTCAAATTGTAATTATTGTATTTAAGTTGGCAGCAAATTTAAAATTTCGTTGGTAACTTTCTACTTTTACATTTGGAAACACTGCAAAATTTTGAAACTTCCAAATTTCAAAATTTGATGTATTTGTTAAAGTGATATTTCAATTCGTTATTGTCTCTATCAACGAAGTATCTTTTTTAAAATGCACCAAACACCAACTTTGAGAAATTATAAGGCCACTAATTAACACCACCAACAAAAAGTGTGTTATTCATATCTTGTTGATGAGTTTCTATCCCAACATGGGCATGCTGTTCTTAGACTGCATCCTTACCAGTGCCGGTATAATCACATAAAGTTAGCATGGGCATTTGCAAAAAACTATTACAACAAGCATATACAATCCCAACCTTCATCCAAAGATAATGTTGACAAGTTATGGCGTATAGCTCTCAGTAATTTTACAGAGCAAATGTGGAAGAACAGTATTGCTCATTGTGAAACACTTATTAAAAATGACTGGATAAAATACATGGGCACTTGCAGTGTGGCGGATATTCCTCCAGTCATAATATCGTTAACTGAATTTGATACTGATGAGTCCGACATGGAATTCTCTTCAGATTCTGAAACAACAGACTGATTGTGGAAATATAAAAGTCTCCACTATAAATTACTTATTCTCTCTCTTTTTCTGTAGCACTACAGCCCTAGGTGCGTTTTGGCTTAAAATTCAATACTTACATTTCCAATTTGTAACTTTGTTTAATAATATTTTTCTGCTTTCGACATAAAACCGTCGAACATAACCTATCTTTATTTATCACTAGTTTAGTCACTAGATTTGAAGTACATTCCATAAAAAAGCTACTATTATAAGTACACTCGAGAAATTTTAAAACAACTATTTTTGACAGCCCAGGAGTTTTGTGAACAGAGTATATATCTTAACTAATGAGTTCAAATCCACCGCCGTCCCAAGAAAAATTTCGGCTGTGTCTAGATTTGAACTAATGTCTACATGGTTGCTAAGACGACTGCTTACTCACTCAACTATCCAGGGGGTCTACTACGAGGGTAGTTCAATAAATCTTTAGAAAAAGAGAGAAAAACAAATATTTTGAGGTGGATCTTTATTTACTTTTCAACGTAATCGTCTTTTAGCTTTATAAACTTTTCCAAACGTTTCTCCAACTTTTTTAAACTACCTAAAAAGTAAGATTTCGGAAGGTCTTTAAAATAGGCATCTGTTTGGGCGATGACCTTTTTGTTCGACGTAGACCGCCTTCCGCCAAGCCATTTTTTTAAGCTTGGGGCCAAATTCGGAGAATACGGTGGATGCTGTAGTAACTCGAACTTTAATTCCATGATTTTGGCCATCGCAACTGCACAGGTGTGCACCCGCGCACTGTCTTGATGAAAAATGATCTTTTTCTTTTGCAAATGGGGACGTTTTTTCTTAATTTCTTCGCTCAGCCGGTCCAGTAACGACGCATAATACTCTCCAGTTATCGTTTTTCCTTTTTCCAAGTAGATGATTCCTCGTGCATCCCAAAAAACTGTGGCCATCACCTTACCAGCCGATTTCACCGTTTTCGCCTTCTTTGGAGCCCGTTCCCCTTCAAAAACCCACTGTTTTGACTGTTCCTTTGTCTCGGGAGTGTAGTGGTGTATCCACGTTTCGTCCACAGTTATGCATCGACGCAGAAACTCCTCAGGATTGCGACGAAAAAGCGCCAAAATGGTCTCTAAGTCGACTACACGAGTACGTTTATTCTCCACCGACAGCAAACGCAGCACCCATCTTGCCGAATTTTTTTTCACACCCAATTTTTCGTGCAAAATTGAAAACACTGTACCTTGCGATATGCCCATAGCTTCAACTATTTCGGGCACTTTGATTCTTCTATTACTCAAATCATGTCGTGGATTTTGTCAATCATTTCGGGCGTTGTCACTTCAACTGGACGTCCTGAACGATGTGCATCTCTTGTGGATGTACGGCCACCTTTAAACTCATTTATCCAATTGTATATAGTTGCAACCACAGGAGCAGATGTGCCATGAACTTCATCCAACTCAGCTTTCATCTCTTTCGGTGTTACGCCTTTTAAATATAGGTGTTTAATTACCGCTCGAAACTCACTTTTTTCCATTTTTTCAAATCAACAAAAGTTTCTTGCTTCAATCGACAATAAAAACGAAACTACGTGATGGATGTGGCTGAAACTTTGACAGTCGTCAAGTGAATAATGACAATTACTAAAAACAAAAGATATTTGATGCTATGAGCACGATATCTTGGATTTTCTAAGGACAAACTGAAATACCCTCGTATATTTTATAAAATTGTCATTCTTGTTCAGAAAAGGTGGACAAATAAATGTATGCAACAGAAAAAATATAACATGTGAGCAACCGAAAATGAAGTCAAGCTTGGATTTGAAGTATTTGTTGTATGAATAATATGTTGGTAGCACTGTAAGTCTATGTCAAATTCGAGGTTACCAGGTTAGGTTTTGCGTCAGTTTTGGCACAGACTGACACAAAACCTAACCTGATAACCTCGAATTTGACGTAGACTTACAGTGCCACCAACATATTGTATTGTATTGTATTTTTATTCATCATAATATACACCGTGGTGCTTAGATATGTCACAATTCCAGTTTAAATATAAAAATATAAAAATAAAAAAAATACATATTATTCATACAACAAATATTTCAAAGCCAAGCTTGATTTCGTTTTCGTTTGCTCAACTGTTAGATATATCAAACTGACTTACCAACGTTACACACGGAGAAGAGAACTACAAACGTTAGCGCTGCTTGAGTAATCATAGCTTTAGTGTTTGATAAAGCAACAGTGTCAAAATTATATAGACATTTGCGTACCAAAAGACTATGAAATTTATCAAGCAGGATAGTACGCCTCCTTATATATGGTTGCTTTTATAGCATCACATATTCGTGTATCTGTTTCATGTATGATGGCTATTAACATAATAGCTTAGATAAGAAAAAACAACGCTACGTTTCACGTTCTAAGGATTGTAATAACATTTTATAGTTAAATGAACATAACCTGTAATTTATTACTAATCCGTCGGCCGCTCCAGATTTTCGTTCACCTACCTGATAACGGAGTGTTACCCATTGCCATCGTTATCATCTTATTTGTTGTATTTTTTATATAGTAAATAAAAGATTACAACAGTTCGTAGGTGGTGAAGACTAGCAGTACACAAAAGAAATCAAATATACTCATGCTTTTAGTTAATTTAAATATCTTAACTGTTCAGCAAGTGAGAATCTAATGGATTTAACGATTGTCAGTCTGTTAACATGGAGGGTAACAGGTAAAATATACCTAAAATCCGCATCTACATAATGTAATTACTTTTCCTGTAAAATAAAATTGTTATTCACCAGTTCTTTAAATAATAGCTTAACACACATTAATGCAACCCGCATTTTCAACATTTGTTATTTTACGAGCATTTCCATTTAATAATGATAGTAATAATAATATTGTATTTATTAATATAGGAAAAACTATATACAAAACATAGAAAATTAGAAGGAGGCGAAATTGAACTTGATAGCAACAGTGCTACCAGCTATTCTTCTATTTCACCTGTAGACTCGGTGTTGCCGGAAATTAAAAATACGTTTAAAATTTTGTTCAAATTTTTGTTTACGTGGAATTCGGGCAGTTGTGAGTTGTGTAAGTTAAGATAAATAAACCTAAGTTGAGTTGGTAGGATTGACATTCTAATTGGTTAAAAATAGCTTATCTGAGGATTGGAACTATTGGAAAGAGATTTGGGTATTTTCATTGATTAAAATACAAATTAAAGACTGAAAATTCGAATTTATTCAAACACGATTGTTAATTTCAGCGGACAAACTGTTAAATACTGTAGCAATGTTGTATTTAAAAAAACGTTTGAAAAATGTAGTTTTGTGTGCCGGAATAGTATGTAACTAAATATTTATTGCTAGTATTGATATTGAGAAGGTCCGTTCTAAAGTGGATTATATTGTAGAGGTAGGATGGCGCTCGTTAATGAATGAAACCGTAATAGAGATATGATGTTAAATATAAAGCGCAGACATACATTTTTAACCTTTTGCAACAAAGGTTTCCGGTTCATTCAGAAAGAAAAGGGGAGTTATTTACGGCCTTAATTAGGGCTACGATCCGGTAAACGAAATGAAGATGTTATATGTCAGACGCCATCACTTTACTAAATCGGGAAAAAACACAGTTGGGCTCATGGAGATAGTGAAAGCGACGAACCCAAAATCCAAAATCCAAGTGTCGGTACTTCGCGTCGGTGCTCATGGGAGACATTTCACAGCTGCAGAAAGTTTCACCTACCTTTGGTGATCTTCTCGCCATTGCCTGGGCACTGTACAATAAATGACACACAACACAAAGACAATGTTTCATGTATGTATATGTAAATAAACACAAATAAAAAAAATCTTGTGTGATACAAGCACAAAACTTCCTTTTACAATGATCTTATAATTAGCCAAAAATTTCATTTAAAATTTTTAAGCATTTTTCAAAAATTACAAATTCTGCAAAAACAGTACAAAATAGAGCGTTAGTTGAAGAAACAAATTTTCTTTAGAATTCCAAGCTGAATTCAAAAATGTACTAATATACCGGGTGTTCAGATCAATACACATTCAAAATGTAATAAAAGTGTAAAGTTTGAAAAAAATCGTTAGAGCCGTTTTTGAAAAAATCGAAAAAAACTAAAAAATCACAAGAGTAAACACTTACTTTCGGTTATACGATTTTCTTCAAAAGTTTTCTGTCGCATCTACATAGTACACAAAACTTATATATGAAGTTTCAACGCCATACCTCTTTTGGTTTTTGAGATATTCTGTTTACAGGCACACACACAGACAGACCAATGAAAAAAAATGTTTTTTGGGTTCAGGGGACACTAAAACGTAAAGATCTGTTGAAAACTTAATTTCGAACGAGTGCGTTTCGACCCGAAAAGCCTCGCAGGTGCCTCTATCTTTAAAGTCAGGAGATTTATGCGATAAACCTAAATTCCTTTGCTTTAAGTAATTTGGTTCGAAAGAAGATGCGAATTGCTAGAACGCGCTATCGAAACGGGTTCTTACACATTTACTGTTTTTATTTAATAAATGAGCTTCATTATCGATGTAGCATAGTTATATATAAATTTTCTATAGAAATTGCATACTCCTGAAAATGACTGTAATTTTTTTTTACTTTCAGGCGGTTTAAAATCTTGAATAGTTTTTATCTTCTCATGATCTACATCAATTCCTTGAATACTAATTACATATTCTAAAAAATTTATCTGATCCATCAATAGATCTTTTTTATCAGCATTAACAGTCATGCCAGTGTTTCTAACCTTTTCTAAAACCAATGACAATTGATTTCTATGTTCTTCTAACGTGCTAGAAGCGAAAAGTATATCATTGATGTACACTGTTGCAAAAGTTAATACTTTTGGACCTAACACATGATCAAGACATTTATTAAATACAGCTATTGATACATTTAACCCAAAAGATAAATCCCCAAAATGATAACCTCTACCATTTACTAAGAAAGCTGTATATTTTCTTGACATTTCATGTAATCTTATTTGCCAATAATAACAAGTAAGATCCAAAGATGACAAAAACTTCAGACCATTACATTTTTGTAGTAGTTCATCTGTAGATGGTGGTGATTGTCGATTTGCTACTAATATGGTGTGTAATTTTCTACCATCTAAACAAATCTGAACTGATCCATTCTGTTTTGTATCTATCACTATGGGATTAGAATATGGTAAATCTGAATGTTCAATTATATCAAAATCTAACATTGTTCTGGTTTTTGTTTCAACTGCTGTTCTTTTTTTTGTACAAAAACTGTTTCATCTTTAATTTGTAATTTGCAAACATAACGATGGCACAAACCTGGTTTATCAAAAAAGGTACCGTTATATTTTTCTAAAATACAGACGTATTGGATATAATTTCTCATTTTTTAAATGCTTATGTACCTTATTTATTGTTAATAGCTGTTTTATTTTAAACTTGTCACTATCATTAGGAATGTCATCTACTTCAACATTTGCTTCTTTCAAATCTTTTAACACCAAACCTAATTCTTTTTGTAATTATTATAAGGAGTCATTTCACTGAGTGAACCAAACAGGTTTTTTCAATTCCGTCTCTCTGTCTATCTGTGTATCTGTCTATCTGTCTGTTGGCAGTATAGCTCAAAAACTATTTCTTAGAGGATGACGGTATTTTGCATGCAGATTGTATGTCTACCTGGCATGAAACCGAGAAAAGTTCAGAAACATATATACAGGGTACGCACCTTAAAAAATTAAGTTTTGTTTATTTTTGCGTTAGCTTTGAAATAGGTAAAAGTAATCATTTTCGCATAGGTCAGGCTTTACACTTGCCGAAAATAGGACTAAAAAATACAGGATAATGTCACAAAAGAGTCGAAATGTTTCAAAAATAACACTGTTTCCTTAAAACAGGCGCGCGCCGCGCTCATTTCAATAAGGCTGGACGGCTCAGTACGACTTATCGATGCGGTTACAATCGCTAAGCATATGCGGTGGAGGTTCAAACCCTAGCGGAATACATTTTTTTAAATTTGCAAATTGATCCGATTCGCGCGAGGGAAGTACTATGTGAAATTCTTTACAATTTTTGTTTAAGTATCATTTCGTAATAATCTCAATGCAAGAAAATATAACTCGTCCTACAGACTTAATTTGCAGCTTTGGGAGTATAACCCATAATATTCATCAAAAAATCATCGATAATAAGCCAACTACTTATGATATTACAACGGATAATATCTCACCATTTCTTAAAATTTTAGAAAATCAAATTGATAGTATGACGTTGAAATTTTGTATCTAGGCTTGTTCTTTCATTATAAACAACTTTTTCTTATATTTTCTTCTTAAGTCAAAATTATAGATACTTCTCTCTTTAGCTTTTTAAAATTATATTACTTTTATTGAGTATCAGTTTTCTCCGAAAATACAAAATAAAAAAGTATTGTCTCTTTTGTTAAGGAGGCTAATATTACTTATATTACTTAATATTCACTTAGCCTATGCAGATGCGCATCCAATGACCTTAAATAGACAAAATAACTGTCTGCAAGTTTGATCATTACCTTCTTCAATGGCTTATCTGTTTCTACCTTCATTATAAGGTCAAACATTTTAATTCTAGTTGTGTGCAGTTCAAAATTTGTAATAATAATTACTTATGTATCAATTGAAAAAATAGTGGTATTATGACACTTGGCATGTGTCGCGTGTCCTCTTTTTTGTGCTTATTAGTGGAAGGTTGTCGGAATTAGACCATTATTTAGTTTTCACTCATTTATAGACAAACGAAGATCTTTTTTCAAAACTTTGTGTAAACACGTTTTCCTACATGTGTTTCCTCTTTAAGGTATGAGTTAGTAAATTACTCGAGCCAGTTTGCTAAGAGAAAACTATATTTTTACGAAATCGATGAAATGGCCATTCGAGAAAACGGGTTGCTACGAATGGATCATTCGGTTTCGCAATTGAACCACCAATATTTGCACAATAGCTACTATCAGTTAAAGAGAAACATAACCTTTATCGAGAATTATTAAAGAAATACAAAAAAACCACAAGCCTAGAACAATAGAGATTCAACTAAGAACCTATTCGTAACTCTCCAACTTTAGACAATAAGGACAAAAATAAGATTTTCTGAGGGGGATTACTTTATCACAAACAGCTTGTACCTATTTCGAGAATTACAATACAATACCATGTTTCATCAGAGTTTTTAACAGTAGTCTTACTTATCCCAGAAGTGGAGGGCATATCTGTGCATGAGCTTCATAAATCCAGATTTCTCTTTAGCGTGTTTGCCTTGTTTTAATTGTTTTTATGTCTTGCTAGTACATTCTTGTATTTTAGTAACTGAGATACAAGGCGGGCATTATGAGTTACTATGGTACGTGAATCACGTACCTCGATGAGTTGCTGCATTTACAGCAATGGTTGATCATCCAATATAAGCTTTCTAATATATTAAGTTGTCAAGAGGCACTAGCAAGATATACAATGTTGTGTGCACCACATACATCACATGATGTTTTTACCCTCGGGTGACTTTCAAACCCTCGAGCCAGATTCCTCGGTCTTGTAAGCTTCTCATCCTCAAGCGGACATAAACATCTTCATAATGCCCTTAGTACATACATAACTATTTGTCTCCTGCTTATCTTTATATGGGCTTGCAGTTAAAACGCAGGCATTTTATTTTTTTTTACTCCATTTTTTTCAGGCTTTGGGCACGCGGTAAATTTTAGCGCAAGCATTAAAACAGCGTTTGCAATTACGAAACGAATTTGTTGCCAAATTAGTTTTTCACTTGTCCATTTGCAATATTTCGTTTTTGTGTCCTAATAGAACCTTACATAATTTATGTAGGTGTTTCCTTGGTTGGACCGGTCCAGCTGTACAAACAACACGTATTCCAATCGGGGAAATATGCAGGTTTTCTAACCTAATGTTATGATACACCATACGTTGATGGTAAATAAAATTAAAAATGTTTAAAAGAAATTTGGATGTTAGTACAATCCATATTAACTTAGTAAAAAATGTTGATGATGTTTATAAAAGTTAAATGAATAAATTACTAATGAAATGATAGCTATTGAACGTTGACAGGTGGTTTGAATATAAAAAGAATATTTAAGAGACGGTGGTATCAGTAATGACAAATGTGAAATTCTGATAAGGATAATTAAAGTAGGTAGATATCAAATAAGAATTAGAATATAGGAGGCATTAAGAGTGGAAATATGGTAGTTAAGAAGTTTGTTCCAATTATTAAAAAATAACAAGTAGAAAAACATGTATAGAAAAACGTTTTGATCTAATTAAAAACATATTAAATTTAACCCTCTTTTAATGTGGAAAGTTTTGGCTTAATTAAAAAATGTAGTCTACATCTGTGTGGTGCATATAACTGAGTGAAATATTAAATAACAAATAACAGAAGTAATGAAGTAATTACAGAAGAGAATTGGTATTGGTAAACTTAATGGATACAAGAATGGTTATTTACAAGTGATTAATTGAAGATATATATTAAAACAGTTTTATTGGAAGGAATACAGTTGAGAAGTGACATAAAGTAAAAAGGGGTCTACATCAATCTAAATGTTGCTGAGTGGAGAGCCCATGGGAGTTTCGGTGAAGCTAGAGGATCCTTTCTAAAAGGTGCTAGCAGGGACAGGAGCAGATCTGGAGTTGTTCTGTTGCCTGGTTTCTGTCGGGAATTTTGAGTTTTGGAGTGTTGGATGAAGCTTGACACTGGTAATTCGTTCGTGACAGCTGCATTGCAGTGCGCTGCTTGGAGAGGATCCATTCCGGAAGGTGACAGAGACAGGAGCAGATTGAGGATTGTTCCATTTGCTGGTTGCTGTCAAGGAATTTTGGTTTCGTGGTACTAGACGAGGCTGGACACTGGAGATTTGTACGTGAGAGCTGCATTGCGGGAGGCTGCTTGAAGGAGTCGATTGTGGCTAAAGGATAAGTTGCAGTTCTTGAACATTTTGGAAGTGCCACATACAAGGTGGGTAATTCCTTAGTTTATACCAACTATAAAGCAAATAAAGACATTTTAAATGGTGCAATTAATTAAGAAACAATAATCTACCGTATTATATAAAATTGTAATGTACAATTCTTAGAATTGGGCATTTGTCATTATGATTTGAAAATAATTTTTTGACATTGGAAGTGACGTTTAATTTGAATGAATAGTTGAAAATACTTGAATATCATTTTTTCTGAACAAAGTAACTAGATAATTGAACCCAAACCCCTGAATGAGTCTCAAGCGCTATCATCCAAATAATTTGAAACTTTTGCATATTAAAAGGTACCTACAATTCAATTTAAAATAGAGTAGCCAGTGCACTAAATTGCCGCATGTACCGAAAAAGTGTAATTCCAGCAAACATAAATCAAACAAGTAGAGACACTCACTGTCGGTTCCTTTGATGCCAAAATTCCGATTTGGATGACCTTCAACGGCTCCTGGGGGGTACTTTCCGATAGTACTAGCAGATGGCGCCACTACTTTGTCACATATGATTGGTAGCAGAGCTAGTAACTTGCTGTGATTGGTAGAATTTTGTGCTGCCATCTGATAGTCAAGCTTAGAAATACCCCCGAGTTACTGTCCCAGGCACTCTAGACAGGTTTCAACATTTGGAATGGGTGCAAATTAATATTGAAGAAGTTACGTAAAACATAAATCTAATTAACCATAGCGACAGTATAAACAATTACTTATACTAGCGACATCTTTCGCTACACTATTTTTTACAATCGTAAGAGAAGTATTAAAATTGTTTGAAGAAGTTCGGTAATAGTATATTGTTTAACGAGTGACGAAAGTAGCATTTTCTGCAAACGTTTGATAATGTTCTCAAGTTGCAGAAAATGCTTTTCGACGAGTAAAACACTATACTTTTTCTATAACCAGGGTTTACTATATAGGCGTATAAAAAGTTTGAGAAAGTTCAATTAACTTTAAAGTGATCTTGACGAAATCGGGGATTTAGGGATATACCCCTTTTTTAATGCAGATAAAGTAACCAGTGAGAAAACCTAATTGTCATACCATGCTTGTTTTGGCTTGTACTTGAATGTTATAATAAAACTTTTTCCAAACTCTTGGGATCTACTCTATAAAATACTAAACATTTAATCTAATACTGCAACAACAATTTTATTTTATTATTAATTTGCAAACTTTTAACAACTCAGTACTGAAAAAAAAATATTTTAAAATTTATTTTTGATTCACATATTGACTGATAGTTATATTAGAACAATTATTTAAAATGATTGGGGTATCAGAAATAAGTTTTTCTTTTTCTGCACTAGATGACGATACATTTGCTCAGGTATTTATTAACGAATTGTTAGATGTAGATGGGTTAGGGAATGATTTGGCAGGACTCGAATTTTGTAGAGATTGTACGATTTTAGACTGTACTTGTGATTTTCCGAGAAGAGATTGATCAACATATCTTTCAGCTACGCTGCTAGATTTCCAACCAGCGTGCTTCTTTAACTGAACTAAGTCACCTCCTGCATCGACTAGCAGAACTTCTCCGGAAACAGTGGCCAGTGTACTTTTGTGAATTAGCAAATTTAGGTACTGGGCTATTTGCATTTGGAACTTGCTGAACTTATTAATACCCACAAACTGTACATTTGCCATTTTGATAGTTGACGAAAAATCTTGAATTAATTTGATTAATTTCTGATGGACGAAGGTTGATATACTTTTTACAAATATATGAAAATATCGTGAAATTTGTGTTTTAGTATTACGTATTTCAACAAGTAGACTATTTTCAGTGTCTCTAATATCGTTTGTGGTCAAATCCTTCAGTTCATGACAACGGAAAGCACCAGGAATTCCAAAATGAAAGCAGTTTGAAAAATAGGATACTATAAATACCTAGATAGCAGTTCAAATTATAATAAACACGTTTTACCTTGATCATTAAATATTTGTTGTCTAGTGCGCTTTCCAAGAAATTATTTATGTCAGTGGCGCATGGCGGAGAGAATTTTTGATTTCTTGTACTTAAATCCGTCAGATTTTCGCTTTAATAAGGCACGCAATTTGGGATATTTGCTAATATCTACGTAATTTTTAACTGATAATGTAGTTCTTAGCATTGAATAGTTTGACCATAAAGTGGATGGCTTAAAACTATTCGCCAAATTTCCAAAATATGCAAGTAACACATTTTCTGAGTAAGAATTTACTTGATTTGATGCTCTCCAATCCATGAATTTTGCATAAATTTGTTCATACCAGTCCTTGGATTTCGTCGGTAATAATCCGTCGAGAGCCTTCTCAGCTACACTAGTAATTTCTGGAGTATTGGTGAAATTAAACTCATCTTCAGAACTCAAACGCATTATAATAAACTTCAGTACACTTTTGCGAATTTACGTTTATTATTGTTTGTATCGCGCAATTGACAACTCTGCATAGCAACTAAAACACTACCGTCCGAGAGCAAGGCTACTTGAGACGTCCTGCCAATTTCGTGATAATTTTTATAACTGTATTTTGCATTTATTATGTTATACAAAGTAAATTTACACGTTTTTGTGCTAAATCATGTGTTTCTATTGCGCTTCGTAAAATTTTCACAATTGGATATGGAAGAATGCATTTAATATCTGAAATTGCAACCAATTACTTTCGTCACTTGAGAAGAAGTTAACGTTAAGGGATATTCTATCACTGGTCCCGGAACTGGCGTTTTCGGTTGGGGTAAAACGTGACGAAAGTTGTTCACTTTTAAATGGTTATAGAAAAAACTTTTTATTAAATATTTTGGGTTGCGTTTCCAAAAAAAATGTATGAATAATCGTGCGATTTGTACTTTTTATGGCAAGGTAACGTGCAAAACAAAGTCACCTTTGGCATTAAACATTTTGTTAAAAACTGTCACGTGCGACACGATTGTAGACACATTTATTTAATATATTTCTAATGTTATTATTGCATTAAAACATTACTTAAAATATGTGAACCTTTAGTTGGTTGCTTATCTAAACCTAATAGCTTTTTCGAGACGTCATATTTAAAAAAAATAAAATGCTTATCACTTTACCTAAATAAATGTATGTGAAGTGTCCAGTACAAAACAATAATAACAAACAAATAAATTACTTTCTGAGGAAGTTTAATTGGAAGTATTCAGATTAATCTTATATTTAATTTGTGTTACAAAAATCGGTGTTACAAGAGATGCACTTGTCCATGTCGATGTGTTTTCCATGACAGAAGTCGTTTTTATCAGATTTGACTCTTTCGCATCTTCTTACCAAGTATTTCTCACCTTTGACAGCTGTAAGAATACGAACTGTTAAAAAAGACCTATGTAAAAATAAAGGGTGTAATTTTAAAAGGTGAACTATTTGAAATACAGATAGAAATTAAACTAACCAAAATAATTTATTCAACTACTACGGTATGAAAAGGGTAAACAGTAGTGGTTGTATTCCTAGACTTATTCTAATTAATGCTTCAAAATTAAATCCAATAAAAGACCGCCATTCCTTTGATTGCCTATTTCCTCCTGATGTATGAAATTACGCATTGCATTCTGGCGCATTTCGACAGAAATATCAGCAAAGCTTGTCGGATATTGTCTGACAATTCATTCAAAGGATTATTTCTAAACACCTTTATCATTCGAGAAAACCCCGAAGAATCTCAGTGTAACTTACAGAAGCACTTCTGAAAAACAACATTATTATTCTTACGCTGATCAGCAATTTGTCAAAATGACATACCTATCACTTATATTTATTTGAGATTCCGTGTTGTTATAGCAAAGGACAGAAGCCGCTCAGAATTTTAAATGACACCCTTTACTTTAAAACTGAATTTTATAGTGTATTATTATATAACTAACACACAGGTAATGAGTATATTTCATGATTTCTCGATTTATAGAAAAAGTGACCATCGGTACATTTTATCCCTCTTGTGGTTTACTTATATGCATATATGCATAAGTAAACCACAAGAGGGATAAAATGTACCGATGGTCACTTTTTCTATAAATCGAGAAATCATGAAATATTTCTTCCTAATACCTTTTAGGTTATGTTAACATTTATCGGTCAAATAGTTACTTAATTTCTGAAATACTTGCAACTATTATTGAATTTTTGATTTATGAATTAAAAGTTCGAAATTTAATGCTAATGTCTTTAATTCTAATTAAATCAAAAGTTTTGAAATAAGAGATTCGAATTAATTGAAGTTGGTGCATTAATCAAATGTATCAAAGACGCTGCCCCGTTCTCCTTGTTATATTTTATAGTAAACTAGTTTTCGACATCTAAATAACTATTCTAATGGCATGGCTCATTGAACGCCTTCTCTATGTTAATTCGTGGAGGTGTTTTGGTAATTAGCATTTTGGGTTGTTTATTTCTTTATTCGTTTATTTATAGTATTTAGCGTAATTGACCTCTCGGTGTCGAGGACAATCCACATCGCGCGGGAAGTGGAACTGAAGCAATAAGTCACACGCGAATTGCATTGCGCTCGCCCGCATTCAGTCAAATGCCACATTTAACATCTCTAGTTAACGATATCTTGACGGTTTAGTTCAAATCCGTTGCCGCTGCAAAAAATTCTGAATTATGGCTGGATTTGAACCCAAGTTCACAGGGTTGCTAAGCGGGCTGCTTACCCACTCAACCACTCAGGCGGCCTACTATATTTATATATATATAATTCTTCTGTACGTGTGTATGTGACTGAACTCCTCCTAAACGGCCGCACCGATTTTGATGAAATTTTTTGTGTAGTGGATCCCTGGATGGTTTAGATTCACAACTGGACCCGGTAGGTGGCGCTGCAATCGGATTCTAGGATTTTTTTTTATTTTGACGATTTTTTTAAAAATTATTTTAAAGATTTTTAGCATATCAGAACATATAACCCCAAAAGTTTCACCCCCCCCCCCCAATATTTTTTAAAATGAAAAAAATCAATCGAATATCGAAAGAACCCGCTAATAGCAGGAAAACCAATGTTCGGGCAGGACAACGTCTGTTGGGTCCGCTAGTATATTATAAAATGGTTATTCTTGTTCAGTAATACTATAACAACTAAATTTGTACAGAAAGAAAATTATAGATCATCAAACTTACCGACATTACAAACGTATAAGAGAACTATAAAAGTTAGTGTTGCTTGGGCAATCATAGCTGTAGTGTTTGGTAGTGTATAAGGAAAAAATAAAGCTGAGTTTTACATTTTAATAATTGTAATAACATTTTTATAGTTATTATAAACGTATTTGCAAACCGGTTTATTTCCTGAATGTTGAAAACTGACTTAGTAACGCCTATTTGGCGATAGATCAGGTGTGGAAAACTATACACCCATAGCACTTTTACCTGCTATCGCTAAAGTATTCTAAAAAATCACATACTATAAAGTTTAGAATCATATAAACCCCTATATTAGCGATTGCCAACATGGTTTCGTTTAAAAAAAATCCATTATTACAAATTTAAGAAATTTTGTTCATGACTTTAAGACTAATTTAGAAAATAAATGACAAACCGATGTAAAATATACTGACTTTGTAAAAGCCTTTGATCGAGTCGATCATAACATCTTACAGAAATTGTACTGTAATGGACTTACTTCAAATACATTAAGGCTATTTATATCATACATGCAAAATAGGCACTTTGTTGTAAAGCCTGATGGAAATACATCTGGTAAATTTAATGCAAACTCAGGAGTTCCACAAGGCTTAAATCTGGGGCCATTGTTATTTTTAATATTTATAAATAATTTGCAAGATTGTATTCGGAATTCAAAGTGAGTATTATTCGCAGATGATACGAAGTTATATCGAAAAATAGAAACTATTAATGATTGTTGTAGTTTGCAGGCAGATATAAATCGTATCTATGAGTGGAGTTTAATTAATAAATTACATTTTAATATATCCAAATGTCATAAAATGGTCACAACAACGAAACAGAATAAAATACTATTTAATTATCAAATGAACAGCGTCAATTTGACAAAAATCGAAAGTGTTAAAGATTTGGGAGTTGAATATGATTCAAAGTAGAGATGTGCGTGTGAGTGAATATTCACAGATCTACGCTGCTGTCTAGGGTCTACGTGATGCAGATTCTCCAGAACATTGTAACAGCAAAGCTTGATCTTCAGGCAATAAAGCTAAACACAATTAGAAACAGGGAAGTAAAAATATAAAGCAACTTACATTATACGAATGGTATAGGTAGTCGACCCATCACCATATCTATAAATTTGTCTATTTAGGTGCACTTATAACCAATGATGGAAGCTGCGTACATGATATCCGCCGCAGAATACTTCTCGGAAAAGCAGCAATGACACAACTCCAAAAAATATGGAAAAGTCCGAATATAACCCGACATACTAAAATGAATTTAGTGCAAACTTTAGTTCTGCCTGTTTTCCAATATGCCTCAGAAACTTGGACCATCCGGATAGCAGACCGCCGAAAAATCGATGCCTTTGAAATGTGGATCTGGCTCAGAATGCTACGTATTCCGTGGACAGCGCGAAAAACTAATATTTCAATTCTAAGAGAAATTAAACCGAAATAAAGGCTATCGTCTATTATTTACGGTAGAATACTTAAGTTTTTTGGACACATTACACGAGGAGAAAACTTAGAGAAACTTGTAGTGCAAGGAAAGCCTGATGGAAAACGCAGACGCGGACGGTCGCCAACTCGATGGATCGACACGATCAAATCGACAATGCAAATTAATGTCGAACAAGCCATCAGACTATCGAGCAACAGAGAAAGATGGCGAGAAGCAGTTAGAAAAGCAACTTATAAAAAAGAGGAATATAATTAAATCCATAATCACCACCCGTCTGCCAAGATGGAAGGACTTAAGGAGGAAGATAGGTACTCCACAACACAATACAAGTTTCTCTTCAAACTTAACGCCTCTTACATACGCCCTAGCTGCACAATCAAAAGAAGTCAGAAAGAATACTTAAACACAAACGACGTAACAGCCAAAACATAAATAACGTTTCAGACTAGTGATGACCTGTAGCAGACCTCAGCAGGAGTTCCGTCAAAAGTGACAGCATTTAAATCGCGCAGGTGCAAGCTATAAAAAATAGAGATCTCTAACGGCAAATTCGCAATTAGGAAACTAAAATATAACGCAGTGCAATCATCATTCTATTTGTACAGTTGTGAGAGTGAAATATATTCAGAAAGTCAATATAAGAAGGTTCAGCAAACTTGAAAAAATTTGTGTTGCGCAGTATTTTAAAAATTCTTCAAAAATAAGGTAGGTATAGTGGAGATAAACGTGAAATTTAAAATACAACAGAAAAGTTATTACCATCTGGGTCAAATGACATTAAATTAAAAGGGACATAACCGCTATTGAAGCTAAATGTCCATGAAACATATTGTTTAACTTCTGAACTATTATTATTGGAGGGTAAACACATTTTCACTTATTACAGTTCTTTCAAAGTCAAAGTGAAATTTTCTGATAAGCTTACCTACGTGTACGGGCAAGTTTGCACTTCATACAGTGTAGTGCCAGTTTTAGGATTTATTTTAAAATGTGAGTCTTTGTCTTAGAAAGAAACTGTAATGAAATGTAAATTGGTAATTAATAACTAGAAACAATGCGTGATATCTATCCTACATTATCAAAACCAGAATGAATTTTTATTAATAATTAACAATTATTTTTATTAATTGACATTTAAAAGTGTGTCATTTTAGGTTAATGTCAGTTTGGCAATGGCAACATCTTGAAACATCCTTTCAAAAACCGCAATTAATCAATTTCTCCCTATTAGAGACCCTGTATACAAAGTAAGATATACAGGGTCTCTAATAGGGAACACCTCCTAGAAACATCTATCAATTAATACTGAAATGTACATAACATTACCCTACTAGTTTTGTTTGCTAAGTTTCTCTGTATTAATTAGGACTTCCACAAATAATAGTATATGACTCTAAAAGATGATTTTTGAGGCTTTCTCGACTGTCGAGTTTCGCCTCTGACGTGGTTCACACGTTGAGTTACCGTGCTCTTCTGTCCCTTCCCTTGCAAAGAGTTTCGCCTCTGGCGTGGTTAACACATTGAGTTACAGTGCTCTTTTGCTTTTTTCCTCCTGATGAAGCCCCTTACGAAAGTGGGCGAAACGTTGAGTTTTTCGATCTCAATCATGACACGGTCCAATCCCGGAAGTCGTTTGTTACTTTATGACTCTACAACTTGAGAAAAACCACTTTTCTAACGTGTTGAGTATACTATTTTATCGCCGCTGCTATGCATAAAAGTGTTGCTAATGATAAAAGTACCACATTTCTTATCGATGTTGAATGAAGAAATGTAGTACAGTCGTGTGCAAATAAATCTGGGACAGTGTTTTTTTCACATGCAGATTCAGTTAAGAATTTGAAGAATATTTCCATGGATTTCCTCTTATCAGAGAGAGTTACGGGTTTCAGTACCTGTTAAAGTTTAATGTAACTCTTTCTGATAGCAGGAAATCCATGGAGATATTCTTCAATTCTTAACTGAATCTGCATGTGAAAAAAACACTGTCCCAGATTTATTTGCACACGACTGTACATTTCCAAATTAAATGCGATAAACTTACTTTATGTATTGATTTATTAGACATTGTATTAAATTTCAACAAAAACAATAAACTACAATTTCACGGTGCACCTAACCTTTTAAACGTCAGATTTTGACAATTGAGCTAAAAAAAACACACTAAATGCTTTTAAATTCTTATGGTAGGTGGCTGTAGGAGGTAAAGTGGGTGGTTAAGGTGTTCGTTAGAAATTACACACACGAATAACTACACCACTTTTAATATTCTTTATTTAACGCAACGGATTACAGACATAAAATTAAATGTGCGGATTTGCTACTATACTATTACAAGTGTGGATCGAATAGGTCTTGTTAATCAGCATACATGTGAGCGTTTGTGGATCTGACACTTGGCTCGTGGAAACACTTAAAGTAAATGTTCCACTAAGTATGAGGTTAATATTAACGCATTGAGGAACTGACTCTTTGCGTGTCTGTTTAACCAAAGTGGTTTAACAGGCGAAGACCTGATGTGCAATGATCCCATTCAACCCCATCGCTCTGGTTTATATACCCATGTTACACAATTTTCACAATATACAAAAAGGATTTTCTATTCTAGTCACAACAATGATACAACACTTTCACTTGGGACGCAACGGTTGGAGGTTTTATGAGTTTATGACACCACTTGAAATTCACTAGATTTGTACAGCTGCAGTTTTGTATTGTGACTTCACTTTCGCTTCTGATTTAGAAAAGTGTATTTTAAGAAACCCTTTTAGTTCGAGGGACGTTGAATAATTTCTCTCCGTTGAATTCCGCGCACAAATCACCTTTTTTAACTGCGTGCATCCGTTTGCTAGAAAGTTTTCTAATGGTACTTAAGCTGACTGCTTGCATTTCACTGGCACTGTTTATTTTATAGGCGAGCTTCCTTTCTTTGGAATTCTTACGCTAACTGTTGACAACGAGTTATTGCGATTTATGGCTCCACTACATGACCCCCTTACCAGTGGTTAAGCCACGAGATTATGCTGCCCGGAAGTAATCCGGGAAATGTACTAGCCGTCCACTTCTGGTGGTTGTCGTCTGCTTGTTTGTATCGGCGTCTTTGTGCGCCGCGGTGCTGGTTGCAGCTTGTTCCTGCTCTGGCTCAGCTGCAAGATATGCGGGTTTGAGCCTATCTATCGTAACCGTCACTGGCTTGCCGCGGATTTCGACGCTGAAGGTCTTTTCTGCTTTAGAGATCACCGGGAATGGGCCATTGTAAGCAGCTTGTAGCGGCTTGCGCGTGGCATCGTTTCTCACGAACACATGTGTGGAAGTCGCGAGATCTTTGAAGACGAATGCTTTGCGCTGGCCATGATGCTGAGCTGCAGTCGGACGTACCTTGTCAAAATGCTCTCTGAGCTGGTTTACGAAATCGGCTGCATGTACGTCTTTCGTAGCAGTAAAAAATTCCCCTGGTAGTCGAATGTTCTCGCCGTAGACCATCTCGGCTGAGGTAGCGTTGAGGTCTTCCTTAATGGCTGTGCGAATGCCCAGGAGAACTGCTGGGAGGTGTTCTGTCCACCTGGTGTCTGTGTGGCACTCGATTGCGGCTTTTAGCTGGCGGTGAAATCGTTCTATCATGCCGTTAGCTGCCGGATGGTATGCTGTCGTGTGCATGTGCTGCGATCCCAAAAGGTTGGCTAATTCCTTGAACAGATTGGAGGTGAACTGCCGGCCGCGGTCCGTTGTGATCCGCAGAGGCACCCCAAATCTAGCTATCCAGCCGTTGAAGAAGGCTCTGGCCACCGTTTCAGCCGTGATGTCAGGGATTGGTATGGCCTCAGGCCATCGGGAGTAGCGATCGATGCATGTCAGGCAGTTGCCTAGCGATGAAGGAAGTGGCCCAACAAGGTCGAGATGCACGTGCTCGAACCTGGAGGAGGGCGTGGAGAAGTTTCCCACTGGTGCTGCTACGTGCCTGGTGATCTTCGAGCGCTGACATGGGATGCACGTCTTGCTCCAAAGGCTGTGGTTCTTGCGTATGGAAGGCCATACAAACCTGGAGGAGACGAGCTGCGTCGTGGCTCGAATTCCGGGGTGAGAGAGGTTGTGGAGAGCGTCGAAAAGCGGGTGTCGGAACTGCTTCGTGACAAAAGGGCGTAGTGTCCCCGTAGTCGAATCGCAGTAGACATCCGCATCCTGATCTGGGAAGTAGACCTTCTTCAAGTCTAGCACGGCCTCAGGGTGTAGGAATGTCTTCAGCTCGGCATCCGATTCTTGCGCCTTTTCCAGCTCTTTGTAGCTGATTGAACTGGCTGGAAAAGCTGCTGTACAACCTGAAACAGACACACGTGATAAAGTGTCTGCGGGAATGTTGTCGCTTCCAGCGACATGGCGAATATCCGTCGTAAACTGTCCAATGAAGTCTAGGTGACGGAATTGTCTGGGCGAGGCGCGTTCTGGTTTTTGTTGGAACGCGTATATTAACGGCTTGTGGTCAGTGTAGAGCGCGAAACTTTCGGCCTTCTACAAAGTAGCGGAAGCGCTTCACAGCCGAATAAGCCGCCAGGAGCTCCCGATCGTAGGCGCTGTATTTCTTCTGGGCAGCGTTTAGCTTTTTGGATAAAAACGCTAAGGGCTGCCATGCTCCGTCCACATGCTGTTGTAGCACAGCTCCCATGGCGACATCAGATGCATCAACCATTACTGATGTTGGAACTGCAGGTGCTGGATGTGCCAGGAGGGTAGCGTTTGCTAGGATTGTTTTGGAGCGTAAGAAAGCTTCTTCCGACTCTGGGTTCCATTGGATTTCCGTTTTTGGCTTTACCTTGGGTCCTTGCAGGTGTTTATTCATCGGAGCCAAGACTTCTGCTGCGTTAGGAAGGAACCTTCTGTAGAAGTTCAGCATTCCTAAGAAACGGCGCAGCTCTTTAATTGTCTTGGGCTTGGGCACTTGCTTAATAGCCTCGATGCGGTCTTCTGGGGGTTTAATTCCTTCTTGTGAAATGGAGTACCCAAGGAAGTTGACGCTGGGCTTGCCAAGGTTACATTTCGCCGAGTTGATCAGTACTCCATACTCGCTGAGCCTGCTGAAGAGTTGGCTGAGGTGCTCCAGGTGCTGTTCCTCTGATGTGGAAGCTACCAGTAGGTCGTCAATGAATGCGTAGCAAAAGTCGAGTCCTCTGATAACCTCATCTATAAAACGCTGGAACGTCTGGGCAGCATTCTTTAAACCAAAACTCATAAATGGAAATTCGTACATTCCGAATGGAGTTGTAATCGCTGTCTTGCAGATATCGTCGCTGTGGACTGGGATTTGGTTGAAGGCTCTTACCAGATCGATTGTTGAGAAGATCTTGCAACCAAAAAGATTGTGTGCGAAATCCTCGATGTGTGGCACAGGATAACAGTCCGCGAGAGTTCTCGCGTTTAGCGCTCTATAATCTCCGCAAGGACGCCATCCATTGTCTTTCTTGGGCACTAGATGAAGGGCTGCAGACCAATTACTTTTGGATGGGCGAGCTATTCCTTGATCGAGCATAAACTGGAACTCTTTCTTAGCTGCATGTAACCTATCCGGTGGGAGTCGTCTAGGCCTGCACGTGACAGGAGGTCCAGCTGACGTAATTATTCGATGTGTAGTGGCGTGTTTTATTTTCTTAGGCAGAACTGACGGACGCGCGATGTCCGGGAACTTCGCTAGAAGCTTATGGAAAGCCGAGTCGCCGGAAATTGTTTTTATTTGTGGCGATACACACTCCCGCACTACACCGATTGCTTTCAGCTGGGTTGCATTGTCTATTAGGCGCTTGTTTCTAATATCAACAAGTAAACCGAAGTGGCTGAGAAAGTCTGCGCCAATTATCGGCTTGTCGATGTCTGCGACGACAAATTTCCACGAAAATGTTCGCCTCAGCTTAAAATCTAAGTTTAACACTATATGTCCATATGTACTAATTACCGAGTTGTTTACCGCGCTAAGTTCGTACTCGGTACGCGCACGCGGTCCTTTTATAAATGTTCTCGGCAATACACACAAATCCGCCCCTGTGTCAATCAGGAAATGCCATTTAGTTGACACGTCCGTTAGAAAAAGGCGGCGATTGTTAGACAAGGAGTCATGTGCCGCGTTTACGAACTCCCCTGATCGTTTTTTTTGGTAGTGGCACGGCTGAGTGCATTTCGTTGCATTGTCTTTAAATCGGCGGTGGTACCAACAGATTCGCGACGAAGATTGCGACCTGGAACGGTACCGTTGTTTGCTGTTGCTTCGCGGCTGTTTTTCCCGGCTCATCCGTGCAACTTGCTGGGATAATTCAGCAACTTGCTGCACAGCTGATTGATTTTCTCGTCGTCGCCGTGAGAAACAGTGGATGCCACCTGGAACGTCCTGGGGGTGATTTCAACAATTTTGTCTGCCAAGGTGGACACAGCTTGGAGATTGCTGCTTGCTTGCGTCATCAGGATAGCCTGCATGCTATCTGGAAGTCGCCCGATCCATAATGTACGTATGAAGTTCTCTGGTACCTCGTCGTCTGCTAAATTCGTGAGATGCCTCAAAAATTGGGACGGTGTGCGATCGCCTATTTCCTCGTGCTCTAGAAGTTGTTTTAACTTCTGTTCGCGAGATGTGGATAGGCGCTTAAATAGAGCCTGTTTGAGCGTTTCGTACATCTCTTGACGTGGCGGGTTGGTGAGGATGTCTTCGACTTCTTGCGCATATTTATTTTCTAGATTAGCACTTACGTAATAATATTTGGTGGTATCTCGCGTAATGTTGTTGAGAGAAAACTGTCCTTCTAGTTGTACGAACCACAGTTCAGGTTTCGTTGGCCAAAATGGAGGTAATTTTATGTTAGTTCTGTCGATTGAACTGGTTGTTGATTCGTTGTTGGTAGTGACAGATATGTTGCCTTCTGTTTCCATCGTGAAATGTAGTAGCGGACTTCACTTAATTTTAATTCACTATTTACCGATTACCCGGTCGCGAACGCGAATTTTTAATCGTCTAATTTATGCTGTTTCCGCGTAGTTCGTAGTCGAGAATCACCAATTTAGGATGAATTCGAGGTACATAACACTGAGGACTGATTTGTTTATTTTACGATGTTCTTAGTCCGGGGTCACCAATAAAGTGGGTGGTTAAGGTGTACACACACGAATAACTACACCACTTTTAATATTCTTTATTTAACGCAACGGATTACAGACATAAAATTAAATGTGCGGATTTGCTACTATACTATTACAAGTGTGGATCGAATAGGTCTTGTTAATCAGCATACATGTGAACGTTTGTGGATCTGACACTTGGCTCGTGGAAACACTTAAAGTAAATGTTCCACTAAGTATGAGATTAATATTAACGCATTGAGGAACTGACTCTTTGAGTGTCTGTTTAACCAAAGTGGTTTAACAGGCGAAGACCTGATGTGCAATGATCCCGTTCAACCCCATCGCTCTGGTTTATATACCCATGTTACACAATTTACACAATATACAAAAAGGATTTTCTATTCTAGTCACAACAATGGTACAACACTTTCACTTGGACGCAACGGTTGGAGGTTTTATGAGTTTATGACACCACTTGAAATTCACTAGATTTTTACAGCTGCAGTTTTGTATTGTGACTTCACTTTCGCTTCTGATTTAGAAAAGTGTATTTTAAGAAACCCTTTTAGTTCGAGGGACGTTGAATAATTTCTCTCCGTTGAATTCCGCGCACAAATCACCTTTCTTAACTGCGTGCATCCGTTTGCTAGAAAGTTTTCTAATGGTACTTAAGCTGACTGCTTGCATTTCACAAATATTTATTGCGGACTGGCACTGTTTATTTTATAGGCGAGCTTCCTTTCTTTGGAATTCTTACGCTAACTGTTGACAACGAGTTATTGCGATTTATGGCTCCACTACAGAGTTGTTCCTTATTTGCAGACCATTTTTCACTTGTACATTTAATATAGATGGTCATGCAAAAAACCGCTGTTACTGACATCTGTGTATTGCAAGTGAAATCTACAGGATAGATATGAACCACAGCCAAGCCCTTCCATTTAGCTGAAACATCTATAAAAGTTTAGTTATTGCTACTTTAGTACATGGAAACGAGTTCTGCTTAACGTGGTTATGTTTTGACATTTAATGTCACTTTGATATAAAAATCTAATGTTTCACATTTCTTGATAAAAAGCGATAAAATAGTATACGGAACGCGTTAGAAAAGTGGCTTTACTGAACTCGCATTGCCGTTTAAGTACTCTCGAACGCTCGTACTTAAACCAGCCATATTTGTTCAGTAAAACATCACTTTTCTAAACTTGTTGCTTAATATACTATTCCACTTTACTATAGATAATAAGAGAAAAAGTTGCGCCTTGTTGTATTTGCAATAGTATAGACAGTTGTGAGTAATTTTCGTGTGTCTTGTTCTCAGTCTTGATAGACCCACTTCCAGATTTCGGCTCAGGGATGACTAGGACCAAGCCTGGTTGGTGCTTTTAATCAACCAGAGATTATTATCTGTTCTTGACATGCAGTAGTTGTTCCATTTAAGGAGAAGATTGTGTTTACTTAGGCGTTTGATTATCTGGGGCACTAACTGTAGGATCAGCTACTTCTATATTTGTGGTAGCTCCTTTGGCTTTTGTATCTGCGATGTGATTCCCAATTATGCCTAGGTGTGAAGGTATTCATATAAATTTTTATATTTTTTGTATTGTATCTAGAACAGCACATCATGTATTTTTTCTAAGTTTGAATTAGTAGAATATAGTTCTTTGAGGGATAGCACTGCATTTAAAGAATGGGGAAATATTACGAACTGTGGTTAGGCATTGAGTTTTTATAAAATCCAGTGCCTTGTTAATCGCATATAGTTCCGCACTAAACACTGACGAGTAGTTACCAATTTTAAAGGTTTTTGAAAGTTAGCACACACAGTTTCACACCCAATACCGGTATGTTTTTGATGCATGTGTGTATATTGGAACTTGGTCAAGAAATCGTGACAGAATCTTATCTAACAATGTCTTGTTTTGTATTCTAGGTGTGCTGTGTTTTAGGGAATTTGGTTAGATGCAAATATATGTTGGATATCGAAATTGTCCAAGGGTTTGTTAACCATCGGTATTAATAAAGGTTCAGGTTTTGGTGGATGTTATCTAGGGATTTCTTTTTATTTTCAGTATTCTGGTATTGCGGATTGATCGTTAATTGGTAGTTTAAATGTTCGTTATTTGCCAAAAGTGATGTAACATAGTTTAAAGTTGTTGGTCTTTTCTTATGTCTGAAGGACCATTGCCGGTGATAGTGTAGATGTTCAGTACTGAGCTTCTCCTTCTAACAAGTGTTCATAAACAGTCGTCATCTCAGTTGCTTTGAAAAACAAAATGTTATGTCTTTGATTAATTCGTGCAACACAATGAAACGTCATTGAGTACTGCCATAGCGCATTTTTTCTCAATTTTGATAGACATACGTTTCTGAAGTCAAAACCTACTGGGATGACTACTGTTTATGAACACCCGTTACTATATTAAGGTTGTAAGTAAATTCGGGGTTGCACCACGGATAATACAACTACAGTATTCGAGTTTGGATCTGATCAAGACGTTGAACGTCTTTAGAACATCCTGATTTCCATTCCAGTTGTTAAAGGAAACTACTTTCATATCCTATGATTTTCTGCATCTGTTTTGAGATCTTGAATATGCGATACACAATTTAACTTCCTGTCAAAAATGATTCCTAGGTAACGAAACTCTTCTGTATACTACAGTTGTTGGCCATTTAGTTGCAGATCCGGTTTTTCTGGTGTTAGCTTATTCGAAAATTAAGATATCGTAATTTTTGGGTTGACAATTTAAAGCCGCACAGTTCACTCCATTTATATAGTTGGTTTAGTGCTATCTGTAGATGTTGTTGAATATTTTTAATATCTGGGTCTGTACAGTATAGGAGTATTTATTTATTTATTTAGTTATTCACCCTAACAGCTTACGCTAATTACAAGGATGCAATTTTACAAATTAAATAGTTACAATTAGCATTATTAGCCGTTAATGCAAGCATATAAAACAATTACGATTTCCTAAATAAACCAAATCTAGAAACTAAATTAATCCAAATTTAAATGGAGATAACTAAAGTAAAAATTAAGTAAAACTAATAACGTGTAAAAAAAGGGGCTGCATAAAACTGCAGCACCCAGGAATACATATAACCACCTAAAACTAGATACAAATAGAACTTACATAAAACTACGAGGATCTCAGGTTCAGCTTATAACATGCACATTGTATATTCATATTATTATTATGTACTCTCTTGTACTGCATCCCAATGCTGACTATTGTTTTAGTCATATTTGTAATATTTCCTGATTTTAGAAATAAATATGTTATAGTTTAAGGATAAGTCAATTTCATTCAATAATCTTAGCTTGCATAGATAAGGTATGAAGAAAGTGAAATTTCCATTTCCAGGTATGTGAAACGTTATGTCAGTTGTGGCAGGTTTTGTTGGCACTTTAAATTTTAGCAAAGATAGAAGGCAACTCTCATGTATTCTATAATTCCATAGTTTATATCCGAAAATGAGTAATAATATATTTCTTCTATTGTGAAGACTTTGAATATCAAACATATTTCTCAAACAATTTGATCTGATTATGTTATAATCTGGATAGAAAGAAACTTTTTTGAAATACAAAAATATAAAAATGTATTTTAAATTTTTTCAAGATCTTTTATTATTCCAACATGAGGGAACCATACCGTTGATGTATACCCAGCTGCAGTCTAACCAGTGCAAAATATAATATTTTTACTGTTTCTATGTTTTTAAAAATTTTGAGATTGTCTTATGATAAAACCAAATGACTTATAAGCACTTTATGCAATATTTTCTGCGTGCCTTTTAAAACTTAACGTGGTATCATCCTTTATCAGCGGTCTACCCTCCAATTAGTACAGTAAAATTGTCGGAAAATACCACGTCACATTAATAAAATTGGCCGTGGCTATTCCTCTTGACCAGTGGTTTAGTGCCATTAGACAAGTGTAAAACCAAAAAGCCGTATCCCCACCCCCTGCCAAACAGCCGCCATTTTGAAAACAATGGAATTTGTTTTTCTCGCGATTCATTGGTCGCACAGAAAAAGTTATTGAACAAAAAATGTTGTAAATAAAATTTTATACATTTTTTATCAGTGCCGTGATACCGAGAAGTTGGTATTTTAAACGATAGAGGGCGAAATAGTTACCAAAAATCGATTTCCTTCATTCTAGCCCTGTGGGGGTGGTTTTTTCCGAAAATTGCGAATGTGAAAGTTGTACTGCTTGAAAAAATATGCAAGAATCTTTGTTTAAAAATGTGTTTGATTTAAATAGTAGTCTCCGAGTGACAGCTCTTCAAAGTCCGCGCAGCGTGAGAAATGTACAATATATTCCGACGCAGCGAAGTAACCATTTCTCTTTTGCGAGATAAAATCGTCACGTCACTCAAATAGTTTCAATGTGAATAGGTTTTCAGAACCTACACTAATTCTACACATTTTTAGTCACTGCCGCGATACCGACAAATTGGTATAGGTAAAAAAATAAAAATTACACAGGCCTGCAAATTGAAATTTTTTGATTTTTTTCACCGTAATGGGTGAATCGTATGTATTTTGGTGCGCTGAGTCCAAATATGACCTCAGTTTTTCTCCAGCACGTAGGGATTTTCCGCAAAATGAAAAAGAAAGTTTATGCAAAACGCGCAGTACATATAGGTAAAAATGCATTTTGAAATAAAAAAAAATATATTACTAGTGGTTTATTTACATTTTTAAAGACAATTTGATAAAAATAATATGTAGTATATACAATAAGGATTTATAATTCTTGATAATATCTACATCTTTTTCCCCCAAAACTCCGTTTTGAGCTTTTCCGTTTGTGTGGGATGTCTGGAAGTTCTCTATGAAGCATCCAACAGTAGTCTCCCACCATATTCACATCCCATCGTCATTGGTACTTCCGTTCCATTTCTTTGATGTCTTGGTGGAACCTCTCGCCCTGCTCTTCACTTACGGCACCAAGGTTTTCTGGGAAATAACTCAAATGGGAGTTCAAAAAGTGAAGTTTCAAGCTCATGGAGCACCCCAAGGTTTTAAAACATTTCAACATTTTATTTACAATTTCTTCATAATCCGGGTCCTTATTGTTCCCCAAAAACTTAGTCACAACTTCTTTAAATGATATCCACGCCTCTTTCTCAGCTTTTTTCATCACCTTTTCAAACTGATTGTCTTTCATTAGTTTCCGAATGTCCGGGCCAACAAAAACACCCTCCTTTAACTTTGCCTCAGACAGTCCCGGGAATTTCTTTTCAAGGTATTTGAACGTTTCGCCATCTTTTGGCAATGCCTTGACAAACTGCGTCATCAGTCCAAGCTTGATGTGAAGTGGGGGTAAAAGCACTTTTTTGGGATCAACCAAAGACTCAAAGTGAACATTTTTTTCTCCAACCTTCAAAGTTCTCGTTGGCCACACTTTTTGGCTCCAGTGCTGTGCTTGTTCCCGGCTATCCCACTCACATAGGAAACAGGGGAATTTCGTATAGCCACCTTGTTGTCCAAGCACCATAGAGATGACTTTGAGATCACTACAGATAGGCCATCCAAACTCCTTATGTTTCAATTTATCAAGGATAAAAGCCATGTTGTCATACTTTTCTTTTAGATGCACAGAGTGCCCCACGGGTACAGAAGCGTATTTATTGCCGTTGTGTAGCAAAACTGCTTTTAAACTTCTTTTTGACGAGTCAATAAAAAGCCTCCATTCATCTGACACATGTTGAATGTTAAACATTGACATCAACTTGGGAACATCAGAACAATATACAAGTTCGCCATCTTGAGAAAAATTTGACTCAAATTGTTTTTCTCTGCTTCTGTACCAAGAGAATGAAGTTCCAGATCTCAACAAGTTCTTTTCTTGAAGTCTAGAGCCCAGTAATTCAGCAGACTCTTTAGAAAGCCCTAAATCACGAACGAGGTCGTTTAATTCTTCTTGTGAAAACTGTTGGGGTCCACAGTCTTCGACTTGAAACTCATCATCCAACTGCTCTGACTCGCTCTCTGATGACTCTGGCAAATCGTCAAAATTGTGTGGGGGCACTGGTGCTGGAATACCGGGTCCATGAGGCACAGGCCGAAGTGCAATTGCATGTTTGGATAACATATATCTTTTTTATTTTTGGTATTGTACCCTTGTATGTTGCAACAACAAAAGTAGCAGTCATCGCCGTGGTTTCTCGGCTCTCTCCAAATCATAGGCACCCCAAAACGAAAAGATTTCACCTTTCCTTTAGACCATATGCGAAGTCCTTCAACACAGCCTGAACACACTCCATGAGCGGCCCAAGATTTTTCTTGATCTCCGATCTTCACACCAAAATAGGCAAAGTACACTTTTTTAATAAACTCCGTAATACTTCGAGATTGTTTTTTTATTACAAGTTCGCCACAAATGTAACAGAAACTATCAGGATTATTAACACAAGCTCTTGAAGACATTTTGAAAGACACTTTAAGAATATTTAAATTGAAATGAACAAATCGAAGGACTACGAGGGGTATATATAGGGCAATGGGAAAATCCAGGTTTCATTTGTCAATAATGTTCACCACAATTACGCTAATTACCAGAAAGAATTTCTCCTATTTATTTATGTACTTTTAATAACAAAAACATTTATTACAGTAACATTGGAATCGGAAACCGAAGAAAAGCGATAAACCTTAATTGCATACTATTAAGGTAATGGGTTTCCATGATTCATACGCTGACTAATACTGTTAAATATACTAATTTTTATCATATTTCATAGTTTCTAATATAAAACTATGAAGCCGAATAGGAAAAACAACTTTTTTCGGCATATTCATAAATATACGCCTTAAGGTAGGCAATCCCGCAGAAAAATGCATTTTGCGGAAAATGCTTACGTGCTGGGAAAAAACTGAGGGCATTTCCAAACTCAGCGAACCAAAATACATAAGAATCACCCATTATTTTAAAGAAAAAAATTTGGTTGCAGACCTGTGTTATGGGAAAGGAATATACCAGCCCAGAATGATATCATTTGGCTCAGATCCGTAAAGCTCTTAAATTTGCTGGTGTAATATTTATTATATCATACGATAATTGCAATTGTTTGTAAACTTTTCCACAGGAATGACCAAAATTCAACAAATTGATAATAGCTTTACCACTTGTCATTTTTGCAAAAATAATACAGACACCCGACTGTCTATATGTTATTAAACAACAAACAGCTTGTTTCACTTCAACTAAAACATACTACTGTGAACGAAATGATATTTTTCGCCTCGCTCTATAGAAAATGATCTTTTTCTCCGTAATTTGAGGGAGCAAAGGATGCCTTTACCTCACACGGGAGGTAAAGTAAACAAAAATTCCCACGGGAGGTAAAGTAATTTCCATAGAAACTGTAGCTGTTAATGATTAAATTTAATAAATTAAAATTGACAGTAAATTTCAAAAATGTCAAATTGCATTTGAAAAAACTTTATTTCACAGTATTCTAAGAATGTTTCTCCTATAATTGATTCGAGGCTTGCACTTTACTTGCAATTGACTCAAGCCACATACATTTCAGCGACAGACGCAGACGTGGACTTCCATCCCCCGTGACGTTTGATGCTTAAAATGTTTGCTCAAGCATCCACTAAAGGTGTAGCTGAATCCTCCTCAGACAATAACCAGTAAAGGCGCTCGCATTTGTTGTTTTCGAATCTAGGATTTGAATAATTAAAATTCCGTCTTTTGCTCCAATATCGCTGATATTCAATTTGGTGAGTTCGTCACACCGACGGGCACCTGAGATACCTATGACCAGGACAAGCTGTAACGGATAAAAATTATTTTAAAACGGGGCACTCTTGTTTATAACAATTTTGTATTTAATACCTGCATCAGTAGGTACTCATCTGGAGCTTCCAATAAAAATTAGTTGAGATTTCCTCGCGTGAAAGTTTCGGGTTTCTTTGGCCTGTAACCTGCAGCCTGACGCTTCAGTAATGCAATCAATTTTGGATTTTTATGTCAATATTTTCCTGCACCGCTACTTTTCCTTTCACTTTTCCGGTAAACAATCCAATGTTGCAGCATTTGCCTCTTCTGCAATATCAGAGGGCAAATCTGAATCGTCGTCACCGCTGCTACATATTTTTATAATAGTTTGACATCTACTGCAAACTAGGTTTCGTCGGTTTGTTTGTTTTCACTAGCACTCTATTTTCACTCACAACAAATCGTTGTTTGTTGATCGCATCACATAGACGACCTGATTAGTAATATACCCAAAATGCGACACGTATTTTAATATTCTTTAATTAAAAAAACAGCGAGTCGCATTCTTTAGCGAGGCGAAAAATCATATATATATCACGAGAGCAAAGTGAATTTTCTCCCTCGTGCAATTACGGCCCTCCGCTGCCCGCGGGAGGAAATTATACACTTTGCTCCCTTGATATATAAATAGCTATTTGATCGTTGGGGCCAAATAAAATGAATCGGTAATTTATTTTAAAGTTAGTGTTTCCCGACTATTTTTTGTAATTTCTTATTCCTAAAGCTGTTATAATATTGCTAAAATCGTCTAAAATTATGATAAAAGAATATTGACCAAAAATTTTTTTTTGTGGGTACAAAATAAAGATATCTGAAAAATCTTAACTGGGCCAAATGATGTGATTCTGGGCTGATATATTGAAAGTAATTTATTTTTGCATAAACTCTAAAATATATTGTAGTTTACTCAGATACGTTTTCTATTTTTTTTTTGAGCTGTTCCTTTGTCTTGGTTCGGAGCATTGGACACAACCGAGTCATTATCGACCATGATAGAAGTGTTGCTTGAACTTTTATTGAAGAAGAGCCCACAACTTGTTATAAACGCAATGTGAAAAATACTTGGAAAAATCCGTGAATACGATTGCGAGTGCTGTTTTGTGATTGTATTCTGATTAAAAATGGATAATAGTACGAGCGATAATGGTTTTCTATATGTTAACCAAATGGCAGACATGGCATCTCGTTAGTTATAATAAGTGCGGAATATAAATAATTTACTTCTCTCTACTTTTAGACGCTGCGCGGACTTTGAAAGACTGTCACTAGGAGACTATTTAAATCGATTACATTATTAAAAGAGATTCGTGCACATTTTTTCAAGCACTACAACTTTCACATTCGCAAATTTCGGAGAAAACTACCCCCACAGAGCTAGAATGGCGGAAATCGACTTTTGGCAACTTTGTTGCCTTGTACCAATTTCTCGGTATCGCGGCAAGAATAAAAAATGTGTAGAATTGTATTTCCAACATTTTTTGTTCAATAACTATTTGGCAGGGGGTGGGGGAACGATTTTCTGGTTTTACAGTTGCCTAACGGCCCTGAACCACTGGGCAAGAGGAATCGCCGCGGCCAATGTTTTTAAGGTAAAACGACAATGCTTCTCCATTTACTTTGTAATCAAATATGATTAGAGTTGTGGAACGTGAAAAAGTTAGAACTGAGCACTTTGATATGTTTAAGGGCAGTTTATTTGTATACTCCATTCGTATAGTTGATCAAGAAGGAAATACTCGATAAACTAAGAATTACTTAGCGAGAAATAGCAATGTTGTCAACTTACCGCCGATATGACAACGCGGATATCTTATATGTCAGATGCCCTCTGATGGCAACTATCTGCAATCTAAACATTTAAATTTTATTACGACATACGTTCTTAACGCTATGTTTTATTATTTCTGACGTCATAGAAAACGGGTAATGTGCATAGTCTGTTTCGTCTTTATTTGGACCAAAGTTGGCTAAGAATTTATAACATGATTCACCAGGTAGAAAAGTATTATGCATTTGAAGTATTTCAGGTTTTAAATTTCTATGATAAGAAAATGATGATGGCAAAACAACTTTAAATGTTTGAGAAGAAGAAATAACAAAGAGAGTATTTTTATTCAGTATAAATGTTTTCCGTGCATAAAGTAATAAGAGGAAAATAGATTACCTATGTACCTACTTCGTCTTGGCTTGTACTTGCCTACCTCAAATGTTAATAGGTCCTTACATTCCTTGTTACTTAATTAGCTATTGTTTGCTGCTTTCCGTTGACAACGGAACTTAATATTATTATTAAGTTCCTAGGATAATAAAATTAGTAACGCAAGATGCAGACTTAGACGTTTTGTTTATAATTGCAAGTGTTTATGTGACATGCGACACTCACAGGTAACACGACTCAAGAAAATTAATCCTGGTGACAGGTGGCAAACCAAACGATTTTTTTTTAAATCTAGGAAAATTTCGATAAGAAGCGGGAAAAATATAATAAGATAACTCGGAATGTATCGCCTATTAACATTTTCGGCAGGCAACAAGCCGCTGCTGCGCCTTGGCTTGTACTTGTCTTCCTCAAATGTTAATAGGTCCTTACATTCCTTGTTACTTAAATAGCTATTTTCGTTCATTTTTTTGGTCACGTTTTTTTTTAAATCTTAAAGGATCTCGGATAGTGTTTTTCATTCGTCAAGTTCAAGTTCGCCAGTATGTCTGCAGTAATTTAGCCACATGTTTAAGTAACATTTTGAGAGTGCCTCAAGCCATGAGTTCGCTAGCTTATCTTTAGATGAAGAACGGAGCTTTATATTCTTGTTGTAATAGTTGTCCCCATGCCATTTGAATTGAATTATACTGACATTGGTAAGGAGGTGATCCAAAAACCTCATGGCCACTTTCTCGCAAAATTTCGTCAATAATGTATCGTTTTGTCATATCGCTGTAAGTCTTCTTTAATTCTAAAGTCCCAGTATTGAGATTTTTTACATTTACCTACCCCTGTAGTTACTACTGGGTTTTGCCCTGTCTTAAGTATATCGTATATGGTAGCTCTAGATACCTAAAAAGTAGATTTCAGTTATATTTCGTATTTACCTGTATAATCTAAACGAATAACTGAGTAATAACTTACTCATTCCGAATTTATTCTGAAGCTGCTATATTATAACTACTGTTACATTTCGATTAGCCGCTTACAAATTGTTAATTTTTTTAATAGTAATTTTCTGTCCTCTGCTTATAAGTTTTGGCGTTCTGATTGATGTGCTATTAATATTTAAAAATGACAATTCTAATTGATTGTTTGATGGGCTAGATCTAGTAGCTGGCATCTCAACGTTTGCTATCAACGTTTGGTAAAACTTGTCGACATATTTACTCCTAAAAAATTGTTTGCACGATCGGTCATTTCTGACTATATACCATGGGCGTTTCCATGACATTAAGTAGAATTTACCAGTTGCTATAACTACAACGACAGCAAAATTACTTACCGATCTAAAAACTGAACAGCAAAAATACTTACGGACGCCTTTTTAAAAAACATTCAAAATTAGTCTTACATTAACCCATTTATTCCCATGGATGCGTTAACGCAACACCTTCAGAATGGATTTTTTTGACACATTTAATTTAATATTTTTGGTAAAATTTAAGTGGCATGGTCTTAAAAAACATTAAAAAATGCTAATTAGATTTTTTAAATAAAAAATTCTTATGTAAGGTTTCTCAAAAACACAAAATAAAACTGCCAAATTTGCTGGATAAAAGCATGCAATACTAAATTTTTATTGACAACTAAATGCTTTATTCTTTTGGGTGCTGGAACAATTTTTCTAGTAGAATGTTGTACATATAATCATATTGTATATAATTATCAAAACAAATGTCATGCGAAATTCTTTGTAAATGACTTTGAAATGCAACGTTGCGAAAACGCAACATTGGGACATAAGATAAGATTGTAATTACGAGAGTTGTTATGTCTACATGAGCTGGTCAAGTAATTTGTTTGCTGTAATGAGTACTATGGGTTCATTTGTTATTCCTCTGTGGCACAGAACGTTTGAGGTTAGAGTTTTTGTCAATAAATACATATGTACGTTTTTTTCCGTCTAAAGTAGATTACTATATATCTAGTGTGGTAGTATTGGTTGTCGATGGGCAAGTAAACCTTTTTTCTGGATTATTGTAGAACATCTATATAATGGTAAGTTGGCATCAACATTTTTGAAATATTATGTGGGATTTGATGTTGCCCACTATTTTAGAGTAATATAAGATAGTATGATGATCCAAAAAGACCTCTAACCTTGAAAGAACTGGAAGCAATTATTGAAAACCTCGACCGTGATAATGATGAGGAACTGGATATTTGTTATATACCTCCCGATGTTGACAATCTAACAGACGAAGAAGACCTAGATGACGATCTCATAGGTGGCGCTGACAATTTGCCTCTAGATTTGGCGGGAACGTTTGAGATAATGCATCCGAACAATGAAGATGAGATAGAGGAGCCAGGTAACGTACAGCAAGAGATACCTTTACCAACACCTAGCAAGATATCAAGGATTGAAGATATAACTTGGTGCAAAACACCTGTTGACTACGAAACAAGTGCCACTTCAAATGAGGAAAGCGATATAAAGAAAATTATTGAGGTGCTACATGGAAAGTCAGTATTAGATTTTTTTTTACAAATGTTTGACGAAAATGTTATGCAGTCCCTTATGGTATATTCTGCAAAGTATTCGAGAGATAATAATCGTCCAAATTTTCACCTGGATCAAAATGACCTTGAAATTTTTTTGGGAATATTGATTTTGAGTGGGTATCACAGTCTCCCACAGGTAAAACTTTACTGGTCATCTGACGAAGACACAGGGGTTCCATTTGTAAAAAATGCAATGTCTCGAAACCGATTTCTCGAAATAAAGCAGAATATACATCTTGCTGATAACGATCACTTGGACAAAGATGATAAATTTGCGAAAGTTCGTCCGTTGGTTGATCAACTGAACAATAATTTCTTGAAGTTTGGTGTTTTCAAACACCACTTATCAATTGATGAACAAATGGTTCCCTACTTTGGGCGGCATTCGGCAAAAATGTTTATAAAAGGGAAGCCAGTACGTTCTGGCTTTAAAATGTAGTGCCTCACATCTTCTGATGGATATTTATACAAATTTATGCCCTATGCTGGAAAATCTATTCAAAATGTAAAAAAAGAATTTGGTCTCGGCGAACAAGTTGTTATAGATCTTCTGAAAGTGTTAGAAAATAATTCAGCGCACAAGATATATTTTGATTACTTTTTTACGAGTTACAAGTTATTAGTTTACCTAAAGTATGAAGGATATTTTGCCACTGGAACGGTACGTGAAAATAGGATGCTAAAATGTCCACTACAGGCTAGTAAGTCCATAGGAAAACAATCTCGGGGCACTATGGATTCTCGTTACGATCATACAAATGAAATAAGTGTTGTACGTTGGAATGACAATTCCGTAGTTACTGTGGCTACAAACTGTGAATCAGTACAGCCAGTAGTTTTTGTCAAGCGGTACAATCGAAAGGAAAAAAAAGACACATCAATAGAACAACCACACATGATTGCCAAGTACAACAAACACATGGGTGGTGTTGACTTACATGATAATGCAGTGGAAAATTACCGAATACAAATTCGGTGCAAAAAATGGTGGTGGCCAGTATTTATCAATATGGTTGACTCTGCTGTGGTGAATTCCTGGAAACTGTACAGGCTTGTTTATAAAGCTAAGCCTATCTCACAGCTAGATTTCAGGTCTGAGCTTGTACGAAGTCTTATTACTGCCAACAAATGTAAAACTCAGTCTCATCGAGGACGGGGTTCCAGTGCTTCCTTACCAGCCACTTCACGTTTGGACAACGGCGGACACATAATTGAAAGAAATACTGACAACTGGAGGAGACGTTGTAGAGTATGCAAGAGTACAACCGTTTTTATGTGTATTAAATGTAATATACCATTACATCCTCATTGTTTTAAAGATTTTCATAAATAATACATTATTAATTAGTTTTTCATGTATGTTCCCAATGTTGCGTTAACGCAACGTAAAAAAAAATAGGTATCCGTTTTTAGTTTTTGTTTAAAACTTTTATAGGGTGTTTATAAATGTAAAAATAAATAACAATTTAAAAAAAATCAAAAGGTTTTTTGCTTTTTCGAGTAGTGGACCCAAATGGGTTAAATTTAATCTTTATTATTAAATATGGTCACATTGAACGTACAACTTGTGCTGCTGTTTCCTATACGTAGAAAGTACAAGTTTTTCACCTGAAGTAATAAAGACCTATGTATTTGAAAATGTGTTTCCGTTTTTCTTAACATATTCCAAGCTAACGTCGACGTCACCATTAGTAGATAAAATTTTATCAGCAAATTTAATCTTCTTCTGTAAAGAATCTTCGACAAAGCCTTCGGCCATCGTCGAAGACCTCCATCCACCATACCTTTTTAAACCTAATACGTCTACTCCTTTATTAACCAAAAAAGTAGCTGAAATGCGCCGAAATGCATGACCTGTTGCAAATTTTGATGGCCATTTCCCAATCGTCCCTTTTCCAATTACTTGTTGGGTGCATTTTTCGTTACGGTATTTTAAGAAGAGATGTGTCGAAACAGCGTTAGCCGGTCCAAGTTTAATGTATTTGCCATAAATAACCAAATATGAAACTTTGTCGCCCACTTTACTTGTTACAGTAAATGTCCTTTGTATTTTGGTCTTCGAGTTGGGAATTTTTACTACAAGAAGTACCCCATGATCTTGAATATCTGCCATATTCATATTGTACAGCTCCTCTCTCCTGCAAGGCCCTGCCTCGTCAAGGATCATGGCTGCATATAAATGCAAAACAAATAAATAATAGCCTATCAAATTTGTTTTTAACTTACTTTTTAGATGAGGGACATTTAATCCGGCGCCGCATTTAAAAATTTAAATATATCATTCTTCGTGAAGACCTTAACTCTTTTTGGTTGCGACCAACATTTTTTCGTTTAAGACAGGCAATTAGCTTAGAAAATGTCGAAATATTAACAGAATCATACAAAAATATTTTGCTTTTTAGCATTGAATATTCTGCCCATAAACTTCCTGGACTCTTCAGCTTACTACTTCCTTTAACGAAATAGGCTTTGGTTTTATTCTAGTGGAACTATTACGTTACCAATTTGGTTGGTTTACGCCACTGGAACCATTACGTTGTTTATTACTGCGGAATTAAGTTTAGTAAAATACAACCATTTGTGGAACACAATAACATTCCTTTTTATTACTTTAGAACACACGAACACATAACAAAAACAAATTCGATAATATTATTTTACAATACAATTACGAATTTAATTAGCCTGGTTTTTTAATCGATTATTAAGAAAAGACTTTGGAAACTGAGCTCAGTCTCTACTCTGCTCCAAAATGGAACAAGTCGCTATATGCCGAACACGCGATATTAAGTCTCAGTAAAAGTGCAAGTGATCAGTGCTCTGAAAAACTAAGCTACTCTTTTATATATCGGACGCGTGAATGGAAGGGACACTATTCTATTCAGTACAATACAATTGTCAAGCTGTATTTTGACATCGTCGGTCGAAAAGACTTTCCCTTTTCCAGAATTTACTGTTATTGTAGACCGGGCTGACATTCCCTTTTGTTTACGACGTACCCCCGGCTGTTTTGGAAATTGCATCGTAAGTGTTTAGAGAGTTATTTTTGATTGTTCAATTCAACTACCCAAATCACATTAGACATTCCAAATCTATTAAGTCATTCACCAGACCTGTTACAGCGCGAATTTCACTTTTTCGTTGCTTTAGCACAGGATAAAGTTGTAACAACGCGGATTTCACTTTCTGGCACTTAGTGTCACGTTTCAGTTTATGGCCGTCTCTTGCACGACAGGCGTTTTCAGGAAAATTATCACGCTACGCTACAAAGACAACAAAACCATTTCAGTAATACCTGCATTTTTCTTACTGCACCACTGTTTAAAAATTTTGTAGATGTTCTCGTAACGGCCCTTCGCCTTTTCCGGTACTACCGACTGCACATCACTTTCGGAATCACTCAGAACTAAAGTGCAAAGCCACATACAAAATTTTATGAAAAACTTTTGTACGCAGGCGTTAAAATGTCATTCTAATGGCATCTTATAAACCCTCTTTTTCTTAATACATTTCGCTAATTGAAAGTGCTAAGTATTATTTTCATACATAATCTATTAAGTGGTGGTTTTGGAGTCCAGAACCTCTTGGACTGTTGCATTGATTTTTTATATGAAAATTACCACGAGATGAAGACGAGTGGTGATTCTCTGTAGAAAAGATAATCCGAAAAAGATAAGATGAAATAGACTACTGTTACCGTTACGGCGACTAAAAAGAAGCAAGCAAAGGCCAACGGCTTCTCAGCCGGAGCTGATCGTGGGTAAAACAAAAGACTTATAAGCTTTAGCTGAAAAATAAAATATGGGCGCCAAGTAGCTAGTAACCCAGCACTTTGCTAAACAAAAGATACACTACGGAAGGCGTTAAGGGACAAGTCCGTGGATTAGGGGGTGCTAAAGGTAAGCTTATTTATAATCATGCAAGTCCTAGAACATGCATACTTATAAGAAATAACCTAGACTGTTTACCACTAATGGAATTCTGTTCTAGAGACATAACCACAATTAAAATAAAATGGAATAATGATGAAGGTTGTGACCAAGCCATTATAAGCTCCGTCTACCTTCCATCCGATTCCAGGGACCCACCGCCTAGCGAGGAACTAGAGAACCTAGTATCATCTGCCTCCCAAGACGATCTAGACCTCATCCTAGGCTGCGACGCAAATTCACACCACACCATTTGGGGCAGCACCAACTGTAACATAAGAGGTGAGTCACCTTTAGAATTTATCTTAACTAACAATCTAGTAGTAGTCAATAAAGGTAACACTCCAACCTTTTATAACACTAATAGACACGAAGTTATAGATATTACCATAACCACTATGAGAATTAGTCAATCAGTGAATAAATGGCAAGTTTCAGACGAAGCATCACTATCTGACCACAATTATATAACCTTTGAACTGTCTCAACGGGAAGTAAGCCAAAGAGTTTACTACAACCCAAGAAAGACAGACTGGGACCTATATAAACAAAAACTACAAGAGAAGATAGAACACCTAAAGTTCAGATCTCCCAATAAAGTAGTTTTAGACTCAAATGCTGACCGGTTAAAAGAGGCCATGATTGACTCCTTTCAGAGTAGCTGCCCTCTAATAGACCCAAGTCAGCAAAGAGCAAAAAAACACACAAATTGGTGGAATAAAGACCTAGAAAAGACCAGACAAGAAGTCAGACGTCTGTTTAACAGGTCTAAAGCCACAAATAACTGGGAGAACTATCACAAGGCTCTCACAGACTATGGCAAAAAGATCAAGGCAGCTAAGATAGCAGCCTGGAAAAAGTTTTGCCAGGAGGTGGAGACCACGCGATCCACAGCTAGACTCCACAAAATCATCTCAAAGCAAGCCATGAACCCAGTAGGCACTCTTAAAAAGGAAAGCGGAGAATACACTACAACGGAAGAGGAGACTTTATCTCTTTTGATAAAAACTCACCTACCCGGAGCAGTGGAACAACCTACTCTGGCTGAACTCATTCATACCCCTAGAAGGGAAGACTGGGAAACAGCTAAGAGAATAGTCAGCAAAGAAAGGATTAGATGGGCAACTAGCCTCTTCAGTCCTTTCAAATCTGCTGGAAACGACGGCATACAACCCGTAATGCTGCAGAAAGGGATAGATATACTGCTGAACCCACTCAAAGACATGTTCCAAGCAAGTCTTGCCTTAGGCTACATTCCCCAAGCCTGGAGAGTGACTAAAGTAGTATTTATCCCTAAGCCTGGTAAGAGCAGCTATGCAGAAGCTAAATCTTACAGACCTATCAGCCTAACGTCATTCCTCCTTAAAACGTTGGAAAGATTAGTAGACAGATACTGGAGGGAGGAAGCCCTAACTTCACTCCCGATTCACAAATATCAACATGCTTACCAAACAGGGAAGTCATGTGAAACCGCCCTACACCAACTAGTGGGGAAAATTGAGAGAACCTTGGAGTACAAGGAGTACGCAGTCGGAGCATTTCTGGACATAGAAGGTGCCTTCGACAACACCTCCTACCACTCTATTGAAAGAGCAATGACAAACCATCAGATCGATAACACCACGATAAGATGGACTATGGCAATGCTCAACACTAGAGTTGTAAAAGTCAAGTTATTTGACAAGGAAAAGACAGTGCAGACGACAAGGGGATGTCCACAGGGAGGAGTTCTTTCTCCACTCCTGTGGTGCCTCACAGTTGATAAACTGCTGATCCAACTCAATAACAAAGGCTACTACACTCAAGGATACGCTGATGACATTGTCATACTGATTCAAGGTAAATACCAAAGAACCGTAGACAATGTAATGAAATCAGCACTAAAGATAACCGAAGAGTGGTGTCTAGAGAATAATCTTAGAATTAATCCCAGCAAAGCTACTCTCGTCGCTTTCACTCGTAGAAAGAACATCACAAACAGAATGAACATAAAACTGTTTGAGACAAATGTCAACTGGGAGAACGAGGTTAAGTACTTAGGTCTAACCATCGATTCCAAACTAACTTGGAACTCCCACTTAGACAAAACAATCACCAGGTGCATACAAACATTAGTTATTGGAAAAAGAGCCATAGGTAGTACGTGGGGGCTCAAACCGGAACTGACCCTCTGGCTGTACAAAACCATGGTTCGACCAATAATTTCATATGGAATAATCGCCTGGTGGCCCAAAATAAAACAAGCAACTGCGATCCACAAAATCAGCAGAATACAATATCTAGCTAATCGGTGCATCACTGGAGCCTTTAAAGGCACCTCAGGACAAGCACTGAATGCTATTTTAAATCTGCCACCTCTGCACATCTTCTTGGAAGGTGAAGCCAGAATGGCAGCCTACAGATTACAAAGTACTGGTCACTGGATGATCACAGCTAATAATCTAGGACATGGCAAGATCATGTCACACATCAACAACCCAATATTAGAAATGGGTTCTGATCTTATAATCAAAGCCTACGACTTTGAAAAGAACTTTACTGTACACACAAGTTGGAATCCGGACCAACTACCAACTCCAACAAATAAGAACATCATTTTTTACACTGATGGATCTAAGTTTGAAGGGGGTACAGGTTCCAGTGTGTACAGTACCAATCCTAGAACCAACGAAAAAGTTAGTCTAGGAAAATTTTGTAACATCTTTCAGGCTGAAGTACACGCTATTAACGTATGCGTGAACATCAGCATAGAAAAGAAGCTGCTCAATCGAGACATACACATTCTCTCAGACAGTCAGGCAGCACTGAAAGCGCTAAACGCTTTCAGTACTTCATCGAGACTGGTCAAGGAATGCAAATCCAAACTTCAAACCTTAAGCCAGGGAAATACAGTAAAATTATGCTGGATCCCAGGTCACCAAGGTATTGAAGGAAACGAAAAGGCGGATAAGGTCGCAAAAGAAGCAGCCCGTAATGCAATGACCGGTCCAGAACCTGGTCTAAGCATTCAGAAAAACCAAGCCCGCTCAGCCATTAATGAATGGGTCAATACCGCACACCAACTAAGGTGGAGAAACTACAATCAAGCAACACACTGCAAAAGATTGCTAAAAACTCCGAATCCACATACCACCAAAACCCTGTTGAGACTGAACAGAACTCGAATCAAGCAAGTAGTCAGTCTACTAACAGGCACTGGAGCATTCAGAGAATTTATGCACAGGATCAATATCTATAGAGATGAACCTGTTTGCAGACTATGCCAAGAGGATGATGAAACAGCCTATCATATCCTCTTTGAATGCCCAGCATTAGAGCGTAAAAGACACCAACTTGATTGGAGCCTTAACTCTATTGACAACCGCAAGCTAGTAGGCGACATTGCAAGTCTAGTAAAAGATACGGATGTCGGCTTGCTAACTTGAAAACTCCCGACAGTACAAAAAGCCCAAAGGGCTGACGTGCGCATGCCAGCAAAAGGCAGTCGTGAAACCTAATCTAATCTAATCTAATCTACGGAAGGCGCTACTAACCAAACCTGAAAATATAAAAGGTAACGGCAAAGGCACAAATCATATACGCAGAATAGGTCAAGGTAGTATAATTGCGGCAAACAGAAATTACAATAGACCAGGGGTCGGCAACCTTTTTCGGACGGCGGGCCATTTTCAAAATAAATTTTTTAATGCGGGCCGCACATTCAAATGTAACTTAAATAGTGCTTTTATATCATATACGAGTATAAATATTATTAAAAATAAATATAGAAAAAATTTATTTTTTATTGACATGCTATAATAACAATAATGTTAGAGAACAAAAATTTTACAATTCTTAAAAGGGAAAAAAAGAAAATACAATTCCAATTAAATATGTATAAATATGTAAATATAAAATATATAAATATAAAAAATATAAAATATTGTAGTGAAACGTCATACGGCTGTCAACATGAACGCACATATGAACATACAGTAGCAAACTGGCAAAATGAAAGAATTAGTGATGGGCCTATCCGGAATGAATAATCGGAAAGTTTCCGATTGTTCAAAAAATCGGAAGGATCCTATTATTTCGGAACTTTTCGGAATTCGATTATTTTACTGTTCGGTGCACAAAATTTACCGGCCTAGACCAGTAGTAATAGAACTGCTACTGGTCTAGGCCGGTAAATTTTATCTACCGGACTCGTTTGTAACAATGTAAACGCTAGTTACCAATGCAGTATCCTAAAAAATCTTATACGATACACGACCGGTAGAATTCTTATGGCCTTGCCAAACATACAGGTCTCGCCCTACGGTTCGACCTGTAAAGTATTGGCGCGGCCATAAAAATGTTGCTACCGGTCTAATAACGTAAATAGCTATTACTGACCGTCCTACAAACCCAAACAATAGATGCCAACGCAGATAAGGGCTTACGGCGCGACGGCGAGTGCTCTCATCGTAAATTTGCACGCACTTCATCTTCCTTCCGCTTGTTGTTATTTCGCTCGTTTTCCCTTGCTTGCATTTACGGAATGTAAAATAATCGGATGATATTCCGATTTTATAAACATTCCGAAATGGAACATTCCGATTATTGAAATCATCCGATTATGCCCATCACTAGAAAGAATGCTACACTTGCTAAGCGAGACGTCATATTCGCTGGGGAGTGGGGATTACATTTGCGCAGTAAAATAGGTTTCCCACTATGCTTCTGTTTGTCGCGCATTTTTGTCACCGGCCACATTTCGGCACGCTTACGCTCTAAGTTTGTTGATTTTTCCTAAAGTTATATTGGTGCTTTGGCGGGCCGCGCAAAAAGTTGCAAAGGGCCGCATGCGGCCCGCGGGCCGCAGGTTGCCGACCCCTGCAATAGACAATTAAAATATACACACAAAATATACGGCAAACCAAATCATACCACAAAATCTCAATAGGGAGATCATATCACAGAATAATAATATCACACAAAGCACAAGGCTAAACTCACCGCAAAACTGCCAATTACATTCATAAGGGCATAATGCGTAGTTGACAAGCAAGCCCAAATTAAATAAATAATTATAAACGGCATGTATCTGTTACAAATTAGTAGTATTAAAATAGGATACAAGATTGGTGTTAGATTTGGCCAAATGCACTACTGAATAAACACTTAGCAAAAGTTCGAAAGCATCTTGGCTTCGACACAGCTATTAAAATTAAAAGCAAAATTTAGATTGCACGTTGAATGTAACCGAACACCCAGTATGTAAGGCTTAGCCTTTATTTAATTACTAAATTAATTTATTTCGACGCTATCACGGGCCTACCAGATCTTGTTTTGGTTCCGTAAGGGCGAATTCGCTATATTGCAAGGCAAATTGCATTTACAACGGACGTGACGCGAGCATTATAATTTCTCTTGCACAACAGGGTGCAGTAAGAGATATTATTCAACGGTGTAATAGGTGACATTTGAAAATGTAAAAAAAATGCTTTCATGCACTTGACTGCACAACTAACTTACAATACCGTCAAAAATTATTCCGAGGTCGGAGACCATACAATACCGGTAAAACATAGTCCGTAAATATGACCTAAATATCGATCAAAAGAGCTACCGCTAAATTTTGTTTACAATGCAGAAATTAGTTACTGTTTTGTGATGCAGAAACAAATAAGGTTCCACAGGTGAGCTTACCGCTTAAGAATACACATTAAAAACAGTCGTAAGTTTATCGAGCACATTGCAGCACCGTCACGCAATTGAGCTGAAGATTCGGGAGTTCGAAACGGATATAGTAATCTGACAGACCTTTGCGATGGGCTACACTTCGGCCGCAGTGGCTGCAAGCAGGGGCCGGAGGGCAATGAGGAGGTCAAAAGTGGGCGACCACCGAGTAGCTGTCGCAGGAGGTTTGCTGGTGCTATCCTGTCATGTAACGCAGGCTCGAAGGATCCACAGCCAGCGACTTCGACTGGCCACTGGCGGAGCAATGCTCGATTCGCCACCAAGTAGAAAGGGGGCTGCTGGCACGTTGCCAAGCGAAGGGAGTACTGCAGGTACGTAGCCACACGGCGATACTGTAGATATGTTCCCAGCGGGGAAAAGAAAAAGCTGAAAGGACAACTAACAATAGAATCGAACTGAACGAACCTAGAAAAACCACATACCCGTTTCAGATCTTGACGGCTGAGTTTCGCCAAGGAAGTGGACCATGTGCTGCTAAAGCAAAATCCCCAAACAAAGTCTGGGTTAGGAGATCACCGCAAATAACATCCTCGGGGCCTAATCCAGACCACCTCGGAATCCAAAATTACACCAAAAGCGATTTCCTACACAGGATGCGCTTGAATAAATCCAATAAAGTTACGTCTCCAAGACGCGAATTTTCAAAGCACCTGTCTTTAACAGCACAAAAATGGCGAATGCCAAAATGGTTTCCAAAACTGATAAAACCAAAAATCAAGTCTTGGGGGGGGGTTCAGATATGCATAAAGTGAAGCCTACACACCAGGGGCTCTCAGACCTGTAATTCTTATCAAATGGTTTACTTAGATTGGAATGTGACTTTCAGAAGATCTGAATGCTCAGTAATGCTGTAAGAAAAATTAAACTTGAAGGAAAATATGGCAAAAGTTAGTTTTAACCAAGATTAGGGCAAATAATTAGCTAAATAGTTGTAAATGACTTTTGAACCGTAACAAACTCTCCCCTCACTTAAAAATAGGTAAATTCCCCGAATTTACCGACGTAGAACCTATGCATGCACGATAATGAAACCTCAAAAATTTTCCAGATACACGAAAAGAACTATTGCGGATACCCAGCACATTCAAGCCAATGTCAACGAATTTAGAAGCGGATACGTAGCCAAAAAAAAAGTACGTTAATATCGGAAGACGAAAGGAAATAGGGGAATCACACAGGGTCTTAAAAGATTGATGGTTGAGAAAAGGAGTGAAGGGATAAACAGCTCTCCACATGAATGTCACGCAGAAAAGGACATCGGAACATTCGTCGCTGCTGGGTGGTAAAGGCGCGCCGGTGGATGAACCGATCCAGGCCCAAGTCTACACAACACCCACTGAGACACTGTCTACCAAGAAGAGGAAAATGAAAGGTGAGAGTGGTGAAAAAAAAGGGGTAAGGGATTAAGGAGCTCTAGAAAAGAAGATAGCGGACGACACAGAAGAAGGATAGGAAGGATTTTCCGTTGTCACGTCAGTCAGTCATCGTAGGGTGGAATTAAGTGAACTACCAGAAATTTCAAAATTGGAAAAAAGGCCGAAAAACGTTTGAAGTCATCACAGACAATGGGTACCAGGCGCGGGACCCCGTAGGATGCACCGCGATCATAGGCAACCTTCCTCTGTGATGACAAAAAAAATAACCCTACACCCTACTAGTCTAGGAAAAGTGGGCAACCCAGGACCGACTGCACACTGAAACACTATCCTCCGTGACCGGATAGCGGAACACCGGAGATGAGACCTCAAAGGTGGCTCACTCCTGAATGAACGACAAGATGGAATGTCTCAGTCTACCTTACAAGTAAGGAATAGACGGAAAAGTAACCGACCGTTCAAGTCCCCAACCAACCTCCCAACGCAATAGAAGCCCAAGCGCGAAACAAAAATAGAAATAGAACGACAAAAGAAAACAATATGGACAGCGGCGTAGCAAAAGAGTCGGGTCCCAAAAAGCCGACAAAGTCGAACCTCCAAAGGAGCAAAAGAGACCGTCCTCAATCACCAAGCATATCCAAACGTAGGACGAAACTTACTTGAGGAAAATAATCCGCCTAAGCGAGATGGATCCCACCACAAAACCAAACGCAAAACGTGTAGCTGAAGGCAACCAGACAACAACAGCTACACCACCAAAATCCCAAAAGGGCATCCAAAAAAAATATTCCAACAAGCTAAGTTCGACCTACGCCGAAGCAGACGAAAACACAAAGGAAAACCAAAAGCCAGACTCATCAAATATATACTGCACAAGCCAACTAGGGAGATGACTTGAGAAAAAAAATCGCTAAGGCAAAATTCACAAGCATCCATGCTAACCAAATATTCTAATCATCAATCCAGAAGGAAAAAAATGAAAAGGAGCGAAATCGCACATCAACTGCTACGCAAACCAGCAAGGAAGATGGTTTGAGAGATAAAAGTCCGCAAAGCGAGTCTCTCCAAACACATCAACACCATACCAAAATCTTATCATCAATCCAAAGAAGAAAAGAACCAATCAGAAGAAAACTGCGCTAAACCAACAAGGAAGATCGTTTGAGAGATAAAGTCCGCAACGCGAGTCTCTCCAAACGTCTCAACACCAAACCAGAATCTTGTCATCAATCCAAGGTAGAAAAAGAAAAAAAGAACCAATCAAAGAGCTGCGCTAAACCAACTAGAACGATGGTTTGAGGGATAAAAGTCCGCAAAGCGAGGCCCTCCAAACACATCAACATCGAACCCATGTCATAATCATTCACAATCCAAAAGAAAAAAAACAGCCAATCAGATAAACCGCGCTAATCCAACAAGAGGATGATTTATAAAATTCACCAGAGCAAACTTCCTCAAGCACATCACCATCATATCCATAACAAGATCATCACTCCAAAAGAAGAAGGCAAAAAAAAAATAAGCGTCACAACAGAAGCACAAGAGAAAAAAAAAACTCAAGCATACCAAATCAGCAAAACACACTAAATCTCAAAAGCACGCAACCAATCAAAATCAGAAACATCCAAAGCTTCCACTCATCAGCACAACTCAAAACTCTTGCAACAATCCCATCATACTGCCTAAACTCACAACCTAATCACTTATTCAATCAAACGAAACAAAAGAGAAGAAACAACAAACGAGGGCTTCTAAAGGAAAAAAAAAACCAAACAGACAAGAAATCACACTACCAAACGGGCATACTACCAAGACAATCATGCGAAATCAAGCTAGGTCAAGCGAAAACAAGCCCCACGTTGGGCGCCATTTACTTCTTGTTACCGTTACGGCGACTAAAAAGAAGCAAGCAAAGGCCAACGGCTTCTCAGCCGGAGCTGGTCGTGGGTAAAACAAAAGACTTATAAGCTTTAGCTGAAAAATAAAATATGGGCGCCAAGTAGCTAGTAACCCAGCACTTTGCTAAACAAAAGATACACTACGGAAGGCGCTACTAACCAAACCTGAAAATATAAAAAGGTAACGGCAAAGGCACAAATCATATACGCAGAATAGGTCAAGGTAGTATAATTGCGGCAAACAGAAATACAATAGACAATTAAAATATACACACAAAATATACGGAAAACCAAATCATACCACAAAATCTCAATAGGGAGATCATATCACAGAATAATAATATCACACAAAGCACAAGGCTAAACTCACCGCAAAACTGCCAATTACATTCATAAGGGCATAATGCGTAGTTGACAAGCAAGCCCAAATTAAATAAATAATTATAAACGGCATGTATCTGTTACAAATTAGTAGTATTAAAATAGGATACAAGATTGGTGTTAGATTTGGCCAAATGCACTACTGAATAAACACTTAGCAAAAGTTCGAAAGCATCTTGTCTTCGACACAGCTATTAAAATTAAAAGCAAAATTTAGATTGCACGTTGAATGTAACCGAACACCCAGTATGTAAGGCTTAGCCTTTATTTAATTACTAAATTAATTTATTTCGACGCTATCGCGGGCCTACAAGATCTTGTTTTGGTTCCGTAAGGGCGAATTCGCGATATTGCAAGGCAAATTGCATTTACAACGGACGTGACGCGAGCATTATAATTTCTCTTGCACAACAGGGCGCAGATAGAGATATTATTCAACGGTGTAATAGGTGACATTTGAAAATGTAAAAAAAATGCTTTCATGCACTTGACTGCACAACTAACTTACAATACCGTCAAAAATTATTCCGAGGTCGGAGACCATACAATACCGGTAAAACATAGTCCGTAAATATGACCTAAATATCGATCAAAAGAGCTACCGCTAAATTTTGTTTACAATGCCGAAATTAGTTACTGTTTTGTGATGCAGAAACAAATAAGGTTCCACAGGTGAGCTTACCGCTTAAGAATACACATTAAAAACAGTCGTAAGTTTATCGAGCACATTGCAGCACCGTCACGCAATTGAGCTGAAGATTCGGGAGTTCGAAACGGATATAGTAATCTGACAGACCTTTGCGATGGGCTACACTTCGGCCGCAGTGGCTGCAAGCAGGGGCCGGAGGGCAATGAGGAGGTCAAAAGTGGGCGACCACCGAGTAGCTGTCGCAGGAGGTTTGCTGGTGCTATCCTGTCATGTAACGCAGGCTCGAAGGATCCACAGCCAGCGACTTCGACTGGCCACTGGCGGAGCAATGCTCGATTCGCCACCAAGTAGAAAGGGGGCTGCTGGCACGTTGCCAAGCGAAGGGAGTACTGCAGGTACGTAGCCACACGGCGATACTGTAGATATGTTCCCAGCGGGGAAAAGAAAAAGCTGAAAGGACAACTAACAATAGAATCGAACTGAACGAACCTAGAAAAACCACATACCCGTTTCAGATCTTGACGGCTGAGTTTCGCCAAGGAAGTGGACCATGTGCTGCTAAAGCAAAATCCCCAAACAAAGTCTGGGTTAGGAGATCACCGCAAATAACATCCTCGGGGCCTAATCCAGACCACCTCGGAATCCAAAATTACACCAAAAGCGATTTCCTACACAGGATGCGCTTGAATAAATCCAATAAAGTTACGTCTCCAAGACGCGAATTTTCAAAGCACCTGTCTTTAACAGCACAAAAATGGCGAATGCCAAAATGGTTTCCAAAACTGATAAAACCAAAAATCAAGTCTTGGGGGGGGTTCAGATATGCATAAAGTGAAGCCTACACACCAGGGGCTCTCAGACCTGTAATTCTTATCAAATGGTTTACTTAGATTGGAATGTGACTTTCAGAAGATCTGAATGCTCAGTAATGCTGTAAGAAAAATTAAACTTGAAGGAAAATATGGCAAAAGTTAGTTTTAACCAAGATTAGGGCAAATAATTAGCTAAATAGTTGTAAATGACTTTTGAACCGTAACACTACATAGAATATTGAATGCATATTGCATCACATTAATAAAGGTAAGTCAAATGTACAGTAAAAAGCAATAATAGAAAACAAATAAATTACTTCCTGGAAAAATTTGATAACAGTTTTATTACAATTGTGTGTTACTGACAATTTAATCTTCAATTTAATTTGTCTTACAATAATCGGTTTTACAAGATTTGCAATTTTCGACGTCTTCGAGCGTGTCCCGTGTTCAAAGTGTTTCCCTTCGTAATCTGTAGAAATAAGAACAGTTAAAAATAGTATATTATTTTATTAAGATTCAAAGTGGCACTTTGTTTGAGGAGCAATTATGTTTGCATTTGCAGGGCGAAGCGCAGCATAGACGAAGAAACGCAAAAATTGCAAGTCAAACAGTGTCGGCTTGGCCTCGTGAGCTAGTTTCCTCCAAATGGATAAAATTCCTCTTTATTCGCTTGTGGCATACATAGCTATTATTTAAGACAGCGTGTAAAATTTACTTTCAGTTGGCAGTTTTAAGTTTGTAAAACGACTAATAAAATGATTCCATTAGCCACATAGTCAGTAGCAACGTGGTATAAATTTTTAACCACGGAAAATTACGACCACTAGTGTGACGTTTTTCTTATCAAGGCAAACCTGTTATTTAATGCAGCAATCCTAATTTACATTTAAAATATTTTTTTTACGATTGTATCAAAATGACAACTTTTTGCACAGTTTTTGTGCCAAAAGTGACTTTTGTAGCACTCTTAATATTAGCGCCCGAATTACGTATTTTTTGCACGTTGCCATTGGTAGCGTTTTTTAATACTAAATTAAAACACGCTCTGCCGTAATTTGAATGTCAACATAACTTAAAATGTCTAACACAATGTGACGGAAAAAGTGTCGCCGAACTAAGTTTTTGTATTTCTGTTACGATCCTAGAAAAAACAGCGTATGATATACGTGTATATGTACCATTAAAGCACTAGAGGTGTTAAAAGCACTCCACTTTGCGTCGTGCTCTTAAACTCGTCGCATGTGCTTTAAAGGCTTTAGTCACTTGCGGGGCTTAAAACGCGAGTGAGCGAGCGTTTTAACTTGGCCCCACTCGTAACTATAGACTACATTTACGCATTTGTATCGTAAATAACTATTAAGCTCGCCTTCATAGTTTGTAGAAATGAAACTAACACACTGGTAGTGATGAGTGCCCTTCTCGATTTTGCAGTCTTCACGAATCATTAGCAACTTTTCTTTGACGCAATCGCTTTCAAGACTGCCTGAGCAGACGTAACAATCTAGGGCAGAACCTAAAAATAGTTTAGTTTACATATAGAACCTTGGTTTTATATTGAAAGAATAAACCTAAATATTCTTGATTCGTGTCGAATGCATTCACCTATTAATTACAGATATAATAATATTACAATTAACTTCTACATACCACGTGTAACACACCGCTCTTTTTTATTTTAAAACATAAAATTTAGCAAGAATTTTAACATTAAACATGTGTAACGAACTGGAAGTGCAATGCCAATACGGGGCTCTAGTAGCGATTTGTGTGACGCTTGGGGAGTGCTTAGTTTTCGCGAATTTTTTGGACACGAAAGCGTTCGGTGCTGTGACATCGCATACTTTCTGAAAGATCCAAATGCGTTGGAAAGAGGATCAACCAACGCTTATCGTAGTGGCTGTTTTTTTGTGGTCTGCGATGCACGGGGGAAAAGTTACAGAGGTATTTGGGATTTGGAGGTTGGAAAATGGGGAAAACGTCATAATTGCCAGAAAAACCTTAAAATCAATATTTGTGCGAAATTCGCTGTTTGGAGACTTTCTACTGGTCGATTGTATTTTGTAAGAGAATTTGGAATGCGGTTGTGAGGGGGGGGGGTTGTCGTATTTTTTCAATTTTTATATAAGAAAAGTGTGAAATTTTGTTGATTCTGACCCTTTTGTAAAATTGTAAATTTCCAAGTAAATATTAAATAGCGTGATACTAACGAAATGTCGGATTGTACTTTTCTCTAACATGAATAATATTTCGTGGGGTTAAGGTCATCGCCGCGCTACACTTGTTGGCAGACCGTGGTAGAATCGTAGACCGCAATTGGCAAGGTTGGAGTGTTAGTATCAGTTGTTTTTACTAAAAGTTAATGTGGGATTGTAATAGAACAAATTGGCGGAGAACAACAAACAACAAATTCTTTTACAATGTATTTATTGAAAAACTAAAACAAAACTAAAGATACATATCAACTAAACGACTCCAAGATCTCCTGGCATCTAATCCCTCTTTCACGCTGCCCAGTTCCTCCTAATAAAAGCTTTGCTCCAGTTGTTATATTTGCTATTAAAACATATTTCATGAGTAAACAAAATAAACTACGAACAATAATATGCGAAGCTATCGAGCGGATAACTTGTAATTCTTAAAACTCCTCCAAAACAGCTAACAAGTATAATAAAGAATGACTCATATAAGCAATACATCTTCTAAAGTTATATAAAAAAATGTTAATGTAATATGGAACTCAACATATTTATCAAATTGTAGATTAATATTAAATGGTTCAAGATGCTGAAAAGGTTCAAAATTGTAGTATGTATTATTTATTAATGTTCTGATATGCAGTAGAACTTCGCAGTAACGTTTCGCGAGTAGTATAATAAATAATAATACAGAACTGAAAAATGTTACAACTTTTTTTTTATTTCTCTCTCTCGTAATTTTTTCAGGTTTTGAAAATTTTATGCCTGACTTGAAAATTAGCCAAGTTCATTTTCAATGCATTAACGAAGGTTGGTAAATTGCAACTTCTGTAAAATGTTAAAATTTATTAACCATAGATGTTTATTATTTTAATTGATTAAATTACCTTAAATGCCATGTGAATATTTCAAACCTGTCATGTCATATAAAATTTTAATATCAAAACTTACAGTATAATAGATATTTATGCATTAAGGGAGATATGAAAATGTTTTTTCCCTGAGGTTGACATGTGTTACAGGCCGAGGGCTCTGGCCCGAGGTCTGTAAGTCAACCGAAGGTAAGGAACATGAATATCTCCCGTGGTGCATACAATATTTTATCTACTAGCATATTCGTAAAAATAGTATGAAATTTCAAAATGTCATAATCACATTTAAAATTAGAATATGTAAGTCACATCAAGGATTGCCTCATTGTATGGTTGCTAAGACGTTAATTGTAGTTGCATTGTTACCATGAGTTTGAGGGAGAAATAATTTGACAAGTCCCTTGGGAGTTATAAGTAGCTTTTCATATTTTTTTTCTATGACGAAAATGTACAATATCATGTTGCTAGTAGATAAAACAATTATCGAACTAGATCAATGTTCAGTTTGCCAAATAATAGTTATACCGTTTTCTAAACAAGAAATGATCTTAACTTTTGAAACTAAACCTACTCTAAAGCATGATTGACAGTGACGGTTTGGAATAATTTTAAATTTATTCATTCAATTGACAATTAAAAATTCAGATTCACATAGCTAAAGACATTGTCCTGGTTTTTGGTACCTAGTACTTAATAAACGTTTGACACGTACATTTTTTCCACTTTCGGATTCAGCGGAAGTAGTAGTAACCTTTGATTTTAGGTATAATTTTCTGAATCCAATGATATCAGATAAATGCAATTTCAAATATCAAACCTTTATTGATTTTTACTCCCCTCATCTAAAAACGGTATTGTAACAGTGAAACAAGTTTGATGCTTAAAATGTCTCCTATGTTGTAGCATTAGATTAAATCGAAAACTGCAATAAAATGCAGGGTGTTCCATTTGAAGATCAAACAAATAAATGTATGGGCGAAAAGGGACATTCATTAACCCGAATCTGCCTAGCGGTACCGTGTGGTACTAGTATACAGTACTTTAAGTACATACGATGTGCAAAGTTTTAAACATGTATTTTCAAAAATAAAAAAGGGGTATTCCGTAATCGTGTGGCACGTGTTATATGATTGAAAGGGAGTCAATTTTGCCGTGTTCGAGAGTTAATATTGTTTTAATTTTGAAATTCATCAGAGAAAAGATCTAAGGGGTCGCCTCTATGGTGTCTCTTACCAAATCCAAGCCCTTGGACCGTCGATGTATGAGCTTCGTAATGTCCTCTTTATAGAAGTTCGTAATTTGACCCTTAACCGTAAAATCAGTTCCGTTTTAAAACTGCCATCGTCCCTGAAATGCTTTCCACAAAGGTGAGTTTGCAACAGAAGGAAATCCGAGGGTGCCACGAACAATCCGGGTAAGAAAAAAATCAGAAGCTCAGTCCAACCGTTGTTGAGGTCCTACAAGGCACGGTCGTTTTGTAAGAGCAGTCCTTTTCGCAGTAGTTTTTGGAATTTGATCGTAATTTGCTCCCGGAAAGACTAGAAGGTCTCAGAGTAGTACGCGCCGTCGTGAAGAAGGTCGACATTCAAGACGCCGTGAGAATTTCAGAACACCGAGAGCGGTATATTGTCTGCCAACGGTTTCGCTCTGAACTTCTTTGGTGGCGTATAGTTCGAACTCAGCCACTTCGCGCAAATAATTCCATTTACAGAAATTGTAGTGACACATTAGTAAATCGATCACAAAATCTAAAGTTTTATGCTAATCGTGACGCAATTTACGACAAAATATGGAATAATATAACGGGATACTGTTTTCCAATGTTGATGTAAGATATAAAATGGTATTTTTTTCCTTCCTTCGTATAAGAAAAGGCAGTTTTTAATTTCTGAAATAGTTACCTATATAATTGACTTTTAGTGTTATGAACTACTTATAATAAGTTCGAAATTAATCTCTTGAGAATTTTTAAATAGGCGGTTGGAATTAAATGAAGTTGGTGAGCCAATGAAATATATTGAACAAGCTGGCGCATCCCTTTCCCCTTGGTATATTTTATACCAACAAAGTTCTCCTCCTCTACATAACTACTCTAATGAAGTGGCCCATTAGTCCATTTAATGGACAGAATAGATGTATGAAGTTGCAAAATGAAGGTGTTTTTCACTCTAGGCGTATAGTTTGCCCTACGAGCGCTGACGAGTTGGGCAACACGTTGTGTGTGAAAATCACTAATTTTGCAACGTGTTGCATAAAAGATTTTTTGTAATTTTGAGTCATATTAAGTTTCGATTTCGGAGACTTTCACGGCCATTGTCATTAAATAGCAAACGACCTTCGGGATTGGACCGTGTTATTGTTGAGGTAGAAGAACTCAACGTTTCGCCCACTTTCGTAAGGGGCTTCATCAGAACGAAAAGCAAAAGAGCACGGTAACTCAATGTGTAAACCACGCCAGAGGCGAAACTCTTCTGGAATTTTCTTAAATCTATAAGTTGTTCTAAATTATCATATCAGCACTAGTGTCAATATGAAATCTCATAACACAACCAGTGCGAATATATGCATCATTTTGACGTTGAAAACGAAAAAAAATATGTCATTATGTTAGGTCAAAATTACAGAATATAATTTTATATTGTACTACATTTTATTAATTCATAATCTTCTCCCTCATTTATCTTTAGGAGTCGAGAAAGGGCAATAGAAGCAATGAGTCGCATGTATCTTGCATTTTACTCCCCCAAATTTACACACACACCACATTCTGCAATCCTATATCTAACTTAACGATATCTTAACTAATGAGTTCAAATCCATTGCCGCTCCAAGAAAATTCTTGGCTATGTCCAGATTTGAATTCATGTACACGCGGTTGCTAAGCCAGCGGCTTACCCGCTCAACCACCCACCCGGCCGATTACATTTTATAAAATTGTTATTCTTATTCAGAAAAAGTATCAAACATAAATTTATGCAGAAGTGAAAATATAGATATATCAAACTGATTTACCGACGTTACAAACCGAGAAGAGTAATATAAAAGTTAGTGCAGTTTGGGCAATCATAGCAGTAGCGTTTAGTGGCGTAACAGTGTCAAAATATACAGAAAGTTGTACGAACAACGGTGCTGTGAAATAAATGCAGCAAACAAGTACTCGTAATTATTCATTGTAACTTATACAGGGTGATTCACGAATAGTGTCTGATTTAGCGTCTTCATTTCTACAACAAAAATTACTCTCTCATAGAATACTTCGCTGTTTTTCAATTTGAATACAATTTTGTGATCATGATTTCAGACAAATGAAACAAAAGTGTCAATCAAATGGTGTTGCAGAAAAAACGTTGCTGTATAGTCGTACATATCTCTATTTCACTCACGATGGTTATTAAAAACATTTACATTGTAATATCATGTTATAGTTATCATAAACATAACTTATAATTTATTACTATAGTCTTTCGGCAGTTCCGAATATACGTTCACCTATCTTATATAACAGTACAGCTCAGTGCCACCTTTATCATATTATAATCTATTTCTTTATGTAGAAAATAAAAATTTACGATACTCGGTATTGGTTACTTGCTTACTGTACACCATAGAGCTGAGGATCTAACATAATTCTAAACGACCTTCAGTTTGACAACATAGAGGACGACAGATGGAGTGAGTCTGAAATCGAAATCTTAGACAACTACTTTTTCTTTAAAATAAAAATTGTTATTATTTACAAAACTGGGCATCAAACGTAGGTTTCAAATTCTCCCCAGAGAAAACTAAATGCATCCACTTTACAAAGAAATACAAAGTTTACAACCCTCCCATAAAACTAAATAAGATCCTTTTAGAATATACCAACACAATTAACTACCTAGGAGTAATCTTCGATCACAAGTTAACGTGGATCCCGCACATTATAAACCTGAAAGACAAATGCAAACGATCAATAAATTTAATCAAAACTGCCTCGCATCACGATTGGGGAGCAAACCAGAAAATCCTTCTACAAATGTTTAAAGCACTTGTCCGACCAAAAATTGATTATGGAAGCCATGTTTATGCTTCAGCAAACCACCACATTCTTAAACTCATCGATGCGGTTTATAATAACGGTCTACGATTAGCAATAGGCGCATTCAGAACCAGTCCATTAACAAGCATCTATATAGAAGCTGAAGAACTTCCCCCAGCCTACAGACGTAATCAATTGCTGCTAAATTACACATCTAAAATCTTATACAATAACAAGCATATGAATCATTCAATAGTAACACAACCACCTTTACAAAATACATACGACATGAATCCAAACATTAAAAAACCTTTCAATATACAGTCCCAGAACCTAATGGACGCACTTGGAATAGCAATGCCTGAATCTTATAATATGCCTTCAACGACACCACCTTGGCTAATCCCAAGATTTAAAATCCATCTAGAATTGTCCCACTACAATAAAGAAACAACGTCCCCCACATTTTACAAAACCCTAATAAAAGAAATTCTTTCCAAATACCCTTCCTACAGTCACATTTATACCGATGGCTCTAAAATAGACAATAATACCGGGTGTGCTTTCGTATGTGATAACACCATAAACACTACAAAATTGTGCGACGTTACGTCGATATATACCGCAGAACTGCACGCTGTGATGGATGCCTTGCACTTTATCGAATATAGTGTTGAAAACAAATACATCATCTTCTCGGATTCACTCAGCCTACTTCAATCACTCAGCCGCCTGTATTCTAAGAACAATCTAATCATCTATCTTCAGGAAAAGTGCATGCAACTATCAAAAAATAAAAAACAAATCATATTCGTTTGGATCCCATCGCACATAGGAATACCGGGAAACGAAAAAGCTGATTACAATGCAAAAAAGGCCGCCACCAAAGAATATGTGGACAATCCAAGAATCCTGCTATCCGACCTTAAACTTATAATCAAATCTAAAATTTGGAAACAATGGAATAACGAATGGACAGAAGCAGAAGGAAATAAACTACGTGAAATTCAGCAATCAACTTGGTTACACAGAATACCCGGCCTCAAACGGAAAGAAGAAATATATCTCCACCGACTCCGAATCGGACACACCAGGCTAACACACGGCTATCTGATTTCGAAGCAACCGCCTCCTCAATGTGAACATTGTTCTGCTCCTCTCACCGTGAAACACATACTGCAAGACTGTGTTGTGTACAATAAGGAACGTGTTAGCAGTGGAATTAACCAAAATATGTGTATTGCACTAGGACAGGATACCAACGAAATTCGCAAAACCTTAAACTTTATATTTTGTACAGATTTATATAAGAAACTCTAGCTTTTACCAAACTTAATTAGTGCCAATAACCCTGGCAGTTGAGGCACTTTAATTTTACAATAAAAAAAAAATTGTTATTCCCAATTTTTTTCACCAATTCAACACACGTTATTGTATTCAACATTCTCAAGCTTTGTAATTTACAGGTGTATCAATTTCTTAATTATTTAAGTAAATGTAGCCCGTTTTAAAGTTATCAGATAGTACCACGTGCCACAAATGTAGACGTAAATTAAGAGCTGGGGTTTAAAGAACAAGGATAATTATAATTACATTAGAAGTCGCGAACGAATTCGACACAAAAAATTACAGCTTCCGTTTTAAATGCCAGAACTCCAGCTTCCTGGAAGAATTCAGACTAGAATGATCTTCTTACTGTTCCATTCATTTTCAATGATTTTTTAAATTGCCCTACTTGCATTATATAGGAGCAACACTTTAATTGCGTCCGGATGGCTGTACTTCTATCACATTTAGAAGAAAATTCAACCTTTTGTGAAAAGATATTTTGGGATGGCTCTGAAGTGTCACAAGAAAATCATCGTAAATTACACACGAAATTATCATTTCTGGTAGTACCAAACAAGTTCATGCTCATACAAATCTTTCACATTTGGGTGCGAAATTGATAAGTGAGGTAATTTACGAATGCAATTTATTTTTGGATAGCGAATTATCAATTTAAGTACAAACATCTGGTAAAGTGAGACGAGGACGAGATCGGAAGTAAGTTATGAAATTAACTTTCAGTGAGAATATGTAGCCTGTCCAAATTACAGCATACATATAAAGCCAAAAAGCGCAAACATTGCCAACTGTTAGAGAATGGCAAAAAAGCATTTTATCAAAATAAAATTGAACTTTCTGACAAGCATTCGAAGACACTTTGAAAAGTAATAAACGAAGTGACTAATCAAAGGCCCACCAATGATAATCTAGAAATAAACATAGATGGAACCCAAAATTAATAAGTAATCTTTTTAATATATTTTTTAACCACATACCTACTGAGACCGTCAATTCCGTACCCAAAGTCACTCAAGGTTATAGGCCAACTACTGGAAACCAATACAGGTCATTATTTTTAACCCCAACTACACATTCAAAGGTTTGTGACATTATAAATACACTAGCTGAAACCCGCGGCATATGCCGCATTTAAAATATACGACGAATCTAATAACTTTTGTTGCACTAAAGAAAGTTTTAAAAGCACGTTACAGATTGGAAATATTTGGATAGCCTCCAGGCCACTTTCCTCCTACATATTGGATAGACCGATACTGCTGAATTGAATAGTGTCTTCTTTTTTCTGTTCAGTATTAAATGCTAATTATTGTTACAATGCTATAAATCCAGTTAGTGGAAATGTCACTGGGACAGTTTCTAAAAACTAAATTCCTGGAATTTGCTGATCTCTAAAAGCACTATATTTAGACAAACCTACAATTTTCTGAAAATAGGGACAATTAAGTACTTATCTGCTTTTGGAATATCCCAAATATAAAGGAAATATTATGTTTTATTGTTATGATGTATAATTTGTATACGTATTTAAGTGTCCAATTCCTATTCCAAAAACTCAGGTAATCAACCCCACTTGTAAAACAACCTGATATCAGCAACATTATTGCTTAACGTTCTTGGTGTTCAGTCGCTTTTGTAATTTTGTCTTGGTATATTGTTTATTTGGCTTGGTGTCTTGTTCTTATAAGTGGTGTGTGAATCAACATTAGGGTGACCACCCGTCCCGATTTACCCGGGACAGTCCCGTGTTTGATGACCAATGTTCCGGTCCCGAGTTGGTATCGCCCGGGACATAACATTTCCCGATAGAGGGTAAATTTATTTCCCCCCTTTATTTCATGTATTACGACTTCATTTCGTCAGCAAAAGCAATAGCTGACAAAATTTTTTAGCTCTTTGAAAAAGCACAATCTTCCAAGTAATAGAATATCAGCATTGTCTGCAGATAATGCAGCCATAAATTTTGGAAAACAGAACTCCGTCTTTAAAATACTATCTCTCAAAAATGGTAAACTCTTAGCTGCACATTGTCCAAGATTTTAAGATTATTACTGCCTCTTACGAAAGGAAGTATTGGGTTCACCCCAAAAATTCTAAATAGAGTTTTCCACAGATTTAAAGTCCCCTGAACGCAAAATACATATTTTTGTTCATTGGTCTGTCATTCTGTCTGTGTATGTGTGTCTGTCTGTCTGTGAACAGAATATCTCAAAAACGAAAAGAGGTATGGCGTTGAAACTTCATAAATAAGTTTTCTGTACTATCTAGATCCGACAGCAAGCTTTTGAAGAAAATTTTTCAAAAACAACTCTTAAAACGATTTTTTTTCAATCTTTACATGTTTATTACATTTTTAATTTATATTGATGAAAGATAGGTGATTTTCCAGTTGAATACCACCAAAAAAAGTTTCGTTTGTTTTTTTCCTATTTTTTTATGAACTCCTATTTTAAATAGAACATCCGGTATATTATTAATTTTTGAATTCAGCTTAAAAAATTTGTCTCTTGAACTAACGCTCCATTTTGTAGGGTTTCTTTAGCAATTGTAATTTTTGAAAATGTCTGACAAATAATGCTTAAAAATTAAAAATGAAATTTTTGGCTAATTATAAGATCACTGTAAAAGGAAGTTGTGTGCGTGTATCACACCAGATTTTTTTCTGTTCGTTAGTAGCTATGGTCAATATAAATAAATAGGTGTCAAATGTTCCGAGTTAGCTTTTCCAAAAGGTGGTCACCCTAATCAACATGGTAAGTAAAATGTCCATCATATTACCTACTTTTTCTACAAAAAAATACGTAATTGGCTTAACTAATGTTATTACACATTTACATTTGTCAATAAATTTCCTGAACATATTCTAAGTACCTACGAGATTTAAAAAAGAGCTAGTATTATTGCAATTTTTTTTTTCAATTGATAACTGTAAATCAGTTGGTTTCTGGCCTGCCCATGAAAGTTGGTGTTTTATAAACAGTCATTTAAAATTTGTATTCCGCTAGTGATTTAAAATTTTTATTGCGCTAGCGCTTTAAAAATGTCAAATAAATGTCAACCAAAATAAATCAAAAAATTAACATAAGTACATTACAACTAAATTAACAAAACGACGTCGAAGTCGTCAATTTTCATTTTGACCAGTTCTCCAATGCGACAACCGCCAGCAATACCCATAAGTATAGTCTGCAATGTAATTTTACAATTAAAAGGAAACAAATGGATCAATAATGCTAACCTTTGCAAATAAATACTTCTCGTCCGGTGAAGTACGAATGCACCTCAAAACTTCGTCGCGGCTAAGAACTTTCGACTTAGTGGGCTTAAAGTCCTCTTGCGTTTTGCTTGGAAAAGTTACTGGCTCCACACAAATAAAAATTAAATTAAAACGATTTTCTTACCATATATGAATGTGACCAGTAAGTGTATATATACAGTGTGTCAAAGATCGAGTGGGATTGCATAGGTAACTTTTTTATCATTGAAGATGGAGATTTGGTGAAATTGGCAATGTCGAACCAGTTAAGTTATTTAAAAAAAAACTAAAAACTGTCATTTTCTTGTATGTCAAATATCTTTGTAAGTATAAGAGATACGAAAAAAAGTTTTATATAAAAGTCGCTGTTTTCGATGAGACCAATTTAAAATTGGTGTTGAACAAAAATTCAAGATGGCCCGTTTTGAGGTACTCGTATCAACTTCTATAAGTTATATGGGCGCCATATTTGATTTTTAGGTTACTGAATAGAATTTTTCATTATCTTTTCAACGATGTAAGATAACGTATGATTGAATAAAAAATACCAGTAAAATTAATTGTTTTTGCATTTTAATCAAGTAGGTTTACATGGATCAAAACAAAAACAAACATTTATTTAAAAACAAAACATAATCCTGATAATCACATGAAATGATCAAAATGCTGGCGATTGTTAGCGAAACATAGTTGACACCATTTGACGACACGACGGGTTACTTTACGCAAACTTTCTTATTGTTTTTCATCATAGCTGGTTACCTACTTGATTATACATTTAAAAAGCAATATCACGATGGTTTTTGTGGTTCAAGTACTTAGTACTGAATTAACATGTTACTAAGTATTATAGGAATTACATACAAAGGTTTTCTAAAATAAATTTCAACTAATTTTGTTTTGATCCATGTAAGCTTACTTGATTAAAATGTAAAAACAATTAATTTTACTGGTATTTTTTATTCAATCATACGTTATCTTACATCGTTGAAAAGAGAATAGAAATTCTATTCAGTAACCTAAAAATCAAATAAAAAGTTTTATATAAAAATCGCTGTTTTCGATGAGATCAATTTAAAATTGGTGTCGAACAAAAATTCAAGTTGGCTGCTTTTGAGGTACTCGTATCAACTTCCTTAAGTTATATGGGAGCAATATTTGATTTTTAGGTTACTGAATAGAATTTTTTATTCTCTTTTCAACGATGTAAGATAACGTATGATTGAATAAAAAATACCAGTAAAATTAATTGTTTTTACATTTTAATCAAGTAGGTTTACATGGATCCTAACAAAAACAAACAACATTTATTTAAAAACAAAACATAATCCTGATAATCACATGAAATGATCAAAATGCTGGCAATTGTTAGCGAAACATAGTTGACACCATTTGACGACACGACGGGTTACTTTACGCAAACTTTCTTATTGTTTTACATCATAGCTGGTTACCTACTTGATTATACATTTAAAAAGCAATATCACGATGGTTTTTGTGGTTCAAGTACTTAGTACTGAATTAACATGTTACTAAGTATTATAGGAATTACATACAAAGGTTTTCTAAAATAAATTTCAACAAATTTTGTTTTGATCCATGTAAGCTTACTTGATTAAAATGTAAAAACAATTAATTTTACTGGTATTTTTTATTCAATCATACGTTATCTTACATCGTTGAAAAGAGAATAGAAATTCTATTCAGTAACCTAAAAATCAAATAAAAAGTTTTATATAAAAATCGCTGTTTTCGATGAGATCAATTTAAAATTGGTGTCGAACAAAAATTCAAGATGGCTGCTTTTGAGGTACTCGTATCAACTTCCTTAAGTTATATGGGAGCAATATTTGATTTTTAGGTTACTGAATAGAATTTTTTATTCTCTTTTCAACGATGTAAGATAACGTATGATTGAATAAAAAATACCAGTAAAATTAATTGTTTTTACATTTTAATCAAGTAGGCTTACATGGATCCTAACAAAAACAAACAACATTTATTTAAAAACAAAACATAATCCTGATAATCACATGAAATGATCAAAATGCTGGCGATTGTTAGCGAAACATAGTTGACACCATTTGACGACACGACGGGTTACTTTACGCAAACTTTCTTATTGTTTTACATCATAGCTGGTTACCTACTTGATTATACATTTAAAAAGCAATATCACGATGGTTTTTGTGGTTCAAGTACTTAGTACTGAATTAACATGTTACTAAGTATTATAGGAATTACATACAAAGGTTTTCTAAAATAAATTTCAACAAATTTTGTTTTGATCCATGTAAGCTTACTTGATTAAAATGTAAAAACAATTAATTTTACTGGTATTTTTTATTCAATCATACGTTATCTTACATCGTTGAAAAGAGAATAGAAATTCTATTCAGTAACCGAAAAATCAAATAAAAAGTTTTATATGAAAGTCGCTGTTTTCGATGAGATCAATTTAAAATTGGTGTCGAACAAAAATTCAAGATGGCTGCTTTTGAGGTACTCGTATCAACTTCCTTAAGTTATATGGGAGCAATATTTGATTTTTAGGTTACTGAATAGAATTTTTTATTCTCTTTTCAACGATGTAATATAACGTATGATTGAATAAAAAATACCAGTAAAATTAATTGTTTTTACATTTTAATCAAGTAGGCTTACATGGATCCAAACAAAAACAAACTAAATTTATTTAAAAACAAAACAATCCTGATAATCACATGAAATGATCAAAATGCTGGCGATTGTTAGCGAAACATAGTTGACACCATTTGACGACACGACGGGTTACTTTACGCAAACTTTCTTATTGTTTTTCATCATAGCTGGTTACCTACTTGATTATACATTTAAAAAGCAATATCACGATGGTTTTTGTGGTTCAAGTACTTAGTACTGAATTAACATGTTACTAAGTATTATAGGAATTACATACAAAGGTTTTCTAAAATAAATTTCAACTAATTTTGTTTTGATCCATGTAAGCTTACTTGATTAAAATGTAAAAACAATTAATTTTACTGGTATTTTTTATTCAATCATACGTTATCTTACATCGTTGAAAAGAGAATAGAAATTCTATTCAGTAACCTAAAAATCAAATAAAAAGTTTTATATAAAAATCGCTGTTTTCGATGAGATCAATTTAAAATTGGTGTCGAACAAAAATTCAAGTTGGCTGCTTTTGAGGTACTCGTATCAACTTCCTTAAGTTATATGGGAGCAATATTTGATTTTTAGGTTACTGAATAGTATTTTTTATTCTCTTTTCAACGATGTAAGATAACGTATGATTGAATAAAAAATACCAGTAAAATTAATTGTTTTTACATTTTAATCAAGTAGGCTTACATGGATCCTAACAAAAACAAACATTTATTTAAAAACAAAACATAATCCTGATAATCACATGAAATGATCAAAATGCTGGCGATTGTTAGCGAAACATAGTTGACACCATTTGACGACACGACGGGTTACTTTACGCAAACTTTCTTATTGTTTTTCATTATAGCTGGTTACCTACTTGATTATACATTTAAAAAGGAATATCACGATGGTTTTTGTGGTTCAAGTACTTAGTACTGAATTAACATGTTACTAAGTATTATAGGAATTACATACAAAGGTTTTCTAAAATAAATTTCAACTAATTTTGTTTTGATCCATGTAAGCTTACTTGATTAAAATGTAAAAACAATTAATTTTACTGGTATTTTTTGTTCAATCATACGTTATCTTACATCGTTGAAAAGAGAATAAAAATTCTATTCAGTAACTTAAAAATCAAATATTACTTTTTTCGTATCTCTTATACTTACAAAGATATTTGACATACAAGAAAATGACAGTTTTTAGTTTTTTACTAATAACTTTTGACTGGTTCGACATTCTGAACTTTTTCAAACAGATATTAAATCAGCATATGAAACTGGAAAACATTGGCCATTTAACCAAATCTCCATCTTCAATGATAAGAAAGTTACCCATGCAATCCCAGTCGATCTGGGACACACTGTATGTAATTGCTTCATATGTGCCATTGGGATTTAAAGTATAATTAAATCGTAACACAAATTAAAACATGATATCGAGTCCCAAACTTTCATTTTTATCTGTTAACACACAAAAAATAAGCACACACATAATGAAATTCCACTAAATAACTTACAAACAAAATCTGATGCTTCCCGGATAGTTACATTGGACATGTACACTTAGATCATTGAAAATGAACAGGGTTATGCATGTCAAATTGACTTAACCGACGTTTTGCAATTGCGTGCAACGTTATTTTATTAATACGATGAGGAGAGAGTTAGGACAACACGATTCTGCTTTAGAGACAAGGGAAATTCAGAAAACGTATATGAACTACTGCAATGTTTGTTGCATAGCCCTGTTCATTTTCAATGATTCTTTCCCAGTGAACACAATGATCCTGTTACGTATCTGTAAAGGATCATAGAGAGAACAGTGATATGTAACTTTTGTTCTGTACAAGTAATATCTATGAAACTTTCTTGTTACTACCTTGATACAAACTTGGATATGTTACGGTGAATACGTGACCGACATGTGTCTAACATAAAACCAAGTTACTTACTTGACACATTTAAATTTATTAAAAATAAGCTTGGATATGTGCGCCGTATACGTCACCGATACGTGTCAAAAATAAAATCTACAAACTTATTTGATACATTTAAATGTAATAATATAATATTTTCTATTCTTAATATATAAACCCCAAAATTTGTTGGGTTTGTTAATTGAGACACAAATTATTTACCTACATTTTTTAAGCTCTTTATAAGTTATTGTAAAAACAAAAATTACTAAAAAGCAAATAATCATAACTCTATAATAAAGCAGAACACTTCCCAAGGTCAAACATGCATGCGCGTGGTCTATGTGTAGTTCGATTGTGGGCGTGGTCTTGATATTAGCAGCGTTGCCAGACCTGGTACAATTCTACGAATCTGGTACATTTTGAAACCGTTTCTACAAATTTATTTCGTACAGTGTAAATCTGGCAACAGGGCTAAAATCGTCGTGTTGACAGCTGGCCTTTAGTTTACGAAGAAGGAAACCCTCATTTCTGTTGTAGAAAAGTGAGTATTCGTTATTATATTTTCCATTTAAATTTTGTGTGCTTTTGTGTGACATAACCTAAGATTTGCATGGAATTTTTATCTGGCAAAAACAGAGGCAATCAATGCGTTTCGCACTGCACAATTTTCATTATTATCAATCCTATTAAACAATGACTGCTTTTCTGCCTGTGAAATTCGTGGTGTTAAAGAGAATAGGTAAGTTTTAAAAATCTTGTATTGTACGACGCCACCGATGAACTACTGTTCCTAGAGTCAGTAATCTTGGAGGGAGGCGCAAACAGCTGATCGTTTAGATTAAAATTACCTTAAAACGTTGCCAGACCTTTATTGTTTGGCTTCAACAGCTTTTGGCGCCAAATTATTTTTAGTTTGCTTTTAATCGTGAACAATCGTTAAACAAACGCCATATCTACCTAACAGCATTTACACCGAAGGAAATTATGTATTAATCCCCGCTTCGTCAACCGTTCAATACATTTTAGTTTGACCCTAACCGCAACACCTGCAAGAATCACGGATATGGTTTAGTGTCAAAATGTTATCTTCATTCACAAAACAGTTGGAGCTAGAACACCTCTATTCGACATTGATGTTAGGACCACGATAAACATGCAAACTAAAACGAATTAGACCCCAAATTGCTGTACAAGTAAACAAAGGTCTGGCAATAGTGTAAGGTATTTGACATGTTAGCGATCCCTCCCTCCAAGATTACTGACTCTAGGAACAGTAGTTCATCGGTGGCGTCGTACAATACAAGATTACCGTAAAAAATAAGTTGTAAGCTAAAATATTTATCTGGCATTGAAATTAAAACTCAAGTTAGTTATTTTAATTTATGTTGAATAGAATTAGTTCTGTAGTTCTGGTGCTATTATTATTGTTGTTTTGTTGTTAGTGCTGGACGTGAAAGTTACGGTGACTCAGCCATAGGATATGTGCAGCTCCGACGAGAGGGTGAATTGTGCACCGTTAAATGCAGAATTTGTCCTGAACACCGAGTGAGAGCGAAAAACTATAATGTGGTGTTACAAGTAAATGAAAAGCAGAGTAAAGTAGAGAAGGTGGAATGTTTGGACTGCGCTGCATCAGCTGGTAATTTAATAATAATCTGTTATTAATCTGTTTTAAAATTTAAAAAAAAATTTTTTACAGGTGGATGCAAGCATGCTGTAGCAGTACTTATGTGGATGCATAGGAGGAGCGAAGAACCCGCACCCACAGAAGTCCAGTGCTATTGGAAGAAGTCGCAACTGTCAAAAGTGGGCACATCGCTAAAATTTTTGACTGTGGCAGAATTTGGGGGTATACCCGTTGAAGAAGATCAGGGTAACTTTTATCAGGAGGCAATGCGTTTAGGAGTACAAAACAAAGCAGCTGGCGAAATATTTAAACTGTTTAAAGAACCCAAGTATAGCTGCCTGGATTTGTACGGTTTATTATTAAAATTTGTTAGCAGTGGTGGAGCCCTATATGATGATTTCATCACCTTCACCAAGCAGCACATGAATGAAGATTTGTGCAAGGAAGCTGCATATTGTACCCTAATGCAAGCCGAAGACAGTTTGTGGCATCGTTTACGATATGGGAGGATAACCGCCTCGAAATTATATAATGCTGCACATTGCAAAACTGAATGTGGCTCATTTGTGCAACAGGTAATTGGAGTTACAAAACTGAGGGATACCAAAGCAATGGAAAGGGGTAGACGATTAGAAAAGCAGGTATTACAAATTGTCGAAAAAAATATGAAGACCAAATTAAGTTCTGTGGGAATTGTACTTTCAAAGAACCACCCTATTTTCGGAGCTTCACCAGATGCAGTGAGTGACAATTTCGTTGTTGAAGTGAAGTGCCCCTCTACAGACAAAGCAGTGTCAAACTATATAACATCACAAAATAAAGTTACGGCCAAGTATAGAGCTCAAATACAAATGCAAATGCATTTTTTAAATAAATCGTATTGCATTTTTGCTGTTGCAGATGCTAACTTTGAAAAAACCAAAAAGTTAATTTTATTTCTGTGGGCTATGATGCAAATTACATTAAACAAACAATGTTAGAAGCTGAGAACTTTTGGAAAAAAAATATTTTTCCTATTTTATTAGCATCTGCGAACAAATAACTGCATTTTTAATTTTTATTGTTAGGGATAAGCGTGTAACTATTTTTAAGTAATATTTAATATTTTTTCCGCTGCTGATCTTGTAAGTCAGTGATACAGCCTTAGTAACAAAACGTGTAAGTCGGTGATTATATTTGTTTGCTGCTTTTTCTTGACAACGGAACTTAATACTATTATAAAGTTCTTAGGATAATAAAATTAGCAAAGCAAGATGCAGATTTAGACGTTTTGTTTCTAAATTGCAAGTGTTTATGTGACATGTGACACTCATAGGTAACACGACTCACAAAAATTAATCCTGGTGACAGGTGACAAACCAAACGATTTTTTCAGAAATCTAGGAAAATTTCGATAAGCAGCGGGAAAAATATAATAAGATAACTCGGAATGTATCGCCTATTAACATTTTCGGCAGGCAACAAGCCGCGACTTCGTCTTGGCTTGTACTTGCCTACCCCAAATGTTAATAGGTCCTTACATTCCTTGTGACTTAAATAGCTATTTAGAATTGTAATATATTGTAATAAATGTAAAATTTTACAGTGTCACTGCAAGTTATTATAATTGTGTTTCAGTGTTGAATGTACCAGCTTTAATTTTGTTTACAATAAACAAAAAAGCGTTGTTTTCTATTTCTGTTAATACATATAATAGGTAAACAAATATTTTTGGTGTGTGACATGATGTAACCGTAATTTTTAATAAATGCAATTGTTTAATCCAAAAAATAACGTTTTAATCTAAGTCGACAGATCCTTCTGAAATTTTGTATAGGGTTATAATTTGTCATTCTAAACAACTTTTATTAATAAAATTTTACCGTATCATGAACAAAAAGGGTAGTTTACCTGAAATTAACATACAATTATCTCAAAAATAACGGTTTTTTAAAAGTCCGCAGATCTTTCTGAAATTTTGTATCGGGCCATAATTTATCATTCTAAACAATTTTTCTTAATCAAATTTTGCCGTATCATGAACACAAAGGGTACTTTACCTGAAAATAAAATAGTTTTCGCTTTCCTGTCAAGGCCTTACTTGTTTTTCAAAAACTGAAAATATTCTTAAAATTCTTTTCAAACCAAGCAGAACCGAATCCCAGAACCTTAAAATAAAATTCAAAATTTTTTAGACCATCTCACCTCTTGTAACATCAATCCTGGGACACACTGTATATGTTTAACATTACAATATTATTGCTCTACAGTTAGTGTCGTTAATTATTTAATATTTGTTATCTAAGTGGAAAAGCAGATGCTATTTTAAATAGTAATCTGAATTTGCCCTTTTGGTGGTGAAATGGGGGTTGTCGAAATTAAGTGTCTTTATTGCGCAAAGGACATTGGCATAGATGACCTAAATGTTCTAAAATGTTCAGGTGTACAAAAAAAAGGATGAAGAATTTAAATTAGATCATAACCATGGCTACTACTACCAGATACAAATGCAACTCGCTATTACTGGAGTTAATTACTGTGATTTTGTGGTATGGAGTAGTAAACATTTTTTCCGTGAAAGAATACATTTCAATGAGGTATTTTGGGAAAAAGAAAGCGCTATTGCTATGAAGTTTTTTAACAATGTGATGATGCCAGAACTTCTCGGTAGGGCATCCAATCCCGGGATCCCAAAATGTCGGTATCTCGGGATCCCTAATTTTTTTATCCGGTATTTCAATCCCGGTATTTTTCCCCAATACCGGAATTTTCGATATTTTTGGGATTGCTTTTGTGTGCACTGCGTCGCAGTTCGCAGAGTCTGCGAGTCGCCTTACTCAGCCTGGCCGGCGCCAGACATGGAGCAACATGTTGATAGATAATAATTAGTATGGTTCAGGGTAGTAGCAGTTAGCAGATGTGTCCATAAACGGCGTAAACTGTGTTCAGTTGTGTTGTCACTGTTGCTTGCATATTTACCTATTATACACCTACAAGCCTATGATATATATGGATAATACTAGAAATACCGGTTCTGAAAACAGGAAATCCCGGTATTGAACACCGGAAATCCCGGTATTGAATACTGGAAATACCGGTACTGAAAACAGGGAATCCCGGTTTGAACACCGGAAATCCTGGTATTGAATACCGGGATCCAGATAGAATTACTTCAATACCGAAATCCCGGGATTGAAAATTCAGTTGGGTATTGGATGCCCTACTTCTCGGTAAATATTTCACAAATAAAGCAGGTAAGGATGCTGCAGCTAATACTAATTGGAATGTATTCAAAGAGTCGTTAAATGTTAATAATGGTACAAATTTAATGTTTTGTAATAAAAGTAGTAGTACGGAAACAAGGACCACTGCTCTAGTAGCCACGCAAACTAAAGATAACAGTATATATTGTTTGTGTAAGGGTCCTGATAATGGAATGCCTATGATTGCTTGCTGTAATTTGCACTGTTCCGTGGAATGGTTTTATCTGATTTTTATTGGCTTAACATCTCTACCTAATACTGAATGGCATTGCCCTTTATGTAGTATAAGTGAAAGTAATAGTATTTTGTATTATATTGGTATTGGAATATAAAATAAAAGCAAATAAATATTTGATCGATTTATTTATTATCACTTTAATTGCAGTACTGTAAAATAAGTAAATACAAACATCATGTTTTTAAAAGCACGACCGCTGAGATATGTGAAAAACGCAGGTCTATTTTTAAATAAGTAACCGAATGCGCCAAGTAGCTGCTATAGAACTTCTTCTTCTTCTTCTTTGGCTCTACGGTCCTTGTAGGATCTTGGCCTGCTCGATGATCTTCTTCCATTCGTCTCTATCTAGGGCTTTTCTTTTCCAAGTTCTTACTCCCAGCTGCTTCAAATCGTTTTCTACATCTTCGCTCCATCTTTTCCTTGGTCGTCCTCTCCTTCTCCTACCCTCCGGATTTCTTTCATATGCTATTTTTGGACCTCTGTCGTTTTTCATTCTTATTAGGTGGCCTAGCCATCTTATTCTTTGTGTTTTTATTGTCGATACGATGTCTTGGTCTTCGTATAGGTTCCTTAATTCATGATTCATTCTAGATCTCCATTCTTCTCCTTCCTTTACTGGTCCATATATTCGTCTTAATATTTTCCTTTCGAAGATGCATAGGCTTTTCTGTTCTTCCATTTTTAGCACCCACGTCTCGCTTCCATATGTTACTACAGGCTTAATTATTGTTTTATATATTCTTTTTTCGTGTTTCTCGATGTGCTTCTCGATTGGAATATGCTTTTGAGTGCATAATAGCTTTTGTTTCCCGCCGCTATTCTTGCTTTTATTTCTTCTCTTGTTTCGTTATTGTTTGTAATTATGCTTCCTAGGTATTTAAATTCCGAGACTTCCTGTATTGTGTGATTATCTATTTGGATGTTGTTTTGTTCTCTTCTTCTGTTTCTTGTGTTCAACATGTATTTGGTCTTTTCGTAGTTAGCTGCTATAGAACACTGCAGTTTAAATTGAAACTAAATGAATTAATAACAGATTCATCCATTTTCAAGTATTCTATAATGTATATTGGTTATTTATATTTATACAGTACAGTAAACATTGCGCTTCCATACTTTGACCAAAATTATTTAAAAAGATATTTTTGTCAACTACACGGAAAAATTGCATGTTTAACACATTGGAAAATTCCATGCTCACGTAAAACTTTTACATTTGCTGGAAAACTCTCACTTTTCTTAACTTGTAGAGCAATCTACTATTAATTCACTAGCGATTTAAGAAGAAAATTAACTCGCTAGCATATAAACATTATAAACAGTTACTTATGGTTGCTATTATAAAGATAATAATAATAATGCCAGTTTAAAATGCCAAAGAAATAATAATTAATCGAGTTATTTAACAATATCAGTAACAGCGTAACTGGAGACTTGAGTTACCGCATTTATATTTTTATGGCGCTCAACGGCTTAAACATGAAAAGAAACACAGATTGCAGGCAGCTGAAAATTATTTCGGTGGAGCAAATAATTCTCACATATAATCTCATAAGTCACAAGAGCATTAATTCTTTCCGGATTTTTTTTTTGACTGCGTTCCAACAACGTCATATTAATTAGGACGCCTTCCAGGGGCAAGCGTTTCCTTTACAGAGACTTTCCATTTGAAAATATATATACTTTTCCTTACTGCCAATCTCTAGCGTGCTTTTAAAACTTTCTTTAGTGCAACAAAAGTTATTAAATTCGTCCTACATTTTAAATGCGGCATATGCCGCGGGGTTTAAGCTAGTACCCTTATAATCTACATGTACAAAAGTCATATGAACATTTAAAAAACTGTTTTTTATTAGGTTAATTTTTATACATATACCGAGTGTAAATATATAGTCTAAGGAATTAATACTATATAATACTATTTATCACATTCTTTAATTACGATTTAAAATACGCGCCATTAACCACAAGTCCAGATAGTGCGGGTTTATGAGGATAATGGGTATTTGTTTACTCTTTGTCTTTGTGCGTGTTTGATTATCCTTGGGGTGTTAATTTATTGCTTATGGTAAGTACTTATTAAACAAAACAATAATTGTAAAACAGCTCATTCAAGTTGTGTGTGAATAACTCTCTGGAGCTACCAATTAGCTATGTAAAATACGTTATTAGATCACAACTTCAGTAAGTTGACTCTTGCCTAACATCACTTTTTTATTTGATTGTTTTGCCTTTTACCGCCTTTTTATAGTAGGTATAACTCAAATTTTATATTAAATTTTATTTACTATAGTTAACATTTTTAGCTAGCTTATACGTTGCAAGAAAATATGCTGCAGATAATACAACAACAGATAATGAAGAGAATAAAGGCCGTGGAAAACGTAAGAAGAAAAAGTCTGTGTTAGTACAAGACAACAGCAGTGAAGATGAACAATCAGATAGAAGTAAGTTTAATATTAAGAACAGTAAATCAAAGAGAATTGTTTATTTTATTCTAGGTTATTCTCCACCGCCAAAAATACCAAGGATTAAAAATACCCCAAAACTTCCAAATAATGAAAAACCGCCTGAAATGCTCATTAATGATAATAACATTAATTAATCAGAAACTAATCCCCAGCAATTACAAGAAATTGTGGATTTATCATCTCAAAATGTTGATTTTGTTAATGCACTTATTGCTTCTGCTCCAGTGGTGTTCCTTGATGATAATCAAGTAAATATGCAAAATGAAGCTTCTTCGTCGTCGACAGCTATGGTATCCACTCCCACATCAAGTTCAAGTAAGTAGATTTTTACACTTCAAAAATGATTGTTGAATATTTTGTATGTCGTACATCAAATACTATCAGGTATGCAACTACATCGAATGAAGATAGTGTACTAAGTAAGTATATAGTAAATAATAATGATTCCTTAAGTTACATATAAATCAGTAACTTTTCATGTGTCATTTTTCAGCTAATAAAATTTTCCACCTGTGTTCATACATCAAATTAGCATTGCATACCATTGATGCAAGATTAAGAAAAATAGAAGAAAATAGTTGCAACTCAGCAAGAAATGAAATTTATGATTTCAGCAAGTTTGAAGACTTAATACCAATTAATTCAAATGAAGAATTAAACAACTTTGGAGTATTTATAGAAGATGGGGCACATAAAAATTTGTTTGTGAGTAAATTTTTGTTTTATACACTCCCCTCCAAAAAACCGGATCAGTTTTTGATTTTTTGAAATGAAATTCTAGTTTTTCATATTACATATCTTTTCATTTTCCTGATCTTTTTAATAAAAAAATTACTAATTTGTATTATTATGTTTACTGTCATTAAGCAATACTTACATAAATATAAAATGCATATTCAGACATTTAAAAATGATCTGTTGTATAAAAATAACATTTAAAAAAATGATCTGTTTTTTTGGAGGGTAGTGTATTAGAAAATATCATGTGATCTCTTAACTTTCCAATTAGAGAAGGCTATGTCGATTACAAAATTTTGGCCAGTACCTTAAACGTAGCTACGAAAGTGATGAATGAGGAAGTAACATTTATGTTATCGTAACCCAACCTCAATGTAACACATAAATGGTATAAACCAATAAACGGTCCTATGTAATTTTACGGTTATGGCCTACTCTATAACTGGAAATTTAAATGATCACATGTTATAATGAACTTATATTTATTTTAGAAAATATTTGTGCGTTCAATAAGTGGCAAGGATTTTTGTCAACGAATTTTTAAAAGAGTGTTTACTAATAAAATGGCTACTAAATGCAGCTGGCTTGGACAGCGAAACAATATAAAAAAATGTGATTTGAAAATTACTACAATAATTAAACGTTAGTATTTTATAATACATTTATTTAATGAAATTATGCATTATCAAGTATATTTTAGGTGTAGTTATGTCCCAGTTCAAAGATTTCATAGAAGCAAATTTTGACATTGTGATTAGTGAATGGTTTAGGCAGGCTAAACTGCGATATTCAAGAGAAATTTCAAAACAAAACAAAGAATAAAATACAATATTTTTTCTTGTTATATATAATTTTGTTTTTGCTATATGTATCACTCTATAGGTATATAACTTGTTAAATAATATAGTTACAATGTATAGTGCATTTACCAAATTTGAGTTCTCTAAATAATCAATTCCAGTTTAAAAAGCCACATGAGATTGATTTGGTTGTAAAAACTCAATAAGATTTATTGCAGAGTGCAAACTTCTGTATCAACTATAAAAAGCCACATGAGATTGATTTGGTTGTAAAAACTCAATAAGATTTATTGCAGAGTGCAAACTTCTGTATCAACTATATCCTATTTGTGAATTTAATGATATTGAATATGTATTCGTGTTATAGGTCAACTGGCATTCTTTCAATAAGTTTATTTTTAATAATTCACTTGTATTTTATAATGTAATAAAATTATTGAATTTATTTTGGTTTTTGTTTGGATTTATCCAGTGTAAAATAAAAAGTGCTTCAAAATGGTCACAAGAGTAACATGTAGGAGATGTTACATGGTTAACATATCTGTATAATAAAGTAGTAACGTATCTGAGATGTTACACAGGTGACGTATCTGTAGAGTAAAATAGCAACATATTTGAGATGTTACACAGGTGACGTATCTGTAGAGTAAAATAGCAACGTATTTGAGATGTAACGCTGGTGTGTACTTGATGAGGACATTGAACGTTTTTATGAAACATACATGGAATTCACATGTTACGAGTCTGACATATTCTATAGATCAGATGTTTCATATCGGTTATGTCTATCTTACGTAACTGTGTTTACTGGGTTGTGTACCTTAGGCTTTGATTAAATTTGCCAGTTTTTAATAAATATTAGGTACCTAGTTGCTTTCAAAATATCCACTATTAATGCCCAATCAGCTACTGCCGATGTACTCTGAAATAAAATTTAAATAAAACACACAGTGATTCTAAAATACCAACAAATTACCTTGGCTGTGAACAGTCCTTTTCATATCGTCATGGTAGTCGCCAGTCTTAAGGCCTGATTTAAAAATAATTAGCCCATTCGGAACAAAACCTATTTTACCGCCAGCATGCACAATAATTAAGTGGTCTGTTTTCTGAATTAGCACTTGTCGTACAGCTCATTCTAACCTATAAACAATTTTCAATCTTAAACTTGGACACTTGTATTTACAGTTGCAATAAAATGCTGTAGCTCTGTAGCGTTGAAAAAACTGTTTTATAATAAATAGAAATATAAGTAGATAAAGAATGCAAAAACTAACTTATAAGCACGAAAACACAAAAACGCAATGATAATTTCAGGTTGGTTTGTTGCAGTGTTGCCGTTTGTATGATTTAAAATTATGGAATCGCCGAGACAAAATTATCAGATTTTGCTCTAAATTATGTTAACACCTATAGATGACAACGCAAGCAGTTTTTTGGGCTCATCCGCCATTTAATTGAAATTAACGTCGCGAAATTAAACATAAATTGTGCTTGTATGATAATAGATGTCGCTATACTAGATCAACACACTAAAGTGTAAGGTACCGCCATAAGTGATTTTTTATATCTATTCTTGTCGCACAATTTTCTCCAACTGGGGATAAAAACACAAACTAACAAGAATTTGACTTTACAGCAGTGCCATTACACCAAAAAGAAAATCCCCAAAAACTAGTGTTTTCCTTATTGCACTTGGGAAATGTGTATTTGTTATCTTTATCTCAGAATTTTCTCACATTCTCACACAAGGAATGGAATGGCGGTACCTTACACTTAAGTGTATTAATCTAGTGACCGTATACTTTCTAGCGTAACTGTATAATCTTATATACAGGTACTCTAGGAGATCATACAGTCCCTGTATATAGGTTAGTAAACTATATACAGGATCTCTAGGAGGTCGCCGCTGCCCGGACCCTCTATTGTGAAGCAACCAAAGGTTTCAAAATATGCACACAAAATTTGACAATGACGATACGAGATGGGGCATTTAAATATTAGAAATTGCAGAAAGCCAACGATACGATAATAAAGAATAAATCATTCATGACAATAAAATTATGTTAAAATTGATAATTATGTTACTTTATAATTTTTTACCAGAATGCCGAAAAAATTATGTTAGAATCTGATAATTATGTGACGATCGGCAACACTGGTTTGTTGCTTCTGACAAGTTGTAACCACCGTTCTTCCTAGAGGTAGTAAAGTCCACTTGCAAAAAGTTTATAACCATATTTTTGTACAAAGCTCCGAATTTAGGTTATTTGCAGATTTAATATTTATGTGTACATAGTACAAACATTCCTGTGTTGTGTAAAAAAATGTGTGTACGCCCTAACAAGAGCATTAATTGTTCTCTCCTTCCATATTACTGGCTCTTAGAAAATATCAAGACCACGCCCACAATCGTAACCACGCATAGACCAGGAGTTGAAATGTTTGACCTTGGGAATTGTTCTGCTTTATTATAGAGTTATGATTATGATTATGATACATACATAATCTGTAACCCCTTATACCGTTACAGTGTCGGGGTGCCGGGCGCACCGAGCCGCTGAAGGTGTGTTAAAATATAAATTTTCGTCCGGGGCTGATGATATTCTGCCGGCAGTAATAACGAGAATTTCAAATTTTATTGCAGAGCCATTGGTTTATCTAATAAATCTATCTTTTGAAAGAGGCCAGTTTCATAAAAGTTTAAAAATTGGAAAGATTATTCCAATCTTCAAAAAGGGCCAAAAAATAATATTCAGAATTACCGTCCAGTTACAATTACTTCAGTCTTTTCAAAAATCTTTGAATACTGCTTTTTGGAAAGGTTGATGTATTTTCTGAATTCTAATGATATTTTGTCAGTCAATCAATGTGGTTTTAGACCTGGACATTCTACGTCCTCTGCAATTCATGCCTGCTATTCAAAAATTATTAATGATTTAGAAAACTGCGAGGGCCCGGTTTCGATCTGCTGTGACCTCAGCAGGGCTTTCGATTGTATAAGTCAGGACATACTGTTGAATATTTTGGAATCCTATGGAATTCGTGGGAATGCAAACTCGTGGATTGCAGTTTCCTTGGAGACAGAGTTCATCTTGTTCCCCAAGGAACCATTTTGGCTCCTATTTTATTCCTCATTTATATCAATGACCTGCCAAATAATGTTGATAACCTGGCCCACTTGACTTTATGTGCATATGATACATCTGCCGTTATATCTGCTCCTAATGATAAAATTGAAAACGTATGTTCATCAACCCTGGATAAACTATCAAACTGGTTCAATTATCACAAACTGCTTTTAAATACCAACAAAACCCAATATTTACGTTCTCCTTGTTATCAGAATAAATCCGCCGAGGACATAAATATAAAAATTAACGAAGCCCAGGTAAATCGGACCAAATGTGCTAAATTCTTAGGCCTGTATATTGACGAAAACTTGAGATGGCATGAGCATTGTTTCAATTTAATAAACAAAATTAGCTCGTATTGTTACATCTTTAGAATCTTACAAGATTTATTAACACTTAAACAATTGCTGGGTGTGTACCAGGCTCATGTCAGTTCAAGACTGGGATACGCAATCTGTTTTTGGGGGTCGTCCGCGTCAGCGCACGGTGTCCTTATTGCTCAAAAACGTTTATTACGTACGATAATGGCTTATCAACAAACAATTTCGTGTAGAAGTGTGTTTGTTAATCTTGGCATCTTTACAGCGGTTAATCTATATATATTTAATGTAGGACTTTATGTATTCAAAAGGAAACATTTATTAGAACAAAACGGCGACTTACATTGTTACAACACTCGAAATCGAGATGCTTTCAGGGTGCCTTTTGGTAGATTTAGATATGACAAAAAGTTTCCCGAATGTTTTAAGCATAAAAATATTAAATAAGATATCTAGTCTCATTGACTTGAATTTGCACCGATAAAATATTTAAGGGCTCCCTCAAAAAATTTCTGATGAATCATCCATTTTACTCGTTAAATGAATTTTTTGAGTATCATCCCCCTATGACAGCAGTTTTGTAGCGCGATTCTTTTAAAATGCCTTTAATGACTGTGATATTTTTGTTTGTTTGTACTGTGACTTGTGTAATAATTGTAATACATTCCATGGACCAATAAATATTATTATTGTTATTATTATTATTAAATTAAGTAAGCTACGCACTCACCTATTCCGGACTTAGATATCCACTTCTGACATTTACAATAATTTGTTATAGATATTTAATTTTCAGGTAGATATTTTCCAAGGTTTTTCAAAGGGGTTCCTTCACCATTGGAAGTATGATGGGGGTTAAAAGATATTGAAATGATCAATATAATTAATCAGCATAACCTGCGGAAGTATTACTTTTTTTCTAGCAACTGCTGAATGAATCGCCACCACTATATAAAAGATCTAATAAAACAACATAACTTTTATACAGACAGCAACCGCTTCGCGTTAAAAGGAAAGTCGGAAAATAAATAAATCTAAGGTATGGCTCGCCAAATGGATGTAATGATTGCATCTCGAGAACTACCATAGGCGTAACTAGAAGGCGGACAGGGCCAGGCTGAGACAACATAATTGAAAATTGTGACTCAAAAACGAAGAAACGGAAACAAATGATGTTTTCAGCATTTCTCATAGAATAATATTGTTTACTGCCAACTTCATTAAGTTGGGAGAAGGAATATATACATTTTTATAGGTTGTTTACCAACCGATAAATAATTATTGATATTCTACTTAAACAAAACATAACAGATACTGTTCTGCTAAAAGGTAACGAATGCAAATTCTGTTCTTCATAGGCATTGAAACGGGCCAATTTGTGCCACCTGTATTTACGTATTTCATACCTTCCTATTATATACTAATTAGTAATAAATCCTAAAAGCATGGGTTATTATGTTCTAATTACGTAGAATCGCATTATAAGTAAGATTCGCAATGTCAGTGACCGCAGGCTATAAGTGTGCGAATACGAACACGTCACGTGAGAGAATATACAAAGTAGCAATTCGTGAAACAAAGAACAACCAGCGTATTCGAAATAACGCTGAATCAGTGTTTCCAACACTATTACTATAGTAACAGATTTATTACTTTTTACCCGCGCCTATTACGCTATTACTCTTAAAGCAAAATTTATTACGTTTTGCAATTTCTATTACTATTCTATTGCGTTTCTATTAAATTTCTTTTTTTTTATGTTAAAACAAAATCTGCACGTAATAGTTTTTAGTTAAACATTAACAGATTCTAGGAATTTATGTTATTTTTTATAATAAAGGGCCAATTTAACACTATTATCTTGTACTTGTAAAATCTATTGAACTTCGCTCGGCATGGGGCAATCGTAGGCTAGTAAACTTTTGAAAAATGTATCAGCTCTTGTGTAAAGTAAATAAATAGTCATCGCTATTATATGGTATTTTTTTTTCATATGAAATGCAACCTATGGAAACCATTGCCACTAGATAGAATTGGTATATACATTTCTGGTTATTATTTTTGCAGGGAGGTTAGGTTTCATGTTGACTGGTTGGCATATAAATTCTTTTAAATTCTAGTACTGTTTGTTATAAACTGAAATTGTCCTCGGTTCACTACCTATCTAGTTAAAACTAATTTATAAAATTCGATTTCAAGTTTATAATAGGCACAACTAAAGTTTTAAATAATTAAATGTCAACCACTCAACATGAAACCTATTCTCACTACAAAAATAATGTACCAACACAAATCAGTCTAGTGATAATGCTTGTTGCCAATTGTTTCCTTAGAATTTCGCTATTTGCATTTCCATATAAAAAATCTGGTGTGACACGCACATAACTTCCTTTTACAGTGATCCTATAATTAGCCAAAAATTAGATTTTTAATTTTTAAGCATTTGTCAAAAATTTTACAAAATTGCAAATTCTACATAAACCGTACAAAATAGAGCATTAGTTCAAGCGACAAATTTTCTCTAAAATTTTAAGTTGAATTATGTAATAATATACCGGATGTTCTATTTAAAATAGGAGTTAATAAACAAATAGGAAAAGAAAACAAAAGAAACCCATTTTAGAGGTATTCAACTGGAAAATCACATATCTCACATCAATACACATTAAAAATGTAAAGTTTAAAAAAAATCGTTGGAGCCGTTTTTGAAAAAATCGAAAAAAAACTGAAAAATCACAAGAGTAAACACCATACTTCCGATTATGCGATTTTCTTCAAAAGATTGCTATCGCATCTAGATAGTACACAAATCTTATATATGTAGTTTCAACGCCAGACCTCTTTTCGTTTTTGAAATATTCTGTTCACAGACACACAGACACACAGACAGACAGACAGACCAATGAACAAAAACATGTTTTTTGGGTTCAGGGGACTCTAAAACGTGAAGATCTGTTGAAAACTCAATTTCGAATTTTTTTGGTGAATCCAATACTTCCTTTATCGTAAAAGGAAGTAAAAAACTGATGATTTTGACGGATTTGAGTAGAATTTAAATTATTATTAGTCTATTACCCAAACTGCCAAATCTATTACAATTTTTTTAAATTTCTATTACGGAAAAAAAGAGTTTGCAACACTGCGCTGAATCCCGCGAGTGGATTCATTCGCTGTCAAACCTGCGAAGGGCGAAGGTCGCCCTGATTCGCTCCCTAATAGGCGAATAATGCTGATTAATTGATTCGCGCCTACATTGACCAAGTGAGGTCTTACGTGGGCCCACCACGGGGTACGTGCAGCTCTAGGCGAAGTGCCAGCCAAGAAGCGAAACAACGCATTGGAGGCGCCAGCGGTATCCAAATTGACAGCTTTCGAAAAGCAGTTTCGACCGCAGTACCTCAGCGATCCCTGGGCTACTTGTTGAACAAAGGGAACAAGGTTAGTTCTGTTTGCAATCGCGTTAAGAGATCCAACTACAATTACAACATTGTCAATAATTGTTGTAATGAACCATTGCGCAACTACGAGCAAGTGGGTGAGACCTCGGTAGGCGAGCGGCGATTGCTGTTGCAGCCGAGGTCACAGTGAAAAACATGATCGTTCGGGCCGGAGCGGTTGAGAGTTTAACTCCCGGCACGGGCGGTCTAGATTTTCACTTAATTAAGACTTAGGTTTAAGTGACGTCTGCGCCCCCTGAAGTAATGCGTGAGCGGTTCCGGGGGGCAACGGTAGTCGGTAGGAGAGAAAAAAAATGGGTGGCTGCCAGATAACGGGGAATTACCGGCCGGCATTACATCATTAGCTGATTTGGCGTCCAGGGGCTGCAAATAACGACGCGGAATTATTTTAGACATTGCGTTCGTGAGCTTTGACTTTTCATGCGCTACTGAACGTTTGGAATCTAGTTAAGGCATTTTCTCATGTGCAGTGCATAACTGCTTTGTGTACTTGTTTTTATGTATATTTTTCGTTGTGTGTCTAAGTTTGTTTACAGATTATATGTAGTCCAGTAAATTGTTGTGTTTTTATTACCATTGATGTTTGCATTTGTAAGTACAACATTTCAGGTGTCAACGAGCTGACCTCAACAATATTAGCTTTACCTTAGCTGCACCGACGATGTGAATAGAGCCTCATAGCTCACCGACTGGATAAGCTAGCGAACCAGGGCATTGTAACGTAATAATTCAGTAGGTGTAGTGCTAGGCAAAAGACCGTGTTACAGTTTTGACCTGCCAACGTGCAAGGCTCGAATGAAAGCTAATATTAATAAAGCTTTGAGTGTTGTAACAATTTAAAGACACAGGCAAAATTTTGTTTTTTGAGCAATCATATTAGTTTATGGATTTGCTTTCCGGAACGATTCTAAAAAATAACAAAGTGAGTCACGACGGCAATATGACCGAAAATATAGGTAATCCTGAACAAACTCGCGACTCGGGAATGTAATCGGTCAACGAGAACGAATTGGTAAACGCACAAGCGACCTCTACACCAAAAGCAAATACCGGTATAGATGCGACGAAATTAGTTGACCTAATGCGAAACTTACTAGCGAAAACATAAAGCGGGCTTGGAAAAAATTTTGCGGAAACGGAAAATAGGTTAACAACGAATCTAGCAACGAATTTAGATTGAATAAAGGAGGATTTGAGAGGCGAATTAAAGCAAGTTCAATTGAGCAACGACCAAAAAATAGTGACTCTTGAACAAACAATGGAACATATGGTTGACAAAAATTTATGCCCCGTGTACGACAAAATTACTCAAGTAAAAGGCGGCCAAAGCGATTTATTAGGGAAAATAAGGGCGTACGAGAATAGCTATGGACAAGAATTAACGGCACTTAAAGGCGTATTAAATAAATTAAACTCTGAAATCGACTATTCGGTAACTACAATCGATCAAAACATGCGCGAATTAAGTATCATGGTCGACGAATTCGTCCAAAATAAACCTGTAGGTGGTAACCTGCGGTGCGACGGTTCCAAGCGTACAGGAGAAACCCAAATTCAGTGATGACAAAGATTAAATGCACCCAGTCAAGTTTATTGAAGTACTTGAATATTACTTACTAAAGGCAAGAGTGATGCAATCAGAAAGGGTGCAACTAGCCATAAGATACCTAGAATGTGACGCAAAAAGCTGAGCAGGACGAAAATCAAGCCAATGGTACAACTTTTGGGAGAATTCATAAGAGCAAGAATCAAACATTTCCCAAAAGACAGCAGAAAGTTTTTCTTTGCGTCAAGACCGACCACCATAGACGAACTTATGTGGGCAACGCGAAATTTGGAGGACGCCGAGGGTGACAATAACGCTAGCCATCCTAATAACAATAATGCGAATAATAATTGCGACAATGGAATTTCGATAACTCGCGACGTGGAAATTATAATCATAATTCGGGACGCGGAAACTTTAATAATTCGCAACGTGCCAATTATAATAATTCTCAGAGAGGTAATTTTGAGGCATTTTAAGGCATTTTTTCGTGTGTAATGCATAACTGCTTTGTGCAATCCCCGAGATGCTTAAGGATGCCTCAACGTCAGCATAGGTGATTCGCCGGTTTTGCTCCACGAGGCGGCTTACAGCGTCAAAGTTTACATCATCGACATATAGAAATGGACCGCTAGTCAGAGCTGCGCGAGCCAAACGGGATAGAAAGAGAACGCATATGACTTGAGAACGCTCTGTCCTTGTTGGCGCACATTAGCGTACGGCGCGACCGCCCTGTCGCTCTGACGTCATTTTCTGTCGGCCAATAGAAGGCCGGCAGGAAAAGGAACATTTTCTGTCGGCCAATAGGAGGCCGGCAGGAAAAGAAAAGATAGTTCTGAAAGTGTTCTCTTTCTCTTTCTAACGCAAAGAGTTGCGCAGTCGTCCATTAGCGGTCCATTTCTATATGTCGATGGTTTACATCACTAACCGCAGATTTTGGACAACCGTCACGGACTTCGTCATTAAGAAAATTTCGGTCACGGCGGAATTCCGCAAACCACTCGTAGACGGTGCGGTCTGATGGTGCTTCATCCGCAATAGCATTGCGAAGTCGTTCGATGCACTGTTTTGGAGTTTTATGATAATCCAGTCCATCCGGGGTGAGTTCAGCTTTATATTGTTTGTCGTTTAGCAAAGGTTTGCATGAATTGACTTTGGGTTCCGTTTTTCTGTAGCAACCAGTTCCGTGCAGCCAGTTCTGATTCGTCGCCAGCTGTTGCCGCCGTTATCTGTGTGACCTTGCATTGCTACACTTGGATTGGGAATTTCCTCAGCACTCCCTGATTTTTGATAAGCATGCTGGAAGTTCTCGCAGGAAGCCACTATCAGGTTTTGTTTTAAACTAAATGTATCTAAGAATTACTCACACTACAATCTATGAACTAGTAAAAAATGGCTATTCCGATCCCTAACTTTGTGTAGCCGCATTTTGGCCTGCGTAATTCAAATAGTGATTTTTTCCCGAAGCATTGCAAGAAGGTGTGTAACGACCGACCAGCAACTTTTAATTTGTTAATTTTTTGTCTAGTTGCCGGTAATTTATTCTTTGATTGTGTAACAGTTAGTAATTGTATTGTGTTTGTACTAAATCTTGGTATTCTCGCACTCGTAATTGTTGAGAGTTTACTACGAGTATTTGAATAATCTTGTACTATAATGGAAGTGTTGATTGTACTGTATGCTTTAATTCCCATGTCAATTATACTGCATTCTGGCATTATTTATTTGTTACTGCTATCGATGATCATTTGAAGCTTTCTTCCAGGAGATTTTGGACTGCTGGAGCCGACGAATTCTCGTGTTATACCTGAGCAGACTCGTCGTTATTGTAAAAATTTGTTGGCGCTCTACCGGTCTTAAGTAGTCAATTTAATTGGAGAACTTAAAGTACCGCACGACGGTCTTCATTGAGCTAGTCGCGGTCGGCAAGTGTGTTCAAGCAGTTTGGTATTTTTGGTTTCTTGAGAGATTAGCCAACAAATAAATTGTTTATCTATTAAGGATAACACACGTTATGTTATGGCTGTCGCTACGAAAATAGAAAGAGCTTTCAACCTAATATCATTTGAACGTTCTTTACCCTGGATGTGATTGTTTCGAGCAGTAGCAGTCGTGATCAAGTTCATTCGTTTAAAAGTGTCTCCAGAAGGTTCTATTTGGATCACAGAACCTTACATAGAAAAGCCAGAGAAAGCAGTGCTTTGACAAGTTCAGTTCGAGTGCTTTCCACAGGAACTAGAAATAGTACGTACTAACAAGGATCTTCTACCTGAAAAAAGAAGGCCAATGCAAAAGAAGTAAACTGACTTTACTTTCACCATAATTGAATGAAGATGACGTTATTGTACTCGCTGGAAGAACCAATAATGAAGATCAGGTGAGTCTCACTGTGCGGCGACCCCCAATCTTAGATCATACGCATAGCTATACCAAACTGATGATTGGATGATTTCACAAGGCGAGCGGACATCACGAACAAGAGAAGCTGATAAACGAGCTTTGTCAGGTTTTGATCCTTGATAGTAGAGCTGCTGTTCGTCGTTGTTGGGCTAAATGCTTTGACTGTCAGAAGCGGAGGGTTCACCCTATTCAACCGCAAATGTATCAACTGTCTACCACAAGGCTTAGAGGAAAGCACCAAGTTTTCAACCGCACTGGGACTGACTATTTTGGCCCTTTCAAAGTTTTGGTTAATCGGAAGACGCAGAAACGCTGGGACACATAACCTTTACGTTCCTCACAGTAAGAGGCGGGAATTTGTAACTTACGAACAGTGTGGACGTCTTATCGTCATTTGTGTGAAACCATCACAGATCTGGAGTGACAACGGAAGCAACTTCGACCGAGCGAAATGCTCTTCGGGAATTAGACGTGGAGAAAGACATTACACTACGTTGCAGCCATGAGTGTCAAGGCGGATAGACTGGCACTTTAATCCTCCGGTACCTCCTCATATGTGAAGGAGCTGGGAGAGTTTGATTGGCAGTACAAAAAGTATCCTGGAGGATTTGATCAGGACTAGCACCCCACGGGAAAGCTACATGAGGACGCTTTTTTATGAAGTAGCAGAAATCCTGAATAGCCAACCTCTGACGTGTCACCTCAGAAAGTTAGCCCACTTGGCTTCAATATTAACTGTATGACCGGCGTCCCAGGAAGAGAGAATGTAAATGTGGGCTGAGAGGACAATGATTATGGCCATGAATTTGCTATTTAAAGTTTATAAATAGTTTTACAATGCATTTTTTTTTAGAAATGTCAGAATAAAACATTTTTAAATTCATACACAGCTGTTTAGGTTATTAAATATAAAAAAAAATAAAACAGAAATACCTTTTATATTCACCGTGTTTTCTATATTCTATCGTAGATAAAATATTGTACGATACACATGCGTAAAGCATCTTTAGTCACTGGTGGTGATTAAAACGCTGGTCCACTTGCGTTTTAACTCTGCCCCACTCGTGACTAAAGACTAGCTTTACGCACTTGTATCGTAAATTGTTATATCTGCCGCTGACCAGCGGCAGATAAAGTATTTAGATGCCATGGCAATGCAGTGACAGTTTAGCATTATTAATCAAGTAGTGTAATGTCACATTTTACTGACGTTTGAAAAAAAAAGATTTTTTTGTACGTGCTCTCCAAAATAACTATTTTGCGGATTCAGTTGAGTCCGTAAAATTCTGTATTTTTGGCTAAGTCCTTTAAGTTGCTATAGCAACCTTTTGCGGACTGTTTCAGATTGGTTAGGCAAATAATATTTAAAAACAAAATTTATTAATCGTTACTGTTATTGAACTGATTTCAGTATTTTAATGGGTTTTATCGGACTGAAAGGGAAATTATAAATACATTAGAAACGTGATTTTTTTAATTGAAAATAATTTACATTTTCCTGATTTATAGGAAACAATTTTCAGAGCTGACAACAAAAAATCTTGTATGCATCATGTACGCAAATATATAGTTTAAGGGAAAATGCTCGGCTCCTTCGTCGCCTCGTCTTTGAGAATGATTTGTCCCCTAAAACTACATTTTGCCTACTTGATACATAATATACTATTATACCATACTAAGCCATTACAGTTAAATAATGCCTTAGTTACGGTAACTCCCTTGAGAGTTATACTAGGCAGTTACGAATCCCTAACTCCCTCCAATTGTATAAGAAGAATGAAAAAATTAAGCGACAGTTCTCGAATCTACTCCTAAAATTGTTTCCCGCATTGCTAGAAGTGAACAAATTTTCAATTGAAGTGCTGTTAGTGCTTATGACTGTACTCAAACATGACTTTGATGTCCCACTTCTTTCATCTGACATGCCAGCTAACATTCTTGCAGTCTTATTCTTCAATTCCATGCTGTCGGCCAAATACCCTTCTGCTACAGGCGAACTCTGCCATCCACCATGTCTCTTTACCTCGTCATACTTGTCCCTGCATTGACTAAAGCAGTGGCAGAAGTTCTCTATAGACAATGTAACGTGAAAGCATCTGGATTTGGCAAACACAAGAAACTAGCAATTTTGCTAGAAATTTTTTCGAATGCATTTATTCTGAACTGTACAACGCTTCTCTCGATACCTTAGAAAACATCTTTCAAGACCCGATGGACGCAGAGACAAATACTTTCTGCCTAGACAAAACGAACTCCTTTTCTTCCAGAATTGTAAATTGATTACGGATATCTGTTTTACTTTCCGGAATATCATCCACCACAATCGAGCCAATATTTTCAATATCATTGATCTTTATATTCAAAAGTTCCTGATTTCTGCACTCTTCAAAATAACCCATAATCAAAACCACATGTATAACATAGCAATAAAGGTACAATCTTCCCAATTTAATGCATTACCTTATGCAGCAGATACGCTTCATCAGAAGCATCCTTCAAAGATTTTACAACGTCATCCTCAGTAAACACTTTCGACTTTTTTGGCTTGTAACCTTTATTGTTTCGTTTAAGAAATGCCTTCGATTCATGGGACATCTACATTATTATGAATGTTGAGGGCCTTGTATGAGATGGTATTGTAAAATAAAGTAGAAATTCAAAAAAGTGCTCATGATTTATTCATTTCAACATTAATACATTTTCGGATGTGAAGAAAATTTGATTATTATTATGAATCGTCATCATCGATGTTAGCATAGACCACTTAGACCACAAGGAATTAGGACTATACTATTCAGACTGTAAGAAATATAAAAACCTAAAATGATAGCTCATGATCATGAGGCAGAAGTGGTCTACGATACTGCATTTTAGCCCAGCACTATAGTTCCAGTATGGTTATTTTTTAACTATTGTTGAAATTGGTCATATTCTTTCTTCTACTTTACTTTAAACTTTGTTGGGACTAATGCAGCACAAACTTTCTCAGTTTTTTAACAGTTCTTCCGAAATACCGCCGCTCTTCACGTTCTCACTCATCTTTACAAATTCACATTTTTTTTACGAACTTGTCAATGTCAATAGATAAATCCATAGTAACCATGCCTACTTAATTAAGCAACCAGTTCGTCTAATTTTCTTTTAAACATATATTTACCAGATCGACATTACAATGTCATACATGGTTGCGTTAATTGAATAAAGTGTAACTAAATAAGTACTATGACAATTCATTAGCGTTATCTAATATGTTATTTTACATTTGTAGTACAATATAACCGTACACTACACTATAAGCAGTTTATTAATAAATCAGTTTTCATCGCTTTGTCTGGTGTCATATAAACATCTTGCCGTAACTGTCTTTTTAATCTCGTATGAATGTTTTTAGTTCCCAGTGAGTATAATTCACTACTTTCACACAAATATATATTTTGAAAGAAAATGTTTGACGTTTGCTTGATAAATTGTTCAATAGTTGGTATTTTTAAGTCTTTATGAATCTGACTGATTCGTGCAAACCACTGACCGTTGGATGCGATACGTAAAACCTTGTTTTGTATAACTTGCATTTTATTTATGTGAGTTTTGGAGGCTGCCCCCCAAATTGGGCATGCATATGTAAGAATTGGTCTTAACAGAGCTTTGTATAGTAGTGTTGCACAATTTATTTTAAGAGCGGATTTTTTATTTAAGGTAGGATATAATTGGGATAACCTCTAATTTAAAGACCAAATTTGTTTTTATTTCCTTTTACGATAAAGGAGGTATTGCATAACCGGAAGTATGGTGTTTACTTTTGTGATTTTTCAGTGTTTTTCGATTTTTTAAAAGCAGTTCTACGATTTTTTCAAACTTTATATTTTTATTGCATTTTTAATGTGTTGCTTTTACTTTTATTTAAATTTTTTGTATTAACTCCTATTTTCACGCGATATATAATTACATTTTTTTATTTAGCTTAATAGTACTTTATGTAACTAGTCCTCAAATCAAGGCTTTAGGGGACAAGTCGTAATGTTTCCGGACGAGGCGGAGCGAAGCGCAGCCGAGTCCGTAATATGAAGATGAGTCCTCTAAAGCCATTTGAAGACGTGTTGCATACAACGTTTTTTTGTATTAGGTCTCCAAACATTATAATATGAAGTTTCAATTGCGATTAACGCGGCATTATATTAGGAGGCCGCGCGAAAATGTATTTTTTGCTCCCCAAACTGGTTACTTTGGAAACTGTCTAGGATCCTCAAAATGGCCATTTAGAGACCTTATACTTCAAGTCGTCATGGCAACTAATGTTTGAGTCCGCTAAAATGTTGCCATGACGACTTTAAGTACAAGGCCTCTAAATGGCCATTTTGAGGATCCTAGACAGTTTCCAAAGTAACCAGTTTCGGGAGCGAATACAAAAAAATTTTAGAGAAGATTTGTCTTTTGAACTAACACTCTATATTGTACGGTTTCTGTAGAATTTTCAATTTTAGAATTTTTTTACAAATGCTTAAAAATTACAAATCAAATTTTTGGCTAATTATAAGACGACTGTAAAAGGAAGTTGTGTGCGTGTATCACACCAAATTTTTTGGACTTATAATCCCTTGGGCCTAACAGCCCTTTAGATTGCAATCGCATTGCCCTCAGTAATTACCATATTTATAACTCCCTTAATGCATCTATTAAAAAATTGTCTGCGAGAATAATCTGTTAGGTGTCTGGTAGGGTGTTAATTGTACTCGTAACTTTACCTGGGCGTCCGTTCGTTGGTGAACGTTGCCGTTGCAACTTTTCTTTCATACATCGGGGGACGTAAGTATCTGTGGTGTTACAAAATACTTCAAATTGTTGACTTAAATCGTGAAGAGAAATCTGACACTTATCAATATTTTAGATATATTCACATAATTTAAAAAATGCACTCTGTTTTTCGCTATTCTAGTATGACCGCTTAGAAGAACTTGGGGTACCGCTGGTTAAACTTTTATAACGACCTCCTAAGTCGTCACTTCCGTTTTTGCAACTCACCATTACTTTTTTCTTCATATGGAGTTTCGAGATATCTTGTCGGTATTGCTTTAGCTCCTTTTTTTCGAGGCAAATTTTTTTTCTACAGAACGATGAACTTGCAGTCTCGCGTGGACTGGAACTTTTGTATTGTTGAAAAATGCTAAATTTTAAATGCCCACAAGCGAAACGTTACAATGTATCTTTGGTTTTGTGTGCAACCCTGAAAGTGACCACTACCATACTGTGAAGAAGTGTAGTGCGACAATGACCTTAACCCGACACGCTATTTACTATTTACTAGCAAATTTACAATTTCATGAAGGGCCCGAATAAAAAACTGGCACATTTTCCTTATTTAAAAATTGAGAAAATAAGGTAAGCCACCCCTTCACAACCGCATCACGAACTCTCTTAAAAAATACAATCGACCCGTAGAAAGCCTGCAAACAGCGAATATTGATTTTAGCGTTTGTCTTATAATCATAACGTTTTCTCATTTTGCAACTCCCAAATCCACCTGGGCCGCAAAACTTCCACGTGCCGAATTCTGTTAAAAATACAATCGACTAGTACAAAGTCTCCAAACAGGAAATTTCGCACAAATATCGATTTTTAGGATTTTCTGCTAATTAACATCCCCCATAGCTGTCACGCTTTGCGTACTAACCATTATTGGTGCCCCATCTTTAAGTAACCTATTTGTGTACCTTATTTTATGTACTGCATTTATGTACCATATATGTGTGTCTGTAAAAGTCAATAGATTCACTTGTCAAACGTCCCCGCTGCATTTTTCTTTGTGTTGCATGTTGATTTTCAGTGTAAGCCATCTGTAGTGTCGTCGCCCGATTGGCGCATAGCTTAAGATTTATGTAAAGCGGACCCTGGACGATCCGATGAGCGTCAAGATAGCTTCAAGCGCTCCGGTTGCCGGCTTCAAGGAGTCTCAAAGTTGCACCCATATTCTACCTTGTTTAGCTTTTGGGTTTCTGCCAAGTGTAAAGTTGAAAGGTAGGTTTATTTGCTTTCTGGTTCCTCGGTGAGCTTACCTATGCATTCACGTTTATCGTGATGGAACTGTGAAGGCGCTCAATCTATTTAAATTTGTTTACCGTTAATTAGGCCGTTGCCTCTGGTGTTATCTCGTATCGGACCACCCCTCGCTCCACTCTAGATTAGCCGGCATCTTTTGTTATGGGCTGAGCAGCGGTCCTATGTGAGTTACATTCCCGATTTTGTGAGATATAGTAAGCGTTAGTCGTCTACCTTTTTCGTGGTTTACGTAAATACCGTTATGAGCTGACGAGTTGTCGTAAATGTCGTTTTGACCCGTAACAATTGTCGTTCTCTTTTTATTACCCTTTCCAACACAAAAATCAATGTTAAAGGAGTGTTTCCGATTGTTACTGAAGGAGAAGTTACCAACCCGCTAGAGCTGTATGGGAAATGTGCTCGTCTGCGGCAGTTAATGTACCCCATGATTATATTTCTTTATCCCCTACCGTAAAGGAAAATGCACTGTACAACGCGGCTGCGTTCATTCATTCGGGAAAATAGCTTCGACTGTGGCAGAATTTTTGAAGCTGCCGAAACCTGAGAAATACATAGGGCATTGTTTCAGACGCTGATGCTGGTGATGACGTGGATTTGACATTGCTGAAGGGGTTGGAAGCAAGTATATTAATATTTTTAATATTACTTGTTCCAAGCAACTGTAGTCGACCTGAATAGGTCGACTAAAGTTGCTGAAAGTTACATCGATGAGTCAATTGAAAAAAAAGAAGAAAGTTTGCTAATTGTTAATGGGGAAAAACAAAACATTAGTATGTTCTCTGAATGTCATTTTTTGTCAGTAGTCTATTATATGTTTTTCGGACTTTTTCCACAGTGGAAAACATTAGTAACTATTTCAACGCATCCATCAGCAAGTACGTCGTGGGTCACTGAATTATCTAATCCTCAGATTGGGTTGATATCAATGTCGCTGTAATCGCCACCTGCATTTAACCAATCTTCCCTTGCAAATATAAAAAGGAAAATAACTGATGCAAACGAAAGCGGTATTTTGTTTGCAGGTAACAGTGCCCAAAGTGCCCAAAATTGTACATTTTATTTAAATTTTTCCAATTAATATTAATTTATTTTAGTTATGTTTAGAGGAAATTGTTACTTATTCTACATTATCTATATATTGTTAGTGTTAACATTGTTCGTGTTAGTGTTGCCATTTAACTTGCACTGGTAAATTTAATAAATTTGTTTTTAAATATTGTTTGCTTAACTAATCTAAAACAGTCCGCAAAAGGTTGCTATGACAACTTTTAGGACTTGGACAAAAATACAGAATTTTACGGACTTCACTGAATCCGTAAAATCCTAATTTTGGAGAGCGTGTACAAAAAATCCTTTTTCTACGGTCACTTCTAAAACTGACTATTAAAAGCTCACTCTCAATGCGAAAAGTTAGCGATTCACACATTTTTCCTTAGTAACCATTTTAACATAGCAAGCACATAAAAAATATCTTAATGAAATAATCACGTGACTTCATTTTACTTTACGCACCACTATGGCTACCTGAGTTTTATTGAGTTTGTGAAGTTATTTAGGACCATAGAAAAATTTTTGTGTGTATTTCTTTACACACTAATTACATAATAGTAATTTATGTATTTAGTGTGTAAAGAGAGCCATTTTGGTGTGAGGATGCGAGTTTCGTGCCGAGCGGTAGCGAGGCGCGAAAAAGCAACCCAACACCAAAATGGCTCTTTACACTCGAAATACATACAAAATGTTTTCTACCGTCCTAAATAAATGACAAAATTGTTAAATAATTGAAATTTCTTTAGCACCGGCAACCAGAAATACATCACTGACACTGTGTAACAAACTATGTACGTGTACTGTATAAGTTAGTGGAATTTTAGCGGAACACGAGACGTTTTAGGAAACTAAATACATATCTTATCTTCAGATTCCATCTTCAACTTCACAAAAACTTACAAACTCAATGAAACTGTTGCGTGATTATGGACGCGCCGTGATCTAATTGTCAATAATTTTTGACAGTTCCAGAAAAGTGACGAATTACAATAATAGTCAGGTAGCCATGGCGGTGCGTAAAGTAACATAAATTCACGTGACTATTTCATTAAGACATTGTCTACGTGGTTGCGATGTTAAAATGGTTACTAGGGAAAAAATGTGGAATCGCTAACTTTTCGCATTGACAGTGAGCCTTCAATAGTCAGTTTTAGAGGTGACCGTAGAAAAATTTCTATTTTCTACGACTGCTCTGAAAATAGCCAAAAAAACACTCCTAACTAATTCTGGATATCTTACCTTTTACGCAGCGTGCGACATCGATGTCGCACGCTGAAGTTCACGCGTATATTTGAAATCTAGGCGGCGGCTTGCAGTCGAAGAAAAAAATAGTATACAGCACATGTGATAAGCGCTATTTTCAACACTAGTTGTACAATAAACTATTATTTGAAGTATTATTTAGTGTTTTTATTTTTAATTAATATAACATGCAGTTGGCACAGTTTACAATTACAAAATCACATTAAAAATAGTTCAGTATTATTTTCGGGGATTATCTTTTATTTTGTTTTTTACTTGAAATAGAGGGTTGTCGGACATTTTTCTAAACAAAAGCTTTAGCTCAAACAAACGGGATTTTTAAAAATTTTTGTATGTATATTCTATAGCAATTATATCAATTACAGTAATTTAAAGAAATTTTCAAAATTACTTCATACGAAACCCAATATCCGTTAAAATTTGCCTGGCCTAAGAATTACTATTATTAAGAAAGGTATGTCAAATATACAGTCAAATGTGAAAATAACAAACAAACAAATTACTTCCTGGAAAAGTTTAATTAACAGTATTATCATTAGAATTGTATGTTACGGACTATTGAATCTTCAATTTATTTTGTGTTACACAAGTCAGTGTTACAAGATTTGCAATTTTCAGTGTGTTTGAAGCGGTGGCAGGCGTCTTCTTTATCAGAATCTAAACGCACGCATCGTCGTTCAAAGTGTTTCCCACCTTCAAAATCTGTAGAAGTAAGAACTGTTAAAAAATATATGTATATAATTAAGTACTTTAAAATAAACTCGCCTTCTTCGTGTGTAAAAATGAGACTAACACACTGGTACTGCTTGCCATCCTCGTCTTTAACAGGGTTGGTCGACTTTTCGAAAGATCCTATACGGGCAAAAGCGCATTCTACATAAGGCATTGGCATCTTTCCTTGGGCGCAATCGCTTTCAAGACTGCCTGAGCAATCGTAACATTTTAACGCAGAACCTAGAAATAGGGTAGTTTACATATAGAACCGTGGTTTTATCTTGACGAAAGAATAAAACTAAATATTCTTGATTCGTATCGATTACCTTCTGCTTCTTGAGACTACAATATGCATAACAGCTACATAATAATATTACAATTAACTTGTACATACCACGTGTACAAAAATCATGGTACACACGCTTTTTTTCTGTATTTTCGAAGACAAAAATTAACAACATGGCATATCGTGTGGACTACTTCTACAAAAAAAACGAAAAACTGGAAAATGTCTTAAATCCATTAGCCGCAAATGTATATAATTTTTTCTATTACCTACTTGTAAAGCTGTATTTTATCTACGAAAATCTTTATGAAAAAGTAACATTTTAACAATCAGAGCAAATAAAATTCTACTTTATTCACTAGTGAATAAAATAGTCCACAATCCATAGCAACTGACCAAATAAATACGTGCTACTGTGGTAACTAGTACAAAACAGGCAACATGATATTTATTTAATAAATATTATACACCAAGTGAATTAAACATATGTTTATTCACGAAAAGATGTTAAGCTCACGAGCACGTAGTGCGAGTGAAATCGTATCTTTGAGTTAATAAATGTTTAATTCACGTGGCATATACAGTGTGTCCAAGATAAGGAGGGCCAGTATGGGGATCTCGGTAATGGTAAGAGATACAAATTTGGTTAAATGGGAAGAAAGTTGCGCAATTAAAGGACTAAAAAAATGACGTCTAGAAATCCTTGATATGATTTTTCGTTTTTGAATTATCTCAAAAAAACTGAATTTTTGGATTTTCTTTTTTATTTTTTTCTGGCGTTAATATTAAAGTTAGAGCGAAACTGATTAAACTTCTTTATAGCAACTTTTAGTGGACTTAATGATTACGTTATCAATTTTTTTATCCAACGTTTTGTCTTCGAGAAACCATCATCAACTTCATTTTTTTAAATACGGTCCTGGTTTTTTGATGCCAAATTTGCAAAGCCCTTGTTACTCTAAATTCAACAATGTACCACATATTATGATTTAATTACGTTTCGAGCTTTTTTCTGATCATCATCAGAAAATTTTTTAGATACGGACCTGCATTTTTGATAATTTTGTAAAAATAAGTTCATACAGTAAGATAGGCGTTTTTAGATGCCGTTAAAATATTAAAATGCACATCATAATGTCAGAATTCTGATACATTAATTTAATAAGCAACCAAAAACTATTGACAATAAACAAAAAAGAAATGAACAAAAGATAGACAGAAAGAATAACAAAACGAACATCGAAACTATTTAATAGGTATTAAATTTACAGAAGGTATTCAAAAAGGTTGCCATCATTCTCCATGCATAAATAACATCTAACTGTAGAATCTAAAACATTATTCAGCAATACTGGCGTTATACTTTGAAAGGCTTCGAGAACCAATCTTCTAAGTTCTTCTTCTATTTCAAAACGTTAAATACCTATTACATTGTTTCAAGGCTCGTTTTCTCATTCTTTCTGCCTATCTTTAGTTCATTTATTTGTTGTTTATTGTTAATAGTTATTGGTTGCTTATTAAATTAATGTATCAGAATTCTGACATTATGATGTGCATTTTAATATTTTAACGGCATCTAAAAACGCCTATCTTACTGTATGAACTTAGTTTTACAAAATTATCAAAAATGCAGGTCCGTATCTAAAAAATTTTCTGATGATGATCAGAAAAAAGCTCGAAACGTAATTAAATCATAATATGTGGTACATTGTTGAATTCAGAGTAACAAGGGCTTTACAAATTTGGCATCAAAAACCCAGGACCGTATTTAAAAAAATGAAGTTGATGACGGTTTCTCGAAGACGAAACGTCGGATAAAAAAATTGATAACGTAATAATTAAGTCCACTAAAAGTTGCTATAAAGAAGTTTACGCAGTTTCGCTCTAACTTTAATATTAACGCCAGAAAAAAATAAAAAAGAAAATCCAAAAATTCGGTTTTTTTGAGATAATTCAAAAACGAAAAATCATATCAAGGATTTCTAGACGTCATTTTTTTAGTCCTTTAATTGCGCAACTTTCTTCCCATTTAACCAAATTTGTATCTCTTACCATTACCGAGATCCCCATACTGGCCCTCCTTATCTTGGACACACTGTATATGTTTTTATTCAATTTTGACGAAATATTGAATAAAAAATTTAAAAATATTCAAATTAAGATATAAATTTGCCCATTCATCGTCGATCTAAATTTTAGTAATTATATATTACACACTGCAAAGAGAAAAAATAATTGAATGTAAATATTTGTAGAAATCATAAAAATATGTTGTTCTTTAAAAATTTTTAAATTCTCACATATAATCTCATAAGAGCATTAATTCTTTCCGGAATTTTTTTTGAGTGCGTTCCAACAACGTCGTATTAATTTGCCCGAGCGGGACGCGAGGGCAAATTTGGACGTTGTTGGAATGCACGAAAAATAATTTCCGGATATGAATTAATCCTCGAATGCAGATTCGGTAAGAAAATCGTAACGACACAAACCCTAAAAAGAAGTAATGTCTACCTACAAAAAATTTCCAAGAAATTTTTTTATTGTCTTGGTTACGGCTCGTGAACTAATTTTTCTATTGGTCATTAATAAGTGTCGTACGATTTTCTAGTGCATTAAACGTTTTTAATTCTCTAGTAAATTAAAACACTTTTATTTCTTTTGTGAATGATATACTGATTATGAAGACTGTTATGGAGTTAATAATGTCACTTTAAACTGTCAAAATTGAATAATAGTTATTTACTATACAAGTGGAATAACAGCATCATTAATATACGTGTGTGCATCATTAATATACGTGTGTGTAAGTTACAAACGAGTGCGTAGCACGAGTTATGTAAGCACACAAGTATATTAATGATGCATTATCACACATGTATTGTACAACATTTTATCTACGACTATCTAAAATTGAGAAAAGTGCATTAAGAGAAATGTCAGATCTGTCATTTTCAAAAATATTTTAGTAGGAAAATGTCATTATGTCATTCATTTGACACTATTTCAGTTACGTAATGAAGTCATTACTCAACTGAGTTGCGTAATGAAACCATTACATAATTGAGTGGTAGAATGACCTATTTGAAATAGTGTCAAATGAGTGACGTAATGCGTTACTTATCCCACTGGAGTAGATAAAATTATTTAGTCCATTTACAAACTTATTTATATAACTAAATGTAGACACTGAAAAAAAATATGCCACACTTGAATAAAGAAATTTTATTTGAAATCGGCATTAAAGTACCTCGAAATCGTCATTAAAATACGAGAAATCGGCAGTAAAGTAGTCCATTGTTTTACGACTTTTTTGTAGGTGGCGAGGCGACAGATAAACGTCAACCGACGTTAACATAATCTACAAATGCTGGTTAAAATGTTGTAATGTCACGATTTCTCGATTTCAAATAAAACATAGTGTACACCTCGTCCCTGAAGTTTCTTTTTATCCCTCATGTGGTTTATTTGCGTTGGTCCTACCGGCCTCGGCAACTAAAACTACATTCGTGATAAAAAGCTAAACTTCAGTGTCTTGGTATACAATAGTTATTTACTATACAAGTGGGATAACAGCATCATTAATATACGTGTGTGTAAGTTACAAACGAGCACGAGTTATGTAAGCACACAAGTATATTAATGAATAATGATGCATTGTCGCACATGTATTGTACAAAATTTTATCTACGACTGCCTAAAATTAAGAAAAGTGCATTAAGAGAAATTCAGATCTGTCATTTTCAAAAATATTTCAGTAGGCAAATGTCATTATGTCATTCATTTGACACTATTTCAGTTAGGTAATGAAGTCATTACACAACTCAGTTGCGTAATGAAACCATTACATAACTGAGTAGTGTAATGAGCTTCATTACCTAACTGAAATAGTGTCAAATGAGTGACGTAATGCGTTACTTATTCCACTGGAGTATATAATAGTTATTTACTATACAAGTGGAATAAGAGCATCACTAATATACGTGTGTGTAAGTACACAAGTACATTAATGATGCATTATCACACATGTATTGTACAAAATTTTATCTACAACTGCCCAAAATTGAGAAAGGTTATTTTCAAAAATATTTTAGTAGGCAAATGCCATTATGTCATTCATTTGACGCTATTTCAGTAAGGTAATGAAGCCATTACACCACTTAGTTAGGTAATGAAGCCATTGTGTAACTGAGTGGTGTAATGAGCTACATTACCTAACGGAAATAATATCAATGCAATCTGGGCGAGGAAAAAATCCGAAGCTCATCGCAGTGTTGTAGGAGCACTCTTTTTCGCAGTCTTTCAAGCATTTGATAGTAGTTTCTCTCGCAACTGGCCAGAAGGTTGCAATAAGAATTCCAGAAGACCGAAAGCATCACTTTGTCTGCCGACGCTTTCGCCCTGAACTTCTTTGGAGGAGTATGGTTTGAATGCAAGCTGGCTTTTTTGGTGATAGGGTTTAAGTGATGAGGCAACTTTCGTCCACAGTAACGATTCTGTCGACAAAGTTATAAGAATCTGCATCAGCACGCATCGGGCCGAGACCTTATTTGTTTTCTCGTTAATATTTACAGTATTGGTACAGTTTTAAGCGAATTCGACTATCTGACATCGCTATCTTTTCCACTGTGGTCACAATCTCAGAGTTTTCCACTCCTTGCATCGTTTTGACGACTCTCACTGCGAGACTTCAAACTCATTTGCCCATCGGCGAACAGTCGATTCTGATCGGAAAGAATACTGGAAAATTGTTTTGAACCTTTCAGGTATTTCAGTAAAATACGAATTTAATCACTATAAAGCCTTCAAGTTTTTCCATTTACAGAAACTGTGGCGACACAATAATAAATCGACCATAAACTCTCAAGTTTTATGTTAATCGTGACGAAACTTACGACTTATGACCAGATACGGAATAATATAATAGGATATTGTTTTCTGATGTAAGATATGAAACGCCAATTTATGAACTACTTGTAATAAGTTCGAAATAAGTGAGAAGTCTTTATAATTTTTAATAGGCGGTTCAAATTAAATGAAGTTGGTGATCCAATGAAACATATTGAACAGGTTGGCGTATTTCTTTCCCCTTTGCTATATTTTATACTAAACAAAGTTCTCCGCCTTTATATAACTACTCTAATGAAGTTTAGAATATGATTTTATATTGTATTATATTATATTTTATTCGTCCATTTATTCATTCAAAATCTTTTTTTACATTTACCTTTAGGTGTGGAGGAAGTGCAGTGCAGGCAATGGGTCACATGTAACTTGCATTACGCTTCTCGACATTCAGCCACACACCACATTCGACAACCCTAAATTAACTTAAATATATCTTAACTAATGAGTTCAAATCCACTGCCGCCCCAAGAAAATTTTCGATTTGTCATTCTTGTTCAGAAAAGGTTGACAAATAAATGTATGCAGCAGTAAAAATTTAGATATATCAAAGTGACTTACCGACGTTACACACGGAGAAGAGAACTACAAACGTTAGCGCTGCTTGAGTAATCATAGCTGAAGTGTTTGATAAAGCAACAGTGTCAAAATGGTATAGACAATTGCGTACCAAAAAACTGTGAAATAGATCAAGCAGAATGGTACGCCTTCTTATATATCGTTGCTTTTATAGAATCAAATGTTCGTGTATCTGTTTCGTGTATGATGGCTATTAACATTTACAGCTTAGATAAGAAAACTAAAGCTACGTTTCACGTTCTACGAATTGTAATGACATTTTATAATTAAATGAACATAACGTGTAATTTATTACTAATCCGTCGCCCCTCCAAATTTACGTTCACCTACCTAATAACGGAGTATTACCCCTTGCCTCCATTATTATCTTATTTGTTGTATTTTGTATGTAGTAAATAAAAATTACAACACTTCGTATTGGTGAAGACTAGCAGTACAAAAAATGACTCAATAATACAGGTTTTTAGTTAATTAAAATATCTTAACTGTTCAGCAAGTAAGAATTTAATGCACTTATTAACGATTGTTAGTCTGTTAACAGAGAGGGCAACAGGTAATATGCACCTAAAATCCGCATCTAATATAATGACCTTTTCTGTAAAATAAAATTTATATTTACATGTTCTTTAAATAATACATTAACACACATTAATGCATCCCGCATTTCCAAGATTTTTTATTTTACGAGTATATCGATTTCATAATAATAGTAATAATAATATTTTATTTATTAATGTAGGAAAAATTATATACATAACACAGAAAATTAGTAGCAGGCCAAATTCAACTTGATAGCAACAGTGCTACCAGTGGCTCTCATATTTAACCTGCAGACCCGGTGTTCCTGCGAATTAAAAATACGTTTAAAATTTTGTTCAAATCTTTGTTTAGGTGGTCCCTCGAAGCTGGAATTCGTGGTGTCGTGAGTTATGTAAGTTAAGTTAAATAAACTTAAGCTGAATTGGTAGGATTGGCATTGTCATTGGTAGATTTTCTGAGGATTGGAATTACTGGAAAGAGATTTGGTTATTGCGCTCTCGCTTTCTGACTGTTTTCAGTGTTTTTATGGTCAGCCCCTCAGATTTTATTAACCTTTTTTGTACAAACAGCATATATCAATGTGTTTTAAGCTAAAATCCAGTGTAAATTTAAGAAATGAGTGTAAATATTGTTGAAATAAAATCGTCAAAGAAAAAGTGGTACGTTCAATACAATTGTTTGACAAAAAAACCCGAGTAATTTGATCACTATACAAGTGATTTTTAAGTTTAGATATGCTTTCTACACAACTTTTAAAATATGAATTTTGAATCTAAAATGATGATCTATGTAAATCCTAAACTTCTCGATCAATCTTCCAGGTGTGTTTCAATAATATTAATTTATAGATCAACAGAATCTCGCGATAATATCCAATCTTTAGATTTTCCAAAGAGCATCACCACCGACTTCGAAGGATTCATATTTCACGAATCGCTGTAGGCTAGCTCGGTTAATCATTGCATTTGAAAATCGGGCCGTAAACATGAGTGAAAATTTCCAGGTCGTGATTCACGTTGTACATTAATTTCACTTTAAATATTTAGTAACGAATAAAAAGACTGCAGCGTGCCCCGCTCCCCCGCTGGTCGACATGTGGAAGAGCTAGAGCTGGAGGGTCATTGTAATTTGTGTGGCAGCCTTCAGCGACGGAGCTTCGTACTTGTGTTGTGTTGTGAATGTTGTATCTACAGTCCAATAACAATCCTTATTTATTTACTTGTTTGCAACCTAGCGATGTGTAACCAAGTTACATGTATGTAAACTACTACAGTAGGATGAGTTGTATTTTCTTGTATTGATATTATAACTAAGCTGTTTAGTTTTATTTACTCCATTTCACCCCCTAAGGGGTTGATTTTCGGAAAATCACGAAATACGTGTTTGCTTATTGGCCTTTAGGAGTACTCCTACGAAGTTTCAAGTCGAAATGTCTATTTAATATTATTTTTCCATACAAAATTGGAACCCCCATTTTACCCCTTTAGGGGTTAAATTTCGAAATATCCTTCCTTATTCCTTGTATACATCATAAAGGAAACCTCTGTGCAAAATTTCAGCTTTGTAAGTCTAAGAGTTTGGGTTGGGCGTTGATGAGTCGGTGAGTGAGTCAGGACTTTTCTTTATATACAGTGTGTACGCAGATTGAGTTCACATAAGGTGTAAATGACAAAACATTTTCGAGTTTGATGTTAATATTCTAGGAACCGCCCCTGCATGCTTTCAAACTAAGATTTTGAGAAAATCAATCAAATTAATTAATATACAGGGTGTTTTTAGAATCGATTTTTAAAAAATGGCCAAAAATAAACTACCTTTATTAGAGATATAAAAAAATATTAAGAAAAGGTGTTTAGAATTAAGAGTGATGCTAGACTCCCAATTTTTAGACAAATCGGACTACTTTGATTTTTTAAAATTTTTGGTTTTATATACCAACATACCTTTTATCGTAGCTGTAGAAAGCACTCCATTATTTTTTTAACATCTTAGTTCATGAACCAGTTAGAGTTACGGCTGTTACGGTTCAAAATGCCACCTCTCTCTGGGTCTCCCGGGTTTTCTTTTTCCCCTTGGTATATATTTCCATTCCAATTTAAGATATCTGTCTTGATTCATTTTCTGTATGTGTGTATTGATGTATATTTTTACTAATTGGCCATATTTGCAATTCATTTCCTATGTCTTCATTCCTGATGTATTCTAGTCGTGTGTATCCTTTCACTGACCTAAGAAATTTCATCTCGGTTGTTTCTGTTCCTGTTGCAACCTTTTTCCTTATGACCCAGTTTTCACATTTATATACTCGTAGTAGCGACGGCACTGTTATGCTTCTGTAGAATTTTAATTGGGTATCCTATCTGTTTTTTTTGCTCTTTGTAGATCTTTGCACACTGAACGGTAGCAGAATCGGGTAGGCAATTCTCACGTTCCGGTAAGGGGCAAGCCTACTTCAGGGATTGGAGTCTCTACCCACGTGAGCTCATAGTGCTTCTCTCGCACCTTATACCGAGAGGAACCATGCCCATTAACCTTTTCCTTCTCAACTTCCTCTCGAACTCCATATACCATCCCAAACCACTCGGCAAGCGTGGAGTTTTAACTTGCTAAATACCTCCAGTTTAAACAAAAGTGTCGAATTTTAAAACTACATTGGATACACGACATGTCCTTTCCCAGAAAAATTCTGAATCTCAAGACTACATTGGTGGAATAGTGTTCGTGATGTAAGATACGTTGAAGCATCAGAAAATATCATTCGATTATCAGATAGGGTCATCTATGTAACATAAAGTTAACACCAACATATGACCTTCAAATTCTTAGCTTTTCTCTTACCTTTAGGTCAGCTTTCTTTATTTTAACTTTCAAAAATTTATTGCTATAAAAGTGTGCTGGAGGCCCGTCTCTAGCTACAGTGAAGACGTCGTGTATTATTTATAAACGAGATGTCCAAATTATTTGAGCGCCAACAAGTTTAATCTCAAGTACACTGATATAAGCAGAAAAAACTTATAAACATTACTCTATATTCTGCACAATACAATCCTTGAACCTTCAAAGTTTAAATGAAGGAAGCAATGCTTTATATAGATTTATTGACAATTTACATTTTGGTCAGTAGTCTATTCTATTTGTATTTATTAGGACAAATGTCTATCTAAGCAGTTGTATCACACGGGGTACCCCACTCAAGGTTACGTCAATATTACTAATTGGTTATAAACTTATTTTTGCGAATATGCGAAATATCGCAAGACTAGCTGACCCGGAAAACGTTGTTTTGGATTATGACATGATGGGAAAAACCCTTCAAACCATTAAGCACAGAATCATAAAAGTATGACTGCAAATAGAAAGTCTTACAGTGTATAGAAAAACACACTTTCAATATTTTCCAATTTTCCAGCTTTTGTTTGGATTTTTTCGAATTTTCTTCTCTGCTAAACCACCTCGGGGGTAAGGCGAACAAAACAAAAAAAATCATCCAAATCGCTCCAGTCGTTCTCGAGTTTTTGCGTTACTAACACACGGCGATTGATTTTTATATATATATAGATAGATTATCTTTAATTTACTTATCGGGTAAGTTGTTACGCTTCTGGCATCGACGACCAGCCCCTGAGGAGCTCAATCACCCTGCATCCCCACTCCAATGGTCGATCCGTTCTCCCCAACTGTCACTCTGACAGCCGCTAAGTGCCAGTTGTCATCTGACCGCAAGCATTCACAAGATCTCCGTAATGAACTTCTTAAGAAGAAATTCCCAAACTACAGCATTTCTTGCGCCTAATACGTGTTGCTATAATATCGAATTACGAAAATAAAATCAGGTAGACGCAAAAACAACTATACATACCCTGTACTTAACAGGAAAAAAACTATGCAACGCTTTCCGTGGTTCCTAAATCGTCAATTTGACCTGGAGCTCAGTCCGTTAGAAAGTGGTATCCGCTCTCAAAATCTGCCTCAAGCACGCTGGGTTAGTATCCACATACTATCACCGAAGAACGAGAAATCCCGAGTTTACCACATTTTTCCGCGAAAACCCTTTTATGCACAGTTAAATTCTGTCACCAATTTTTGATAACAAAAACCTGTTATTATTTTTCTACCTTTTTTCTCTTTTTAAAAACCTTTGCACCTCGAATATTAATTTTCATAAGTTTGTCTGCGTTTTTCCCACTTGATCGTTTATTCACGACTATATATATAACGTAAACTAAAGTACTTTTTTTCTATAATAACTGTCAAAGTGTTACAATGTTGGTAGATATGTGATTAAAACGCTAGGAAATTTTTATACCTCGTGTTGGTAGAACTTTTTCAAAATTATGTTCAAGTGTCAATTTTGAATGTCAAAGTTTCTTAATTTGAACTATTGACAAATTTCTTTTTTTAACATGGAATCATCATCATCAATAAAATCAGATAAAAAAAGAAAACCAAGAAATATTTTAAATGCAAAAATGAAACAAGCTATATTAAATTATGACATATCTGTCAAAATGACAATCATTTTTTTAGTGGAAGAAAAGAACTAAAAATCTGTGTACCAACATTCTTAAAACTAGGGACCCTGCAGGAATGCAACTTATCCCCTAGAAAGTTGACCTTGAAAATTACTATAGAAACAAAATGTACTTTACTAACATTAGTACAATAGACTTTTAGCATGTAACAAAATAATTTATACATATTTACCAATATATAATTCGGAAGACGTAGATGTTTACGTAGATATCAAAACAGAAAGATCATTGGAAGGAGCACAACACAGGATAATTGCGGCTGAGTTTAATGCTAAAATAGGGAAATATAAACATGGAAATACTGAATACATAGGAAAATTTGGACTGGGAAACAGAAACAACAAAGGATACATGTTACTTAGCTTCCTACAAAATGAAAACTTTTGTATCTTACTACGTTTTCCAAAAAAACAGAACAGCGCAAGTGGACGTGTTTCAGCCTGGACCACAAAACAAAAAACGAAATAGACTATATAGACTCTACGGATAAAAACATGTGTAAATATGTGTCGGTATTAAATAGGTTTCAGATGGAAAGTGATCGCAGTTTAGTCACGGGACGCTTTCTAATGAATATAGAGAGAAACAGTTAAATTGTTTCAAAAACGCCTTGGAGATCAGTCTGCTATCACATGTCTAGAAACTCTTTACGATAATCCTAACAAACCTATTAACTAGAAATCTCGATTTTTACTGAACCCATAGAGCAAGCTGGGTTTAGTACCTAAAGGGTGTAGCACCATCGACCACCTCCACACAATGCGAACTCGTATCGAAAAGACAAATAAACATAGCTTTCCTATTTATTTTCTATTTATATACTTTGAAAAGGCGTTTGATAGCGTTGAAATTTGGACAGTGCTTAAATCATTACAGAGTGCAATAAGAGACTCCAGATGCTCCAAGATTATTGAAAACATCAAGGATGATACTCTCGAAATAAAACCTAACCACGATTTGAAAATCGAGCGAATAAAAGTAAGCAGATGAATTTGATGAGGTGATACAAATTCAGCAAACATTTTCACCCTCGTACAGGAAAGACATTTAAACTCTTATATGGGATACAAAAGAAGTAAAAATCGACAAGACGTATCTGAATTATTTGCGCTTCACAGATGAAATAGTCTTAATTTCCTCTAACATCAATGATCTGAAAATATGGATTCAAGAACTAAATCTAGCTGCCCTAAAGATCGTATTCAAAATGAACTTAACTAAAACAAAAATTATGAGTAAACAAAATATTCGTGCATATTATATTGTCATGGATAACACAACGATATATATTGCACTGGCTACTCTATTTTAAATTGAATTGTACTGTAGCGTATGCACGTACATGCACGCATACGTAATGCAGCGTATGCACATACATGCACGCGTACATGCAACCTTAGCAACCATTACTTAGCTACAAATATATAAATAAACAGTTTGGTTTTTGACTTCATAACATACAGACATGTGTTTTATTTCTAAATTTAATGTAATTATAACGAAGCTCCTCTTGCCGTTATAATTTGGTGACCCCGATTTTAAACAACATAACAACCATCTGAAGAACTCCCTCGTTTTGGATCCAACACAATCCGCAAGCAGCAGCTGACCTGAAGCGACACAAGCAGCAGCCGACCTGAACAGTCACAAGCAGCCCCGGAGACATCTCATTCAAGCAACCCCAGACGCATCCTACTTGAAGACACGTCAAAGAAACAGCAACCAGCTACACCTGGTCTACCTTTGACCCCCTTCCTTCAGGATTTCCTGGAACATGCTACTGACCTGTCACTGTCATACCGAAGCTAAGTTCTCTGTCAGTTATATGTGTGCGCCTGTGTTGAACGTTGGTGGCTGCGTCCGTGGTGTAGCTTGGGGTTGGAGATAACTTTATAATATGTTGCCCAACTCCCGCTGCATGCGGATGGTAGTCTGGCCGGCGTCGATTCATGTGTTTATGTGTGACTGGTGTGGAATTTGTTTGGCTTCTGCTTCCTTTTTGTCAAAACGCTTCAGCTCGGGGAATGATGACCAATTTATGATAATTGAATCATTTCCTGGCCAACCTTTTGATATTTTTTTGACTATTTGTCTAATATTTGTTTGTTGCAGGTTCTGTTTTTTTGCCTTGTGCCGCCTTTTTTTCTCGAATTTTTTCAGGTCATGCTTCACCGCCGCTGCGCCGCCACAGGCTAATAAAATAATTAATATTTGAACTGTATATACATACATATTGTAATTAGCCTTAAGGATTGTGGAAAAGATCTATAGAGTTTTTGTAGCTAAATATAATTTCTTCAAAATTATATATAGCTTTTCTCTGTAGCAAGCAAAAACTACTTTATGCGGGGGGTGTAATGTAGCGTATGCACGTACATGCACGCATACGTAATGCAGCGTATGCACATACATGCACGCGTACATGCAACCTTAGCAACCATTACTTAGCTACAAATATATAAATAAACAGTTTGGCTTTTGACTTCATCACATACAGACATGTGTTTTATTTCTAAATTTAATGTAATTATAACGAAGCTCTTCTTGCCGTTATAGTACCTTTTAATATGCAAAAATTTCAAATTATGTTGATGATAGCGCCTCAGACTCTTTCAGGGGTTTGGGTTCAATTATCTACTTACTTTGTTCTGAAAAAATGATTTTCAAGTATTTTTAACTATTCATTCAAATTAAACGTCACTTCTAATGTCAACCAATTGTCAACAAATTATTTTCAAATCATAATGACAAATGCCCAATTTTAAGAATTGTACATTACAACTTTATATAATACGGTAAGTTATTGTTTCTTAATTAATTGCACCTTTTAAAATATCTTTATTTGCTTTATAGTTGGTATAAACTAATGAATTACTCACATTGGTATATGGCACTTCCACAATGATCAAAACTGCAACTTATCCTTTAGCCATAATCGACTCCTTCAAGTAGCTTCCCGCAATGCAGCTCTTACGTACAAACCTCCAACGTCCAGCCTCATCCAATACCACGAAACCAAAAATCCCTGACAGCAAGCAGCAAATGGAACAATCCTAAATTTGCTCCTGTCTCTGTTACCTTCCGGAATGGATCCTCTTTAAGCAGATCTCCGCAATGCAGCCGTCACGAACGAATCACCAGTGTCACGCTTCGTCCAACACTCCAAAACTGAATATCCTTGACAGCAACTAGTCAACAGAATGATTCCAGACCTGCTTCTGTCCCTACTATCACCTTCTTGTACGGACCCTCTAGCTTCACCGAAACTCCTATGGGCTCTCCACTCAGCAACACTTAGATTGATGTAAATCGCTTTTTATTTATATTACTTGTCAACTGTATTCCTTCCAATAAAACTGTTATAATTCTTCAATTAATCACTTGTAAATAACCATTCTTGTATCCATTAAGTTTACCAATACAAATTCTCTTCTGTACTTAATCCATTACATCTGTTACTTGTAATTTAATATTTCACTTTATTATATACACCACGCAGATTTAGACTACCCTTCTTAAATAAACCAAAACTTTTACATTAAACGAGGGTTAAATTTAATATGTTTTTAATTAGATCAAAACGATTTTCTTTACATGTTTTTCTACTTGTTATTTTCTAATAATTAGAACACACTTTTTAACTACCATATTTTCATTTTTAATGCCTCCTATATTCTAATTCTTATTTGATATCTACCTACTATACTTCTCCTTATCAGAATTTCAAATTTTTGTCATTACTGATACCACCGTTTCTTAAATATTCTTTTTATATTCAAACCACCTGTAAACGTTCAATAGCTATCATATCATTAATAATTTGCTTTAACTCAAATGTATTCATTAAACTTTTATAAACAGCATCAACCTTTTTTAATGGGTTAATATGGATTATACTAACATCCCAATTTCTTTTATACATTTTTAATTTTATTTACGATGAACGTATGGTGTATCATAACAATATATACTGCCTAACAATTCTTGGCAATTTTATAAAAAAATAACATGGCTACGTAACCTGTGATTGTACCGTACTTAAAAAAAATCCACTGAACCAAAAGTTACTATAAAAAACCAGTTGCTATACTTACCTTACCTGTGATTAAAATCTTATATCTGAACAATACGCTGCTTAAAGGCTTAGGATACCAGAAGCAGGTCTTAGTTTATTTATGAAAATAATATAAATTTATATTTATATAAATTGTTTGATCGGTATTACGTAGGCAACAACTTAATTTTCACTTCGGGGCTTCCAAGTTTGTATGAGATTAAAGAAAGCACTTCTCATATTATTGTAAAATTTTGGTCTTAAATTGTACTGTAAAAACATTGATATGGCAACGAACATTTAATAAACTCACGAGATAAATACAGTAAAAATAGCAAAGAGTAAATAAGCGCCCTATTACGCCATTTGTGTTTTCATGCAGTCGTTGGACCTTCTGCGTCGAAGAATTTGATAGACTTTTTCAAGAGTAAGACGGCTGCTAAATTCCTGGGAACGCAATCCTAGAAGTGCATACGCTTCAATTTATTGGGAAGAACTGCTAGACATTCTCATTAAGGTAAGCTCGTTTGTTATTAATTTAGTGAAGTTCACCCGCGTAATAAAAACAATCACTTTAGCAACAAATTTTTGTGTTAGATTCATTTTAAGTACAAATTTATTTGCATGGTTATACAATATCAAAAAACAGTAAAAGTACAAAAGATAATAGCCAAAAGACGCTTCAAATGCTTTTATACTTCAACAAAGTTCAACGCCTCTAAACAAAACATTATTTGTTTAAATAAACCCTTAATTGGTTTAACATACATGAGCTCTTCAGTGATTGGCCAGACAAAAATGTATGATTGATCACTTATTTTAACAAAAACAAAGCTAACTCAATAACTTTACACCGGAAATACATTATAAAAAAGCGCCAAAGGCATTAAAAGCGCGGAAAATTTAAAAATTCACGTCCAATGAACGTGGGTGCCAATTTAGCAGTATAGTGGTTAACAGCATCTGATTGCGTGAAGTTTCTTCTCCAAACGGAGTTGCCTACCTGATATTCATCAGGTCGTCTTCGCAGGTTGTAGTATACCTTCGAACGATCGTAGGCCCTAGCAAGATGAACTTTTACTTCTTTGTACAATCGTTGCAGCGCTTGAGCTCTTATATTGGGGTTTCCATCCCTTATGGCACGAAGTTCGGGACCTTCATCTTCCGGTCTTCCTTCAGGATTCCCGTCGAGTGTAATCTCTCGGCCAAAATTCAAAAAGTAGGGGCTATGACCAGTGACATCATGCTTGGAGGTTCTTATGGCACAAGCGACTTGTTGTAAGGATTTATCCCACTCACGTTGTTTGTCGGATACGTACGCTGTAAGCATTGTTTTCAGAACACGATTGATGTGTTCCGTTGGATTTGCCTGAGGGTGATACAACGCTGTAAACGCTATTCTGCAGCCATAGTTCCTAGCTAAGGCAGTAAATTCGCGACTCTTGAACTGAACACCATTGTCGCAGATAATTCTTTTCGGATCGCCAAACAGTAAGAATACGTTCTCTTCAACGTGACGTAGGACTGAAGCGGCCGTAGCCTTACGAAGGGGAAATACAAGAGGAATTTCAGTAAAACAATCGGCCACTACGAGTATATACTGATACCCACGAGAAGAACGAGGTAGAGGTCCTATGAGGTCCATACGGATGACCTCCCAGGGCTTCGAGATGTTTGTGTGACCTCCCATATGTCCAGCGGGTGGTCGTTGGTCAGGGACGACACCTTGCAGTTGCGAATGTAGCGCAGAACGTCTGTTCGCATCTTGGGCCAGTAGTACCTCTGAGCTACACGACCTAAGGTTTTCGAAACGCCAAGATGTCCTGAGGTAGGATAATCATGATTACGTCTAAGTATTTCTGAACGTCTGTTTTTAGGTAGTACCATTTTCCAATCTTCATTGGCCTGCATGAGTTCTGGATACGGGCTCCTAACATGTTTATAAAGTTGCGAATTCGACTCGCGCCAAGCAGGATAGTGCTGTGGATCGTTGCGGACTTTTAGGCGCATCCGAGCACACCAGCGATGTCGGTTACTTCATCGATAATAGGACCTAGATAGAGCGTCAGGTACGACATTGTCTTTGCCTTTGCGATGTATGACGTTAAAAATGTATTGTTGTTGGCGTATGGCCCAACGCGCAATGCGTCCTATGGGGTGTTTAATATTGTGCAGCCATTTAAGTGCGTAGTGGTCAGTCACGACGTTCAACTTAGTTCCCTCGATGTACGGACGAAGTGTTTCAATGGCGAAGAGAACCGCGAGACATTCACGCTCCGTTGTACTGAACTTCCGCTCATTCTTCGTGAGCGAACGGCTGATATAACAGACGACCTTCTCTCCCTCAGGATACGTCTGGGATAAGACGGCTCCGAGTCCATAACCAGAGGCGTCCGTCTGTATAGTGAAGGGCCGACTAAAATCTGGGCAAGAGAGCACAGGGGCCGAAACGAGACAGTCCTTAATGGTGTTGAAGGTGGTTTGACATTCCTCAGACCAGACAAACTTCTGGTTCTAGCGAAGCAAGCGAGTCATAGGGGACACTACAGATAAAAAGTTGGGCACAAAGCGCCGATACCAAGATGCCATTCCCAATATTCTTCTAACCTCTGGTACCGTCTTGGGGTTAGGGATGTTCAAAATTGTTTCAACCTTTTCCGGGTCGTCGAGTAGACCTTTGGAGTTTACGACATACCCCAGGTACTTCAATTCGGGCTTGCAAAAATGGCATCTTTCCCGGTTCAAAGTTAGGCCGGCCTTGGCGATTCTGGATATGACCTTCTTCAAGACCTCCAGGTGTTTTTCGAAGGTAGGAGTACAGATAATAACGTAGTCCAGGTATGTAAACGCATATGGCTCTAGGTCGGCACCAATAACTCGGTCGATAAGACGTTGCCAAGTCCCGGGGTGGTATGAATACCGAACGGGAGGCGACAAAATTGATATAACCCACGATTAGGGACAGTAAAAGCAGTTAGCGAGCGGCTAGCGACGGAAACCGGCACCTGAAAGTAAGCTGACTTGACGTCTAAAGTGGTCAGATATTGTGCATTACGTAACTTGTCCAGAATGTTGCTGATGTGCGGGAGTGGATAGGCATCAGGTTGGCTAACCTTGTTGAGCTTCCGATAGTCCACACGAAAGCGGTAAGAACCATCCTTCTTCTTTATCATTACGATGGGTGTGGACCATGCCGATGTTGAAGGTTCTACAATGCCCTTTTTCAACATATCGTCGAGCTCCTGGCTCACGTGTTTCTGAAGAGCAGGCGAGATTGGGTAATAGCGCTGCTTAATTGGTTCAGCATCAGTTTTAATTACATGTTCTACTAGGTGGGTACATCCTACGCCATCTCCTATCATGGAAAAAGTTTCGCTGATAGTCTGGTCAAGCACGGCTTGTTCTTTGTCCGTGAGATGTTCAGTCGAACGGATTGCGGTGATTTGCTCGTCATCCGAGGCTTTGGAGAAGGTCCATTCCCCATGGCGAAGATCTGGCACAAGGGCCATCCTCTTCCAGAAGTCGGTGCCCAAAATAAGGGTATGTGGAAGTGAAGGCATAACCAGGACTTCGAAGGTTCTCACACGATCTCTCAATACGATGGGGACGGTAAGTGTACCTATGCTGTAGCATTTCTCACCGTTGGCGACGCTGCAGGTAGTAGATTTATCGGAACTTAATTTACAGACGTCCTTCAACGCATTCCATCTTTGGCGACCTAAAATGGTACGGCTCGCGCCGGAGTCCAACAAACCAAGTAATTCTTTGCCATAAATAGAAACTCGAAGATAGGGCCTCTCATCTTTGCTGGCGTGACCTAAGATAAAGTCGAGCAGTATGCGATGCTCTGTAGATATGCGACTTATTACTCGAGATTGGGAGATGACATTAGACTTAGAAATGGCGACTGGAGAAGACGTTAATCGGCCTCTTAACGTCTTCCGTTCCCGTTTCCCGAACAGGAAGGGCAGGTACGAATTGTGACGTCGGCTTTACCGCAGCGATAGCATTTCAATTTGCGCGGCGATGGACACTGAGCTACGCGATGATCGGGCTTCCCACAGTTCCAGCAGACACCATAGGGTCGAGCAGCTGTAACATCGCAGACTTGTCCTTTGGCAGCGGGACTAGGGGTGGAACTAGGTTCCTCAATAGCAGCAGCTCTTACTCCACAACGGAGCTTGTGATAAGACAAGTCGGGTTCAAGGGCCTGATAAGGCGGAGGTGGGTTCTTGAACCTTGAAGATCGCACCTTAGCATTCTCAATCAATTTGCCAAGTTGTCTAAGTTGTGAAATACTCGTTGGAGAGTAGAGAGCCAATTAGGTTTGTAAGTATGGTTGCAAGTTCTTACGCATAATTTCTATGCGCTCCAACTCCACAGGTACGCGAGAAAGGCGACTAAAAAGGTTGTCCATAACAGCAACATAAACCGTCTCTCAAACCGGCTCATCGGGACCTTGAGTTCTACCACAGATCTCATCCCATAGGCTGATTTCATAATCACAAGGCAGGAAAGCGGCTTTCAAAGCGATGATCAATTCATCCCATGAACGAATGGTGCTACGAATCGAGCGAAACCAAATTCGGGCGTTGTCAGTGAATAATTCGATAGCAGCAGCAAAGAGTTGGTCCTTGGACACATTCCGAGCTATGCCGGTTTCTTCAATTCCTTCTAAGAAGCTAGTCAAACAATTTCCTCCATCAAAGGTGATTCTCCATTTATTAATGGCTAGGTAATTGGCAGTTGAAGTGTGTCTATACGACGCAGAATGATTGACGTCTTCAGCAGCAGAAGAACGTCGATGGACGGCATCAGCAAAGGGTGGATAATCCAAGTACATGCCAGGCCGCATGGCTGAGCTACTAGGATTAGGCTGAGGGGCAGAGAACTGTGAAGTGGACAAAGGATGATTCCACATAACCGAGCTAGCAGTGGAACGAATAGGCAAGGCAGCGTCTTCCTGGGACGTAGTGGCAACAGGGCTATGGGGGCGAATATGAGTTTCCAGAGGCGAAGCTACTGAACCGTAATTCGAACTTGAATCACTCGGTGCGACTGACGTATCGTTACGAGCTTGAGCATCAGCGTGAAGCTGAAGCTTTGCCTCCAAGGCAGCAAGTAATTGTCCGCATCCTTCCTTCAAGAACTCCAATCTAGAAGCGGAATCTGGTTCTGCTGTAATACGACCTAAACGACCTTGAACATGAAGAAGCCGAGTACCTAATCGTTGGGCATCGTTGTCCAGGTTCCTAGAGGTGCAACTATCAATTTCGGCAGCTAGAATAGAAAGTTTGTCTTCGCAGACCGCGAGTTCTTCAGTAGCGTCCAAAGATACGGGAGTTAAAGCGACATTCATAAGAAGACCTATCTTCATACGGGCACGGAGTAATTTTTGTTTATCCTGGGCATTGCCCTGAATGGCAATGTCTCTAACTCGAAGCTCATAATCGAGCTCATCGACGAGCAAACGATTAATATCTAATCGAAATACCATCTTGCTGTTCCAACAGGACAAGATGATCAAAAAACGTATTTAAGCTAATCTTATAACTAACCCAAGCCAGACCTGTAATTGGCATGCAATAAACAAACCTATAGCTAGAAATAACCAATTGTAAATACCCAGAAAATAGCGACAATAAATAGTACCAGTAAATTCTAACACCCTAAAAATTTTTTTTGCACTATAGTACCACCTAGTACCCTAATAACGACGTAGCCAAGCGTCGAGCCCCACGCAAGGGCGTCAAAATCCTTTTGTAAGGAAAGATAATTGTTTTGGCCTTACCTGTTGGCGAAAGTTTTATTTGTTATTTTGCCGACTAGTAACTATCGGCCTAATTGGGCTAACTCGCCGAGAAGGGTCGGGGTTCCAGCTTTACTCCTTGTGTCGGACCTCCACAAGGTATAGACAATCCCAGCAGAACAAACAAAATTAAAGCAACGACCAATCAAAATATCACAGCTTTATTAACATTTGGTGGGTGGGTACTATAGTGCAAATATAAATACAAATACAGGACAATTCGAACAGGCATCAACATTTATACATGTATGTAAATATAATATGCATAAATATAGTAAGCACGTGCAGAATAAGAAAATGTTTCGAGCCGAATATAAATTTTACCATGCAGAACTATCTGTTAAATTAATTTAGGCCGCGATACGGCGGACAATACAAACACTCTAAAAAGGGGGAAAAGTTAGGAAGGGCGTCGCTGAGGCAATTAAAAATAAATAGCGAAGGTTGAACCTGAACGGAGCGCGAAGCGGGCTCAAAAGCAAATACGCCGATACAGAGCGATACAAGCAGGCAATCTGGCACAGTTGGGGGCCGTAGGGGTGCAAAGGCCATGACGGCGGCTATTGAAGGCGAGGCAAGCTGTGGACGCCGTGGGTGACGTGGCGGTAAGTGGGGCGCTAACGCCTATTCCCAGGCGTAGCCCAGGGGGGTTGTAGATTGTACAGGCATTACGTCAATTTCAGGGGTCCAGATCGACGGAGGGCTTCCAGCCAAGAGCGACAGAACGGGGAGTGCTTAATCTTCAACAGGAGGTGTCCAACCCAACAGGAAATGCCTATAAACGCACTATGCCCAAATAAATCTACGATTAAGGAGCCGAGGCTAGTGACAGCTTACCTTTAGTGATAACGCGCAGCCATTAGAAGTGCAAGAATAATGCTGGCCTCAAACGAATCCGCAATTGCGAACGACGTAAGTACAACCAAATCAAATACGAACGTTTTAAAGGGCACATGTGCTTTGTAGATCCTCCAACGAATCGAAACGGAGCGAAGCTACATTAATTAGCTCATAAATAAAGCACACAGCCGAGGCACCAGCAGCTTACACCAAGTTTAAAATGGGAAAGAACTCAAAAATCCACCAGTTACCAGTTATCAAAACTTTTCAAAATTTTGGGCCACAAGATACAAAAAAAAACCCTGAAGAAATTTGACTGCAATAAGAGATATCCTTATCTAGCAACAAAGGAATAGTTTAACCTTCCATTAGGCGCGCATAGGTCCAGTGGGCCTATGCCCTTGTATTTTGCTTTTATTTCAAAACCCGATTGAGTTATTGGGGTGGGCCTTCATGACATCTCAGAAGGATCTATTTATAACCGTTTCCTGAAGCGGCATATCGATAACTGTCTTAGTTCCCGAGTAATTGATGAGTAGGCGGAACCGTACGTTGCTTATGTCCGCTGGACCTGACGCGCCCGCTCGCGTAGGTAACTGTTATTCTGCGTATTTTAGCGCCGAGCGTGACAGTGTTTTTCGTCGACTGTGGCTCGGTATCAACTGAAACGGATAAAAAACCAGAAATAATACAATTTTACAATGAAACAAAGTCAGGTGTCGATGTTGTTGATAAATTGTGTGCTACTTACAACACAGCACGATCAACAAGAAGATGGCCAATGGTAATTTTTTACCACATGTTGAATGTCGCTGGAATTAACTCCAGAGTAATTCATTTGTTAAACGGAAAGGAATATTTTCCTAGACGAAACTACTTGAAGAAAATGGCTCTGTGTTTAGCAACTCCCCAGTTACAAAGAAGATCCGTATTGAAAAATTTACCAAATGAATTGCAAATTCTTTTAAAAAAATATAAACCGTTGCAGCCAGTAAACGATAAAGAAGAACAAGTAGCAGCAGCTGCAACGCCTCGAAACAAAAAAAAATATTGCGGACCTTGTTACAAAAACAGCAAAAAGCAATGTAAAACTCAGTACTCATGTGAAAAATGCAATACATTTTTGTGCCTGGGTCTACACACCAAAAAACTGTGCCAGGAATGTTTTAACAAAACTTCAGAAGGAGAAGAAGAAATATAAACAGATTCTGAATAGTCTTTTTATTGTTTAATTATTGTATATAATATGTATATGTGTGTTTATCCAAAATCAATCCAGCCATTTTGTGCCTTACAAGTGTTGTGTAATTTGAAAATACAATAAAAATACTTGGAGGTAAATATTTTAACTATAACAATTTCACAAAGAACTGACTTCATCATTACGTTTACAGATAAATATATTACAGGTATGTCAATAATATAGAAGTACTTTCGAACTAAATACCTGAACTACTCGAAATCTAATTATTAAACGTAAAGATTTGGGTTTATACTAATTTCCACTGAAAATGGCATTTGGTCGGTTTTTTTCTCACTCAAATAGCTGGTTTCACATATATTTGTTTAAGAGAATTATGTATATATAGGCATAGTAACCTTCATAGTAATCACTATAAGCACATTCAATCATAACTCCATAGAAATAATCGACAAAACGTGTGATCTCTAGCTTTATGTCCACCGGGCCTAGCGCGACTAGGCGCGTTACGTTGCGGTGCGCGCCTAACTGAGGGTTAATAGAAGTGCAATGATGATTGCCTAGCCGCCATACTTAAATATCTGTAGAAATGTAACCAGAATAAATTTAATTTATAAAGTATTCGGGGAGTTGCTTACGAAACTGCTTGATAATTATAGGACAGTATTTAAAACTAGGGTACCGTTAACCAAACCTAATTTAAAGCATGAAAAAATTCCCAAAAAGCCACCTAATAATACTTAAGGATAAAGATTTAACTAGCGAATGTTTACATATACGTGGGTCGCTCCAAAAGTACCGTAACACAGTCGCTGGAACTTTCCAGAATGATTGGCAGAGGTTGGTAGTACTGCGAATGTAAACAAATGTCAGTGCGAGTACAGGGGCTGTGTGAGGTTATCAGTTCCTTTAGTTAACGAAAGCAAACAAATGTTTATATACTACCTTGGATACTTTCCCTTAAAGGTGAAATACCCCACGTACGCGACTGGAATGCGATGAGTAGATAACGGAGGCCGGTGCAAGGTTACCTTTGGTTGATAAGGAGAAGCCGCGCGTGCCAAGGTTGAATAACCATGAAGCTTGAAGGTATGTGAATTTTGACCTGGGGGAATTGACTATTATGCGGGAAGCTTTTATTGCGGCTCCGAGTTTTGGGCACTTGCTTATAACGGCGGCGAAGCTATGGGGAAGTTTCGGGACTTCGGATGATTTACAACATTAAACCCGATCTTAAGTGTGATTTGTTTCGGATTAATAAATTAGGGACACCGCCCGATCTCAGGTTGGTGTTATTTCCAACTAGTAAATTGGAAACGCTACGGAACTTTGAATTATTTAAAATCCGATTGTTTCAAATAGCGCAGCCTGATCGCAGGTGTGCGCAATTTGAAACGAATAAGCTACAGGACAAATAATCCAAATGGTGTAATCCTTGAATTAGAATCTGATGATATGCTCCATTGAAGCCCAGCGTGGTAAAAATAGTTTTGCCTTGAAGCGAGTGCGAAAAGTCTTGGAGATGTGGTAAAAGATACCGGTCAGGGAGTGTTGCGGCATTTAAACAACGGAAATCTCCGCAAGGCCTCCACGTACCATCTTTCTTGCAAACCATGTGCAATGGACTCTGTTACCCGGGGTTGTAGCTTAATGAAGCACTCAAAACACCAATTGTTTCACTCAGCCAATACTCAGATAAGTCATTATCAATCGCTAATTAGGGGTCGCCGGTCAGCTCGTAGCCGAAGCCGGCCGTGGGTTCTTTGGATAGAAGTGCGACGCCACCAATTTAAGGTTAACAAAAGGGTCCAAAACCTCCTAATTTAACGACTAATAAATTCCGCCCCAGCTAAATTGGAACACTGTAAAACCTAAAATCAGACACAAACCTGAAGTAAAACAATCGAGTGCAAGGGAAATAAGTGGGTTTTATTTACTCGTAAGGCCGGGCACACACATAATATACATATATAAGAATAAGGGCCAACGTACATGCATAAAAATATCCCAAGGATCCTTGTTTACAGAACAGACTGGCCAAGTTAAAAACAATTAAACATAAAAGTTGGGAAATTCCTGGAAGACCTCAAGAAGTGAGATCATTCCGCGCCTAGCGGTAGTTCAGCTTACAAAGAATTTTGCAAACGGGAGATCGCGCCCAGGAATTTCTATAGAATCCAAAAGAACAAATAAATTCGTATAACGTGACTAAAGGTGAACAACTTACAATGAGGTGAGGCCTCGTATTTAAAATATTAATATTAATCAAATTGGATAACGCGTCCTTTTCGGACGACGGCAAAGGTTCCCACGTGAATTTCCCAAATTACGCTTAATGGCTACGAAATCAACGCTCAAAACATGAATGAATACCGCGCTAGTCCCAATTTCGGCGTGTATTGAATGACGGCAGTTCTTTCTCTATTAAACGCCCGCACTCACGTGCAGCATGGTTTACTTTCTAGTAGCATCGAAAGCACAGATAATAAATCGGGTAATTTTTACCTTCAGCTGGTTTCAAGGCAGTCCTGAAATGGGAGTTCCAGAGAAACGGACTTCCGTAAATCCGATAGCTAATCCAGGGAGACGGCAGCACGCAGGCTGGGTGCGCCGGGTGGGCGACGAAATAAGCGCTATCAGCGGGCTCTTCGGATTGGCATCGGGCAAGCAAGCTGGGGCCAATCACGTGGTGGGGACTAAATTATTGAAATAAACTGTTAGCGGGTAATCGAAAAGGGGTTGAGGACGGTCATACTCACACTAAATTCCCCAGATGTCGTATTCGGAAAGCTTTGGCGGTAAAAATCTGCCCCAGGCAGTATCTCTATATTCACCCAAAAGAAATATCGAAATGCACACAAATCCCCTCTAAACAAAGGGTAAGAAGTGCCTAGACATCAATAGAACCCCTTCTTTGCCAATTCGCGGTTTCGAAAAGAGCCAAAATTTCCAGACGGCCTTCTTCAATGAAACGCCGGGACAAGATGCAAATTTTCCGCGTCGACAGCGCTCAGCGGTGCGCGATACCCGGACGCAATTTGAAAATAATGTCGCAAAATAGTGTAAGGCGAAAATGGACGGTAACAACTCTTCCATGTACTTTTGGAAGGGCGGCAGATTCCATCATCAACTGGAACTCTTTTTTAGCATCCTCCAGTTTATCTGGAGCAAGCCGACGAACCCTGTCGAACACCGGTGGCCATTTAGTAATGATGTGATGCTTTGTTGTGTGCTTTGCTACTTTAGGGACGATTTTTGGTGGTCCCGTTATAGGCAGGAATTGACAGAGAATATCGCGGTAAGCTATATACTGGTCGAAGGTCTTGAAGCTGGGAATTGGGCTGCTGACGACAGAACATAGTGAACGGTTAGAAGTTAGTAGGTCAATAAGACAGCAGTTCTTGAGGTCCAGAAACAAACCAACATTTTCTAAAAGCTCGTTCCAGATGATAAGCTCAGTCAGATCGACCTAATAAAGGTCCACTTGAACAGTCTACGAAGACTTAGTCCGACTTTTAGAGTTTTCTGTCCAAAGGTATTGATCACCGAGCCGTTGGCGGCATAGAGGTGATATGAATCTACCGTCAAATTACGTTTCATCGGAGGAATTACTGATACATCTGCTCCAGTGTCAATGAGAAATGACAACTGGGTGGCCCGGTCGTGTACAGTGAAGCGACTAGGGTGAGTGGCAGCATTTGCCTCTAATTGGGGCCACGTCCATCGTTTCCCTGAATAGGAAATTCACAAGGTGGTTTGCATTGGCGGGCCCGGTTGTCAAACTTCAGATGATACCAGCAGTACCGTGTGCTTCGACCTGTCGATGATGGCTGAGGAATAGGGGAGCGAGGTCGAGACAAACGTGCTTTCAGTAGGGTAATTGTCTGGGTGAGGTCGTACAACTGTGACTGCAAGACTTTGTCAGCAATGAGGGCGATATCATCAAGATTGCTCTGAGATACAGTTATAATGGACTGCATCTGGGAGGGTAAGCTTCGGATAAAAATACTTTTGGAGAATTTCGTCGTTGTCTTTTCCTGCAGCTATGTTTCTTAGTTTTTGTAGCAATTGAGTGGAACGCTGGTCACTCAAGGACGTACCTTTCAGAAGACGTGCAAGTCGTTTCTCTTGCGATTCCGCAAAGTAAGAAGTAAGACGTTTTTTAAGGATGTTGGAGAGGTCTGTCGCGGGTTGGATTATGAATAATGTCGGATACCTGAACGAGGACAGAGGTGTCGATGGAACCTACAACGTAATGTAATTTTGTCAGTTCCGTTGTGATGCCAGCCGTAGCAAATTGTGCTTTTAGCTGTGCAAACCAAAGAGCAGGAAGCGGCTTGACCGCGACACGTGCGACAGCAGTTCTATCACCTGCTGTCTTGCAGGGTGCAGTGCCATTTTCTTCATCCTCAAGCGATTGTCTTGTTTCTGACATGTGTGTCACCACTGTGGATACTGAATTTATTTATTAATAACATATTAATTTAAATTGTCATGTGACATGTGTGTCATTTAAATTTTGTTGTTTGTATCTGCTTGTTTTCCTGATAAAAGTTTTATCGGCTTCGCCACCTACTTCTTGTAATCGTAAATAAATAAATAAATAAATAAATAACCAATACGACTGAGTTATTTCAGAATTACAATTTCAACTAAAAATAACAATTTTGGTCTCCATGACGCCAAGGCCCGTACACTCCTGCAGTTCTATATTTATTTCATGACCCCAGAAAATCTGCCTCATTGGTATGAATGTACTTCTTGCTTGTTCAATTTTGGATCTAATCTCTAACGAGTGGTCCCAGTCTTCATTGAGTACTTGTGCTAAGTATTTTATTTTCTGTACTCTTTCTAATCTGATCAATCCAGTTCACAGTCCCGCCTGCACGTTATGTTGTTTACTTATTATCATAAGTTTTGTTTTTTTGTGTGTTAAGTTTGAGGCCATATCTATTGCAGTAATTAACTATTCAGTCAAGGAGAAGCTGTAATCCCCCGATATATTCTGCTACGAGAACCGTGTCATCTGCACAACGTATATTGTTCACTATTATTCCGTTCACCTTTATTTCTTCTTTGATGTCTTCTGGAGCTTCTTGGAATATTTTCTCTGAGTATAGCTTGAAGAGCAGTGTTGATAGGATGCAGCCTTGCTGTACTCCTTTTTATATGGTTATATCTTCAGTCAGCCTATCTCTTATTTTCATGTTTGTTTTTTGTTGCCAATAAAGGTTAGCAATACATCGCAGACCTTTACACCATCGATACTCTTTTGTTTTAGTATTTTAATCAACTTATCGGGTTACACCCTATCAAACGTTTTCTAAAAATCTATAAAGTTAACACCTGGATGGTGAAAAGTGCTTCGCTTGTCCCTAACCCCTACGGAAGCCAAACTGAGTGCCCTCAATGTGTTTTTCGATTTTGGAGTACACTCTTTGATATATCTCTCTTATCATGACATCATTATTGATGTGTTTTGGTTCATTACGCATTAAACATTTCAACCCTTTCGTTAATAAGAGTTTCCCATTGTAGTCTGTTTTGAGCTTTCTCGAGATTGTATCTTGATCGTAGAATGAGTCGATTGTGTTTTCATCGGCATCACATGTAGGAGCATAAACCTGTAGTATATGGAGGGCTGTTGGATTTGCTTTCATTTTGACCCAGATGATGCGGTCACTTACGGGTTGGCAAGCCATGACACTATTTGCCAAATCCTTTGCAATCCAGACTGCAACACAATTCCGACTGGTATCTGCTGCACCTGAGAAGTATATTGTGTTGCCTTCAGATGTTCTGAAATATCCATCACTCTTCCAATGCGTTTCGCTAATGCTAGCTATTGATATGTGGCACCGAGATAGTTTCCGTTCAATTATAAATAGTTTTCCTGGTTGTAACGTACCACGGACATTCCATGTTGCGATGTTTATAGAATCCCTCAATTTTAGTTTTGTTTTGTTATTCTCACTGGTAATAGATTTTCCATATGGGAAATTGATCTTTTGGGAAGGCTGCAACAGGCCTCGGCATTCTTGCAAATTAAATTTCAACCGCCTCGAAACGGCAGATTCACAGACGAGAACATACCGTGATGTGGTAGTAACAACAGCTGCAGTAAAAATAAGGCTATAGATTCAACCGTAGGACCAAGTCTAATTACCAGAAAATTAGTCGAAATAAAAAAATAAAAGGAAAATCTCACCAGAGATGGGAATCGGCTTAACGTGTGTTCAGGAGGACGCTACAGCTGGTACCTTAAATTGTTACGAAAACAAAGTCACGGCTAAATAGCCTACTCGATCAAGCCAAGGCAAATCCCTTCGTAGGCTTAATTTGACCGCGAGCACAGTTACCTTCGATCAATGCTTGGTATCGAAAAATACCACTCACCAAACAACCTCTTATCAAAGGTCGAGGGCTTTTCGGACAAACCAAAATTTTGCACGCTCTGCCGCAGAGGTGAACACGGAAAATAAAATTAGAGATGCGGGCTACATCGAGGAGTGAAATACAAAAGTAACGCATAAATGAAATGAGGCCTTACAACTAGCAGGTCAGTATTTTCTCTAACCACAGTTATTAACTTATTGCTTTCGTCGCTTGCTAAAATTACGGTAGTGCTTACTATTAACGTGTATGTATCTCCACTTGGTTCAAAAGTTAAATTGTTCTTTCTCTCAAAATATTATTTTAACGGTTGCATAAATCGACATTTAGTTTCTCGTAAGACATGAAATTTGCTTATTCTATTGATGTAACGGTGGTTTCGCTGAAACAGAGATTTCTTTTTATTTTGTCTGCGCCGGTGTTTTTATCTTTAGTGGAAGAAACATTGTTATATCTATCAAATACAATTCTAGTGTTTACGCCAAAATGCTTTAAAATATGAGATAGGTACAAATCTGCTATTTGCTCGAATGTAGATAACTTGGGCCATATTACACAATGTAGGAGCCATTCCTCATCAATGACATCATATAATGTTGCTTGAATTGTCACACCTTTCGAGCTTCAATAATTTCACTAAACTAGCTTTATTCCATTTCTTCATTAAGTCGTTATAAAATAAAGACGTTGTTAAAGGTGCTAGTTCGTAACAAAAATAGTTTTAAAAAAAATCTGTGAGAATAGTTTGTAAGGTGTTAATTGTAACTTTACCTGGGCGTCCGCTCTTTGGTGAACGTTGCCGTTGCAGTTTTTCTCTCAGCCATCGGGGGACGTAAGTCTTTTTGGTGTTAAAAATATTTCAAATTGTTGATTTAAATGTTGAAGAGAAATCTGACACGTATCACTGTTTTCCATATATTCACACAATTTAAAAAATGCACTTTGTTTTTCACTATTTTCCTGTGACCCCTTTTTTGTCCTGACGACTACCGTTGTCTTCCGGAACCGCTCACGCATTACTTCAGAGGGCGAGGGCGTCACTTAAACTTAAACCTTAATTAAGTGAACATCTAGACCGCCCGTGCCGGGAGTCGAACTCTAAACCGCTCCGGCTCGAAAGCTCCATGATTTTCACTGTGACCTCAGGTGCAGCGGCGATCGCCACTCGCCTACCGAGGTCCTGCGACTCCTTACAAGAAATTGGAATACCGTTGCTTCAACTTGTATAACGACTTAAATGGTATTTTCCTTCAGCAGCTATTAAATCTATAACGTTACCTACACGAATTAATATTTGTCTTCCTAAGAAGTCACTTCCGTTTTTAAATCTCTACTATTTCGACTGTACTTATTTTGCACCCACACTAAGTACTTTACTGTCACTTAACTTTTTTTTTACAAAGTACATAAATATTTAAAACGTCAATTTTATTATAATCCCTTAATGATTATGCAAAAACTGAAAATACGGGATACAGCATACGACTAGTTTGCAAGAACTAAACCTGGGCGAAAGACGGAAACCAGACGTAAAGTCAGAGTGGGGTTAAATCTTGGTGGGTGTTTAACAATAATCTATAATATAATTTTCCTTAATATGTGTTTGTCTGTCTGTGGCACAAAATAAAATCTCACGTTTCGGCTTCACAAATGTTTATATTTGTTTAGGTTTTGTTTTTCTTATCCTAGCGCTCGGCTCGGAGCTTATCGCGTATCCTATTTCACGTGCGCGTAGCGCGCCGTTTGCTTGTAAATCATAAATCCGTTAATATTTCAACTAGAGAGATGCACGAAAAATCCAAATAAAATCTAATTATACAATATATACCTATTTATGTTACAAGTACGAAATTAAGGACTTTTTTGGATGTGCCGCAGTTTATGGCTAAGCGGGCTCAGCGAACGAGGCACATCAATACGCCGAATCTAAAAGTCCGCTTTCGTAAAGGTTGCACACATCATTTTTGTTTTACTGTTTTTTAAACGTTTTTTCTTATTCTTATTCTTAATTAAGGAGGTCGGAAAAAGTGGAAGAGGTCATGATCATACTACAACATGGCAAGATGTATTTTGATTTCGATCAATGGAAACACCGCGTTAGCTTTTGTTGCTATGGTTATTACTACTGAAAGGTAAAAGTTACTAGTCCAAAGTGTGGGTTTCAGCTGCTAATCAGTGCAGAAATGTATAGATTTTCGATGCAGTAGAACAAAATAGCTATTTTTGTTACAGGTACCTAAAATTAAGTTTTTGCGGAAGAGTAGTATATGAGTCAGCAAAAACTTAATTTAGGTACGTGTGACAAACAGATTTGTTTGTAATAGCTCTCCAGACTTTTTACAAAACAACCTTTATTTTTATTGCGAATCTTGTACCGTAGCAACAAATTTGTTTTCTTGATTGCAAAATAAAATGATTAAGGGTCGATTCTACAAACCAAGGATAATGTTATCCGAGGAATAAATACCCTCGAAACGATTGCTGTAACAAAGGAATTTATCTTAAAGAATATGACACATTTAACTCCTGGAAAGAAAATAACAGTTCAGTGCTTATAAAAGATGGGTCGCTAAATTATTTCCACGAAAAAGTACCTATGCAACTTTTACATACGTTGAGGCTATTTAATTACTTGTTAATTATAGTCGCAAACACAAAAACCCTCGACAGCTTGGTCGAAATATTGAATGTTTGAAACAGTTTTATCTGCCAAAGAAAATATTCAAATTGTCAAGTTTCCAAAAGTTGTCACTTTTTTAAAGCGGAATTCTGTGAGTTATTAGCCTAGAAAGTTCAAGGTCCTCTACAGAGAAGACAGTAAAAGATTTTTGGCAAATGCCTCTGATAAAACTTATTTACTAATTAAGATATCTTCGTTGTCATACGATTTATAAAGTCAGGAGTTTCCAATTTAATTTGTTAGGTTGCACTTATTATGGGTGTTTGTGGATCATTCAGGAGCAAATAACCAAATTCTATACGGATTCAAGGTATTGTAGAAAAATATTGTCGTTGTCTTCCTATTACTCTTTCCGACACAAAGACCAATGTTAGGAAAGTTGTTAACATTAATTAGGTAAACAAATAATTCGTTGGCTAATCTCCCAATAAATCCCAATTCCAAAACTGCTTGAACACAGTTTCGGACCGCCATTAGCTCGAGGGAAGACGGTCGTGCGATACTTCGAGTCCTCTAATTAAATTAATTACATAAAACCGGTAGAGCACCAACGAATTTTGACAATAACGACGAGTGTGCGGCAGCAATAACGCAGTAATGATAACCACTTTTAAATATCACAGTATAACTGGCATAAGACATGAAACACGCAGTACATTCAACAAATAATTTAATATACAAAATTTCTCAAGCACTCGTAGTGAACTTCGAAACTTGCGAGTGCGCTACTAAATGCCGGAATATCCGAAAACTGGGCTGATTCAGAAATACCAAATTTAATACCAAATGATAATACAATACAGTTACAAACTCTTACATAATTGAACAATAATGCACCGGTAATTGCACAACAGATTAAAAAGGTGCTGAGCGGCCGTTACTCGCCTTCTTGTAATGCTTCGGGAAAATCAGTATTGGGATTACGCACGCTGAAATGCGGCTGCACAAATTAGCGCTCGGAAAAGTCGTTGAAAATGGCAGGCCGACATGCGGCGGCACAAAATCAGCGATCGGGTGCGCCGTTTTCCACTCATTTACAGATCGTACTGTGCGTAATTGTTATATAAATTTAGTTAAAATAAAACCTAATAGCGGCTTTCTTTGGGCACCTATAGCGTGCTACTCAGTAATTCAGGTAAACTTGGAACCTTAACAATCGAAGCGTCACACAACAAGGTGACACAGAATACTGCGGCAAAGCTGATTTCCAGGATCTGAACTGGATTTCAAATTCGGAACTTTGGCCTAAAACGGATTAATCGAAACTGTTTTTTCAATTCGAAACCAATGGCCCAAAACTGGGCAATCGAGCATCAAAGGTTAGATGCGGCACGGTGTCGAATCCGCCGGAATGCGGCGAAAAGAAACTAATCTCTCCAAAATTTTGTTCAAACCACGCAATACTCCGATCTGCAGCGACGCCCAAGACTTCCATAAATACCAAAAACTGAAGGCCCGTACAGCCTCAGGAGAAAAAAATCACCAATGCAAGCATCAAAACACCTCTGCGGCATTCCGAGACGAAAAGGATACGCTCAAAACAAAAGAATGCGAGCATCGAGAGCGTTCCGGTTGCCTCGCGGTCAAGCTAGGCCAAGGAAAGCGTGTAGATGACGATAACTCGCGCCAAAGAAATCGCAAATTATTAAAGGCGCAAAACCAGCGTCGCGGAGCTACAAGGAGTGCAGAAAAATCGTAACAGAGTGTTTCCGGTTGTTATTGAAGGAGAACTTGTCAACGCGCTAGAGCTGTATGCTCGTCTTCGGCCAGTTAATACACCCCATGATTATTTTTCTTTATCCCCTACCGCAAAGTAAAATGCACTGTACAACGCATATGCCTTCATTCATTCCGGAAAAGGCCTTCGACTGTGGCAGAATTTCTGAAGCTGCCGAAACCTGAGGAATATATAGGGCATTGTTTCAGACGAAGTTCTGCTGCTCTTTGACATTGCTGAAATGCCTAAAGGGTTGGAAGCAGATATATTAATATTTTTATATTATTTATTCGAAGCAACTGTAGTATTCAGGACGACTAAAGATGCTAAAAGTTACATCGAAGAGTCGATTGAAAAAAAAGAAGAAAGTTTGCAAATCCTTAATGGGGGAAAACAAAACATTAGTAACTATTTTAATGCATTCATCAGCAATTACGTCGTGGGTCACTGGATTATCTAATCCTCTGATTGGGTTGACATCAATGCCGCTGCAATCGCCAACTGCATTTAACCAATCTGATGCAAACGAAACGAAAGCGGTATTTTGTTTTTAGGTAACAGTGTACAAAGTGCCCAAAATTGTACATTTTATTTTAATTTTTTCAAATAATATTAATTTATTTTAGTTATGTTTACAGGAAATTGTTACTTGTTATACTTTATCAATATATTGTTAGTGTTAACATTGTTAGTGTTAACATTGTTCGTGTTAGTGTTGCCATTTAACTAAAATATTATTTGCTTAACTAATCTGAAACAGTCCGCAAAAGGTTGCTATGACAACTTTTAGGACTTGGCCAAAAGGTCAGCATTTTACGGACTCAACTGAATCCGTAAAATACTAATTTTGGAGAGCGTGTACAAAAAAATCTTTTTTCTACGACTGCTCTGAAAATAGCCAAAAAAACATTCGTGTTGAAAATACACCATTTTCTACGACTGCTCTGAAAATAGCCACAAATCACTCCTAACTCTGGAAATCTTACATTTCACACAACGTGTGACATTACTGTAATTTGCATAACATTTCAAATTAAAAAGGCGGCAAGTAAATAATAGCATCAGAATTCGTTTAGAAGGGATCGTGGAACAAATTTCATTGAGGCACAGTTTTGTACTTTGGCTAAGTTATTTTTAGAAATACGCCAGTCTACTGTACATTTATTTTTATATTATTAAATAATAACAATATATTTCTCTATTACAAGGTATTTGTGTTCTTATTTTTACACTGTTTTTGTTTTTACAAGGAATATGAATAATTAAAAAATCTAAAAGCTAAAATATTAGTATTTGAAGCTATTGTACAGATACAAAGTGACGAAAATCCATATAAATCATACTACGACTTCATAGTAGCGTAATGTAATTTAAAAAAATTGTTATTTATTTGAGTTTTGAGCGATGCAATTTACATAAAGTGTAAAACATTTGTAAAATTATGCTCAAGCTATTTTTAGAAATACCTAACTCGAAAACTGTTTTTACATAATTTTCGTTACTATAAAATTGGTTTGTAAAACGAATTATGATTTTCACTTGCTACTATCGTTGTATTAACCTGAAATTGCTTGTGATTATTCAAATTTAAGCGCCTGTTGAATAAAATTGCGTGTTCTTTATTAAAATTTAGTCATATGTTGAATAAAAATATCTTTTTTTTGTATAATTTTAAGCAACAGATGTCGCATTGCGTGTTTTTTATTAAAATGTAATCACATGTTAAATCAAAACATAGTTTTTTGTAAAATTTTAAGTGAGATGTTGGCGAATTATGTTTTTTATTCAAATTTAATCGCATGTTGAATAAAAATATCGTTAGTATTTGAAGCTATTTTACAGATACAAAGTGACGAAAATCCATATAAATCAAACTGCGACTTTATAATAGCGTGATGTAATTTAAAAAATTTTGATTTATTTGAGTTTTGAGCGATGCAATTTACAAAAAAGTGTGAAACATTTGTAAAATTATGCTTAAATTATTTTTAGAAAAAACTGTAAAATAATCTTTACATAATTTTGGTTATTAGAAAATTGTTTTGTAATACGCTTTATGATTTTCACTTGCTACTATCGTTGTATTAACCTAAAGCTAGGTGTTTTTATTCAAATTTAAGCGCCTGTTGAATAAAAATACGTGTTTTTTATTAAATTTAATCGCATGTTGAATAAAAATATAGTGTTTTGGTATAATTTTAAGCGTCAAGATGTCGAATTGCCTGTTTTTTATTAAAAATTTGTGATAATTTGTGATCAACGCACATATTTTCAGCTATTGTACAAGATCTGTATAATAAAAATGCACAACTAGCCTACTTAACTGAAATTTTGCTTCTCGAAATGATTGTAGCAGATATTTTTCAATTAAATTGCATGTTTTTTATTCAAATCTTACTAAAATTGCAACAAGTTAGAGTTATGTAACTTTAAAATTATTATTAAATTTGTCATTTGGATGCCGACCCTCGCCAAAACCTAGTGATTTATTTTAATTTTGATTGGTGCGATTTATAAAAAGGTGTGCTTCAAAGTAATTATAATTCACATTCCCTTTAAAAATTATAGGCGTATGGCAAAACACGTTGATTTTTGTCAATTTCACCGCAAGCCAACATGTCCTCGTTAGCTCAGCAGATAAGCCTTTGGACTCTCTATACGAAGATACACAGTTCAAACCCAAATAAAATTCGCTGTGTTAAACGTGTTTATTTTCTGATTAATTTTGCCACCCAGCTGATTTATATCATCTTGTATTACCGTATAGAATTCATAACATGCTTATGTTCATTTTATGTGCCGATACATTAAACCAGGGTGAGTGTATTCATACTGAGCATCAAATAAGTTGCGTTGGGACATAATTTTATCAAATTTGGTAGTACGAAATAGAAGTGTATGACCCACTGACAAAAACAGATGGGGTTTCTGGTCTTCAAATTGTGTTACAGATTTAGAGAAGGATAATTATATTGCTAAGTATTTTGCGGTTGAGCGTGTTAGGTTAGATCCTCTGAAAATATGTAAAAACGAGGTTGGTTTTCGACTTGATAGCACCAATATATATACAGTGTCCGCCAAAAAGTCGGCATAATATGGGGAAAAATTTTATTTTTGATATTTCAAAAAAACTTTTTACGTAAGTAATTTGTGCTTGTCTAAAAACCTATTTAGCCTCTATCATATTTTGCGAGTAATTTTTACTTATTTAGAAAATGGAGTTTTTCGAAATAATCAAAATCCGAAAAGTGCTATTTTTCGGAAACTAAGTAAGATTTCAATGAGATTTTTTTAGAGTGTGTTATTTTTAGCTAACTTAACAATCTCGAAACCAGAAAACCCTTATTTTTTCAACTTTAGATAAAAATTTATTTTTCAATTTTTTAAATATTTTTCAAAATTTCACATACCAAGACTTAATATTAAAATTCATTTTTTTATGTAAAGACTTTAAAAACTTATAGTTGCAAAGAATAATATAAAATGTCAATTAGTTCTTTAGATTTTTATTATTTACCGAAAAGTAGTCTGTTTGCAAAATTTTTACGCTTTTTATGCAAGGCGCTTTTTAGGAGAAATATTTTTCAATTCAAATTAATATCTATTTAAATGACTGCAAAAACTCTAATTTAGCTCTGTTATTGAATTATTGTTACAAAAACGTTTTTTTACAGTTGTATAAATGAAGAGGTTTTTTAGAACATGTAAATTGGATAAAGAAAAATCTCCTCATTTAGACAACTGGAAAAAAACATTTACAGAATGTATGTAACAGTAATTCATTAACAGGGCTAGATTAGAATTTCTAAAAGCCATTTAAATAAATATTCATTATAATTGAAAAATATTTCTCCTAAAAAGCGTCTTGCATAGAAAACGTAAAAATTATGCAAACATACTACCTTGTGGTAAATAATACAAAATCTAAAGAAGTAATTAACATTTTATATTATTTTTTCTAATTATAAATATTTAAAGTGTTCACATAAAAAAATGTGATCTTTAATATTAAGTCTTTGTGTGTGAAATTTTAAAAATATTTGAAAAAATTAAAAATTAATATTTAACTAAACTTAAAAAAATTAAGGGTTTTCTGGCCTTGAGATTGTTCAGTTAGCTAAAAATGACACTAAAAAATCTCATTGAAATATTACTTAGTTTCCGAAAATAGCACTTTTCGCATTTTGACAATTTCAAAAAATTCCATTTTCTAAGTAAGTAAAAACCTGTATATATGAGAGAGGTTAAATAGTTTTTTAGACAAGCACAAATTATTGACGTAAAAAGTTTTTTTGAAAAATCAAAACTAAAATTGTTTCCCATATTATGCCGACTTTTTGGCGGACACTGTATATATCGCAATGATTATATGGCTTTAATATAATTAAGATTAATATTTAAAATAAAATTAGCTAGAGCCTCCAATGCTAATATTTTATTTTGGGTTCAGCAAATATTATTACAAATTTATGAAACGCTCAGAGATAATTATTGTGCGTGGTTTTATGTATTACTTGACTTGATGTTCGTATGCCCCTACTTTTTAGATAGAATGTAATTGCAAATTATATTAATGTTGTCTAGCTCAGGTAAGCAGAGATCTTATCAAAATATGTGGGTCTACAATTACTTTATTGAAAATTTTACCGTACGCCCATGTGCGTAGTTCAAATATACGCTAATGTGCTACAACAGATCTAACTGACAAATTACGTTTATGAAAGTTTATCAAGTGGTTGTCGTTTTGGTATTTTCAGATAATTAAATGCAACTCAATGAGCAAACAGGTAAATTCATAATTTCCCGCTTTCTAGTAGCGTCAGTAGCTTTCTTTTGTTTTTTTTTAGGCAAAAACCGTAACTTGATTGTTTCGACCCAAGCCAAGGATTCTAACCTCACTTCTGGGCTTGGATTTTTCAACTTTATTTTACACAAGGAAATAATTCGCCTGGGCTCGGTTATGCAGCGACGTTTAAGCAGCCTCCCAATAGGTACACAATAGTATAAATTAAATTGGCTTTACAACTAACCTGTGAAACTTTTCCTGCATGCCCGTTTCGAAGCTCGGCCGCAGCAAGAATGTGCCCAGATCATCTTTGCCGGTGCTTGGATCGCCGTGCTCTCCTCGCAGAAGCTGGATGGGCTGGCGGTTGACGTCCTTTCGTTCTCTGGAACCCCTCTGATGGCTACAGATGCTGTGCGAAGCACGTCTTGTCTTCTCCGGAGCTGGTCGTTAGCACTCACTCGGGCCGATAATGAAAAATAATTTTCACATCACGGATTTCTTTTAATTCACTCACATAGGTGCAGGGGCAAGTTATATGCACCCTGCCGAAGTTTTGTTATGAAATAATAACTTTAAACGTATAAAATTGTAAATTTTCGGGAGCAAATAAAACTGATGCTAATTCAAGAATTTTTATTCGATTGTCTGCCCAGAAAGTTATTAAAAACAGTTGCATAACAATATTAAACAAGTCAAATCAATTACTTATAACAATTAAAAACCTTAAATCTAACAGTTTTACAAACTTTTACTTATACAATAAGTTGTTCCATTAATTTAGTAAATTTTGTCTTTTACATCACTGTGTCCCGCACTTATTAACAGTCCTTTTTTACAATGTTTGCACTAATCAATTCTTCCTTGCGTGAACTTCCACAAAAAACACTTCAGAGTTCAAATAAAAGTCCATTTCATTTTTCCACTTCTGCATCAATATACTGTTCGGATTTCAATTAATCTTGCATGTTAATTATTCATTTTCTTCCCTTTATTTGCCTTTAGATCTATTCCTATGTGCTCTTTGCACTCTATTTTGCCTTCTGCATTTTTTTACCTTCTAAGAATATGCTCAAAGAGAAATTTATACAACGATTTCTGACTTGCAATTTACCTCGACAAGCATGTGACCATTCTATCCATAATCGAATTACTAATACATGGATTGGCTTTTGCATTTACCATCCCCTTTTAATTTTCTAAACTAATTAAATATTGTGGTCCCATTCCTATTAGGTTTAGAACTCTGCCTTTCCTTTTATGTTACGATTTTAATACTTATTACAGGCATTGCTTTGCCAATATGATTGCTAATTCAAATTTGATTTTATTTTATTTGTTGCCATTAAATCATATCTCCCATTCTGAGCTTTTATGACCTATTCATTAGTTTACTGTGCTCTAGATGTGCGATTCAGGGCTTAAGACCATCTCAATATAATTCGACGTAATTTTAATTATCGAAATATTGAGACCGACAAACGTTTTAGCCCAACAAAAAAAAATTTCTTTTAAAACAGATCACCTATAATATTTTTGAAACCGGCTGCGTAAAAATATATTAATTATATAACATGAAACCGTTTTATTTCCGTAAAGAAGTAATTTTCAATTACTAGCTCTTAGGCACGGCAATTTCGTCGTTATAGACGTCAGGGCTACCCAATGCTGAGGTATTATCTTGTAAATTTACAGTTCACAGACTACGTTATCAGACATGCATCGACAGGATTTTTTACGACAAAATTCATATATTTAAAACGATTTCACAAAATTAAAACAAAACGGTACAGCGTAATTATAAAACTCGTGTACGAAATAGTGTCTGTTTATTTTAAAAGCGACAAAAATCATATGAACAAAAATGCTAGAAAATGGAAAACCGCTTGTGTATAACACGCCTAATATATATTTTTAAATACTTCGAAGGAATGGCTTAAATCAAAACCAATAATTATAGAAGATCCTGCTGTCAGACGTGACACCGGCTCGGAGCGATGCTTTACAAAGTCTGCGTCTCCAAACATACAGCAACAGGATTTTTCAGAGACAACCGGACAAAATTCATCTAAACAGAATCGTAAATCAAACTACGATTTCACAAAATTAAAACAATAAAATCCGCAATCTAATTTAATTAGTTAATTTAATTAAAATCCGCGATCCAATTTAATTAAAGTTTGCGATCTAATTTAATTAAAATCCGTGACCCAATTAAATTAATCCACGAATAAAACCGCGAATAAACCGCGAATCAATTTGATATCAAAAAGAAAATGGCCGCCAGCGGTCCCCATTCTACTCTTATGTTATTTGCAACCTCTTGAAAAGTGTATGTTATTTCTGTTCAAGGCAGTTTTTTTTAAAGTGATCAAACTCAACTAATAAAAAATATGAAAATGTAATTAATTGAATTATTTGTTAGAAATTTTACCAGAAGAACACTTCAAAATATTTATTTTTATTTATAGCAAGTTTTTACGCATTTTACAAAAAATATATATTTTGTCTCCGATTCAACAAAAAAATATATACTTTTCAGTCGTGTTTCCAGGCCGAAAAATGTATGGTTGCTAGATAAAAAGAACTAACAGTACGAGATTGTATTCGTTGCTAAGACGAAAGAAATACAGTAGAAAATTGTATATTTTACAAGAAATCAAAGTACCGTTTTTTCGTGAATTGAAAATTTTGATTTCACGAACGAAAAAAAAGTATTTCATCTCGAGTAAGAAATGCTATATGTTAGTTAGTAATTTAGTAAGCATCTAAATAAATAACTCGACAATATTATGAAGTGGTATACCAATGAACATTTACAACATATGTTGAACTGAATGCTTACTGGTAGAACGGTTTACCAGCATCTTTTGAAAAACTGAAAATATATTTTTGATAAAAACATTGTTTTTCGGTTTCCTGGCGTCTCAACGAAAGCATACAAATTAAAACTTCGATTTTTTTCTGTACACTAATTTTTCCCGTTAAAATAGAGCGTTGGCGGACATTTTTCTAAACAAAAGCTTTAGTTGAAATGGGATTTTTTTGAATTTATATATGTGTATTTTATAGTAATTATATCAATTACATTTAAAAAATATTCGAAATTACTTCATAGGAAACCCGATATCCCTTCAAATTTGCTTGGCCTAAGAATATACGTACGTCAAATGTACAGTAAAAAGCAAAAATTATAAACAAACAAATTACTTCCTAGAAAAGTTTAATTAACAGTATTATCATTACAACTGTATGTTACTGACAATTTAATCTTCAATTTAGTTTGTGTTACACAAGTCGGTTTTACAAGATTTGCAATTTTCAGTGTTTTTGTCGAGGTCGCAGGCGTCTTCTTTATCAGAATGTAGACCCACGCATAGTCGTGTAAAGTATTTCCCACCTTCGACATCTGTAGAAATAAGAAATGTTAAAAAAAATATATAAGTACTTTAAAATAAACTTGCCTTTAGCGTGTGTAACAATGGTTCTAACACACTGGTAGTAATTGTGCTCGTCGTCTTTAACAAGGTTGGTCGAGTTTTCGAAAGACAATCCTATTCTGCTAAAAGCGCAATCTATATAAGGCATTGGCAACTTTCCTTGGGCGCAATCGCTTTCCAGACTGCCTCTGCATTGGTAACATTTTAACGCAGAACCTAGAAATAGTTTAGTTTACATAAATAGAACCTTGGTTTCATCTTGACGAAAGAATAACACTAAACATTCTTGATTCGTATCGAAAACATTCTATTTCTTGAGACTACAATATGCGTAACAGTTACATAGTAATATTACAATTAACTTGTACATACCATGTGTAACATGGTACAAAAAAAAAAACAAAGAACCGCAAATTTTTATTATTTTTTTCAATACCTAGCTGTAAAGAAGTATTTTATCTACGAAAATTTTCATCATAAAGTATAGTATTCCAACCAAAAATTGGAAAGCTATTTAAAATCCAGTACACCATGAAAAGTGTAAGTCATGTCTAAGTTGGTTTCATACAATCAGTAAATAATATTCTAATGTCAATCAGCTTTCAAGTAATGACAGTTCATCTGCAAACTGTACATTTAACTGCTTTGTTAAGGCATTTTAACATTGTGCATGATTATGTAGGTACTAGTTGAGTTTTTAAAACCGTATAGTAGCATACCAAACTTCCCAATGCATCTGTCAAATATGAAGGTTATTATCGAAGTGTCACTGAATGACAATCAAACAGTAATTTTATGAATTAAATTACGAAGTGACTTACTGTTCTCAATACTGGCCTGATTTTAAATAGCTTTCCAATTTATGGTTGGAATACTATAACATCTTAGTGATGAGTTTGGATAAAATGCTACTTTATTCACTAGTGAATAAAATAGTCCTTAATCCATAGCAACTGACCAAATAAATATGTGCTACCATCGTAACTAGTACAAAAACAGAGAACATGATATTTATTTGAAATTATTTGTTCAATTTAATACGTATTTACAGTGAATTTATTTTAATGGTTAACATAGCAGTTTCGTTTCTATGCCAGCATTTAGTAATACAGGTCACTTCCATAGTTACCAATGAAATCAATAGATTAGAGCGTTTATTTTGCGAGTTAACATACGAATTTGAATTAGGTACTTGCTAATAAGAAACTTTAATTTTGTTACACAAGTATATTAATGATGCATTATCACACATGTATTGTACAAAATTTTATCTACAACTACCTAAAATTGAGAAAAGTGCCTTAAGGGAAATGTCAGATCTGTCATTTTCAAAAATATTTTAGTAGGCAAATGTCATTATGTCATTTATTTGACACTATTTCAGTTAGCTAATGAAACCATTACACTACTCAGTTAGGTAATGAAGCTGTTACATAACTGAGTGGTGTAATGAGCTTCATTACCCAACGGAAATATTGTCAAATGAGTAACGTAATGAATTACTTATCCCACTAGAGTAGATAATAGTCATCTACTCTACATGTATTGTACAAAATTTTATCTACGACTGCCTAAAATTGAGAAAAGTGCATTAAGAGAAATGTCAGATGTGTCATTTTCAAAAATATTTTAGTAAGCAAATGTCATTATGTCGTTCATTTGACACTATTTCAGTTACGTAATGAGTGGTGTAATGAGCTTCATTATCTAAATGAAATAGTGTCAAATGAGTGACGTAATGCGTTACTTATCCCACTGTAGTAGATAAAATATATTTATGCTATTATATTACGCTATTCGAAGTAAAAGTGAGTTTGTGTGCCTCGCCCGGAGTTGTCTGAATCGCTTACGCTGGTCAGTCAAACGTGTCCGCTCTCTCTACAAAAAGTATCATTTGTCTCCTAATGGGATAATATACTATTAATGATTAAACTACGTTAAATACCAAGTGAATGATTCAAACCTATCATTTGTCATATCAAATTTTAATATCAAAAGTTACAATATAAAACAATTATAGAACTAGAGAAATGTACAATTTGCCAAATAATAGCTATACCGTTTTCTAAGCAAGAAATAATCCTTATTCTACTGAATGATTGACAGTGAAGTTTTGATATAATTTTAATTTCATTCACGGCTCAGTTACCAGTTAAGAATTCAGATTCACAACTAAAAGCCGTGTGCTGGTTTTCTGGTAGCTACTACCTAATAAACGTTTGCTTTCACTTCCGATTTCAGCGCAAGTGATAGCAACTTTTGATTTTTAAATATAATTTTCTGAATCCAGTGATATCACATAAGTGAGATTTCAAATGTCAAACCTTTATTAATTTTTAATTCCCTTATTTAACAAAGTATTGTAATAGTCCAAACAGTTTGACATTTGAAATGCTTCGTATGTTGTTTCATTGGATCCAGAAAATTACATCCAATCGACAATATGCAGGGTGGTGCATTTGAAGATTAAAAATCTGGTGTGATACACGCACACAACTTCCTTTTACAGTGATCTTATAACTAGCCAAAAATTTAATTTTTATTTTTTAAGCATGTGTCAAAATTTTTCAAAAATTACAAATTCTACAGAAACCGTACAAAATACAGCGTTAGTTCAACAGACAAATTTTCTCTAAAGTTTTAAGCCGAATTCAAAAATGCAATAATCTACCAGGTGTTCTATTTAAAATAGGAGTTAATAAAACACATAGAAAAAAAACCAAAGAAGCATTTGATCGTAATTTATCCCGTTACTGGCCAAAAGGTTGCAGTAATATGCACCGTTATCAAGAAGATTGATATCCAAGACGCCGCGCCGTGAGAATTCCAGAACACCGAAAACATCACTTTATCTGCCGCCTCATGCTGGCTTTTTTGGTTATAGGGTTTAAGTGATGGACCACCTTTTGTCCACAGTAACGATTATGTCAACAAAGCTATAAGAATCTGCATCAGCACCCATCGGGCCGAGACCTTATTTGTTTTCTCGTTAATATTTACAGTCTTGATACAGTTTTAACAGAATTCGCCTATCTTCCATCGCTAGCTTTTCCACTGTGGCCACAATTTCAGAGTTTTCCACTTCTTGCATCGTTTTGACAACCCTCTCTGTCAGACTTCAAACTCATTTGCCCATCGACGGATAGTCGATTCTGATCGGAAAACATACTGGAAAATTGTTTTGAATCTTTCAGGTATGTCAGTAAAGTACGAATTTAATCACTATCCAGCCTTCAAGTTTTTCCATTTACAGAAACACTGTCGCGACACACTAATAAATCGACCATAAACGCTCAAGTTCTAAGCTAATCGTGACGAAACTTTCGACTTATGACCAGATACGGAATAATATATAAGCCGTTCACGATCTTTTTGGGTCAGGTGAGGCTATGACCATCTAGTAATTTTGTTGGCAGAACCTCTGTAGCTAAAAACTCCCTCATGGAAATTGACACTTTTTGTGTTAGGTTAGGTTTGTTTCAGTTTAAGGTTATATTTTCTGAATACATACATTGTTGCCGGATATTCTCTAGTCTCCACAGCGCCTCGCGTTTTTTTAAATTTGGTCTGTCCTCTTTAAATTGGAAGTAGCATCGTTTAATGGCAATTTTTTGTTGTAACAAAATTATTTTGGGCATTTTGACTTTTCCTTAGACGGAAACTAAAATTATTTTGACACATTTGATAACTCATTTATTTTCTTACGAATATTAAAATAATAAATCTGGCAATGTGGTGGCAAGAAAATGTCGAACAGACACTGACAGAAAAAAAAAGTTGCATCCGCTACATCATCGAATCAGTTAGTCCAACATGAAAAGAAAAAATCATAGCCAACTCTGTCCTAAAAAGGTCGTGAACGGGTTAGAGTAGGATATTGTTTTCCAATGCAGATGTAAGATATAAAATGTCAATTTATGAACTACTTATAATAAGTTCGAAATAAGTCAGAAGTCTTTATCATTTTTAAATAGGCGGTTCAAATTAAATGAAGTTGGTGAGCCAATGAAACATATTGAACAGGTTGCCATATTCCTTTCCCCCTTGCTATATTTTATACCATACAAAGTTCTCTGTCTCTAAATAGCTACTGTAATGAAGTATAGAATATAATTTTATATTATACTATATTGTATTCGTCCATCTATTCATTCAAAATATTTTTCTACGTTTACCTTTAGCTGTGGAGGAACTGTAATGGAGACAATGGGTCACATGTAACTTGCATTACGCTTCCCGACATTCAGCCACACACCACATTCGACAATCCTAAATTAACTTAAATATATCTTAACTAATGAGTTCAAATCCACTATCGCCCCAAGAAAATTTCTGCTTCGTTTAGATTTTGACCCATGTCTACATGGTTGCTAAGCCGACTGCTCACTCACTCAACCATTCAGGCGATCTACTATATTTTATGAAATTGTCATTCTTGTTCAAAAAGGTTGACAAATAAATGTATGCAGCAGTAAAAGTATAGATATATCAAAGTGACTTACCGACGTTACACACGGAGAAGACAACTACAAACGTGACCGCTGCTTGAGTAATCATAGCTGTAGTGTTTAATAAAGCAACAGTGTCCAAATTGTATAGACAATTGCGTACCAAAAGGCTGTGCAATAGATCAAGCAGGATAGTACGCCTCCTTATACATATATTGTTGCTTTTATGGGGCATCACATGTTCCTGTATCTATTTAATGTATGATGGCTATTAACATTTACAGCTTAGATAAGAAAAAATAAAGCTACGTTTCACGTTTTAGGAATTCTAATATTTTCTAATTAAATGAACATAACCTGAAATTCATTACTATCCGTCGGCTGCTCCAAATTTACATTCACTTACTAGTCCAGTCACTATGTACAAAAATAAGGCCTTTGCTAGAAAGTGAACTGAAATTTGAAATTTCTTTTTTGGGGTGTTGGGGGGGGGGGAGGGAGCAGCAAAGCTTAACTTCAAGTTATCGACCAAGATTTCCTATGTGCTATTTCCGCCATCTTAATAAATGAGTGCGTTTGATTTTTTTGCGATAACTTGGTTTCTGTTAACAGCACGGGAAAATAAAGCGGCTCTTTTATTTAGAATTTTTTGTGTTCTACAATTTATGTTCAATCACTTTTCCACGTACGAGCGATATTAATTGAGATATCGAAAGCGAAAGGAAAGCGTGAACGGGTTGACATTTTTTTCGCGCTTCTTCGCTTGTATTTCGTTTCTCGACTTAGTTACCGAAAAAGTAGTTATTATAAAACTTGTAGAGCTTGAAAATATCTGCAATTTGACCTATTATAAATTACACTGAGCCTAAATTTACGACTTGTAGAGCGAACCAAAGTCGTCAAGTCGGCGCGTAATTTTGATTTCATGTATCGTACTATTACATAAATGGCACAATAAACTTTATTACTTTATTTGAATCTTATATTTCATAAAAAATCTTAGTGGACCTTTTAAAATTCAACTTTCCTGGACCCCCAACATTCCAAAAAAGGATTTTAAAATTTCGGTTCTTAAAAATTTTGACTATTAAACATTGTTCAAAGTATTACGTACACTTATAATACGAGCCTCAAGTTCATATGTGACTTACAGGATATAGCATGTTGTTTTATGTTTTCTGAATTGCAAAAATGGGGAAAACTACGACTTACAAAAACATAGGTATTTACAGTTGCGAAAACTTAGTTTCACTTCTGTACACAAAACCGATAAAGTTTATTATTCATCCTCATTAGCGTCAGGGATTAAAATTTTTGGTTTGTTCCGATCTCACAGATTAAAGCTGGTCTTTCCAGCGCCTTTTTGGTCATCCGTGGTTTCTACATCCGCCTGTAGGCTGGTAATAAAGCAGTTGTTTCGGTATACGGGAGTCATCCATCCTATAGAGATGTTCCTGCCAATTGGTTCTGTATTGTTTTGTGTTCTCTCCTTGTGTTTTTTAAATATCTTTTTAAGGTTCCACACATGTATTTAGTTAAATTTCGCTATTTTGCTGTTGATGTCTCTTTGTTCTCCATATCTAATTTTATATCCTAGATAACTGAAGCAAATGACTCGTGCGATGGGCGTATCAACAAATAATGTTTGCTCAAAAGTGAGCTTGGGCTTTAAAAGCTATCATCTTAGCCTTTGAAGTAGATATTTCTAAGTGATATAATTTTGATCTTTTGTATAGTTTACGAGAAGAACGGACGCCTTCTAAATGTTTTGTTGGCGTAGAATGTTACGGATCGCATGGACTGCGTATAGAACCAAGCGTCGGTTTTAGAGGAAACAAAGCCAAACAAACGCCTCTCAAACATCGTTTGCACTAAAATACTTCAATTCTTGGGACATATTTCTAGTAGAACTGACAACCTAGAGAAAAATATTGTTCAAGGAAAACCACATGGCAAAAGACGGAAAGGCAGATTCTCTAAACGTGGCCCAATATCACGCTGGCGGTATTAGACAAACCACCTTCAGTTTATATAGGTTGAAATGATGAGAGCGTAATGGACCACAACACATCAATCATAATGTAATAATGAGAGAAGGATAGTTTATGTATTGCTCAATTATCATTCCAAAGAGTTAAAGGAATTAGAAAATTTTTAGTAATATGCAATCATATAATGTTATCTACCGCATAGTTAATGAAGTATATTTATTCTAGGAATGTAATAAAATTTTAATATTTCATAACACATAAAATAACATGTTCTATCCTGCAAAAGTCACATATCAATTTGAGGCTCGTATTGTAAGTGTCGTAGTAGTACTTTGAACAATGTTTAATAGTAAAAATTTTTAAGAACGGAAAGTTTAAACTCCTTATTTGGGATGTTGGAGACCCAGGAAAGTTGAATTTCCAGTGGTCCACTGAGATTTTCTATAAAATATAATGATTCTAATAATATATTGAAGTTTATTATGTCATTTATGCAATAGTACGATACATGAAATCAAAACTACTCGCCGACTTGACGACTTTGGTCCGCTCTACAAGTCGTAATTTTAGTCGCATTTTAATTTATAATAGGTCAAATTGCAGGTATTTTCATGCTTTACGAGTTTTATAATAACTACTTTTTTGCTAAATAGGTCGAGGAACGAAATACAAGCGAAGAAGCGCAAAAAAAAATCTCGAACCGTTCACGCTTTCCTTTCGCTTTCGATATCTCAACTAATATAGCTCGTACGTGGAAAAGTAATTGAACATAAATTGTAGAACACAAAAAACTTTAACCAAAAGGTCCACTTTATTTTCACGTACCGTTGACAGGAACCGAGTTATCGCAAAAAAATCAAACGCATCTTTTTTTAAAGATGGTGGTAATAGCACATAGGAAATCTTGGTCAACAACTTGAAGTTAAGCTTTGCTGAACCCCCCCAACCCCCCAAAAAAGAAATTTCAAATTTCAGTTCACTTTCTAGCAAAGGCCTTATTTTTGTACATAGTGACTGGACTAGTAAGTGAACGTAAATTTGGAGCGGCCGACGGATAGTAATGAATTTCACGTTATGTTATTACTTGTCTGTTTCCATTAAACTTTGAGTTTTCACTATTGGTTTGCATAAGAATTCACCCATTAAAACATTACTATCAATCGTTCTACTCTTTAATTTCTCATTAATGTCGTTTACCTCAGTATTTATTGTCAGTATCTGATTATTGACTTTACTTTGATAGCTGTCAATTTTTTCTTTAAAATTTAATAAATTACTTTATTTTGTCTAACTTTTGACCTTATCATTTTCATCTCCTTTTCTGTTTTATTACTTATATGGTTTTCTAACTGTTTCTATACTTTAGCTGTAAGATTTTCATTTTCACATTGAAACTGTCTTAATTTGACATCAATTGTGTACTTTATTTAAAATTTTCTGATTATTTGTTGCCATTGTGGATTCTAGAAAACCTACTTTATTTCAAATTTCCTTGTTATTTGTATTCATTTGATTCATCATTTGTTGCATCAATTTCATAATGTTATTGTCATTAGCACTAGTTACTGATGTACTAACCTCTTGTATTTGACCTGCTTCTGTATTTGATACACTATCACCTTGTTCCAATCCTATCGATCCATTCTGTTAAATTTGCGTTCTGGCTTTCTAGAACCTGACCTTAAATTTATCAAGCAAAACTTCTACTTGTTAATTACAGTTGTTTCTTTTTGCTACTTGTAATCTATTGAATTAACTCTATCGTGCCTCACGTTGGGCGCCAATTTGTAACGTTTTCCCACTTTTCCAACCTCAAATTGGTCTTCAATTGTATTTTGTCTAAGTGTATATTAGTTTTATTAGTTTCAATATGATACTTACACTATCCAAAGAAATATCACCTCATTTGGAAGCTGTCTTATTGACTTAAATTTGTATTCCAATAAAACTTATAACAATTCTGACCTGTTTCAATTATATAATTCTGACATATGACATTACGGCATGATAAATACCCCTGTTGTAATCTCGGTTAACTAGCTCGGAACAATGAAGCTTCTTTTTCTACAGCTGAATGGTATTATTCAATATGAAATCGATATTTACTTCCCCTTCAAATATTAATTATCTTTCATCGACAGTATAAATATATTACCTTATGTTTGAATTTTAAGGCAAATATTGTTTAAATCAATAGCTTCTAGAAGCATCTTAAACTTGACGTTTACATTAAGCTATGTTTGAAATTAAACATTACAATAACACCATAGTCCACTTGCAAATAAAGACTGTCCTAAATGGCAAAAATTGAAATCTTAAATTGCATATATTCCTAAATAAACCAAATTGTTGAAGTTCTAAATACAAACGCCGAAACTTCTTCCAGCGCTTAAATTAACTTGTCATTTAAACAATAAATATTTCTTTGATTGAAATACCTGCCTGCTTAACAGGATTTTTATACTGTTAACTATAGCGCTTATCCAATACAATGGCTGTTCCAGTTTACCTCAAGCTCGTTGTAGAACTTTTACCATTCTATTCGTTACGATAGAAACTTTATCCAGTAGCACACGAAATTCACTTTCGCACTACACTGGCTCTACTTTACTCATTGCAATCTATTAACTTTGGATTAGATAGATACACTTAAACTCAAATGAGATAAAATTGACATGAATTTCAAATTATAATAATCTTGATACTAAATTGTATTAAATAGTAGGGAAAGCTATTTTTACCACTACTTATTTAACTTGGAGATTATTATCAGGTTACAATTGAAGGAATTCAACCATCAACGTGAATTTCATATGAATATTTTTCAATGTTATTTTAATATCTGTTATTTTCAATAGAAACCCATTTGGTTACCCCAATAGCCAGTCCTTCATACAACTGTTCTATTCATGTACTGTATTAACCGACTGGATATTAAAAATTAAAATAAATACTAGTTACATGCATTTGCATGTTGCATTACACAGGTGCCACCATTTTTATACATAATATCTATTAAATGGTGGTTTTTATTTATGGAAATTTATTGCTTGGACTGTCGAATTGTTTTTTATACGAAAATCAGCACGAGTCGAAGACGAGTGTTGATTTCCTGTAGCACAAAAGATAATATGGAATCAATTACATAGAATATTGAGTGCATATTGTCTTAAATTAATAAAGGTATGCCAAACGTACAGTACACAGCAATAATAACAAATACATAAATTACATCCTGGACAATTTTTATTAACCGTATTATCATTACAATAGTATGCTACTGACTTCAATTTACTGTCTGTTACACAAATCGGTTTTACAAGATTTGCAATTTTCAGTGTGTTCGAATGTGTCGCAGCCGTCTTCCTTAGCTGTGTTCACGCATTGTCGTGTAAAGTATTTCCCACCTTCGCAAGCTGTGGAAATAAGAACTGTTAAAAAATATATGTATATAAGTACTTTAAAATAAACTCGCCTCTATCGTCTGTAACAATGAGACCAACACACTGAAAGTGGGAGTCCTTGTCCTTAACAAGGTTGGTCGAGTTTTCCGGCCACGGTAGTGTAGAGCAGTCTATATAAGCCTTGGGCGCAATCGCTTTGAAGACTGCCTGAGCAGTAATAACATTGTAGCGCAGAACCTAAAAATAGTTGAGTTTACATATAGAATCTTGGTTTTATCTTGACGAGCGAATAAAATTATATATTCTGGATTCGTATCGCATGCATTCTGCAAATTATTACAGACCCTGATTCTTGAAACATCAATATGCATAACAGTTATATAATAATATTACAATTAACTTGTACCTACCACGTGTAACACGATCATTGTACAGCCCTCTTTTTTATTTATACTAGAAGATGAAATGCAGCAACATTATTACGTATCGTATGAACTGCTGCTCAAAAAAACGAACAATTTGTAAATCGATTAGCCATACGTTTTTATTATTATAATTGATGAAATTACCTTTTCTAATACCTACTTGTAAAGCTGTAAGTTCTATCTATGTAAATCTCCATAATAAAGTAACATTTTAACGATGAGTGTGGATAAAATGCTACTTTATTCACTAGTAAATAAAATAGTCCATAATCCATAGCAACTAACAAAATAAATATGTGCTACCGTGGTAACTAGTACAAAAACAGGTAACATGATATTTATTTCAAATTATTTATTTAATTTCAAAACTTATTTATATAACTAAATGTAGGTATTCGGGGAAATTGTCTCGCTCGGCTTTGCCTCGTGAGCTAATATATTCCACTTATAAAATGCCTTTTTATTAACTTCTAGCATACATATCTATGCCATGTGAATAATTTCAACTTTTCATATATCATATCAAATTTTAATATTAAAAGCTGCAATATAATGCAATTATAGAACTATAGAAATATCCAATTTGTCAAACAATAGTTATATTAAACTACGGTATGATTTACAGCGAAGTTTTGATATAATTTTAAATTTATTCAAGCTTTAGTTGCTAATTAAAAATTCAGGTTCACATAGTTAAAATCATTGTCCTGATTTTTTTGTAGCTAATACTTAATAAACGTTTGACGCCGGTTTCAGCTGAAGTGATAGCAACTTTTGATTTTCAAATATAATTTTCTGAATCCAATGATATCACGTAAGCGACATTTCAAATATGAAACCTTTATAAATTTTTACTTTCCTCATCTAAAAATCGAAGTATTGTAATAGTGAAAAGTAGTGAACATTAAAAATGTCTCGTATATTGTATGATTAGATTCAGAAAATTACGTTGAATCGACAAACGCAATAATATGCAGGGTGTTCAATTTGAAGACCATAAAAGTAAATTTATGTGAAAAAGGCGACATTCATTAAGAACATACGATGTGGAAAGTTTTAAAAATGCATCTTCAAAAATAAGAAAGGGGTATTCCGTAATCGTGTGGTACGTGATATACAGGGTTATTCTTGACTTATACGCATAATTGCGATGCATAGTAGTTCGTGATGTGTAGTGATAGGCAATTAAAAAAGTGTAGTAAAAGTTGACTATTAACGGAAATAACGAATTTATTACGTTGAGAGTGGTGAACTACTAAAATATAAAATTATCGCATTTAGCTACCTTGAATTGTATCTGTCATTCTCCGTCACTAATTGGAGCTGTTTTTATTCGCAACAGAAAAATTATGGCATCTAACTTCACCAACGCACAACTCATGTACATGGTATTAACGTATGTTCCATAAGCTATGAGAAAAAATATTAACAGCTAGATTTTATATTGCTTTAATTTTATACTAATTCAATCACAAGTAATTATTTCTACAGCTATATTTAATAGAATTGTATTCTTAAACTACGGATAATGGTCTAGTTTTCAACGCTAACTAGATTAATAAAAGCATTTTACCTATAATAAGCTACAACGGAATTTGTTCTCAAAACTGATGTGACATACGTTAATACCATGTGCATGAGTTTCGCGTTGGTGAAGTTAGGTGTCATAATTTTCTTACGGATAAAAAAAGCTTCAATTTGACAACTGGTGACGAAAAGTGACAGATACAATAAATGCGATAATTTTATGTTTTACTAATTTACCACTCTCAACATAATTAATTCGTTATTTCCGTTAATGGACAACTTTTACTACACTTTTTTTAATTGCCCATCACTACACGTCACGAACTATCATTCCACGCAATTGTGCGTATAAGTCAAGAATCACTCTATATGAGGGAAAGGGAGACACTTTTGTCGTTTTCGAGAACTGATAATGCTTTAATTTTCAACTTCATCTGAGAATGCATCTAGGGTCTTCTCTACGCAGTCTCTCCCCAAATCCACGCCCTTAACCATCGATGTTTGAGGTTCGTAATCTTCTCTTTATAGAAGTTCGTACTTTGACCTTTAACCGTAAAATCAATTCAATTTTCAAACTGCCATGGTCCCTGTAATACGGTCCACAAAGGTGAGCTTCCTACTTCCCGAACAGAAAGAAATCCGAGGGTGCGACGAACAATCCAGGTTGGGAAAACTTCCAAAGCTCAGTCCAGCCACCTTTAATGTCCTACAACGCACTATTGTGCTGTAGGAGTACTCTTTTTCGCAGTATTTCTTGCATTTGATCGTAGATTGGTTCCGTAACTTTCCAGAAGGTCACAGTAATACGCTCCGTTGTCACGAAGATCGATATCCAAGACGCCGCGCGAAGTCTAGAAGACTGAGAACATCACTTTGTCTGTCGACGGTTTAATTCTGAACTTCTTTGGAGGCGAGAGTAACGATTCTGTCAACAAAGTTCTAAGGATCTGCATCGGCACCCATCGAGCTACCCGTAATACCTTATTTGTTTTCTCGTCAATACCGTACTGTAAATATAGTCTTGGTACTGTTTTAACAGTAATACGCATACTTTACATCACTATCTTTTCCGCTGTGGCCACAATTTTAGAGTAGTCCACCCCTTGTATAGTTTTGAAGACCCTCTCTGGCAGGGCCAAACTCGTTTGTCTATCGACGGACAGTCCATTCTGATCGGAAAACATGTTGGAAAACTGTTTTCAACCTTCTAGGCTTTTCAGTAAAATAAGAATTTAATTACTGCCCGGCGTTCAAATTTTTCCATTTACAGAAATTGTCGCAACATAATAGTAAATCGATCATAAAATCTAAAGTTGTATGCTAATCGTAACGAAACCTACCACTTACTTCAAAATACGGAATAATATAACACGATATTGTTTTTCAATGTAAATGTAAGTTATATAACGTCATTTTCCTTTCCTCGTATAACAAAAACCCAGGTTTAATTTAATAGTTGCAGGTATAATTGTTTTGTCGTTTTATGAACTACTTATAATAAGTTCTAAAGTAGTCATATGTCTTTATAAATTAGAAATAGGCTGTTCGAATTGAATGAAATTGTTGAGCCAATGAAACATATCGAACAGGCTGGCATTCCTTTCCCCCTTCCTATACTTTCTACCGAACAAAGTTCTCCGCCTCTACATGACTACTCTAATGATGTGGCCTATCGGGCACGTTTTTGCGTTAATTGGCAGAATATAATTTTATATTGTACTATATTTTATTCGCTCATTCATTCATTCAAAATATTTTCCCTCGTTTACCTTGAGCTTTGGAGGAAGTGCAGTGGAGGCAATGAATCACATGTAACTTGCATTACGCTGGCTCACATCCACCAAACAACACATTCTGCAATCCTATATCTAACTTAAAGATATCTACTAATGAATTCAAATACATCGCCTCTTCCAGAAAATTCTGGGCTATGTCTAGATTTGAACCCTTGTCCATATGGTTGCTAAGCCGGCTGCTTACCTACTCAACTACCCAGGCGGCCTACTACATTTTATGAAATTTATAATTATTGTTCAGAAAAAGTATAAATGTATGCAGAAGTAAAGATACAGATATATCAAACTGACTTACCGACGTTACAAACGGAAAAGAGAACTGCAAAAGTTAGCGCTGCTTGAGTAATCATAACTTTAGTATTTGGTAAAGTAACAATGTCAAAATTGTATAGACAATTACGTACCAACGAGGCTGTGAAATAGATCAAGGAGAATAGTAATCATACTTATTTATGTTTGCTTATATAGCATCACATATCTATTTCATGTATGATGGTTATTAAAAACATTTACAGCTTAGATTACAACAAATAAAGCTACGTTTTACGTTCGAGGAATTGTAATAACATTTTATAATTAGATAAACATAATGTGTAATTTATTACTACAGTCCATCGGCCGCTCCAAATTTACGTTCACCTAATTAATAATTAGAGAATATTGCCCATTGCTACAGTTATCAACCTATTTTTGTAATTTTTATACAGGAAATGAAAATTCACGCCACTTCATATTGGAAACTAGAAGTATACAGAAAAATTCAAATGTACACATATTTTTAGTTAATTTAAATAAAGTGCATTTTTTTTCTATAATAATTTTCAAGGTCAACTTTCTAGGGGATAAGTTGCATTCCTGCAGGGTCCCTAGTTTTAATAATGTTGGTACATAGATTTTTAGTTCTTTTCTTCCACTAAAAAAAATGATTGTCATTTTGACAGATATGTCATAATTTAATATCGCTTGCTTCATTTTTGCATTCAAAATATTTCTTGGTTTTCTTTTTTATCAGATTTTATTGATGATGATGATTCCATGTTAAAAAAAGAAATTTGTCAATAGTTCAAATTAAGAAGCTTCTACCAACACAAGGTAAAAAAATTTCCTAGAGTTTTAATCACATATCTACCAACATTGTAACACTTTGACAGTTATTATAGAAAAAAACGTACTTTAACTTAACTTCATCATACAGGTGAAAATTTAATGCAATTCTTAAAGATTGTTAGTCTGTTAACATGGAGCATGACAGGTAAAGCATGACTAAAATCCGCATTTAAGACAATTACTTTTTCTCTAAAATTAAATTTTTATTCACAATTTCTTCAAATTGTCGATTAACAAACAATACATTTACGAGTATATCAATTTCCATATTAAAATTAATTCTAAATCCAGCCACCGAGTCAGATAGCGTTAAGTGCAATAACTGAAAGAACAAATTATGTGTAAATTAATAGTTTTGCATTAAAGAACAATTATAGGAATCACAACCACATTAGAAGTAGCAAACGAACTCGACATCAAAAATAACTGCTTGCGTTTTAAATATACAGATTATCAGAGGTTTTCGTGTGCAATTTTCGGACAGGGTTGCGATTAGAATAGTTTTCTTACCCTTAAACTAATGATAAATTATTGTTTAAAATTACCTACCTTCGTTATTGCGTTACAATACAGCAGTACCTTCCGCATGCTATTTTTGACTCGACAAGATTACTGGAAAACATTTTAGTGACATCCGAATAGCAGAACTTCAATCATATTTAGAAGAAAAGCCAACCCATTGCCGAATAATACTTTGGCAAGCCATGAGAGTATCATATAATATTAATTACATCATTGGCAACTACGTACACACTTGTCACTTCTGGTCCTTCGAAACAACTTCTGTGAGTCTTCACATGTAAATGGGAAATTCTGTATATGAAGGAATTTACGACTGCAATTTATTTTTGGGTACGAAACATCCGATATGGTTATATAGTCTTATAAACAACTTGACTAGTAATGCCATGAAACGAGAACAAGGGTAGAATTAATTTATGAATTAACTCTTGCTAGTCAAAATGTCTAACCTTTTCAAATTCTTGAAAACTATATTGATGATTAAGTAAGCTACGCACTTAAATAATCTATTTCTGTCATTGACGATTATTTCATTGTTTTTATAATAGTAATTTACGATGCAAGTGCGTAAAGCTACTCTTTAGGCACGAGTGGGGTAGAGTTAAAACGCGAGTGATCGAGCGTTTTAAGCCTCGCGAGTGACTAAAGATGCTTTACACATGTGTATCGTACAATATTTTATCTATGATAGAATCTAGAAAATACGGTAAATAAAAAAAAAATTAAATGTAAATTAGGATTACCAGCAACCGGTCGTAATTTTGCGTGTTTTAAAATTTTTAAAACACGTTGCTACTGGCAACGTGCCTAATGAAATCTTGTAAACACGTTACTACTGACGACGTAAACTAATGCAATCATGTTATTAAACAGTCGTTTTACAAACTTAAAACTGCCAACTAAAAGGCAATTTTACACACTGTCGTAGAGAAAAGTAATTATTTTCTATTTCCAACGTCGTTCTCAAGTTTTGACGAACAATTGTAAATCTGATATGGATTGAAAAATATTCCAAAAATTAATAGAATTTACCGAAGTTCCTAGTATTTCTTAGTATTGAGCGAATATCGCCATAGAGTGTATACTATATTACATATTACATATTACACGAGCAAATAATCACACCAAATCAATGGTTATCGTTTTGACTAGATTCTGCTGAGTAGGCTTTGATTATACAGTGTGTACAAAAAGTCTGGAATATAGCAAATATTTCAAAAACTAGCAGAGATGAATTTTTCAAAATTTCCAGACTTATATAGGTAAAAACGGCGCATCTAGGAAGGACAAAACCGTTTCTGTAACTATACAGGGTTAGTCAGAAAAAATACCAACTTTTGTATTTTAAATTGGACACCCTGTATATTACCGAGGAATCAAATAGTCCTTCAAAAGAAAAATTCAACGATATAGGGTTTGACGGACTTATCTCTCAAAATGACAGGTGTGGGGTGACTTAAAGAATAAGGTTTACAACAATAGACCGGTTAATATTGAAGCTTTAAAGGATCATATTAGAAATGAGATACCTCAAATTCGATCGGATACTGTCTTTAAATTCTCGTAAGACGTTGTCAAAAGTATCCCATCGAATTTGACGTATCTCATTTCTAATATGATCCTTTAAAGCTTCAATATTAACCGGTCTATTGTTGTAAACCTTATTCTTTAAGTCACCCCACATCTGTCATTTTGACAGATAAGTCCGTCAAACCCTATATCGTTGAATTTGTCTTTTGAAGGACTATTTGATTCCTCGGTAATATACAGGGTGTCCAATTTAAAATACAAAAGTTGGTATTTTTTCTGACTAACCCTGTATAGTTACAGAAACGGTTTTGTCCTTCCTAGATGCGTAGTTTTTACCTATATAAGTCTGGAAATTTTGAAAAATTCATCTCCGGTAGTTTTTGAAATATTTGCTATACTCCAGACTTTTTTTACACCCTGTGTAAATATTATGTTGATCAGCTTTTATTTAGTGCTTATTATATTAGTGCTGTTTTTGTAATTAATAATTAAATAAAATTTTAGCACATAAAATACAGTTTAGTTTGAATTTTATTGCCTCTCTCTCTGTGGTTAATTAAAAATATAATTATTTAATTATGTTTTACTACGAGCCCTAACCACTATATGTACAGTGTGGTCCATTAAGTGTGCAACAAATGGGAATTTTTTTTATTAGTTGTACAATCAAAATTTAAATATTGCCAAAAGTTAGTGCATGTTTGATAACCATATCAGATGCCCTTAGAATGGCTTCAAGTCAAACAATATACAGGGCAGAACAAAAAATATGAAATTCGTTCAAGAACAAAGTTACCTTATTTCAAAAAATATAGCAAAATTTTATTGAGAAAAGTTGTTTAGAATCAAAAGTTATGCTCAAATACAAAGTCACGGCCTCCTATTCGAATTTTTATTCTTTTTTGAAAAATTTTGTATTACCCCCGTATGATACATATTTTTATTATTTTGATTTTATATGTATTTAAAGTAGCCACAACCATATCCCTTTTAAATAACTTTTAGCAACTTGAAGCGTATTTGTAAAATTTATTTGGATTTATATTTTTTTAGGTAAGCGTCCACTTCATGTTTGTTGCAACGATATTTAACAGAACTTTAGAATTTCGCAAATATTCTTTTTAACAAGGCAAATGCTTTACTAATAATAATTTACATATGAAAAACTCTTAATAAAATCAGAATAATAAAAATATGTGTCATACGGGGATAATACAGAATTTTACAAAAAAACAATCAAAATTCGAATAGGAGGCCGTGACTTTGTATTTGAGCATAACTTTTGATTCTAAACAACTTTTCTCAATAAAATTTTGCTATATTTTTTGAAATAAGGTAACTTTATTCTTGAACGAATTTCATATTTTTTGTCCTGCCCTGTATATTGTTTGACTTAAAGCCATTCTAACGGCATCTGATATGGTTATCGAACATGCACTAACTTTTGGCGGTATTTAAATTTCGATTGTACAACTAATAAAAAAATGTCCCATTTGTTGCACACTTAATGGACCACACTGTATATTCGGCCATTTTAATAATTTTACTCTACTAACGTAAAACAGGAATTTATGAGTGGACGGAGAACAATTAAGGCACCGCATTTGCGGATTAAGGATTAAGGATTTCGAAGATTTCTTATCATGTTTTAACGAAAAGAAAATGTGGTACCTTAATTGTTTTTTGTTCATAAAACTATGTTTTTATGTGAAGGAAATAAAATCATTGGAATGGCCGAATATATAGTGGTTAGGGCTCGTATAGTAAAGGTATGTTGCTCTGTCTATATTTTATTCATTTGCAATTTATTAAAACTTATGTGCCGGCTAGCATTTTGAGACTCGTATCTACAGGGTTAAGTTGTTAGACTATTAATAAATTTAACCACTGTATGAAAAATGCTAAATTCTAACAAATGACAAATAATTTCAAAGAATTAATCCCAAGCAAAGCTGTTTGAAACAAACAGAATTCAGTGTATTGTGAACACAAATTAACCAACAATCAGTTCACCTCAGGTAAATTGCAACAATGCTTTTATAAGAATCAAGTATTTTGCCTAACCTGGAATTTGTTTTTCAAGTGCAAAAGAACGCCAACTCGCATTTGTTTTTGTCCAAGGAACGCCGATCCCGCTTCCGGTCTCCGCGAAAGGACGCCAAGCTTGTATTTACTTCCTGGAAAGGCATCAGCTGCTGCTGCCTGCTTCTGGATCACGAACCAAGCCTTCTGCATCTCCTGAACCTTGCTGTCCGCTTCCTGTAGCTCCCAATCTTGTTTAATCTCAGCTTCGAAGACGATCTCACTAAGGCTACGCTCCAGGTCTACTTTACTCTGTAACTGCACTCCGGAATACTGCCAATTTAACCACAGGTGGCCTTCGCGCACAGCAAAATAAATAAAACGCACAACTGAGTGCAAAATATTTACTTTTATCAACAAAATTTATAGAACTTGGCAACTAACACATAAGCTTTCGGCTTGACTTTCCCAACAAACATTAACAAGCGACTCTCTAGATCACCATAGCAACATGATTTACAATGGTTTATCTGTAAGTGTACATTCTTTGATCTTAATTTGTAATTGCTTTTGTAAATGTTATTCAGGAAACTCTAACCTCACAATTGGTCGCACTTTTCACTTTTAGTTAATAAACACTGATTAACACGCCACTAGCATAGTCTTGTAGTCTTCATTAATTCTCAGGTTGCTTCTTATAAGTATTGTCTGTGCTTTCTTGCATTGCTTAATGACCCCTTTAGCTGCGTCATCGATTGTTGGACTTTCAACATGAATGTAAACGCTGCCTTAAACCTCTGTAACGCTTAAAAACACCTTTGTACTAAAACGACTCGATTAGCGTGTAATGGGGTTATACAATTAATCTGTCAGTCATCATAAACTTCGCAACATTTGCCATATTGAGCACAAAATTGAATACAAGCTGATCGCAATACTGACGATACTGTTTTATATAATTACTAACCTCTGTTAATTTACTACAGTTATTGCTAATCATGTTGTATGTAATTATCAATGTTTACTACTGACTCTTACTGTGGCAATAAATACAATACCAATTCTTAGCCTATTTCAATCTTTCATTAACATTCGTAAGTTAGAAATGCAACCATAATTGCTGTAAGCATCATACCATTACAATATGTATTACTATTATTTCTGTTTACTGTTTAATTGTGAATTAATATGACGTTGTACAATGTTTTATAATGTAATCGGAGTAGTAACCACTTTGTTTCAACCGGATATGTTTTAAGGTCTGCTACAAACAGTAAAGTGGTAAAGTGTGCTCTTCTAAACAACTATTTACATTTTTCTCGTTTCTATAGACCAATAATCTTAGAATAATTTATAGGACTACAAAAATATTTGTTTAAAATACATTTGCTAAACACAGGTTTGCTACTCTATTCCGCGAAACCGTTACAAGCAATTCGTATATACTAAAAAAAACCCTAATGAGTTATAATACAGTCAAGATAAAGATACTAAAAACGTTATTTTCCAAAATACAAGGTTTGATGATAGCGGGGCGAATGGTAATAAGCTTTTGTCTCTGAGGCAGCCAGACTGGGCTCGATTCCCGACACCTGCATTTTAAATTTTGTAAGCTCTCCGGCTATGACACTAACACTTGCGGTAGTCGTTAACCCTAACAAGAAAATTCTCCCTCAAATTCGATGGGCAAGGCGAGCAATCTACCTGGCTTATGAGCAAAGCGGGCTCATAGGACAATTTTGTGGAATTAACAGGTCACTGTCCTATTATAAGTGGCATAACAAGATTATAATCAGCAGTTGTCATATTATAATACAACAATAACAACAAAGTCGGCGTTATTTTGATAAACTCTTTATAGAACTCTGGTATGGTGACCACACGTGATCCAACTTTCAGTACCATAGAGAAAAGCTTATATAATAACCGCTGTATAAGTAGTGTGATGATACCCAATAATACAACAGTAAAAAAAATCAGCGATCACCAAACAATTAGTCTTATGGTTATGAGCCATGTTCTCCAGATATTTGTTCCTACGTGTAATATATGGAAGAATATACCAAAAACCAGAGGAGAAAACAGGTGCAACTCGATTTGGTTTCTGAAGCGGAATGGGAACTTGGGTGCACTATTTTGAGTGCAAGTGCTAATCCAAAGATGCAGAGATGTCAAAGTACGAAAAAAGATTAACGTAAGTCGAAAGATCTACATATTTGGGCGTTACGTGTTTCCGGTACCTACTTTTACATAGCGTGGAAGCATGGACGCTTACGCAAGCAACGCTTAAACGTCTTGAAGGATTTGAAATGTGGACTATATCGCAAATTACTCAGAATTAGGTGGACGCACAAGGCCAGAAATGAGGATGTATTTGGTCGCGGGAGTAGAGAAAGTTATATAAAAACCATTAAAAATTGGAATACTTTGGCCATGTCATGTAACATCTAGAGAAATACGATATTGTTTAAGAAATGTATGTATGTATTTATTATCTCTAATCTCTTTTACGCTATCATCTGGCGGTGCAGTGCTCGACATGCCCAGGTTTTGCGTTACATAGTTGGAGCGCACTTCTTGAGCTTGCGTAGCAAAAATTGTGTTAGATATGTGCTAGCGATGGAGATTTGTTAACCTTGTTACTCTATCTCTTAGGTCTGTGTCTCCGAGTAGAGCACAGTTAATTTGGTGCCCAACTGTGAATGCTCTCACTGAACTCGATACAGATCGCTAACGCTGCGGAAAAATTTCGCCCACCCATGAATTCGAACTGAGGACTTGCTTAATGTAAGCCTGGCGCTCTACCAACTGCGCTACACGGCTTCTTCTCAATGTATATACAAATTTCAAAAGTTTTAAATTTTACTTTCTGTTTTTTATCTAAATTAAATGTATTGATTATAAACTTACATTTTAGTAGTAACTTTTAGGTTACTCCTTTACTTGTTTTTATTTTATATAGCAATGGGTATCTTTTATTTGATGTATATGTCGGTGATATAATGGAAAAAATCTCTGAAATAGTTTATCTTCACACCACATGGAATTACAGTGCACTCTACAAATCAAAACCATATAGTAGACTTAAGAACTCTATGAAGAAAACATTATTAAAAATATATTTAAGTGGATCAGCATTGCAGTTGTTACCGCAAGAAAAATGGGTAACGAAAAAATTCCGAAAAATCCCAACTTCTCCTAACATCACGTCATGCGATCAGTCAAGCCTTTACATATGTTCGCCTCAGAAAACATTCCACAGAGTGCAAAACGCTTGATGAATTACTGCAATATTAAGGGTGGCCAAAAGTTAAAGGTTTGGGAAATAATTAATTAGATTTAGCAATTTAAATTTACTTGCTAAATATACAGTACATTTTTCCTAAATGGCTAGGCAACCTTTTAACATCATTCTCAAATTTTGAACAAGTTACAGCTCTATGTTTATCAGCTTGGCACATACACCTGCATTCTTATAGTTTTTCTCCCTTTTTCAAATTTTGGAACTTTTGATAACCTGAGATTGTGTACTGCTTTTGCAAACTTTCATTCTTTTCCATCTTCGATTCGGTCGTGAGAAGTTGGTGCTTTGGATACCTTTTGCTGCGTTAGCTTTCTATATAGCTGTTTTCATTTTTGGAAGGATATGTGAGGCATGGTAACCCGCTGGAACGCCATATGAGCTTTTGTGTATTGCTGCCGGGCGTTCGCTACGATTTACAGCGGAATTGTTGGGCCTGCTCTCCGATCTCACCGTTTTCAAGGCTGATCGTAGCATCTATCGTCAGGTTAATTTCGGCTTCTTCCCCTTAGCGCGTTTGTGTAACTAGAAATTTCTATTTTTAGCCTTCTTTTACCCACCTGGAAGTTTGTATTTTTAGCCTTCTTTTACTACCCTGGAAACTTATTTTTACCTGGAATGGTTTTCCGTATTGGTGTGATTTATTTTGCCTGGGACATGCGGTGCATTTATGAGCCGGCGTGCTGCCCATTCCTGTGGCTGGGGTTTGCTGCCATTCCCCTGCGATAGCTGCATTGTAACAACTAGCGAGGTTCATCAGCAGCCCGTTACGAGGCCGCCTCCATGGCCAGCGAACTGCCTGGTTGCCACGTCCACCAGCTCCGCACCACGGGCCGTGTTTACCTGAGAGGTTTTTGTAGTGCTATAGTTATTGTATTGTATGTTGATTTGAGTTTATAAGTATGACCTTTTAGAATTTCTATGATAGTATTTTGTGTAATGCGATTTTTGATTATTTGGTATACTTAGCTGGTTGTTTTGCAGCCACTTTTAGATTGCTTAGATATGTTTTGCTGCTGCTTTAGTAATCACTTTTTTATGTATAGTCTGTTTTTTTGCTTTATGATTCAGAGCAGGCTTTGCTTTTGCATTTTTGTAACAGTGTAGGTAGTTGGTTACAAATAAAAAACACTAGTAATGTCAAAAACGTATTACAACTGTCAATGTGTTATCTTATAAGCACTATTATACATACATACCGAACCACTGACATTAAATAAGGTATTGCTTTATTTTAAGAAATTTTATTTAAACATGGTTGTTATCTAACTGTACAGAAACGCCATAAAATGTTCTAATGTGAAAATATATTATTAAAAACTTGATGACTTTTGTTTGCAAATCTGTGTTGTAGAAATTATTATTTATGCTAAACGTATAACAAGGATTAACTGTTTTTTCAACATTGCCTAAAAATGCCACCGTTCATACACTTATGATAGTATCATTGTCCGTATCAAACAGTGTCACACCCTGGTAAAAATCCTGATGTGCATCCTGCATGCAAAATAGTATATCTCTTTCCCTCTGTCTTAACTTTAGATGGATTACTTTGCAAGTCTGTGTCGTGGGTCTACCTATGCAGAAATGCAGACTGGTTCCATTGCGAAATATCCAGTTTCATACAAAAATCGAAACATACATTTTTCACTAGAATTTCGAAATTGCAAATATTTCTTTAAAGAAGTAATCTTCGCCGAAATTAAATGATACTTCTCACAAACCAATTTTCTTCCATTCACAGTTTTGTATTTATATCCCAAATTTTTTAATGTGTAGTATAATTTTGAACGAGTCCTGATATAATTTAGTTCCTCTCTTGCACATCGCAATAAATTATCCAAAGTAAAAAATCCAAAGTTTCTTAATATCCTCCCTGAAACTATAGTCCTCCCAAGTTAAAAATTCTTTTTTCTTTTTCATATTGTCATTAGGTTGTTGCTGGGGTTGTGATTTTGCTTCATTTAGAATATTAAACAGCATTGAATTCAAAATCTAGCATAATAACAAATTGTAAGAAATTGTGTAATGGTTTAATTATTAATACTTTCATCAAAGATTTGACCAACTCTTCCAATGATGGCTGTTTTACTTAATTTACCATTGATATCTGTTATATTAGTAAAACAGCGTTTTATAGCCACTTTAGTTTTACTATTAATACTGCTTTTTCGTGGGATTTTATTAAACGTTATTGAAGTGTCAACGTGACAATCTCGGGGACCTTGATTTTGACGTTAGGTATATTTTGTAACTAAACTGTTGTACACTGCTAAAATAATATAAATGCAAGGCCTGCTCTGAATCATAAAGCAAAAAAATAGACTATACGAGTAACAACCTAGTGCGTTGACATTAATTTGAGTTTGCTGTAGAAATGTCAAAACTACTGTGGCTATGCTTCCGCTTACGGGATTATTACTGTGTTTAACTAGCTGCCCGTTTTTAAATTCATAGTCAGGTTTAGGGTTTAAAATAACCGCAAGTACTGACTTAGAACTTCAGAGAACGCCATATGAATTTTTATAGGTCCTAGCACCCCCTTGTGCTTCTACTTTATTATTTAACTAGGTACTATATAGACATCTAACTTTTAAAATATAGACGAAATCAATTCAATTAAAATATTTAGAATTAATGCTGATAATTCTGCTGACCTTAATTACTGTTACTGTGTGGTAAAAACACTTAATAAATGTTTATCAGTTTTTTTATTTATAATCCCATCACGAAACAATTATGCTGAATTATGTACCAAGACCAAGCAATCTTTTAATAATATGCACTCTATGTCTTCCTTCGCAAAATAAATGCACCAAGTTCTTAGAGAGACACTTTGTGTAATTCTACAGGCGATCTCCTGGAACGATGATTAAATTTTAGAAGTTTAATATTCTATACAATAAGGAGATATTTTGCTAATAAATTTCTATAGAATGGCTTTCAGTCACGTTTATTCCTTGTTTTAGAAAATTCAATAAGGTAGTTGCTTTCGACAGGATCTTGTATCGGACGCTTTTATTAACACAATGCAAAATTTTCTATTGTTATCTTGTATCCGACGAGTTCGAATTTAATTACCTATAAAAATATATCGACCGCTCCATGCACGAAGAAATAGCACGATTTGATGGTTTTGCTAAATAATGACTGCGTCCTAAACACAGGAATGAGCATGTCTTTTCTTAGTTTTTAGACATAAGAAAATTCTATTTGAAAAGATCATTCCCATTGTAGAGCAAACTTCAGTAGGGCATATCTTAAACATACTTTTATTTTGAATGCAACTATATTTTTTATATTGTAGATTGGCATTTATGGTGAATTTGGGAAGGACATTATCAAACTGTATAATCATATACTCAAGGTGAAAAAATGATATAAATATAGTCGAAAGCCCAGATTCTTCAGGAACGAATGTTGAAAATGGCATTGAAGTTTTTGAAGCTGCTAGCATGTAATTATAATGAGCATTCTTAAATGGGTACATTTTCCTAAAAGTAAATATTACTATTAACAGCCAATTAATCTCGAAAATGGACTGTATCAACATTTATTTCAGAAGTACCTAGAATTTATGGTAACATTAGTTAACATCGAGTTGTGAACTGTACATTTAATCCAACCATGTCTAAGGAACTTGCGACTTCATTTTCACAGTTCACAGTTTTCTAACACCCAGTATGTGAGTCACTTGCGGCGTTACCCTGGCGTAAAGTAATTGCCTATCCATGAGCCTGAAAGAAGCAATTTATTGTATTACGTCCAGAAATGGCACAAGTAATTTTTTAGTTTAAAATAGTATTTTATGTATTTATAAAAAATCTGTTGTAATACACCCACACAACGTCCTTTTACAGTGATATTATAATTAGCCAAAGTTTGATTTTTAATTTTTAAGCATTTGTCAAAAGTTTAAAAAAATTACAAATGCTACAGAAACCGTACGAAATAAAGCGTTAGTTCAAGAGACAAATTTTCTCTAAAATTTGAAGCTGAATTGTAAAGTTTGAAAAAATTCGTTAGAGACGTTTTTGAAAAAATCGATTTTGCGATGTTTTTTCAAAAGCTTACTGTCGCATCCAGATAGTACACAAAACTTATATATGAAGTTTCAACGTCATACCTCTTTTTGTTTTTGAGATATTCTGTTCACAGACACACAGACTGGCACACACACAGCAACACACACAGACAGACAGACCAATGAACAGAAACATGTTTTCTAGGTTCAGGGGACCCTAAAACGTGAAGATCTGTTAAAAATTCAATTTCGAATTTTTGGGATGTATCCAATACTTCCTTCACAGTAAAAGGAAGTAAAAAAACAATAGTCTTCTTCATATTTTTCGTTGTTTCTTTGTGTTTATTCGAATATTTAAATGAACCCTCTCCCTTTGAAGCTACCAAAGGGGCACCTAATGATGATGTGATTTGACATAATTTAGAAGAACAGAAGTTTTTAAAGTAAAAAATCCACTTACGAATGAAAACCGTAAAATTGAGATGCATTCCTGTGTTCGAAATAGGTAATACGTTTCTAGCCGTTTAAGTGTACGCTAGTAATACTCAAGGGATTCTCGACGGTAAATGTCATCCGCTAAAATTACGACGGTACTTAATAGAGGCACTTGGTCTATATATACAAGCTGGAATCTTCGAAATTCATAAGCTGGGTCCACAATGTCGTTCAGTAAGTCGGGACATTTTCTACAATAGTCACATGTATGTTTTTATGAAGTACCAACTGTTAAATGCATCTATTGCTGACTTATTGTTACATATGTAAGAATGATTTGTTTTATCAAACATTTCCACCAAAAAATGTTTATTAACTCAGTTTATTTGTTTAGAATTGATTGCGATTCTGTTGCAGTGTAGTTGTATACTGTATTTGTGTTAATTTGATACATCTATTTAATTAAATTGTTATTACCTGGATCTGCGCGTGATAGGATGTGTTTGATTAAACGTTTAAATATTTAGGGAACAATTAATTCTTTAATTAATCCACGTGAACTTCATATTTAATATATTTATTTTCTAATTCCAAGTGGCAAAAATTGAATATACTGACAACGCTACGAATTGCACCTTCCGGTCTTAGCTGCAATGGCCCAAATTGTTTTTTTTTCTGTTACACCGTAGCTCTCTTTAACACTACAGTGACTATATAATTACAGTGTGGCCATAATATTGTTGGCTGGTACTTTTTTATCCAATGTAAAAATAAGCTTTTACGGAAAACCATGGTGATGTAATAAAAAGAATAGATTTTTTAACGGTGTACGCGACATTTGGTAACAAAAAATTAATAAAGTCAAAAACTTACAGGAAAATATTTATTTCTCTGTTAAATGTTCTGGTTTGTTTGATGTTAATACTGAATATCGTAAATAACTAATTGGTAAACTATAGTTTGGAAAAATCACGGTTCTTATAATGTAGAAAAGATACCCGTGCGTTAATATGGAATAATTTTTAAATAACAGATTATCAACAATGGCTCATTTAACTATATTAATATTTTCACGTGTTAAATTTGCAATTCATTTCATTACATTCAACAATCTTTGCTGCTTGCTCTTTGTTTAACGTATTAATTAATTTAAGATTCAAGTAATTTACGAGACTAATTTGATCTTCAAGCCCATGGCGTTGAGTAAAGACGACTGTTATATGGATAAAACATCAATTTTAGGTACTATAATACGCGTCATTCTGCAAAGGCATTTGTTATAAGCGTTGCGTCTGCAAATTATGTGTGCGAATCCAACTTTTTTCTAAGGGGACTTGGGTTATTTTAGTTTTTTGAGTTTAGGCGAACAATCAGTTTACCTCTTTCATTTGGTTATTTAACCGGCATGCCATTTCATTTGATAATTTTGTATTTTTAAGTAGTAATTCAGAAATTTTAAATTGTGACATACCTTGTTTTACGAACGCATACTTAGTTATTTTAACATTAATTCTGGTTTGTTTTGCCTGTAGCGGAGCCAGCATCATGTGTATTATCCCGAATTTAAAACGTCAGTGACTACCTTTAATCTTCATTTAATCTCTTTCGAGGTACATCTGGCACTTCAATACATTAAATCTTGATTATAAAATTTTACTTCTGCAAAATTTTCTTTCATACGATATACTGATGCGTGCCCTCTTTTTTCTTCGAGATTAGGTACCTGTACGATAGAAGCCATAACAAGTAAGTAAAGTTTGTGTAGACTGATAATGACCGTTCCATACCGCAAATTCGGTACGGGCAGCATATGACAATGGGCAATGTAATTCTCGTCGGAGTTTTCTGACCGACATTGCCACTTCTCGGCAGCGACCAAAGGTCTAAGTTTGCTTGAAGTAATGCCAGATGTGAATAAGACGAAGCAAGCTAGTATTAGTTGCCAAGTGCCCCGAAATACAAAATGGGATTTATTTATGATTGACAGGTGCGTATTTATTTCCAACGAGATTTGTGATCTTCACCAAATCACCAGAAAAAGTCTGATTTGGTGAAGAGGACACCCCTTCGGTCTACTTTGTCATGCGAGTTTCTCTCTAAGGCAACTGGCGATGGCAGCTTAGGTGTCGAAATACGTATTTAGTGGTTGTTAAATGTTTGTGTGGTTAGGGATTTTTATCGAATTGTATCAAATATGCCATATAAAAGGACATCTAAACCCACAGCTAAACTATGAAATATAAAATACCAACCAAGCACCAAATATAACTAAAATATCAAACTAATCCGGTGGAAATTGGCTGAGAAATCTTAAATCGTAAAGTTTCGTATTAACGATATCACATGTGATCCTAGATTTTCATATTTTTAACTGCAAAATATGACCAAAGCTAACTTATTATAAATAATGTATCCTGCATATGTACACCTGCGATCATTGAAAATGAACAGGTCTATGCATTTCAAATTGACTTAACCGACGTTTTTGCAATTGCGTGCAACATTATTGTATTATTACGATGGGTAGAGACAAGAGGAATTCAGAAAACGTAATCAACTACTGTAATGTTGGTTGCATAGCCCTGTTCATTTTCAATGGTTCTTTGTGTATAATTATTAACAAATAAAGTCTGTTTGACTGAATGTTGAACACACTTATAAGTTCTTGGAAATTTTTCTTTTAATATATAAAACGTGAGCTGTGACGGTGTTTACAATCCACCTTAATTTTGGTTCTTTTAAGTATAAATTTACCTGGCAAAACCACTCAAGACTGATCAAAAATCATTAGACGACTAACGACTCGAAGATCGAAAGGTTTTAATTCCTTAAAATTAGCGTGTGAGTATCATTATGTTATTAATAATTAAAGGCCCCTTTAACTAAAAAATTTTGAGTATTTTAGTCAGTTCCATATAGAAATCGTTGTTGCTTATATACAGGGTGTTTCGGAATTGCGCGGCACTATTTTAGGGATGTTTTCTCCAGCACGAAATAAACAAAAAAGGTCATACAAACATGGGACCTAAACGGCTTCGTTTTCAAGATACAGGATGTTGAAGGTTAAACAAACATTTATTTTTTTTCAAAAATCTGGAAAACGCCTATAGGTATTATAATAAAACTTGGTGTAGGTTAGTATTTCATAAAGTGTCATTGTTTGGCCAAAATAAATGTAATTTATTTTTACCAGTGGCGTGCATCGGGGCCACATCAGTTACCTTATTTTAGATAAATCTGGTACGCCACTGTTTTTTAACCAATACGACAAGTTTTTTAGCTTCATCCATTGAAACTATGCAAAAGCTGTATCTTTTATGTGTTTCATAGAACAAACCCTTTTCGAGAAAAACGGAAAAATCTGTAACAGCAATTTCGTTCATTGGACGTTAATGGGACCTAAACGGCTTCGTTTTCAAAATACAGTTTAAAGAAGTTTTAAAAATATATTATTTAATAACAAACAATCTTACAATAGCTACAATACTTTTGGCTAAAAAACAGTGGCGTGCCAGATTTGTCCAAAATAAGGTAACTGAGGTGGCCCAGATGCACGCCATTGGTGGAAATAATTTAAATTTATTTTGACCTAACAATGCCACTTTATGAAACACTAACCTACACCAAGTTTCATTAGTATAACTCTAGCCGTTTTCAAAATTAAAAAAATAAAAATTTTGTTCAAACTGCAACATCCTGTATCTTGAAAACGAAGCCGTCTAGGACCCATGTTTGTATGAACTTTTTTGTTTATTTCGTGCTAAATAGTGCCGTGCAATTCCGAAACACCCTGAATTTTGAAATAACATCAAACGTAATGTGTCTATGTCTCCATTCATAGCGATATTTTTCAACTAATTAATTTAATAATTAAAAAATTTATTTTTGTATTTTCTGACATAGAGGGTGTTTCCCTGTTTTTTTCTAAGTTAAATAGTACTTAATCGAAAGTTAGTTTTAACAAATGTAGTAAGCCCTAGATTTTTAAATAAAATATTGAAGTATTATTTGTTTTAAAGAATAATAGTAAGTATTTGATTGCGATGGAAAACTAAATACTAAACAATTATTATTTGAAATGTTTTTTGATAAACTGAATATGTACGTAGATATATAGCATACTCCATACTTTTTGGATTCCTTGTGTGTAAATACACATCTTACCACATTCGGTACTAGTAGGTTGACGATTGATATAGCGAGAGTACAAAATGCATTAAATATACCATAAAGAGAAAGAAGAAGACTAAACTACTTTAGTAGAACATGTAGAGTTTTAAGTGTATACATTCTACACTGGAATTGTAGAAATCGTTATCGATCATTATACTACCGCATGTTTAAATAAACTTTCATTTTGGAATTTGATATTTTCTGTGACGAAGACAATTCCACTTTTATTCAGGTCATGCAAATATAAGCAACAGTGTCTTCGGCATAGATCAAAACTTCAGGAAGTCAATTAGGTCCAACAAAAAGTTAGCAGCGGAGTATATTATTTCCTCTAGTGGTTCGTTTCCGGGTTGTCCTGGAAAGTAGATTATTTCCTGCCAACCCCATCGATGCTAGCAGGAAGACAAAGAGCAAGTCCTTGCCCGTGGCAAGATAATGGGAGCGGATTTAATACCAAGCCTAAGGGTAAACAAGCTCAAGTCCGGAATCTGGATCGTTTTCAACGGGATTTGGCTGCTTGCGCGGAGTCAAACCAGGACTTGCACGACTGGAGAGTCCGGTGCACATAGAGCGCCAAGGAGGATTTTCTGGTACATCGCAGGAATTAGATAAGGCTCTGTTAAATTAAAATCCTTCTCCTATCTCTAGTTTTGCTCTATTTGACTCTTGGTTCAAATTACGGCCTTTATACGCAAATTGGATTCGGGGAAACCGATTAGAACTGAATCGGGAAGTAGCAAATGCAAAGTAACAACAGCGTTAATTTAACTGATTTCTATTTCGGTGCATAATTAATGACTTTTTAATCGCTGCTACTAGCTTTTATGTAAATACTTAAAATTTTAATAAAATTCCTTTTATTTTAGGTTCAGTACATTTTATAAATTATTATTACACAGAATGTTTAGCATATACAGCATATTACATTGTAATTGAATGCAATGTGAATAGTAAAATACTTTGACAGTGAAAAAGCGATGCCAGCTCATAAGTCGTGTATAATAATTTCATTTTATTTATATTTATATTTGAATGTTTATTGTCAGGTCTGACGTATTTTAATAAGAAAATCGTGTTCATGTAAATACACATAAAAATCTAGAAATTAAATGAATCACGTTATCACGTTTAGACGTTAAAATTTAATGAGAAACATAAAGAAAATGTCGTGCAAATATTCCATGACAATCGATTGCATATGCATTTCTAAATTTCTCAAACTACTGTGATTAATTTTTACTATTTAAGAAACGTCATTGAACATCTATAATATTTGTAGTGGGCGCAACTTTAAGTTCTTAAATTATTGTCAAAAAATTCTGTCCGCATAATTTGTTCGAAATATAGAATTGCACCCTGCCACTTGGTACCCACTTGGATAACCTTGTTATTATTCATTTTAAAAAGTTCTAGACGATATCTGATGTACGTAGATATAAAAGAAGGACATAATATACATACTTTAAGGGTTACCAAGGTTATAATCAAAATGTTTCAGGATATGCCTAAATTATATTTTTTATTAAATCGAAACAATGGATTTCGCATTTTAATATGATATATTTGCTACACGACAATGCGCCAACACATAATTTACGTAAGATTAGTAATTGAGCTTTTAAATAGATGGGAAATGTTGCTACACCTGAGACTGTAAATGTATTCTTTTTACAACATGGTTACCCACAATCAACTATTCCTAATAACATATGCAGTGGTTTGGGATTGTCGAAGTGCGCAGCTGACACTTAACCAAAGTGTGTTTCCAGAAGCGCCACTGATACGAGACAGCCCAAACTAAAACAACCTAAAAGTGGAAACATAAACTTCAAACTTCATAAGATCCCAAAAATAACAAAAACAAGCAAAAGTTGCCTAAACACACAACCTTTATTAGTATTTAATTATGCTAAGTACCAAGACACACATCCAGGGCCGTAGCCAGTATGACAACGTAGGGAAGGCAAAAAAATTGTGGAGGCTAGCATAATTTTCTGTGTCAATCCTTTTGTGGGATTTGTATATACTGATCTATAAATAAAAAATATTGATGAAATGAGAAAGTAATTTCAAAGAAAGTTACATGCATTTTCCCCCTTGTTTAAGACGCCCCAATAAAAAATTTATATTACTTAAAAAGAACACAACATAGCAATTTGTTCATATATTTTTCATCTTTTTCTTTTTTCAAAGATATTTATTCAGGTTGTTATGATGATACAAAAACTGTCAATACATATTACTACATTTTTATAACGTATCAAAATTACATCAGATTTATGTGAATTTTCGAATTGATAGATAACCAGCGCATTGGAGTTTTTATGACAATACAAAATTTTTAAAATTTCATAACTGAAACGTCTTCCATCTAACATTTCGTGTTCATGAGCAGTTTTCGTACTCAAAAAATTCGTAATAAAATATTTAATACAGTTGAAGTTTTCTACTTCTCGAACTGATAATTGAATTAATAGTCTATCCATATCTCTCTTTTTCAAAAGCTAGTTAAATTAAATTTGCCACCCCCTGATGATGCATGGATGTTCATTGTTCTGTATTTATGTGAGTCAACACAGAAAATGTAGATTCACATAAAGCAGTGCTGCAACCAAATGTACGTGCAGTTTTCGTCAACTGATAAGTATCAGGGAAAGCAATTCTTTGCTGATAAACTTCTGCGAATACGTCAACACTGCATGTGCTGCTCTCTCACTCTCTTTCTTTCTGCGCATTAAAGAGTTTTTCACGACCGCAGTTTCTTCCGCACATGGTATAGCTAGTTACTCCTAAAGTTTGAAAACAATTTTTCGCTCCGCTTAATCGTTTCCTCAATTTACCAAATTATTTCAGGCCTAACCTGTATATATTTATTTGCATTGTAATCAGTTTGCATTTCGAATTGTTCAATTTTCCAGTTCCGCTCATTTTGTACTTGTATCAGAATAGTCAAAATTTCCGCTCGTTATCTTTGGAGCACAGCGTAGATCTTATCTCTTCTTGCGGCGCGAGGTACATTATTCCTCGGCGACTCGAGCTAGCAACACGCTAATTCCGAGAGACCCAGCTTGTGCTTAATTAAAGTTACAAGCATTTTATTTCGAGAGCTGACAATAAATCAGGTATGATGGACCTTCTATTGTAGTTTCTCCCATATTAATGGTTGCTCTTAACTCTGTTATTGCAGTTATTGGTGACATGCAGTTTTTGTCCAAGTAAATATTTTCCAAGCGAATATCTCGCCACATTTTGGCTTGATTCGGCGGCGGGCGGTGAATTCGAGCCTTTCTCCACGTCCAGAATGTCAGCAGTTCATTAATCAACAGCTCCAAGTGCAAATATCCTGCCTGATTTTGAAAAAACCCACAATCGTATGGCAACTCACGGCCAGCGTTATCTTCGGGGGTTAGTGTGGTGAATTTAATTTCATTACGACGCCAGTATATGACGTGTTAGACGTACCATTAAAACCGAATACATATCTTGTATCCAGGATATTAAATTTATTGTAATCACGATATCTCGCCCAATATCGGGGTTTAAATAACTTTTGTATTAATAACTCCAGTGTAATCTCTGCTTTGTTGTAAAAGATGCACCCACATTTCTTCCTATCGGTGACCTGAAATTAAGGTTTTTTTAATTGACAGCGATGTGCACATCTCTCGATTTAATTGACGATTTCAATTGATTAAAAATCCACAAAAGGGAAAACCTTTCTTAAAGTTTTGCTGCATAATACTGTAAATTTAAAATATTTTACAAACCAGTTACACTATTTTGAAAGATAAACAAATCTTAAACATTTAATAAAAGCTACTTGCACATCTGATTAGAATTCACGATCAAAATAGCGCCGAATTGAGCTAGGTCGGGCCACGCGGTTAAGTGTTAGGAAATTTCAGATTTTCCGTTTGGTAAGAGCAAAAGATCAGTTAATCGGCGTTCTAGCAGCTATCAATTTAACTACTCTAGCTGATTTGACGCAGGTTGGCTTTTTTTGCGGCAAATTTCTAAACATTGCATATTTTGAAGATCCAGATTTTCATCTTCTACACAAGAAATAGCTGTTAATAAATTCTCGTTAATAGAGAATCTTTTATTACTCTCGTTTAAAGTGAGATCTATTGAGTAGTGTACCTACACGGGTTCCGGGACATTTTGATTGCTTTGAAACTTGGCTAGGTCTAGCCGGGGGCAAGGTCACGGGCATAGCCGGGGTCAAGGTCACAGGCCTAGCCAGGGTCTTCTTTTCCAGTTCCCAAGATGAACTTTTAAGACTAAAAGTCTAATTTTGAAATTTTACAAGATTCTCACGATGAAGTTTCGAGCTAAAACTCTAGTTTTATTCCTACGCTTATCAAAAAATATTTCTCAGGCTCAAGCGGATGTGAGTCATCGTCTGGGAATGCAAACTTGTTGAGACTTGCAGATGCGGGGTGTCTAGCCAGATGTTATTGTCTACCAATTAAACAATGGCGCCCATTGTTTGAAAAATCTGCACGACCGTTAAAATAATAATTGAATGAAGCCTTTGTTTGGAAATATTTTGCTGAATCAGATAAACCGGATGTTATTGTCTAGAAATTCAAACCTGTCCAGACCTGCAGATGTGGGTGTCTGTCTGTCTGTCTTCTGTGCAATTGAAAAATGAAGCCATTGTTTGAGAAATATGCAAGGTTGCTAAAAAAAATAAACCGGATTAATTGTATTCAGCCATTGCCTGAGGAATGTGCAAGGTTGCTAAAAAATAAACCGGATTAATTGTATGAAGTTATTGTGGCATGATAGTATATATCGAAGTTCAACCAAATATGTCTCAGTATCGTCATCATGGTCTATACAAGGTCTGATTTGTTATGTTATATCCCATGAGTTCATAAGTGAAAATATGTACGGGGTGTGTTTACCGGCAAGTTTGATGTTATTCGAACAACTAGTAAAATTCAAACCTTTAAAACCAGAATTCAAATGGGGTACTATGGCTTATGACTGTGCAAGATCTATTTTTCACGTATGGATTGAAGTCGATAACAAAATCTACGATTCATCACAAAATTATTCAAGAGCATATTAGTGATAAAATACATTTTAATAAATTCCGTTACGATTCCCACGTACTACTGTTTGATAATGATGACCAGAGGATGTTACAGATGTGCACAGACGTAATGAAAACTAAAAGTATTTGTGACTACTCTAAAGAGGCGCCTGCTATGCTAAAGACGATTAGAAATAAGGTTAATTGTAAAGTGAACAAATATTTTAGAAATACCATATGATGTATATAATAAAGACATTTATGAAATATCCTGTGTTTTATTTGTTGAAAACTTGTCTGAGGCTCGAGGGTGGGATATGGTAGCTGATAGACTCTCGCATATTTTGACAGATATTAACCGTCTTTGGTATCAACTAAGCAATTTTTTTCACATTCCATCTCAGAAGTTGTGTTTATCAAGTATTGAATCTGCATTTTGCTCGTATTTGCTTGCGACTGGATTCTAGCAGCGTTTTTGAGTTTTAGCCACAGCACTCAGGGCGATGAAAGAATCGTGGTATCATATTTTTAACCACCCAGCTTTTTTCAGTTTATCCGATTCAGCAACTTCCGCATGCGAATCTCGCAAAACAGACACCTTCTTTGTTCTTGTGTTAGCACCTTGGCTTTAAGAATGTTATGGTAGTATATTTACGAAATATGTGAGATTATTTTCCAGCTAAAAAATGCAACACTCAAAATGTTTTGAAAAATGTAAATGAATATATTATAGCATTTGTAAAACCAAAGAAAATATTAGCAGAATATGCAACTTTTTTTAAAAACTCATGGTTTATAAATACTTAAGGAAAAAACATTCAATAACTGCAAAAATAAAAAGCAAGTTAAAATATTGCTCCTAAAAGGAGTGGTGGTTTCGTTTTATCATTAGAATTTTGATTTTTTACACCGGTATTTGTAAATCATTTGTAAATAGTTCCAGTTTTGGTTGCAACGAGCATAGCTGTAGCAGAGATCTGACGAATAGAAGACTATAAAAGATAAAGAGCTTATGAAGCTTACATAATGAGTCTATTAACCGTCAACTTAAAACAACACACATATTAAGGGAGAGTACTATAAAATATATCTGCTACTTACAGAGTTAATAAAAATCGAATCATAAATTAGATAATAATAAACTTTGTAAACAGTGATATTAATTTGAAATTGAATTAGCTAAAATTAAGTATTTATCAAATATTAATAACAAAGTTGTTAAACGCATGATACAGGCAGTTACTAATTACTTAATAAGACAATTGCCGTATATCTGGTATTACAACTAAAAGGTGCAACACTGAAAATGTTTTTTTTTTTGAAAAAAATGTAAATGAATACTTTATAGAATTTGTAAAGCCAAAGAAAATATTAGCAGATAATATAACTTATTTTAAAAACCTAAGAATTATAAATACCAAAACACAGCAAGGCATAAAAGTTTGTTTTTGCAGTATAAGACATCCGCAAGCCAATCCTAAACTGGTAGTTTCAAATAGCAGAATTTTATAATACAAAACGGAGCGATGAAAGCACAGTCTGTTGATCATATTTTTAGCCGCCCAGTATCTTTCAGTTTTTATAAGTTATCCTATCATCTCCTTTGCTGCAGGTGTTAATAGAGGCTATATTTGCGTGTTGCCAGATGTCAGACCTGCTGAGACTTGTGGATGTGAGCGTCTGGGGATGTGCAAGGTTGCTAAAAATAAACCGAATGTGATTGTCAGGAGTTTCTCCGTAGGTCTGCGCGGGAGTCTGCGTGGAGGTTTCTGCACAGGTCTGCGCGGGGGTCTGTGCAAGGGTTTCTGCACAGTTTTGGCTGGAAATTCAAATTCTGCGCAACATTTTGGTGGTAAATTTAAATTCTGCTCAAGTTTTGGACGGGAAATTTATATTCTGCTCAGGTTTTGGCGCTAAATTTAAATTCTATTTAGGTTTTTGACGGTAAATTCAAATTATGTATATTATTTTGGCGGTAAATTCAAATTCTGTACAAAAGAAATAAACCAATTTAGATTTGACAGGGGGGGCTATATTTGCGCGTTGACAGATGTCAGAAAGAGCACGGAATTACAAGATAGGTAATGTGTTCGATCCCGCTGAAGGACTGTTTAAGTGGTAGGCAGTGTGGGAGCTTGAGAGACATGAGCAAAAATGCACGACACTGTTTGCAAGCGCCGAATGTAAATATTACGTGTTGTTTCCTGCACTTTATTAAATACACAGTTATGAAATTGGGCGATAGTTATTTATTCAGCTTTTGCTGTTGGATCTATGTACAGAAGGACAGCATTCCCTCACTTTAGCAATAAACAAGTTCCTAAAGAAATATTATTTGTTTTAATATAGCTTCGAAAGCACTGCTCACAGACAGGTAGACAGGTAAACAGGTAGACAGGTAGACAGCTAGACAGCTAGACAGGTAGACAGGTAGACTGGTAGACAGGTAGACAGCTGGACAGGCAGACAGTCAGACAGACAGACAGGCAGCCAGGCAGGCAGACAGACAGGCAAGTAGACAGACAGAGGTCTAGAAATTGCGCGGTGAGGGGGAGTGACTGTCTCGTATGGATGAACTCGAATTAAGATATATAGGAAATTTATTTTGCCAAATTTCAAGACCATTATCGACTTTATCAATTGGTCCGGATACCTGACTAATGGAAACATTTTCGCGAATTTTCGCTAAGACAAGATTAGGGGCTACAATATATAAAATATACTAAGGAAATTCAAATTCTGCTCATAATAGTTGGCAGGTGTTAAGAGAGGCTATAGCTGAGCGTTGCCTGATGTCAGTTTGCTTAAAATTGACTGAAAAATGTACAGACATTAGGAAATCCACAACACTGTTTATAAGCACCGAATGTAAATATTATGTGTTTTTCCAGTACTTCATTAAATACACAGTCTCAAAATTGAGCCGATAGTTATTTATTTCAACCCACTCTTACAAACATTCGAATATATAGAGTAAGACACAAATATCTTCAGGCTCATAATTTCGAATAAGTTATCCTAGTAGTTGAAACCGTGAACATGGGTTCCTTTAAAGTATATAGTATTACCCAGCTCTTGGGAAATAAAATTAAGCCAACTAACGAGAGATTCGGACTCTGGTCGACAACAACAACCTAATTACAAATGTTGGAAATATAAATTATACAGAAGGCAAACCACTCCTTACCAGCAGCAATTTATATTTACTGACGCCGGTAACAGAACCGTTTTGTGACAATATAATGTTGGCTAAAATTATTGACCGTGTAGATTGCGAAGGAGAAAGTGATCTTATTGTTAAGAGATATGTGGTGGTTGGAATAGTCACTTACGAGGGAAATTCTCTAAATTTATTTCTGCTAGACATGGAGTAAAAGCAAAATTACCTTATCTTCTACAAAGTGAGAACAGAATGGCAAGAGGAATTATATAAGTTATTGGAAACGAGGGTCTGGAAAATATTAACAAAAAATATAAAAATCCAGTAGTAATTCCGTACGAAGTAGAACTAGCCGACGTTCATGTGCAGACCCTGAAATACCAGAAATTTTAAAACAGCTTCAAATAGATGACTTCTACCTTATGGATTTGGATATAACGCAAGATTTTGCAGGAATATTTAACAAGATAGAAATGGGCCATTATTTGACTACTAAGCATAACTTTTGCCACCAAGGAGAGTCCAATGAAAATTATAATGTGATTGTGGATAATGATAAAACAGTTGGAATTGATTATTTAACATGGTTAAATTAGAATGCTAGAGTTCAGATATACAACAAATGTGTTTGTCAAATGACCAGTCCAGGAGTTAACAAACAGATTGGTAACCATATTATCGACTTTATCAATTGCCCGGATACCCGTTTAAAGGAAACATTTTCGTCTATTTCCGTTAAGGAACATGGAATCACAAGATTGGAGGCAACAATATATAATTATACTATTGGAGATTATTATAATGCACATAATGTATTTGATCCTTTAAACGATTGTTTAAATTTATTGAAAACTAGTAAAATGTACTTCCAAGATGCGCCAATATATTCTGTCTCAATTGCTAAAATGTGGACCAAATTGACTAATACTCTGCAGAATAGCTGTTGTGTTATGTTTAATAATGCCTTACAATATGTTTATTGGGAAAATAGAAACATAAGAAACTTGACTGGATTACAAATTAAATTGCCCGATAATCTTGAAAACCGAAATAAGATGATAAATTATGCACTTTCTGCTTTTATTTTTAATTATCTGCCCACTAATTATGTAGAAATTATAGAAAATGATGTGAATACAGGCGACATAAATATTAGGCCAAAATGTGATATTAAAGCTGGAGAAATATTTTTTTCTAAATCCACGACCATTTTCTCTACTATTTTGAAATATTGTAAGTATCGAAGATATGGGATTAATCAAAACGAATAATGTGATTCCCCAAGTTTTAAGGAAGAGAACCAACAAACTTTCTCCGCATGCAATTAAAGAAATAGAACCACTCTCATCTGTTTATATATTAAGTTCAAGGAAACGAGAACTTAAGCACGAAGAAATAACTTTGAAAAAACGAAAAGTAGAATATGTGAAAAATACAATTGATATAAAAGAACAATAAAAATATTTGCCCGAGAAAGAACACAAATTAATAGAAATGCGAGAAAACTTGAGAAATTACTTTAAAAATCCATGAAAAAAATTGGATATAACTGGATGTTATACGATTTCTGCATTTACTGTAAATAATAGTGAATATAACAATTATGGGAAATATCCATGTCGGAATACTTGTAGAAAAAAATGGGTGTAAAAGGACATTACAAAAATGTGCTTTTAAGTAGTTACAACTTGAGAGAAAAACTTAAAAAAGAAGGTTACATTTTAATTTCTTTTAACAAATCTGATATAGTATGTTTACCAACCGAGGAACCATTTATATCATTTAAAACCAACGGAATTACAACATTTAATGGACACTCATTCCCGAAGGTTGAGGAACTTAAATATTATACGGAAGTGTTACAAGATATGGATAATAATAGTTCATCTTGCCAAGAAAAAATAGAACAAATTGACCATATTACTAGTCAAGAAATAAAAGGTAGTATTAAGGTTACACAATGTTATCGGTTGGAAGAATTAGAAGGAACGGAACTAATTATTAAAGCAATTAAACAAAAACAATTCAGACAGAAGATTTGTTATATTTTACAGTTCGAAGACCTAGAACAGTTGTACATATCTAAGTACTGGTTCGGAAAAGAAATTTAGATTTACATTAAAGAATAAAAATGAAATTAGATAAAATGAAGACTACTGTAAGTAAAAATAAAGAAAGGGTTTGTTCTGTGTGTAAATTGTACGAATTTTTGTAATTTTGTAATTTGTAAGGCAAGAAAATGTTTTTTAACCGATTTATTATTTTTCTCTCCTAAAATTTAATTTCCCGTGGTGATATAAAAAATAAGAAGACGTGGCAAGCAGAAACCTGCAAGGCTACATGGGAACTGGTTTGGACCTGTCAGTCTAATTGTCTACCTGTCTGTCTATCTACCTGTCTAGCTGTATACCTGTCTAGCTGTCTACCTGGGTAGCTATCTACCTGTCTAGTTGTCTACCTGTCTGTCTGACTATCTATCTACCTGTCTACCTTTCTACTTGTCTAGCTGTCTAGCTGTCTACCTGTCTACCTGTCTACCTGTCTACCGGTCTACCTGTCTAGCTATCTACCTGTCTAGCTGTCTACCTGTCTACCTGTCTACCTGTCTAGCTGTCTATCTGTCTACCTGTCTACATGTCTATCTGTCTAGCTGTCTAGCTGTCTACCTGTCTAGTTGTCTACCTGTCTACCTGTCTGGCTGTCTCTCTGTCTACCTGTGTTAGCTGTCGAGCTGTCTACCTGTTTAAGCAGTGCTTTCGAACCTATATTAAAATAATCGAATCTAAAATTTGAGTCTTACGTAAAAGAAAACAATATGCAATTAAATGGTACTGTTGCTAATGGCGGTGTAGAAATATCTAAAAATTTAACACAGTTTACACTCCGAACTGTAACCTGTAAATCTCTACAGCATAATAATATTTCTTTAGGAACTCGCTTATTGCTAAAGTAAGAGATGCTATCCTTCTGTACATAAATCTAACAACAAAAGCAAAATAAATAACTATCGCCCAATTTCGAAACTTTGTGTATTTAATAAAGTACTGGAAAAAACACGTAATATTTACATTCGATGCTTACAAACAGTGTCGTGGATTTTCCCAATGTCTCAAAACTTACGCAGAATTTAAATTTCCCGCCAAACCTGCCCAAAAACCCCCGCGCAGACCCCTGCGCAGACCTGTGCCCCGCGCCGATCTGCTCGACAGGTTTGACATCTGGCGACATTCAAATATAGTCTCTATTAAAACCTGCAGCACCGACATGGATGATAGGATAACTTATAAAAACTGAAAGATGCTGGCTGGCTAAAAATTATGATCAACAGACGACCCTTTCATCGCTCCGTTTTGTATTATAAAATTCTGCTATTTAAAACTAGCAGTTTAGGATTGGCTTGCGGATGTCTTATACTGCAAAAAGCAAATTTTATGCCTTGCTCTATTATTGTATATATAAATCTCGGGTTTTTAAATTAAGTTGTATTATCTGACAATATTGTCTTTGGTTTTACAAAATTCTATAAAATATTCAACAGTAATTACACAAGTGGTGATGCTTTTTTAATAATTTTAACTAGATTCACGAATCTTTGTTGCTATAAAGAAATCTCACGAGTGGACGAAGTCCACGAGTGGAATTTCTTAATAGCAACAAAGATGAGTGCTAATCTAGTTAAAATTATAAAAAAATATATTACCACGAATGTAATTCGGCGTGATTATTTTTTAAACAGTTCAAGTTGTAGATTGGGTTTGATGGAGCTTCCAGATGAGTGTCCTGTTATTTTTAATAACTGCTGCTCACCTACTCCACTTTTAGCTAGTTATGTTACAGCAGAAGAACGATTTGAATGGTTTGTGAAAAAATAGTCGCTGTAATTTGCTACTAGCAAATAGTCACTGTAATTTTGATGCTACTAGCAAATAGTCAGTGTAATTAGCTACTAGCAAATAGTCACTGTAATTTTGATGCTATTGGTCGATTTGAATTTATTTCTCATTACTATTGGCTGATAGGACTGTTTAAAAAATAATCTTTTACATTTTTCAAAAACATTTTGAGTGTTGCATCTTTTAGCTGTAATACCAGATATAGAACAATTGTATTTATTAACTTTGTTAATATTTGATAAATACTTAATTTTAGTTAATTCAGTTTTAGATTAAATGCCATATGACGGCATTTCATATAAAGCGTACGATAAGTCAAGTTACAACGACCTTGCTTAACAAGCAACTTAATTAATCTGCACATGCGTTATACACTTTGTTTACAAACAAAGCACCAGTTATGATTGTAACATATTGTTTGTCTCGAACGTGCGCTATGACAATACTAATTTATTTGTGGATTGTATATCTGAAAGTGGAATTATGTTAAAAATATCAATTTGAGGATTTTAGACCTTGTGTTACTGCTGTAGATCAAAAACTATCCTCCGATAAGTTTACAGAACCCGCTTATTACAACTGCTCAAAATTTTCGTAATTTTACACTGAGAACTGTGTGTAAATATAATCTGTTATTTCAAAACATGTACAGATGTTTAATAAGCGTCCTAGTTAAACGGATGAGGGAAAAAGCTAGAGTCCATCAAAAATATAAAAATATATAAATCTACTGTGCGAAACAAATAACTATCGGCTCAATTTCGAGACTGTGTATTTAATGAAGTATTAGAAAAACACGTAATATTTACATTCGGTGCTTACAAATAATTTTGTAGATTTCCCAATATCTCTAAGACTCCAACACTTTTGTATTATGTTAAATACTGTCTACCGCTTAAACATTCTTCCAGTGGGATCGAACACATTACCTACCTACTACCAGATGCTCCCAATCGGCCTATTCGAGGATGTTTCTATGATCTTGAGATTCAAAAGGTTAAATATCCAGACATACATCTCGTTAAACGCGTACTAAAACAGAAACATTACAAGATTTATAAAATGGTTTCGTTTTTTATATTTCCTTGCGCTTTTTTTCAAGACAGCCGAGCCGGTCTATTTATTCATCGCCGCATCTGATAATGAGGGTTATTAACTGCATCAGCAAACATTTCCAAACAAAGATTCCATTCAATTTAGCGGTCGTGCAGATTTTTCAAGCAATAACTTTATTGTTCAATTTATACCAGCCTTGCACATTTTCATACAAGTCCGGACAGGTTTGCAGCTCCAAACAATAACATTCGGTTTATCTGGTGATGGAGGCCATTAACTACATCAGCAAAAATTCCCCAGACAACAATGACTTCATTGTTCAATTATTTTTTTGCAGTCGTGCAGATTTTAAAACAATGGGCTTCATTGTTCAATTGGTAGACAATAATATTCGACTAGACATCTACATCTGTAAGTCTGGACAAGTCTGCATTCACAGACGATTACTCACATCCGCTTGAGCCTGGGAAATATTTTTTGATAAGCGTAGAAATAAAATTAGACTTTTAGCCCGAAAATTCATCGCAGGAATCTTGTAAAATTTCAAAATTAGACTTTTAACCGCAAAATTTATCGTGGGAATCTTGTAAAATTTCAAAATTACACTTTTAGCCCCAAAAATTCATTGTGGGAACCGGAAGTGGAACGTGACCTAGGTGAGGCCAATGACCCCGCCCCCGGCTAGACCAACGACCTTGACCCCGGCTAGGCCCGTGACCTCGCCCGTGATCTTTAAAAAGTTCAAGGTCAAAAGTGAGGCAGAACACTCCTAGATGCACTACTCTATTGTTTAGAAAAAAATAGTTTTCATGTGCAGACCAGAATTTTGATCGACTTCATATGACCTTTCATCAATACTTTCTGTACTCCTCTTGGCTACGGCCCTGCATACATCACTAATGTTTGAAGAAAATAATTTGAAGGAATCAATAGCTCAAGAGATGTTATAGAATAATAAAGATTTACGTATTTAGTAGCGCACGGAAAGGATTAAGCAGAGCAAAAATTCCTAAAATTCCTGTCAGAATTGATAATAAAATCTACTAATTCACAAATTAGAAACCTGCAAATTACGCGAAAAGCTTTTGCTCATAATTCGTAACCCGCAGTTACGCACACAAATTAGAGAAAAATAATTAAATTACTATTAATGAATTGGACGCTGCTAAAGACAGCTTTTGTTAACAAATTAACATAACCAAATTAGAGTAAGGTAAATGAAATCTTGCAAAACAACAAATGATTGGGTGTTGAATGCTAATTTCAATGAATCTAAGCAAAACTGTAAGTATTGTTCCTTATAAATTAATGATGAAATTACGAAGTATCGGGTACGTTTTCAGCGAAGTTCAATTGTCCTTTTTGTTGCGATATCATACACGGACGGGGAGCAGTATGAATATTTGACCTGTTAGCCACTAAGGTCTTTCGTAGGATCCAGCCAAGGAGGGGGGGGGGTTACAGGACTTCAACATAGGTTCGGTAATATGTCAATGAGGCTTTTTCCCGCAGTGTCCGGTGCGCTTGCACAAGCGAAATGTGTTAAGAATAGCTCCTCTAGTACTTCGGTAAGTTTACGATAAAAGGATGAATTATTACGACTCGATTGTGGCTCATAACTTAACGTATGTCAAAGAAGCACTTGCAGGAAGCCTCAAATAAATCGATAATCACGCCAAACAGCGTACATTGTGCCGAACATATTTCACACCTGAGATGTAGGGCCGGGGCTGCTTTAACCAGTCAAATTACAGGACAGTGCAAAACTAACGCATAGATATGGAACCAGATTAAGGATGATTTTAGAGCATAAACAGCACCCAAAAGTTCGTCCTAAGGCATGAGAAGCAGAACTTGAAATGGTTCTCCCTATCAAACGGCAACTACGGAAAGGAAGATACCAATTGTAAATAGAAGACTACCAAAACTATATGTTCTAGGATACTCAAAATTCTAAAAATTGAGGTAGAAGCATAGATAACCCAACTTACCAAAATACCATAAATACCAAATGTTGCAAACACAATATAAGGTAAAAACAAGAAGTTCGAAATTATTGTCAATAGATAATCCCTAAACCCGCCAACCCAATTGTAGGTGAAAGTTCAAGAACCCAGAAAAATTACTAGAAAAAAGCTACCTTAACCAAGGTGGAATAGGTGCACCGGTGACTACACTGGTCTGAACCCTTAACTTTTACCACTCTACGATTATTTGCTCCAGGAAATCTCAACAAACAACCCCAATACTCAAACCAGGAGCAATCAAAACAGATAAAAGGAACTAAGGGAGAAAGAACAAGGATCTAATCAACCCAAAGGAAATGTGGATACCACAAATAAAAGCCATCTCCTTACCAACCAAGCTCTAAGACAGTGTGGATACATGTTTGTCGTACAAGGCAAAGTTCCTACCTTACAGTGGATAACCAAAACGCCCAAAATAAGATTGAAACAATTTTTTGGCTCCGCTTAATTGTTTCGATAGTTATCCAATTATTTCAGGCCTAACCTGTATATTTTTATTTGAATTATAAATCCTTTGCATTTCGAATTCTTAAATTTTCCAAGTCAGCTTATTTTGTACCTGGATCGAGTTTCTTTCGTTCGCGCGATGCCCTTTTGACCCGCGCTATCTCTTATCACAGGCCGTTGTAATGCGAGCTTTCCTTTGGAAACGAATTTTTCGTCCGAGGCACTTGCTGTTCTCGCCTGGGTACGCCGTCACCGGCGCGGCTAAGGTTTGTTTGTTTAAGTCAAATTACGTGCGCTCAATCAATTTTTATGAGCATTGTGTTTCCAAGGGCTGACTATGATCAGCTCTTAATTAACAGTTTCATCCAAGAGTTTATCTCGGAAGCAAGGTTGTTAGTCTAATCTCATTTTTGACACCTGCTGGCGTTCTGCCTAGCTGCTGCCGTTTGAGGGTGTCTTTGCTACAATTACCGGTGCATCCACGGCGATTTCGACCAATGTCTGTAGCAGTTCACGGCCAGCATATGTTTAACCGCAGGGTATAGCAACCCCCGGCCGGCGATCGAGGTTAGTTGGTGCTACTCCGGGATTAATATTATATCAACTTATCTTCGATACCTGGAATTTATATTCTAAAACCGTTATTATTAACCAGTAAAGCTCAAATTCATACATGCTCTTGTTTTTTTCATATTTTAACTTTTACGCATATATTTAATTATGGTCAATATTTAAAGCTGTAATTATGATGTGTAGTGACTCTTTGTTAAAGGAGCATTCACGCTTTTTTATTTCAATAGCCTAAACAGAAAGGTTTTATCAAATGACTGAGGTATGCATATCCCACTATTGGTTTTGATGTTACAGTTAATTTAATAACACGAAAGGGGTTTTTGATCTTTGTGCGTGTCGCAGCCTTCATTTGACGTACACAATTTTGTTATGACATTATTTGCCTTTTAATTATCCTGATTATTTATTACTGACTCTACAAGTTTTTCAGTTCTATTAAATAAACGCTAGTCACTTGTAGTTTATCTTTTATTATTTGAAATCTTTGGATTTCTGGCGCCCCTTTTTTTAAGGATATTACAGGGTGCACAGCTGGTGAATCCACGACCATATCGCCGAATTTGAGCTAGCTCGGCCATCGCGGTAAGTAAAGAGTTTTCAGAGCTGCCGTGGTGTATAAACTGTAGGGGGGTTGATCTGCAATTTTTCTTACTATCATTGATTATTTTAATTAATTAATCGCAGGTCAGCTTCTTTATTGTTTCAAGGTACCTTAAATTAGTATACAGCAACATCCTAATATTAAACAAAGTCGTTACTTGACTAGACGTGCATGTTTTTGTGAAATAAGTGCGCACTTTGTGGGCTCTTCTGTAAAAGTGCTTACAGCAGAACCATTGTTTGTAGCTTTGCGGGTGGCAAAAAACAGAACTAACATTGGAATTTAGTAATTTCTAAAACTTCATATTGGTAACATTCTCCTGTTAACCCGATTTAGATAAAATGACAGGATACATCAGTGGCGTAGTAAATGCTTGTAAGTCTAAGTAACTATGCTAAATGGTTTGCCGCACTAAAATAGCAAACACGGTTGTAGTAACTGAGATGCAATGCTTAAAACTAAATTCTTCGAATAATCGAAACGCTACGCTCACTCGCAGTGTCAAGACAAATTTTACTAATACCTGCAATCGCCGCTAATGATTTCTTGACAGTTATAAAACATAACATAAGAGAAATGAATAATTATGAACATGGCGCCTTCCATGGCCTACTTCGACCAGAAATCTGGAATGGTTCTGGTGCATATCATCGGATTTTGGATCACTATTTTAGGAGAAAATTCACCTTAGCTCTTTCATATCGTTAGCATTATATACAACTAGTGCGTTAATTCCACTAATATCGCGTCACTCGATGACGCTGCCAGTTTCTCTGTTGATTTTCTGACTACTTTACAGCCTGTAAGACTTTGGAATCTCTGTATAGCACACAGATAACTAATGCAACACTTTCCTGCCCTTGGATTTCCCTTAGAACACGTAGGCACTTCGATTAGCTACAAAATACTAGGTTAGGAGCGCACAAATCGTCGAGCTCAAGACAGCTTCTGACGTAACTTGCCAAATCAATATCGCCATTCTGCACTTTTTTGCGGCAAACGCTTTTTTACAATGTCGTTATAAAGAGTGATTTTCAACCTATACGCATAAACTTGGGGATTTATTCCTCATGTCAAATAATGATTAATAGGCAAAAATAATTGTAATAAAAGATTTTTCGTTTTTGAGATATCCACGAAATTTATTTGCAAATGAATTGTAGTTTATTTTCAGGTAAACTTCCCTTCTTGTATAAGATGTATAAGATGACGGTTTGATCTAAGTAGGTAGAACTTCCTGAAATTTTGTATAGGGCCATAATTTTTTATTATGAACAACTTGTCTAAATAAAATTTAACTGTATTATAAACAAAAAAGGTAGTTTACCTTCAAGAAAATACAATTTGTTTTCAAATAAATTTCACTGATATCTAGGAAACTAAAAATCTTTTATTGCAATTATTTTTGCCTATTAGTCATTATTTGATATGAGGAATAAATTCCTAAGTTTATGCGTTTAGGTTGAGAATCACCCTGTATAATTGTGATATAATACAAAAGCATTACTTGAATAAAATCTATGGGTAATAAAGCAGTTTCGGTAATAGTTTTTCACATGAAAGCTATTACTACTTGTTTCAGTTGTACAAGATTATGGGTTTTTCATACCTACCCTCTCTTTTTGCAGGGTTAGCTCCGTTTACGACAGGTAACAAGCCTAGACGTTGCTCGATGAAGCAGTAGTGTCAAGGAATGGATCGTAGACTAAAAAACAAGGGCTGTATTTCCAAGACAGCAGCTTTGGTAATAGTTTCTCATATGAAACCTATCACTACTATACTAAATTTCAAATAAGAATGCAGTACTTTAAACTAAATAGTGATCATAACTATGGCCCTGATTGGTCGAAACAAAGGCATCATTACAACTATCTGAAAATCAAATATGTTTTCAAAATTGTCAATTTGACATTCAGAATGAATTCTAAAGATGTGAAATGAAAACCAATAAATTGTGGATAAGAGAGGCTGGTCTACAATGTTTATTTGACTTATACAGAACGAAATTATTCTAAAACATGAGCAGTCACACAAACGTATATTTTCCTAGTGTAAAATTGAGTCTGAGTTCAGAATGCCATCTACTGCATTCTTATTTGAAATTTAGTATAGTTTGAGTTATACAAGATTAAGGGTTTTCGCTATCCCCTCCCTCTTCTTACAGGGGTAACACCATTTGCTATAGATAACAAGCCTGAGATTGCCCAAACTAGCTCTAGTGGCAAAACATGGGTAATAGGCTATCATATAGGGGTACTCTCTCCATATAGTCAAAGCAATATTGTCTGGACAGATAGCAGGATAAATTGTCTGTTATCAGTTGTGCTATTCTCAGAGAAATATATTCTTCTTTTAGTAATTTGGTAACGTTTTTAAGAAATCACTAACTAAATTATAATTTAATTTAGACTCCTTCATCGAATACTGGTCACAAAGCCGAGTAAACTACAATCTTTTAAAACTCTCAACAAATCATGCTTGTTTTAGTGAGCAGAACATAAAGAAAGACCTCATGTTTAGATTTATTCTGCACGTGTTCTGGCACATTTGGCCGCATTTCCGCGAAAAAACCTGGACGAAGTATGCACTGGTCAGTACAGCAGTCGAGACCTGAATTGTTAGTTTAACCCCTACGCGCACGCTGAACTGGAAGTATTTGCATGATAAATACTGGAACCACTTGTCTTGAAAAAGTGTAAAGTTAATTAAAATATATAAAACAGCTCGAGAGCTTGATGCTCCCTTGAGTTACGCTAATTGGCTTTATACACGCAGAGCACCCAGCAGGTTCATGTTGTTGGTCGAAAGTTTTAACAGGTTATTAAGGGATTCTTACCCGTAACCTAATTACGTCGTAATTTTAATCACTTAAATTTTTGTTGCCCTTTTATTATTATTAATTAGCACTTAGTTGCTGCCAAATGTATATTTATACACCCTAAAATATAATTAATGTTACAGATTTAGCTACTACAACCTCCACATTTTAATACCGAGTCAGGTAATATTTCAAGAATTACTAAATGGAAACTGATTGAATCGTTTCTCATTGCCTCGTTTTGCAAATTTTAAAATAATTTTTGCTGAAATAGGATTATACTTCAAATGTACGTTGACACTACTCTTCACAACGTTTGTGTGTCCACTAAATTTAATTTTAATTTGGCATTTTTACCATGTACGCCCTAATGAAACCCATATCAAGCGAGGTAGAACACATATAAGCATATAATTTCATTAAAAGTACTCCAAAGCTTAATGCAATACAAAAACATATTATCCAATGTCTAATAAAGCTGTGACAGTGCGATGTGTAGTTTTACATTGAAGCAGGTTAGAAATTATAGCCTGTCGCTTATCGATTTATAGTTATCTGCTTTCCTACCCTACACTTTTTTTTAAATACAATAGCAATCGCTCGATCTTAATCTTATGAATCTGGGAAGATTACTTTGCTATGGTAACGGAGTAGACCATACTACCAGAAACTCACCGTCTCCAGTAAATTGCATCCATTTTAAGCGACACAATTATCTGAGTTGTTAACAGACAGCTTTTGTTTTTTAACAAGCGCGGCCACTCATATTTGGGAAGCGCGGCCGCCCATATTTGCGAATATCTAAATTTTAAAATTAATATTTATATGCACAATTAACATTATCCAATAAATGTTTAATACTAAACGACGCGGAAAATTATTCTCTTTAATTTAGTACCACTACCATTTTTTTCCATAAAAATGGTGAGCAGGAATATGCATAACCGTGATAAGCCATGTAAATTGCCTATGTTCAGAGGTATGACCAACCACCCGGTATATAAATCTACTTACTATTACTGGTTTATATTTTCTTTGAGTATTTGTGCTACGACCCTGTATGAACCTGATCATTTCGCTTTGAAGTTTTAGGTTAAAAACAGAGGTAACCACGGTATGGTTGATAGCTAGATTTAGTTCTATGTTGTGTTTAACAACTGACGCCCATTTTGTATTGTTATAATTTTTTGTAACCTTAAGAACCGTTGCGTAGTGCTTATTCACGCCATAATTCTACCGAGAATTAGAGCTAGCTAGAATTGTACTCACCCTTCGTTTAACGGTGTGGTACAAAATATACGTTAATCTGTGTTATTATTACTTTAGCTTCGATAATTGTATCTTCAGATTTGATAAATTTTTGTTTATTTTGCACAAATTTTAATTCTGATAACTTTTATTTGACCATATTTGATTAGGACTAATTAGGAGTGTTGAAGTACAAGGTTAGAGCCAAAATTAAAAACAGCAAACCATAAGACGGCATTAAATAAAACAAAACAAAAAAAAATTAAAATGGAAACCAATTTGTTAAACAATAAAATTCAGGTGGTAGCTGATGCTAGAAGACATTTAATAATGCTTCAGGTTGAAGCATTTAAGAACGAATAGCTACTTTTAAAAGAAGAACATGAACATACAATTAAACATTCTGCACAACAACATTACTACAACAGCAAGAAAGAAATAAAAGAGAATTTTAATTAAAGAAGTAAGTTACTATTAAAGTTACAAATAAATATCAGAATTCTGTATTGACAATGTTAAAAATGGGAATAGTTTTTAAAGTTATTGGTATATTTTAATTGCCATTATATAACTTGTTCATTAAGAAAGTCCATAAGGGGCGGCTTACAGTGCCATCAACATATTATTCATACGTTTTTTAATCAACATGTGGTATATGCAGTGAGTTTCTTTATCATTGCGTCATATGGATTTGTTTCGTGTTAGCAGCAGCAGAAAGACAATTGACACAAGATAAATTCCTAATATACAACGATAAAAATAATAACTGCATAATAGTAAAATAATTTTGTGTACCCAGAACAAGCTAACAATGGCAAAATTCATTAAAAAATATTCTCTAGCTTATATTTTTTTAATAGCAAGTTCACTCAAAGTGACTTACAGAATTGCAGTTTGTAAAGATCTCGTTATTTCCAATTACAAAAAATAGCTTCTATTTATTGTGTAATTTAGTTTATATTATATATGTATGTAATGCACTTTAAACATAAGCTATAGTTGCTCTGCGCATTCTGAATTTTCAAAAAAACTGTCCTACTACAGAAAAACGTTCTATCTGCAATTTTACAGTATTCAATATTTTAGATATGTATAAAATGTTTTCAATGGAGGCTACTCTTGTTATGTATGATAACAAGATTTTATGATGAATAAAACTAGTATTACACCAATTATAATTATAAACGAAAGATATGAGAATCAAAAGTTATGAGATATTATTCCTGTAATTTTATATATTTATGTATGTATACACAGTGGGCCAAAAAAAAACGGTACAGATTTTATAACCCTGTATATTCGTTGGTCGCTAATATCTTTATATGGTTACTATATCATCAAAAAGCTGAATCTTCGTAAATAAAAATAAAGCACTTTTATTCCAATTCGAAGTACAAATACTATTTAAATAATTATTAACTATGCTATCTAAAGCAATGATTCAATCTGCCCACAATTTTTATCAACAATCACATGCAATTATTTTTGCAAATGCCCAAGCGGAAGTGCAGAAGATACTTGCTGCTCAGGCAGCTGAATCCAATTATGCGTACCTACCATTTTCTTCAGTAATTCGATTAATCAAAAACGAAAACTAAAATCACAGTTATCAAGTGAGGTTGACCAAACAACCAAACAAACAAAACAAAAGTCATTGCTTACTATTTTTGTTGCATATTTAATTTCACATTATTAGAAGCTTTCGTTTTCGCATGCTTCATTAAAGTCAAATAAAATCGAATTAAACCGTTGTATTACTGCAAATAATAGCTATTTATATATCAAGGGAGCAAAGTGTATAATTTCCTCCCGCGGGCAAAGTTTTCGGACCGACGCAAAGCGGAGGGCCGTAATTGCACGAGGGAGGAAATTCACTTTGCTCCGATGATATACTGATTTTTGTAAAAATGCTAGTTTAATTTTTTGCATTCCTTCGGTTCTGGAAAATGAAAAATTGTTAGCAGCAGTATGAACGGATGCAGTATTTTTTTCTCTACAAAAAATGTATTTACACTTTAGCTCTAAAATAATTAGGGGAGCAAATAATTGAACATAAAGAATTTACTATGCAAATTCCTATGGTGCGTCGCGCAAGTCAGCACCCGGTATATATGATTTTTTCGCCTCGCTAAAGAATTCGACTCGCTGTTTTTTTAATTAAAGGCTATCAAAATACGTGTGACATTTTTGGTATATTGCTAATCAGGTCGTCTATGTGATGCGATCAACAAACAACGATTTGTGGTCAGTGAAAATAGAGTGCTAGTGAAAACAAACAAACCGACGAAACATATTTTGCAGTAGCTTGTTACGGTATTAAAAGAACTTTACGACACCCACCCAAGGTGAGCATCGCACCACGGAATCAGTCCTGAAAAACTGGCACACTTGCCCTGAAATCGGTTCGAAATAGGCTAATAGGCCACGGCTGGAACGCTCAGGGAGTCGGGCGTGAGTCACACGATACGTTCTGGGCAAGCGTGTTGTGGCATAATATATATATATAGGGTATGTCGAAATTGTGAGGGCGCCACCAAGCCTGTCTTAACCCGGCTAACCGGGCCTGGACGGTTAGACGGGAGCGAAGCACGCAAAATACTCCGCCGATAGGATTACTCAAGAAATGCAAGGTCGAATAACAATTTCGGGATTGCCTTATGCAAGGATTGTAATTAGGTGTCAATCCGACCGCGACTACGCAGCTGTCTTACCCACCTGTACGCTCAAAGCTCCCTCGTTCCGTCGCACAATAATCAGTACAATGAAGGGGGCGCTTATCTGAAACAGAACATGCACAAGTCGAAACAAAACAATAGTTCCCTTAGCTAACAAATCATGTACTGTCTAACGGGTTTACAATGGGGCAGCAGAGTGCGTCGCACTATATCTATAAATGGGTTCTAACTAAGGACACCAGCTGGCGCGCGCTTTAAACCTAGCGACAGATGTTAAACAGTAATGAACAGTAATGAACAGTAATGAGCAGTAATGAGTACAAATATGCTGGCGCGACGCCTTATGCAGCGAACAGCAAAGATCAAATTAGCACTCGCGACATGGACAGTCTGCGATTCTGAATGAATGTACAAATATGCTGGCGCGACGCCTTATGCAGCGAACGGCAAAGATCAAATTAGCACTCGCGACATGGACAGTTTGCGATTCTGAATGAATGTACAAATATGCTGGCGCGACGCCTTATGCAGCGAACAGCAAAGATCAAATTAGCACTCGCGGCATGGACAGTCTGCGATTCTGAATGAATGTACAAATATGCTGGCGCGACGCCTTATGCAGCGAACAGCAAAGATCAAATTAGCAGTCGCGACATGGACAGTCTGCGATTCTGAATGAATGTACAAATATGCTGGCGCGACGCCTTATGCAGCGAACAGCAAAGATCAAATTAGCACTCGCGACATGGACAGTTATGACGACAGTGCCTGTAGGCACCAGAGATGTGACGGCTCGCTCGCGTTCACAGCGGTAATCAGTTCTAAGACACATACCTTAATAATGTAGGCGGTTGGGGAGCCTGGTACAGTTGAGTTGCGACAGGCTGCAGTCTTAGGTGGCAGGTACCTTCGATGTTCGACGGCTATAGGGATGAGTGCACATCCGCCACAATGGCGACGTGAGACGCGTCAGGACGCGTACGACGGGACGACGAAAAATGGGCCACTTTCGTTCTGCGGGACAGATCCTCGTAGGTCGAGATGAAGGGGGCACGACCCCTTACTTACGGAAGCAGGAACTGGGCTCAAAAACACCCACGCTACGCCGAAGACAATTCGAAACTCACACTCACAACCACCACACAAGCGTTCTCTGCAACGGGCTGCGGTCAACTGCCACTTAAGGCGAAAACGTTTATCACGTAATTGCTGAAACAGCACTCGACGGGAAAAAGGCTGACGCCCCCGCCAAGGGCGGAAGCGCCGCACGAACTCACACACACTATCCGACCTCTTACTCGATCGACGGCTCTCGGCTGAATGCCCAGAGGGAAGCGCTGGCACAGGTCACCTTGGTCGCGTCCCCACGTGACTAAACCTCGGCCGCCAATCGCGGGGCGATAAAATGAAACAAATTAATGCCGGCACCAATGGTATCACGCCTCAACGGCGTGCTTTCTAGAAGATTCGGGATTCTTGCGGGCGATACGCTCGGCTGCCACAGCGCCATCAGAGGGGGGCTCCAACCGACGAGAAATGCTGCGTTTGGGGCCAAATATGTGCGAAATCATGATTCTGGAATTAGGCGATGGAGCCAAATAAAGAACTAAAAGGATCTAGCATACGGGCACGCTGCCCTAAAGCCTAGGTGGCTATTTAAAATACCAAAATGACCTGAAGCAACAAATTGCCCTAAAGGCGTGAAATGCGATTAAGCATCTGCGACAGCAAAATGACTTAACAAGCTGTCAAACTGTTATAAAAATGTGTAGCAGCGGTGACGACGATTCAGATTTGCAAAATACTCCCCCTGATATTGCAGAAGAGGCCAGTGCTGCAACATTGAACCTGTTGCCGGAAAAGTCAAAGGAAAAGTATTTAAAAGTTTATTCGGCCTTCAAGCAATGGTGCAATTTGAAAAAAGTGAAAAAGATCAATGAAACTGCAGTGCTCGCATATTTTTACGAACTGTCGAAGGTTCTAAAATCATCATCGCTTTGGTCTAAATATTCGATGTTGAAAACCACCTTAACCGTGCAGGAAAATATTGACATCAAAAACACAAAATTGATTGCGTTTCTGAAGCGTCAGGCTGCAGGTTACAGGCCAAAGAAATCTGAAATTTTCACGCGAGGAGATCTCAACAAATTTTCATTAGAAGCTCCAAATGTACCTACTAATGAAGGTATTAAATAAAAAAATTTTATAAACAAGAGTGCCCCGTTTTAAAATAATTTTTATCTATTACAGCTTGTCCTGGTCATAGGTATCTCAGGTGCCTGTCGGTGTGACGAACTAACCAAAATGAATATCAGCGATATTGAAGCAAAAGACGGCATTTTAATTATTAAAGTCCCAGATTCGAAAACAAGAATTCAACGCACGTTCGTCGTTAATGGCGAAATATCTTCTGGATTTAACATACTGGAAATGTACCGAAAATACGTTGCCCTCAGGCATCCTCAAACTCCGCATCAACGTTTTTTTATTACTTACAGGGGGCGAAAATGTACAGTGCAAGTTATTGGGAAAAATACATTGGCAAAAATTCCTTACAATGTTGCGAAATTCTTGGAAAAACCAAATGCAAGCGCCTTTACTGGTCATTGTCTACGGAGGACTTCAGCTACACTTTTAGTGGATGCTGGAGCAAACATTTTAACCCTCAAACGTCACGGGGGGGGGGTGGAGGTCCACTTCTGTCGCGGAAAGTTATGTGGCTGAGTCAATTGCAAGTAAAGTGCAAGCCTCGAATCGAATTATAGAAGAAGAAACATTTGTTTCTCAAGAAATACGGGTACCCTCACCGGCTCCTAAAAACCTAGAAAAGTTACCAAGTTCTGAAATGTCCCTAAATAATGTGTTTCCTTATAGTACATCAAATTCGTTAGCTTGTGCGGGTGTGACAATCCACTCGGCGACCAATTGTACCTTTAATATTACTTTAAATAAATAATTTTTCTTAGAATACTGTGAAATCAAGTTTTTTCAAATGCAATTTGACATTTTTGAAATCAACTGTCAATTTTAATTTATTAAATTTAATCCACGGCCTGCTGAATTGTGTGACAAACGTCACTATGACGCAAGCCGGGATTTAATAATTACAGATAGAGTTCTATGTAAGTATATGTTTCCATGGAAATTACTTTACCTCCCGTGGGAATTTTTGTTTACTTTACCTCCCGTGTGAGATAAAGGCATCCTTTGCACCCTCAAATTAGGGAGAAAAAGATCATTTTCTATAGAGCGAGGCGAAAAAATATATTTACAATCTCCAAAGTGTAAGAATTTCGTTTTTCCAAAAAATATTTGAATACACTAATAATTAGAAATTTACACTTTCTACCGTTTTTGTTTTGGCCTACTGTGTATATTGTCGGTAACCTCATTCTACCTTGCGGTGTAGATGCTGGTGCTTAGTATGCTTGCGTCTGGAGGTACAATTCTCAAGTTATCCCAGATTCTGGTTACAAAGTTCGAACGCGTCTTTTTTGCTGCGCAGCAACCATTATGTAAGGTGTATGTCTTGATGATCTGTTAACCTTGATACTCTGTCTTTAAGGTCTGTGGTTCTGAGTACAGCACAGTTAATTTGGTGGTAAACTGTGAATGGTCACACCGAGCCCGATTTCAACCGCCAAGGCTGTGGAAAAATTCCAGCCCCAGCGGGATTTGAACCATGAACTTGCTTAATGCAAGCCTAGAGCTTTTCCAACTGCACTATCCGGCTTTTAAATAAATAAATGAACTGAGTAAAATAAAAATCTAAAGAACCACAGTCGAAAATCCTTTGACAGGTTGCAACCTACCTGTTTTCCTAGGCAATAGAGCAGTACCGTATGCCACATTTCCGCAGATGTGTGTGATGTCATTATGTTGTTACAGGTTTCTGTTTGTATTGTGGTTTATTTTTCTTCCTGTCCTGTAAGCTGCTTATTCTTCACCTAATTTATGGTCACTAGCCATTCTTATACTGAAATAGCAGAAAAATTCTACACCTCATTATATAGGTATTTCAAAAATACATAAAGTGAACAATAAAGATAAGAAGGGCATCAGAATAATAAACGCAAGATCCGAAGATATCCCAAACATTAAGAACTTTGAGATTGAGAAAGAATTAGAGCAACTCAAGAACCGTAAAGCTCTAAGGGAAGATGTAATCATAAGCGAACAAATCAAAGATACTGAAAAACCTGTTACGGTATTAAATTGTCCTTATGACACCCGCTCATATATATATCAAATGCTAAACAAATCCGGGAGATGGGACAAGCTCACCCTGGGACATTGATAAAACAGGCTAAAGGCCTCGGCTCAAATGCGCTCAGGGAGATGGGCGTGGTTTACACCGGTACGCCACAGGGCAAGCGTTACGTGATATGTGTAGGTTGCTGTTAAAGAGAGGGCGCTACCAGATCCAATATCGAGATTCCCACGTTCAACTGAACCTGGAGAGTCAAACGGGGAGAGAACTACACGAAGTACTACTTCGGGAAAATTCTCAAATAACTATTTCGGAAAAATACTCAAATAACTATTTCGGGAAAATACTCAACTAACTATTTCGGGAGCCACGGTGCAGTACCAGACGCGACCACCTACCTGGAATGTCTTTCCTCCGCGTCCGGGCCTCACCTCACAGCTGTTGTAGCACAGTGACACAGTCACCCTGTAACAGACATGCACAAGACGCAACAGATACAAGAAAAAGACGATAAGGTTAATACATCTATTGGATCAAAGTTCGTGACCTATCAAACACGTTACAAGTCACAAGTGCAGCAACTCGAAAGGAAGCTTATTCAGTACGCCCAGCTGAGAAAAGCGCTTATGTTAATGGGGGGGGGGGGGGGGCGTAGGCTTGAGCCCAACGGCGTTACGCCGGGACGCGTGAGAACAAAGCCTGAATTTGGGCCCGAGTCATCCGAGCGCCCTGTATTACGACACACAAAGCCACACAAATTGACAGTACGCAATGATAGATTTATGCAATAATTGCTCTACAATTAGAACGGGCTGACGGCACAAAGGTTGCCACACAACAGTGAATTTTTAGTCGGAATGTACGTTGCACTGCACTATCTCACAAGCGATTTTACGTAATGCATGCGATATTGGTAACGTTGGCGTTAACATGCCACAATGAATTTTAGCCGGAGTGTACATCGCACTAATATTGTATTTACAGCAAAGTTGAATGCAGGAAGCGGCGTAACTAAAGTCAGCTGACAGAGCAAACGTTGACTCGCCACAGTGAATTTTAGGCGGAGTGTCCGCCACACTAATATTGTATTTACAGCAAATTTGAATGCAGGAAGCGGCGTAATTAAGTCTGGCTGACAGGGCAAGCGTTAACTCGCAACAGTGAATTTTAGGGAAAGTGTACGTCGTACTAATATTGTATTTAGAGCAAAGTTGAATGCAGGAAGCGGCGTAACTAAAGTTAGCTGACAGAGCAAGCGTTGACTCGCCACAGTGAATTTTTTGCAGAGTGTCCGCCACACTAATATTGTAACACACTAATATTGTATTTACAGCAAATTTGAATGCAGGAAGCGGCGTAATTAAGGCTACCTGGGGGTACAAAGGTTATTACAGATCGTTACCTTGTTAGTTCAGCCAATAGCGAATGAAGAGGCACTCCACATAGTAGTCGAACAGGCACCTTGCACCAAACGTGGCGATACAGGAATTGGCTGAATGTCCTAATGGATCCCCTTTCGGATGAAAATTGTGCGTTGACCTCCCTTGGTTATGCAAATTGTTGACAACGTAGCCGTTACATGGGTAAATACAGAGATCGTGCTCCCGCGTAATTAGAAATGGCGGATTGATTGACTATACAAGCCACATAACACCGTATTCCCTGCAGCGGCACGTAAGAAGAGACCGGACTGCCACCACACAAGCTCACTCAAACACGTCTCTCTGGGAACTGCCAAGAGGCCAGCGCGCGTAAACGTGCACCTGGGCTCGAGGAAAGATCGCTTCCCGCCAGTCGCAGCGCAGAATGCGCTAGACATGCAACTGGTTGCCGCGGAGCGAGCCATAGCCATCCTTGTCGCACCCACAGGCAGAATTTTTAAATGTTTAACAACCAACAGCCGAAACAAGACTAGAAGGGATTTTCAAAATGCCGCAATTTGCAACGCCAGAGCAGGGGTTTACAAAATCATTATGCTTACTGACGTTACAATGTTATGCGATGAAAAATATCTAAAAATGATTTGAAATACAGATTGTACTTGCAGTAGGAACGAGTATAGACTCGAGTTTTAGCACCGACGGTAAACCTGAAATATAGGCATCGCCGTGCAATTTTAATTCGCGGAGTTTCGTAAAGCGAGGAAACTGGAGTGATAGAAGTACACTAGTGTAAAGTGAAAAACGGGAAAGAAAGTAGTGTAAAGTTATTAACGAGAACGGCAGTTAGCGAGCACAAAATTCAGCATTAACAGCGGGCGAAAGTCGAACCGGCGAGCGCGATATCGGGGAGGTCAAGCGTCGCGCGCGGTGATAAGCAAATCAAAACGTAGCAGTTTTTTGCATATCCATATCGGGTTGGGGCGACAACTGATGTCATAGGAGCGATCCCGAGAGGCGCGGATACTACCGGCACGCGCAAATGCACCGCCGGACTGGAGCATCTCCAAGAGCGCGTTCTTTTGAGCAGTGGCGGTAAATTAAATTAAAGGGGATAGCGACGTAAATAAAAGCGGCGTGAATGGACGATAAAAATAAAGTGAAGAAAAGGAAAACCAGTGTAAGCTCAGTTGAAGACTTCTTTAAAAGGAAAAGAGACACAATAAAACAAGATAATAGTGAGGAAAAAACTCACGAGGAAGAAACCTTTAAAAGGAGCAGAAAAACGCTCAAGTCGCCTACAAAAGGAAACAAAAACAAGCAAAAGACAAATACGGAAGAAGAAATGGAGAAGTTACAAAAATTAATCGAAGAAATGAGCAAACAAATGAAAGAGAACAGGAGCGAACTGCAAAACATAAGAGAAGAATTAAAAACAAACAACAATGATATAAGAGCTAACAACGAAGAAATGAAAAGACGCAGGGAAGAAATACGCGCCCTGAAAGAAGAATTAGTAAAGAAGGAAATGGAATGGGAAAGCGAAAAGGAAGCACTACGAGGCGAAATAAAGACTTTGGAATTAAAGAATAATAAGGAATGGGCAGACCAGAAGAAAGTCAATGCTGGAACAGAAACTGGAAATGATTGAAAAGAACGAGAAAAAATGTAATATAGTGATAAAAGGAATAGGATTCAATAAGAATGAGAAATAAATAGAAGTGAAGCAATTCTTCAAGGACAACATCACAGTAGAATCAGAAATAAAGAAAATTCGCTAAATTGAAAACCCAAAAAGACTACCGATAACCATTGTAGAGCTGAACAGCTGGGAGAATAAACAAGCCATAATGAAAAATAAAAATAAATTAAGGGGAACTAACATATACCTAGAGAACGACCTAACCTGGAAAGAGAGACAGATACAAAACAAGCTGAGGAAAATTGCAGTTGAGTAAATAGTCGAGGGAATAAAAACAAAGGTTGGGTACAAGAAGATCATAATTGAGGATACGACTTATATTTTATTTTATTTTATTTTATTTTATTTAATTCGCACTCAGCCAACAGCCGTTAGGCCAATTATAGGCGTCGCTGTTCAGTTATGAGGACTTCCAACCCCACTAACGACTGTCATGATGTTGTATGACCGCCGGGACCACCTTTTTTCCGTGATAGCCGTACCACGAGGCGCTGAGAGATGCAGCCGTGGAACTCCCATCCAAGTTCTGACCAGAGACAGCGTTGCTTAACTCTGCTGATCGAACGTGGACGCTTGTTCAAGCTACACCACTCAGGACCCTATATATGGAAGGAAGGGCTGGAAGATGTCGTAAAACAGGCAAAAAACTAAACAACTCTACCGATAAAACAAATACGAAGACGAACATGGCAAAGATAACGGATATGACTAGTAAAAGTGATAAAATGCAATTAAAGGGGAAAAGCAAAGAAAATAAAAATACATGGAAAATTGGAACATGGAATGTGAGAGGACTAAACGGGAAGGAACACGAATTAATAGAGAGTTTCGAAAAATCTAAAATAGAAATATTGGCAATAACTGCGACTAACAAGAAAGGTACAGGTAGCAACTTAGTAGAAAACGGGCATTTACTGATATATGGAGGAGTAGAAGAAAAACAAAGGGCAAGAGCGGGAGTGGCATGCCTAATAAACAAAAACAAAGTAACGGAGATAAGGAAATGGGAATACATCAATGAAAGGATATTAATGGTAGAAGTAGGAAATGGCGCAGAAATTATAACAGGGATAGTGGCACACGGTCCAAATGAGGATGAAAAATAAACAGAAAAGGATAGTTTCTGGGAAAGATTACAGGAAACCAATGAAAGGAAAAAGGGAAAACTGATAATAGCAATAGACCTTAACGCTAGAGTAGGTAGAGAAGCGGGAAAATGGGGAGGCGTAATAGGAAAAAGTGGCGAGGAAAAATTGAACAAAAATGGGAAAAAGCTGCTTGAATTTTGTTTATATAACAACCTAGTATATCGAATACCCATTACGACCATAGGGAGATACACGAGTATAGAAGAGAAATGGATAGCAGGGGTGAACGATCAGTAGTAGATTACATAATTGTAGAACGTGAAAATAGAAGGGAAGTGAAAGATGCGAGAATCAAAAGGGGCTACGAAATAGGTAGCGACCACTACCTACTGGAAGCAGTAATGAAAAAGAGGGGCACACCAAAGAGCAACGAGACAAAAACAAAATGCATAAAAACAGAGAAGATCAACCCCCACAAGCTAAGATTGCTAGAAGTAACGGAGGAGTACCAAAAGACAGAAGAAATAACCAAAAAGGGGCAGAGCGATAGTAAAAATGTAAATGAAAGATGGGAAAATCTAAAAGGATAGATACTAAAAGTAGCAAGCAAGATATGCGGACACACCAGAGTAGGTACCGGTAAGAAGAGAACGGCGTGGTGGAATGAAGAGGTCCAAAGAGAAACAAGAGAGAAGAAGAAACTCTGGAAAAGATATACACAAAACAAAACCGTAGCGAACTACGAAGACTACAAGAAACAGAGAAGGGTGGTAAAGACACTAGTACTGGAGGCTAAACACGAATCGTGGGAAGAATTTGGAAGACTGACGGAAAGAAATAGTAAAGAAAATCAGAAAATGTTCAACAGAGTAATTAAAAATTTGAAGAATAATCCAGAATACAAAGCAAGTTAAAAATAATAAAGGGGAGTTACTAATAGAAGAAGATATGATCATTAATAGGTGGAAAGAATACTTCGAAGAACTTCTAAATCCAGAAGAAAACGGTGAGGTAACAGAGGAAGAGAACGCCAAGGAGAGGGAAAGAGAAAGTATGCCCACAGAAGACGGTATCAATACAGCGGAACTAAACGAGGCACTAGAGAGAATGAAGACCGCAAAAGCACCAGGAGTAGATGAGGTAGGACCCGAATTATTAAAATACATGGGAGAAAAGGCCAAAGAAGAATTTCTTACCATCTTAAATTTATGTTGGAGACAGAAAGTGATTCCAGATGAATGGAAGATTGGGATTATTTATAAGAAAGGAGATACTAACGAATGCGCAAACTATAGAGGAATCACTTTATTATGCATGGCGTTAAAGGCATATGAAAGAATCCTGGAAAATGAACTGGGGGGAGTAGTCGAAGACCAGCTAGAGGATGTTCAGAGTGGCTTCAGACCAGGACACAGTGTACAAGACCATACTTTCACAGTACAACAAGCAATCGAGAAGAAACTAGCGAAAGACAAGGAAATATTTGCCTGCTTCATCGGTATGAAAAAAGCCTTTGACACAGTCAGCAGGAACAAAAGAGTAAACGAACACCTAATAGGAGCAATAAAACGTATTTATGAAGAGACTGTCAACCAAGTAAGATCATGCAACAGGCTATCGAGGAAGTTCTCCACAACAGAGGGAGTTAGACAAGGGAGCGTCCTTAGCCCATTATTATTCATATGTGCGATGGATGATGCAATTAAAGAGTGCCAAACGAGGATGGAGAAATTTGTAGTGGGATACAAGGAGCTCCAACCGGTATACCTGGATACATGTGCCTTTGCAGATGATATTGTGCTGTTGGCCAACTCGGGTAAAAATCTGGAGAACTTAAAAATATGGACTGAAGTACTGATGACACAAAAGCTTCAATTGAACGTAGAAAAAACAAATACTATGGTAATCAGTAAAAACAAAACAGAGGTTAGAGTTACAATCGAAGGCGAAAGCATAGAGCAAGTGGAAACGTACAAATACTTGGGAAGCATAGTTAACAGCGAAGGGAACATAGAAGACGAATTAAATAAAAGAATCCAGTCGGCTAATAGAATCTATTACGCACTACAGAGTAAATTCCTCAACCATAAGGAGATAACTAAAAACACAAAGATATCAATATATAAATCCATGTACCTGCCTGTACTACTTTATCGAGGAGAAAACTGGATTTTAACTGATAGACAACAAGGAAGATTGCAAGCAGCCGAAATGAAATTCCTTAGAAGAGCGCTAGGGGTAAGAAGGATAGAAAGGAGAAGGAATGTGGATATAAGGAAGGAACTAGGGGTGAAATCAGTAGAAGAAACTCTCAAAGACAAGAACTGATGTGGTTCGGACACCTAGTAAGAATGGGAGAAGAGAGACAAGCAAAGAAGATATGGGAAGCAAGACCAATAGGAAAGAATCGAAGGGGAAGGCCGAAAAGAACTTGGAACAGCTCGGTTGAAGCGATCCTGAAAGAGGCAGGAGAAAATTGGAACGCTGCCAAAGAAAAGGCAAAAAATCGGAAGAAATGGAAAAAATTTGTAAACGAGAGAAAGGTAAACCAAACAACGGAAGGAGAAGACACCTCGACACCCTAGGGTACAAGAGGACGGATTATCTATGTATGTATGACATACAGTCAGACTGCTCTGAAGGCTTAAATTGTTAGTTTAATTGCTAAAGACTGCAAAAGGGCCTGACAAACCGTTATTAAACATATTAGAAATATTGTTCAACAAATGCCTCGAAGAAGGTAAGATCCCAGAGACATAGAATAATGCAGAAGTGATCCTACTGCACAAGAAGTGATGTAAAAAATTATAGACCAATTAGTCTTCTGACACATCTTTATAAAATATTTATGAGAGTCAACAAATCTCTCTCTCTTTAGGTGCCGTCTCATAGTCTGAGGTTGGCGATCATCATGGCATATCTCCATCTGTCACGTGCTGTATGAATTAAATCTTCTCTGTTCAGTCCTAGCCAATTTCTTAGGTTGTTGCTCATCCAGGATGTCCTCCTCCTACTTCTAGCTCTCTTCCCTTGAATTTTCCCTTCGATTATATATTATAGAAGTGTGTATCTATCGTGGCGCATTATGTGTCCAAAAGATGTTAACTTGCGTCTTTTAACAACGAAAAAAACCAACATCTACAAAGCATGCAACTCTCAATTAAGAAGTGTACCGAATATATCATAACATTAGCACTAGCCTTTGTAGACTACGAAAAGGCTTACGATACTATTTAAATAAAATCCATATTAACAGCCTAACAGCGAGTCCTATAAAAGCCACTAATCTGACGTTAACTTTAACTCGCTGTTTTAATAAACAAAAGCGCATCAAAACGTTAGTGCTTATGACATTTTAATCATTAGTAAACAAATTTTGATGAGTTTTTATTATTTTAACAGCGAATTAAGGTTATCGTCAGATTAGTGGTCTTTATAAGAGTGACTGTTAGACGATTGCCGTATCGTTACAAGTTATTCAACACTATTAAAAAATATATATAAAAATTCCACCTCAGTTATAAAACTAGAGCATAAATCAGAAAAAATAAACATCAACGGAGGCGTAAGAGAAGGAGATATATTGTCAATAAAATTATTCACCCTAGGCCTCGAGAATATATTCAAACAAATAGACTGGACCGGTATGGGAATAAATGTAAACGGCAGTAATTTTAACCATTAAGATATGCAGACGATATAGTATTGATAACGACAGATGAAACAGAATTAATAATTATGCTGAAACAACTTTATCAAAAATCTAAGCAAATAGGACTACAATGAATATGAATAAAACAAAAATTATGACAAACACTTTACAGCAAGCACAAATAACAATAAATGGACAATATATCGAAACAGTAAATTCTGATATACCGGGTGACAATGAGACTAGGGCCACGCTTATATCCTCTTTATTTATGGATCCATTTGGATAAAATTTTATACCAAGATACTAGACATAATTTCTGATTGGCTGATAGATATAGTCAAAATGGCTGCCTTCCTGTTTTACCGGAAATGATACCAACTTTGATTTTTTAAATGGAACACCCTGTATATTTTATGTTTTTCTAATTCCATGAGTCAAATTACATTTAATAGTCTTGCAAAATTTCAATTTTTTTAAACAAAAAAATTATTTTTTTAATTTTTATTTTTTGCCATAGAAGGCCTTAGCTTGGAGTTTTTTTTCTAATTGACTATAGAAACTTTTAATAATAGCTATTTTATCAATAAGGTCAATAACAAACCTTTAATAAAAGAATATAATTTGCTAAACTCGTTTTTTAAGAAAAACTCACTTTTTTTAAATGGCACCTACTAAGGGCCATTTTGCCATTAGATATAAAATGTCATTACCAATCTAACGATATGCATCATGCACTACTTTATCTTTATCTGAAACTGAAAATTAATAAAAAAATAAAATTTTTCTTTAAAAAAATTGAAATTTGGCAGGACTATTATATGTAATTTGACTCGTAGATGCAGAAAAATGTAAAATATACAGGGTGTTCTATTTAAAAAAACAAAGTTAGTATTATTTCCGGTAAAACCGGAAGTCAGCCATTTTAACTATATCTATCAGCCAATCAGAAATTATGTCTAGTATCTTGGTATAAAATTTTATCCAAATCGATTCATAAATAAAGAAGATATAAGCATGACCCTAGTCTCATTGTCACCCGGTATACCTAGGACATACCCTTAAACTAGGTAAAGAACTTCAAGAAGCTGAGATACACAGAAGAATAAGCCTTGGATGGAAAGCATTCGGAAAGCTGTCGAACATTTTTAAATCAAAAAGTTTTCCAATTAAACTGAAAGAGAGTTTTTGACACATGCGTATTGGCAGTCCTTGCGTATGGAGTAGAAACTATGACATTCACAAACAGGATTGTGGACAAACTTTTGAAAACGCAAAGAGCAATGGAAAGAAGGATGCCAAATATAACATTACGAGACGGAAAAAGAAACGAATGGGTTCGACAAATAACAAAAGTAACACACATATTTAGTAGAAAGAACAGCACGTCAAAAATGGAACTGGGCTGGGCGTATGACAAGAACAACAGATGAGAGATGAACAAACAGACTATTGTATTGGAGGCCACGTCTAGGTAAACGAAAAAGATGACGTCCGATTAAAAAAAAGGTCCAATGATATTGTAAATGTAGCAGGGAAGAACTTGATGGAACTAGCACGAGATAGGAAAATATGGAAAAAGAAGAGGGAGGCTTACATCCAAAAATGGAAAGAAGCAGTCTGAAGAAGAAGAAGAAAGAAGAAGAGAAGAAGCCATTCTTAATATTACAATGAACTAAGGCCCCTACTTAAGGCGAATTTGCCTTTAATAAAAGAAAAATTATTGAAAAAGGGTGCATTGACCACGTCCAGTAAGTACTACTTTAACAGAAGTAAAAAACAGAAGTAAAAAATGTGATCAAGTAGGTTGCTATCACCGGTTTTTCCATAAAGTTACTTTGAAAACAAAATAAAAACAAGCCTCTTAACCAGGTTGTTTTAAAACCTTTTTTACGTACAAATTCAACTCCCGATATTATCGTGTGTATAAGCGTCGTGCGCAATGCACAATTCTGAGAAATAAAGAAGTAAGCATTCAGTTTTGTTTGTTTATATCAGCTTTCGCAGCTCCATGTAGTTGCCACTCAATCTGAAACCAACGGATACTCTCACTGAACTTTAGGATACTCGATCCGAACTGGTTGCGAAGCACGTAGGCTTTAGAGTGAACAAGTATTCGGTAACGAATACAAAGTAGGGGATACTACAACGAAAAGTAACGAATAGTTACAAGTACCGAAAAGTAACTAAAGTTGACATCACTAGAGCAAACTAATTTCACTAGCTCCGATTTATTAGGTTTCTTTTACTTGTGAACGCACCACGACTGTATCTGCAGCAGCTAACCTCAAAATTTGACATGCAACACGAAACAGTGTGCCTCGTACAATTAACAATAATTTGATTTAAATCAATCTCTCGTGACATATAACTGACGTCAACTTTCATTTGCTTTTAGTTGCAAACGAGTGGACGATTTTCCTGTAATTTCTAAAATTTCTACTGATGCCACGTTAATCTCCGGGTTCTGGAATTCTCAGGACAATCAGGAACTGCGGCAATGTGTAGTAGAAACCCCAATATTGCAGGCCCCAGCGATATAAACAAGATCTTGGAGATAGAATTTGCGAAAATACCTGGTTTTTATCGAAGCTTCGATGCAGCTTACACCTCTCAGGGGACGCCAACTCGTTTTCTCCGCTTCAAAACGCCTTGTGTCTCGCCTGATGTTCTGCGTGGAAGACCCCTCTAGGCGGTGAAGGCACCAAACATGGCTGCAACGTGCTCCTGCAGGTGGTATCGACTCCAAACGTAGCTCTTACTCGGATAGCCACTCGCCTGGATTTTGTTGGAAATGAATATGCACCAAATATAGCACTTTACTACTGGAAAACTGGTTCGAATTGTGCCCCACACTTTACTGGTTATATAAAACCAACACTTCTATTAAAATGGATACGTTTTATTAGCAAATTCAAACTTTTAATGGGAGCTGATGTGACACAATGCTAACAGCTTGGGAAATAAATAAGCTCTCTTTAGTGGTTGTTAAACAAAAGACAATCCAGCATCATAGCAACATCACACCACAATTGTATAAAAGGAAATAAGGTTTGATATATAAACTTCACTTATAGAATAAGGTTTTGATAACATTTATATTTCTTATAGGCTAAATAATGTTTTTATTAAGTTATAAATGCACTTCACTTTACTCTGCCCTTTTCACAATGTTTTTAACCGCACTGTTATGTTCTGTAGTTTTAAATGCACTTTATAATGTCTTTCGAATTATCTCCTTATCATTCGTAATATTTCTTGGCGGTTGCTTCTTGAAACGTTTCTAATCCTCGTACCGCATTGCTATAACTTTCAGTTACTTTGCCATTCTGGTTCTAACTTTCTGACTACCATAACGCTCATACTTTGTACTTATGCAAACCATTTCGTATAATAACAAAAGTAATACTGCAAACGTTAATGCTATAATCGTCAGATACAATATAACTGCATTCGCGCTTCCAAAACCTCGTCAAATCTGAGCCCACGAACGTAACTATTTTGAACTAGCTTTTCATGTTACTTTTTTCCTCAATTTGTGAAACTCAGCTGCACACTTCAGTGCATTTATCTCAGTAAAAGTAAGCTAAGCTTGCACCAATTAAAATAATTAATTCTGTGCCTCGGTTTGATTTTTAATGCATTATATTTCAAGTGGCTAGCAGAATTATTGCGAGCACAAAATCATCTTAATATTTTTACTTCCTTTTCTAATAAAGGAAGTATTGGATTTACCCAAAAATTGGAAATTAAGTTTTCAACAAATCTTCACGTTTTAGATTCCCCTGAACCCAAAAACATCATGGGTTTGTTCATTGGTCTGTCTGTCAGTCTGTGTTTGTGTGTGAACAGAATATCTCAAAAACGAAAAGAGGTATTACGTTGAAACTTCATATATAAGTATTGTGTACTATATAGATGCGACAGAAAGACAATCACATAATCGGAAGTGTGGTGTTTACTCTTGCGATTTTCAGTTCTTTCCGATTTTCTTAAAAAACGGCTGTAACGAGTTTTTTCAAATTTCACATTTTTACATTATTACATTTTTAATGTGTATTGACGTGAGATAGGTGAATTTCAAGTTGACTACCTCTAAAATGAGTTTTTGTTTTTCTATTCTTTTTTTATTAACTCCTTTTAAATAGAACACCCGGTATATTAATACATTTTTTAATTCAGCCTAAAGCTTTAGAGAAAATTTGTCTGTTCGACTAACGTTCTATTTTGTACAATTTCTGTATAATAGGTAATTTTTCAATTTTTTTAAAAGGAAGTTGTGTGTGTGTCACACCAGATTTGTTGTTATCTATATTTGGGCTTATTTTAAAACTAGTCGAAGATAGACATGTAAATTTACACTTCTCCCAATTGGCAGTTTTCCTCTTTGTGTATTCAGGTTATTACTTTTTTCCAAATCATTCGGATTCTTTCGCATCTACCCGCTTCCCTATACAGGGTGTATACAAATTGGCGCAAAAGCTCCAGGTAGCCATATTCCTTGTACAATTCTGAGCCGAAAATCTTAATACGAAAATGTTGGATTGATCTTCATAAGCCCTCACGAGCGGTAGATAAAAGCAATTGTTTTTTCAGGTAAAGTACCCCTTCTGTAGTCATTCTATACTCTTCTTTCTTCAAGAGTTAATGTTCGCTCGATTTGCTTGTCTAATTATTTCTCACTGCTTCTTCTAAATCTAATATACCATCTACCTCAAACGAAATTTTAAAAAAATATAAAAAAAAAAGATACACCCATCGCACGCGAAAGCTTGTTACGATCTGACGTATAACACAACTGGCTCAAGAACATTCTCTGATTTGATTAGAAGCAGAATATCCCATACTAAAGGTCCCTACGGGCGACGCCCTTCATTTGCGGTAGTTGTGGATGCAAATTTTTTTATAGATTCGTGAAAACACGACAAGACCCACTTTTATATGTACACTTACGATCATTGAAAATGAACAGGGTTATGCATGTCAAATTGACTTAATCGACGTTTTGCAATTGCGTGCAACGTTATTTTATTATTAGAATGACGAGAGAGTTAGAACAACACGATTCTGCTTTAGAGACAAGGGAAATTCAGAAAACGTATATGAACTACTGTAATGTTTGTTGCATAGCCCTGTTCATTTTTAATGATTCTTTGTGTACGCAAAGTAATAGAAAGAAATAGATACAATAAAAGGGGGTAAGAGCATTATTAATATATATATATATACAGTGTGTTTCACTTTACATGGAAGCACCCCTGTATTTTCTTTGTTTTTGTATGAATCGATTTAAATTTTTTATCTTTTGTACAACACACCAAGAGGCATCTATTCATGTCTTTGAGCGCAAATGACGTTATTAGCCTGGCCAACTACGATCAAGAACATGGGTCGCATTGTCAATATTTTAGACATTTCGATTGAAACTTTGTAGGAGTACTCCTAAAAACAAATAAGAAAACACGTATTTCGTGATTTTCAAAAAAATCAACCCCTTAGGGGGTAAACTGGGGTAAAAAAGCCTAAAATACGATATGGGTGTCGTTACTGAGGTTTTTTGGGAAGTTTATTTCGAAAATGGCATTTATTTTTAAGTCCAAGACGGTGGAAATAACATAAGGAAATGGGCAGGACGGGACGGGGCGGGACAGGACGGGAATGGACGCGACTGGACGGGATGGGACGGGACGGGACTGGATTGGACGGGAAGGGACGGGACGGGACGAGACGGGGCGGGACGGAACTGGACGGAAAGGAAAGGGAAGGGGTGGGATGGAAGAGGAGGAGACGGAACGGGACGGGAAGGGACGGGACTAGAGGAGACGGAACGTGACGGGAAGGGACGGGACTAGAGGAGACGGGACGGCACGGGAAGGGACGGGACTAGACGGGACGGGACAGGACTGGACGGAAATGAAAGGGAAGGGACTGGACGGGAAGATACGGGACGGGGTGGGACGGAACGGGACGGGACGGAAAGGGAAGGGACGGTTTGGGATGGAAGGGGAGGGGGCGGGACGGGACTGGGCGGGGCGGGAAAGAACTGGACGGAAAGGGAAGGGAAGGGAATGGATGGGATGGAAGGGGAGGGGACGGGACGGGACTGGACGGGATGAGACGGTACGGAGACGGAGACGAAGAAAGGGACGGGGATAGGATGGGATGACTGAAAATAATTAGTCATTATTTAATACACAAATAACGAACATAGCGCGAACGAAGTCGCGGGTAACAGCTAGTTAATATATATCTGTGATTTTGCGCGAGACGATAGCCCAGTTGTATAATTACACAAATATGTTAATATGGAATTTACACCTGTATTGTGCAATAGTTTATCTACGCCAGTCAGAAAATAAAAAAAAACTTTAAACATAATGTTTCTCATTACTTTTCTGACAGGCAGAAGGTTGAAATTTTCGTCTTCATCAGGAACTTTTTAAAGTAGTTTACAATAGTCTGTTTTATATCTTGCAGTTAATCTTTTAATACATTGTGGTATAGATTGTGAAAATGGAACTGCCGTACATAGGAAGAGGCAATGTTAAAAATTATGAAAGATCAACTACATCTGTGGCCATGTAACATAGCGACGTTGTGTGTTTTATTATGCTAACGGTTACTTAATCTTTATTACATAAAATAGATTAGAAAAAGAAAAACTTCAATAACTATAGTTTACTCAAATTCAAGATAGAGCAAAATCTGCAACCCAAGTTACAAATATCAACAGTCAGTTGATTACTAATTTGATTGTATTAAAATGTAGATCATGGGATGTACGTAGTATAATATAGAGGTTATAGTTATTGTCAAATTTGGAAAGCTTGAAATTGGAAAATTGTGCGATGTTTACCTAAATGAAATCTGCTGAATGTGATCTGAGAATAAATTTACCCATTAAAAATGTTGCAAATGGCCTCTTCAAGCAAAGATTCGTATTAAAAATATGACACATTGATTTTGACATTCATAAAGACAGCTACAAGATGTCTCTCTGCTCTAAATTTTAATAAGGTCACTGTATCAATAACGTACCGCCATTCCATTCCTCGCGTGAGAATGTGAGAAAATTGTGAGATAAGGATAACAAATACAAATTTCCCAAGTGCAATAGGGAAGGCACTACTTTTTGGGGATTTTCTTTTTGGTGTAATGGCACTTGTGAAGTAAGAAATCTGTTAGGTTATGTGTTTTTATCCCCAGTTGGAGAAAATTGTGCGACTAGGATAGATATAAAAAATCACTATTGGCGGTACCTTATTGATATAGGGCCGGTTGCAGAAAGCAATGTTAAGTCTCGTGTTAGCTAACATCGCGTCAAAGTGAACAAAATCGCATCAAATCTCAAATCTTTATGGTAACTAATACATTAGTAAACAAAATTTGATGCGATTTTGTTCACTTTGACGCGATGTTAGCTAACACCAGACTTAACATTGCTTTCTGCAACCGGCCCATAGTGACCTTAAATTTTAATAAAATTATATTAGTAATCAACTTACTGCTGATATTTGTAACTTGGTTTGCAGATTTTGCTCTATCTTGAATCTGAATGAAAATTTTATGAAAGAAATTTGCTCAAAACTAATAATATTTTAAAAGAAAAATTCGACTAAACGTCAAAACAAACAGAATATTTGTAGATTTAGTATTTTTAGTAAACAAAATTCAATAATAGTGTTACATTCCGGTAAAAACTGGAGTTGATCCTTCGTAATTTTTAACACTTTAACTTATCCATATGTATATTTCCGTTTACACCAAGTATATTTGTCGCTATTCTTTACTTAAAAAAGTGCGACAATGAAAATTAGTGCTATAATGAAGTTCTTATCTCACCCAAAATGAGTGGGATAAATGACATCTTTTGGGCCTAGATAAAATTCCTAACGACACCATAACCTCCTTGGACTACTACTCTGTACTTATTTATGCATAATTGCAAAGCCTAAACTAAAAATTACAGCTTAGTTCCATACCTACTTCTGGTGAAGAGGTCGCTTTGAAAATAATGTTCTGGAACTCGGACAGAGATTCTTTACCTTGAGACAGGTGCTTTGGCGTAGTTGAAAATATGTTTTCAGATTAGAAAGAAGTCGAAGATTTCTCTGTAAGATATTTTTGAATAGTCCATTCAACACAAAACACAAATAAGATGCAATTGAGCCAGCAATTTAGTGTTTTTCAATGTTATTATTCGCAACCGTCCAAATGAGTGTCATGATTCCCAAAAAAACTGAGCATATGTCATCATCATCTAGCCCTTAGAAAGACAAAATATGTTACTGTTATTCATTTTCCTCAATAATACGCCCGCAAGCAGGCATTGCTTACTACACCATTATCTTATCAAGGATTCAGAATGATTTTATGCTTGTTTTGAAGAGATATTCAAAAAGCTTTGTCAGTACTTGCGTTTTATTTTGAAAAAGATGTATACGTATATCCGCTAATTCAAGAACATTCATATTTATGTTGTGTTGCCTCCTGTAAATTTAAAGAAATTACAGATACCTGCTTGTTGCTGCAGGCTCTTAAATTATAAACTAAAACAAGTGTTCCACATGCTCATCCTTCATTACTTAAATATTATATAGAAAATATATTCATTTTTAGAAAAAACTAATATATCCGTTCAAGGGAATTCCGTATTTTTCCAAAATTTCAGTTTTAATCGAATAACTTAGTAAACATGTTCTATTCGCGGTTGCAAGTGTGCGAAATTATTAATTTATTGGCACATAAAGCAAAATCTTGAAGCAAATAGATCAATTGTGCTTAGGCCAAGAGCCCTAGGAGGCTATGCAACTCATTGTAACTTTGATTTCAGTAATCTCTTGCTATAAGAGAAAAATGCGGCGGTGCTCCGTTTTTAATTAAAGATAGATTTAGCCTATCATTTACAGGGGCATTTTTAACTGTATGTGCAGAGTAGTGACCGAAAACGCATTATAAACCAGTCTTGTTAAATGATTCGGCAAAACATTCGTCCTGTCAATCAATTGCCTATGATGGCTACCCAGCACCGATGCTGGTATCGCGATTCAACAGTGGGGTGCTGATTTTCATCAATCCAAACGTGATTATCATGGAAATGTTTTATGCCGTATCCGCTAACCCCAGCCTCATCAGTGAAAAGAATATTGACAACAACGTTTGCTATTCTCACCATTTCTAATAAACCATCGGCACTACTCAACCTTTGTTTCACAGTCAGGAGCGTTTAGGGCTTGTACCCGTTGAATATGATACGAATACAGTGGTGCCAGATTTTTCGACAATTTTTCTTAAGATATTGCCTTGGATACGTCGACTGCTGTCCATAGTAAATAAAACCGTTGGCACGACCATACATGAAATGCATGTCGGTCACTTCAATGTTGGAAAACGCAATAACAGTACCTATTTGAAAATAAACATTTAAAAGCCATTAACAATCATTATTGAACTAATTTTAAAAATATATATAGAATCAAAATTGAAGTGCTTTATGCTAAAATACATCATTAATTATGCTATCTTAACTCATTCTAGGGAATACTATGCTCCCTCTGAACACAGTTTCTAACGCCCTGTCGGAGATATAATCGATATATTTGATGTATTCGATGTTCTTTTGGATATGGTAAATGTCGGTATCGCTTATCCTTATCCACAAAACGCATTGGAAAAAGTCAACACTTAAAGACATATGCCTTATAATTACGTCATATAAAATACTAAGATAAGTGTTTGTTACGTAATTTATATACTAGATCCAACTGCATTTCACATTATTACTGATGTACTGGATTTACGAAGAATTCTAAATATGCCTGCGATGTGTTTATTTTCAGTGTCCTGATTTATTGCAGTGCCACATTTAGGTGCATTCTTATTCTACTAGCTGAAACCCGCGGCAAATGCCGCATTTAAAATCTAGGACGAATTTAATAACTTTTGTTGCACTAAAGAAAGTTTTAAAACCATGCTAGAGAATGGCAATAAGGAAAAGTTCCAAAAAAATATATTTTCAAATGGAAAGTTTCTGGAAAGGAAACGCTCGCCTCTGGAGAGCGTTTTATGGACATTATTGGATAGCCTCCGGGCAACTTTCTTTCATATTGGATACGGCCAATACTGCTGAATTGAATAGTGTCTTCTTTTTCTGTTCAGTATTAAATGGTAAATGGTACAGGACACGCAAGCATGAAAGATAAGTGATACCAAAGAGCATATGTTGAGGTAAGATAAATTTTAGCTTAAAAGGTATAATTATTTAAAATACTGATTGCTGCTTCAGATGGATTCTAAGCAGTAACGAATACTAAGTATATATTTTTACTTTTTAGATCTTCCTCGATGAAGACAAAAACATAACCTCAACTTCTTGCACATGTCCTCGTGGACAAGTTTCATGTCACCATGTTGCTGCACTGGCACTATTTGCCCATTATAATATATCAGTTACAGATAGGGTTGCCAGAAATGAAAATGTCAAAAATAGAAGAATTAACTTGAAAATATAGAAGTTTCAAAAAATATATAGAAGATTCAAATAAATCATTTATTACTATAATTACATTAGGTATAATTACTAATGTATTAAAAATAAACACATATTAAACATATTCAGATATATGAAAATTAATAACGATTAAACATTATTTTAAATTCAACTCAAAAAATGAAACATTAAAACATAAAATATCACTTTAAACTGAACAACTCAATCCTCTTCCTCTAACTATAAAAATACAGTAAAATAAAAAGCTTTAAAAACCATACTTTGAATTTTTTCGCATGTCTGCCAAAACTATTTTATTTTCTTTGACAAAATCAAAGAATTTAAGCAATTCCTTTCAAAATTAATTGATATTAGTAGTTCTGCCCTAATTAATTCTGTAGAACATCGATTCCTGGAATCGTTCCACTTGTTCCCCATAATAGAAAATACCCGTTCTACAAAAGCAGAAGTAGCCGGCATGCTTAAAATAAGAGACAGTATTTTAAATATATTGGGCAAATCTGCCTTTTGAAAAATTATATGCCACTTATGACTGGTTGAAATATTAGTATTACTATTACTATTATCGTCAGTTTGATGACATTGATGTAAAAATTTTATCGTCTTGTTAAGCAAATCAATCTCATCAAACAGTTGATCCATATTTAACTGCATTATCTGGACAAATTTTTCTGGAAATGCTTCAACTATTGTATTAAAATCATCAAACTTAAAAACGGTATCTTTATTAATTTTAAATATTGAAACTTTTGCTAGCCAAGTGTTTTTTTGAAAATCAAACCATTTATTTATGTAATTAATGGCCGAATTCAACACTTGATAGAACTGTGAGTCTAAGTTATTCGATACAGTCTTATTCTCAATTTTTTCAGTTTTGAATTAACCAAGAATCCAAAAAAATGTTCGTCCATTCTTTTTTGTAATTTCGTACGCAAATTATCCATTATTTCATAAACATCTATAACAGATATTTTGGAACCTTTAAGAAGTTTAATGGCATCTTCAAAGATAGTTAAAAAATTATTACAAAATAATAAATAAATTTCAGGAATTTCACATGAATTTTCATGTTCATACTCTCTTAAATCTAATAATTTTTTAATATGAATAGGGCAATCATTTATGCTTTGGAAATATGAAACAATAGGTGCCCAATTTTGAAGCAGCCTTCCAATACACGGATTCAAAGATAGCCACCTTGTTGTAACATGATGTAACACATCTTTGAAATACTGTCAACAAAGTCAAAAAATCCCTTAAGGGCATCTCTGCGTTTCGCTGAAAGAGAAAAATGAAAATATATTTTTAAAATTAAATTCTCTACATCTAATTCTAGTTTATCTATTGAGTGTTTGACAGCGTTGTGAAGTATATGCGCGTGACAGTTAGCTTTAAAAATATCTTCATTTTTCTTCTTGAGTCTCGTATATAGTGAATTATGCACACCAAAATTGGCGTTGCAATTGTCCGCGCTTAAACAAGTAAGGTGATCAATTGACAAATTCAAAGTTTGCAAAGAGTTCATCACAATGTGAAACATTCCATTGGCACTTTCATCAGAATTTTCGACGAAATCTACTAATTTATTTTGTACTCCAAATTCTGATGTAAAAACCTGTATGACAATAGGAAAAAAATTCCTATTTTTTCGGTTGGATGCATCAATTTGTACTGCATAAAATGTATTTTCATGAATTACATTTTTAATGGCCAATTTTAAGGCAGCTGGGGATAATACATTACAAACTGCTGCTTCCGCTTTAGTTCTCCGTAAATGTATTTTTTTAATTTGATCGTCTTGACTAAAAATGTGTTTAAACAATTTGGTTGAACAATCAAGACTATTGTATGAAAGATTGTGTTTAACATTGTGGTAAATAATGCTCAGTTCTGCTGCACTAATTAGATCATTTTCAGAAGTGGTCTCTTTTTTTAATACAAAATTATTAAGAACATTATTATTCTCTGCTGAAGCCACGGCGAGTTGATGAGCCTTCGTATTCTGATGTTGAGAAATCTAAAAATAAATAAAATATGATTAATTTTAATGTTTGAGTCACTAATCAAGTGAAGTTACTACCTGTCCTACTCCTTGATTTTTAAAGGAAAAATCCTTGTGGCACAAGGTGCACCTTGCTTTAGTTTTGTCATTCGGTACATTTTTTAAAAAACTGAATTTTTGTTCCCATTCTTTTTTGTATGAAGAAGTGTATTTTGCTCGTTTTCTTTTTTGACCGAGACCTTTGTCGGTGTCGGTGTCAGCACCACCACTATCACTACTAATGTGCATATCACAATCAGCCATATTCTTGTTATGAATATCAATAAGTAGAGTATTTACACTTACACTATGGAAATAAAATAAACCCGCAAAGAACAAACCGGCTCGAAATTTTAGGTTATGTTATTATTTAGCGTTGTTATGGCAGTAACAATTTGTTACGTTCGGTTAGGATTCAGACGGATAAAACCGAGACCGAGACGAGACACCACGATTACCGAACTGGCCTTCTAAATTTACTACATAAGCACAGCATAGGGGGTCCCCCTATGCTGTGACATAAGTATGATATCAGCAGTGTTGCCACGTGGTGTGTAAACGGTATAAGGGGTGGTTACAAATTATGTATTTATTATTATAGTATAATATTATTCTGAAACGCCGAAATATAGAAGATTTTGCTTCTATATTTTAGGAACATAGAAGATAGAAGATTTTCGTTGAATATAGAAGACTTCTATTAAATATAGAAGGTCTGGCAACCCTAGTTACAGACCAGTCATGTAGCTGGTCAGTGCCTAAACAATCTAAAGCACTTGATAACAATCGATGAATTGTTTTTGCCGTCTAAGGAATATCGAGCTTCAAAGAGAATTGTTACCAAGGAAGAGATCGAAACGCTTAGAGAAAAATTGGTTTCGTTTGTAGGGGTGGTAGGATTCAGTTGGCTTCTAGCACCCAGACATACTGCACAGGAAGATAATGTTGTTCCACAGATTAGTTATATAATTTTCTTCGCAGAATATCAAAATATATCTGAAAAAATTAGTTATTTTGAACAAAAAGTGAATGTTTCTCCTGAGCAAGTAATAACTATATTTGAGAAAACCATAAGGCAGTAAAAAGATCCCTTGTGGTTAATTATTCGCAGGTTTCGTTTAACAGCCAGTTCGTTCGGTACGGTGCTAGCAGCTTGCAAAAGAAATCGTTACCCTGCATCGCTTTTCAATAAACTAACAGGTTTACTTTGCAAAATATTTTTCACATTTTTTCATAAAGTTCTACTATTATGCAGGAACGTATAACTTAGATGGAGTAAAGGCATTTTGGTGGGCTGCGAGAACATGAAAATAATGCAATTGAAACATTTGGGGCAGCAACTGGACTTTCTGTGACATCTGCTGGACTATGGCTCCATCAGTTTGGATACCTTGGGGCCATCCCAGATGGCCTTGTAGGCGAGGAAGAGCTCGTGGAAGTTAAATGTCCATTTAAATATCGCAATTCCAACTTGATGGAATCACATGATAAAGGTTATATTTGTTTTTACGATAAGGTACTGCAACAGTTTGTGGTAAATGAAAACCATGAATATTTTCACCAAATACAGGGTGCATTGCACTTGTTACCGTAAGACGGGGCTAATTGGAACGATTTTTTGAGTTTTTCCTTTCTAATTTTGCAGTAAATTTTTTTGGTAAGAAACAATAAATGGCATTAGTAAGAAGATATATTTCAGGACACGTACATAGTGGTCATGTAACAAAAATATTTTTTTCTGATTGTTTATTTACAAATGTGTGGTGTTCCAAATTACACAGCAATGTTGCCTTTATGGAACGATCTGAATTTTATCATTAAAATATGTTCCAAACCATATTTATTCTAAATAGGCAGCAATATAATCACAATTTATATTAAAAAAACCAAGCAATTCTGTTATGCAAGCCTTTTTACAGGCATAAAAAGTTTTAGGTATTGTATCACTTATAATAATGCAGAAGACTAAAAGCCGTGTTTACACAACTAAAAGTACCACGGTTGCATTCGTTTATTTCTATTTTCGGGTTTTTGTAAACAAACTTCCCTTAACTTTTAATAGCGATATTATTACAGAAAACAATTATTTATTCTGCATATTTCTTGTGTTTTTTAAAACTATTGACTCAGCTTCGAAGGCAAGTCCACTTTGGTTAATTTTCATATCTGCTTATTGAACGCTCCTACAACCTAAGCCGTACTCAAACGCTAAAAAGGCGTGTCCGTTACATCTTACATAACAACATAACCTATATTTCTGCAAATATTTATGCGTCGCCTTTCGTTTCTTCTAGCAGTTGCTACAAGTATTAATTCTGTTAAATGGTCTACTGTGCATCAGATAATTGTAGTACAAAAAAGCAAGGTATTAGCGTTACAATCTTATTGCTTCTCTCTTCTGCAGGGTCACTTTGAAGTATCGCAAATTAAAACTAACGCTGACTGTACGAGTGCATCTTCGACTGTAGTTATGAACAACACAGCCATGACCGAGGTTTGTACACATTTGTATGTAACGACGCTAAATTGTATGCAAAATTTACTTGTAAATTTATGAAAATATTAAGCATTGTTGCATACAGAAAATTGGCTGCTAAATTTGTTGATGGGACGTTGCGCTGAGTAGACGTGGTGTGCCAGCTGCTGCTAAATTTTATAAATATTGTGATTCTCCTAATATAAGTGCGTTACAACATGCCTGTTACTAGAAGCGGTGAAGCTATTGATATCGAAGCGATTGCAGAGAGGGTAGTTGAAAAACTGTTAGATTCCGATGCATTAACAAAGAAGCTTACTTCGATCATCAACGCTTCCCTGGAAACCGAGGTTGCTAAAATAGTGGAAAAGTACGAGCACAAAATCTCATCTTTGGAAATGCAACTCGAAAAACTGAAAGCCGAAACGGAAGATACAATGGACGCACATGAACAATACAGCCGTGTAAATAGTTTAAGAATATTCGGCGTTCCGCAAAAACCGAATGAAAATACCAGTGAAGTAGTGCGCAATTTATGCCACGAAAAGTTAGGTATTAACCTTGCCGAAAATGATATCGACATCTGCCATCGCCTTGGATCGAAAGAGGGAACTCACCGTCCAATTATTATAAAATGTGTGTCCCGCAGCATTAAAAAACTTATATATAGTAATAAGAAGAAATTAAAAAAACTCTCCTGTGGTTATTCGGGAAGATCTCACGAAACGACGAGTGGCATGGTTGAAAAGCGCCGTTGAAAGATTTGGAATGAACAAGGTATGGACCGCCGATAGAAACATTTTTGTTAAAACGGACTCGGGGATTAAAAAAGTCACGTCATATAAACATTTGCAAAATATTTAATATTTTAAATTCCTAAAATATAAAAAAGTTATGTGCAGCAGTGATAATGTGGAGCAGTGATACTAGCACGCTTTGCATGTTGTTGCTGATAGCAGAATTTTTAGTTTAACTGATGGTTAATATTTATATATTTGGTATTTGTTTACAATTTAGTTTTTTTCTAAATAAGGCAATTTATTTTAATGAATGGTGAATTGGTGGGCAATTGTTTGTGTGTGGCACATATTAATATTAGGTCACTTTTGCCGAAAATCGGTGACATAAACTATTTACTTGAACAAAAGGGATATGATATTTTAGCATTATCAGAAACTTGGTTAAAATCTGATATTACCCTTTCTCATTCGAAATATAACATTTTCCGGAAAGATCGAGACGCTCGAGGGGGTGGAGTTGCAATTTATGTAAAGAATCACTTGAATGTAAAAATTATTCAAACAAATGATAATATTGAGCAATTGTGGCTGTCATTAAAAATCAATAATGAAAGTTATGTTTTCGGGGTTGTGTATAAACCACCTCAATTTAATTATAAAGTTTTTGTAGATGAGGTTGAAGAATCCATTTGTTTGTATACTCAGGCTTCAGATAGGGTTATTTGTTTGGGTGATTTTAATATAAACGTGTTGGATTTTTCTGGTTCGGTTACGCAATACTTAAATTATATGTTAAATACATTATGTTTAAAACAAATTATTACAGAGCCTACTCGAATATCTGGAAATAGCAGTACTTTGATAGATCTCATAATTACATCGGATACCAGCTGCATTATTGAAACAGGGGTGTGTGAAAATGAGTTATCCGATCATGAGACAGTTTTTTGCAAAATATCAACTGGTGAGTTCGTCAAACTAAGTCCTATTATACCCACATTTCGGAATTTTAAATATTTTAATTTTAATGACTTTTACTGTGACCTACAGAAGTTACCTCTACATCAATTGTTTTATGAGCGGGATATTGATGCTAAATTAAACATTTTAAATTATTATATTACATCCATTTTTGACTTGCATGCCCCGTGGATAGCCGTTAAAATGAAGAACAAACCAGCACCTTGGTTTACTGATAATGTTAAGTTACTGATAAATCTTAAAAATAAGGCAAAATCAAAATATAAACAATCTAAGAACCCTGGGCACTGGGAATATTATAAAAGTTTGCGGAATTTTACCAATCTTGCAATTCAAAATGAAAAGAAAGCTTACTTCGAGCATAAAGTTGGGATTGGAGGCACAAATGCTATTTGGAAGGAGCTAAATTTAATAAATATAAACATTAAAAAACAAAATTCTATTCCGGAAACACTCAGTAATGTACAAGAAGTAAATGATTTTTCTGTAGACTCTATACCTCACAGCACTCCTGATCAAATGCTTCTAGATTTTTATCGTAATAACGAACTTACATCAGAAAAACTTTCTTTCACGACTGTTGACGTTGAGGAAGTACAAAATTTAATTAGAAGTGTAAAAAGTAATGCAGGGGGTATAGACGGTATAACCATCAATATGATTAAACTGTGTTGTCCATACATATTACCGTTTATTACTCATATACTGAACTGCTGTTTATGTTTTTCCAAAATGTTGGAAAAATGCAATTGTGATTCCTTTCCCCAAAGTAAATAATGCTGCAGCCTATACAGATTTACAACCTATCAGTATACTGCCGGCATTTTCAAAGCTTTTAGAAAAAATTATAATTAAACAGTTACGTCAATATTTAAGTAATTATAATATTCTTCCAATTTCTCAGTCAGGGTTTAGACCATCTCATGGTTGTGTTACGGCTTTGCTAAATATAACTGATGATATCTTAGCTGCTTCTGATAATGGAAAATTAACAGTATTAACACTGTTAGATTTTAGTAAAGCGTTCGATACTATTAATCATGATTTGTTAATTGCTGTTTTAAATTACATTGGTCTTGGTCTTAACGCTCTTACCCTAGTGAAAGACTACCTTTCTAACAGAGGTCAACAGGTTATGATTGATAGTCGTATGTCTACAGCACGATTTGTTCAAAGAGGTGTTCCACAAGGATCTATTCTTGGGCCCTTGTTGTATGCCATTTATACTGTCAGGCTGCATCATTATGTTAAAACCTGTAAATTGCATATGTACACCGACGATACTCAGGTCTATTACTCTTTTTTGCCGGAAAATTTCGATAATGCAGTTGCTACCATAAACAGAGATCTTAATTTATTAGCAAAAGCAACCGAACAACATGCCTTAATATTAAATCCTGAGAAATCTTGTGCTGTAATGTTTGGGAGTAGAAATGAATGTGATATTAAGAAAAACATACTTAGCCTGCACATAAATAATAAATTAATACCTGTTGTTGATGAAGCAAGAAATCTAGGTCTTATATTGGACAATAGTTTTAGATATAAACAACAAATTTCCAAATATATTCAGAAAGCATATGGCAATCTTAGAATACTTTATCCACACAGGTCATACCTCAGTAAAGCAGTGAAAACTACTCTCTGTGAATCTCTTGTTCTCTCCCATTTTACGTTTTGCTCAGAAATTTATGATTCCTGTTTAGATGTTGATACCATTAAACGAATTCAGAGAGTGCAAAATGCTTGCTTGAGATATATCCATGGTATTAAAAAATTTGAACATATTTCCCATACACTTCTTGAAACAAATTGGCTAAACATGAAAAACAGAAGATTCCTTCAAAGTTGCTTGTTTGGATGTTTAACAAATATGTTGCGATTTAGTTCACCATGAACTATAGTTTAGTTAGGCAATTTTTTTGAAGTCCTGCGTTGTATTATATTTAAGGTGAGGTTGAAAAGCAGGATTCTGAACCTCATCTTAAGGTTCCATACATTTTTGCGTGTTACGTTATAAACTGTATATATTTGGGTCATGGAATAAAATTTATTATTATTATTATTATTATTTTGGGCTGAGTTTTCATGTAAATTTTCATATTTTCGTTTAGTACGGTTTAGTACTTGAGCAAGTAAGGAAATTAGTAAACTGCTTAGTCAAGTGAATAGAAATCAGTAAAGCTGATAATTATATGCACTCAAAAGTACGAAAATATGCGCATATATATGCATACATTATGTTCAGTATATGCACCCAAAGTTATAATATATGCACATAATATGCTCTAATTTTTTTGAAAATAAGTAGGAGTATTCTAAATAATGTAAAAATTTCAATTATTTTGTATGAGTATATTTATTTCTCTAATTTTTATTCAAAGACATCATTCATTTTAATGTCTGACTAGATAAACATGGACTGCCAACACCAACTTCACGTTGTAAGCAACATAAAAATGAGATTTCCCCTAACCCCACCAGACTGTTATTCACCCAACACTCTTGAATGAATTTTGTGTTGGCTGATTCCTTATACACTGCTTCTATGGGAAAAATGGGGGTTGCTGGTAGTCTATGTTTATATAGTCAAATATTTTAACAGGGACTTCCCCTTTCCTCTGCTCATTTCGATACACACACTGCACTCCAACGACAGAAAGTGAAAGTATATATCTCAGTTGTACATAAAAATTTTATTAATAAATTTAATAAAATAGTAAATTTTATAAAAAAAATTCAAAAAGTTTTTCCTACATTACAAATTATTGCTAAATATAACCAAATATTCAAAATTCATAAAATATGCTCAAAAACATATAAATATGCAAAATATGCAAAATGAAACTTGGCTTAAACGATTTGTTTTCACATAAATAGTATACCTATGCAAAAAGTTTTGCCGGCATATCAATTATACAAAATATGCATTTGCCATATAATATCAGCTTTAAAAATCAGTTCTATTTACTTGAGCAAGTGGGGTACCCCCACTACGATTTTTGGTAACTAAACGCAAACTAAGCAGGTGTAGACAGGTTACTTTAGTGAAGTGTATTAGTCAGACACATCGTTCGTTACATAATTTGTTGAAACATGGCGTCCCGTTGGAATGAAGGTACAACATTAAAATTTGTGCAAGAATATCGAGACGGAGAATGTTTGTGGAATACCAGGGCTAGCATTTACAAGAATAAACAAGCCCGAGAAACGGCTTACAAAGAAATTGTGGGATTTGGAGTTGCAGAAATAAAAAATAATACCTATCCGCCAATTCACCACATAAGTGAAAAATACATGTCTTTAATGACGAACGAATTATTGCACGTTGTGCCATTTTGAAAAAGTCAACGTCAACTAAACAATTATGCTAAAATGTGTGTAAACCTGCTCGCTTAACTAAACTACTAAATTTTAGCTACTTGATTTAGTAACTTGCTTTAGCAACTATACACGTGTAAAGCCGCCTTCATGTTGGCGCTCCTATCTCAGATAAATTAAGGTCACTAAAGGGCCGGTATTACAAGGTTAAATTTGTAGTAAAGTTAAAGTTTACCAGAAGTTTAACCTGAAGATTATCTCGAACGCGTATTACAAACCGCTATGAGACGGCGTTAAAGTTAAACGCAACATTTGCAAAGTTGGTAGCACTAATTGCCAAATAACTAACTTTGCGTTTATTTTGCTGTCAAATTCTACATGCGGAAGTATATGAAATTTTATTTTATTTATTTATTATCACATATAATCTCATAAGAGCATTAATTCTTTCCGGAAATTTTTTCCTATTAATTTGCCTGAGCGGATTAATAAACCTGAAAAAAGCTGGAAATTAAAAAACAACAAAATATTTATAATATTTTTATTAAAGTTTTCACAACAATTATAAAAAATAAACAAAAACACGAACAAGATAAAATGTTGAAAAATATAATAAAAAGTATAAATGAATAACAAAGTACACCTACAATAATTATACAACATGTAATTTCATCATACATTTTGTTATTATGATTTTTTATTATTGCATCCGTAATAACAAAATCATAACAGTTTTCTGGCAAAATTAAGTTTTTAGAATGTAGAATTCCAGTCAAAGTGTTAGTACTTAATCTATTTCTTGGTTTTGTTTTATTTAAATTAATTGAACTAAAAACCCTTTCAACGCAGGCGCTACTATGGGGAAGAACAAAAAAATACTCACAAACTGAGAAAGTTCGGGATATAACAAATTACCGTCGGCTTTTTTACAATTACAAATTTCTTTCCAAAATTCTAATCTTCCATTTCAAAATTAATTGCAGAATATTTTAGCGATCGAATTTCCCGATCTAAAGCATTGACATCCTTTATTAGATTAGTAAATGTTATAATTAAGGGGCCGAGACTACCAACATTTGCAACTATTGAAGGATTTAGAAAATTTAATGATTTAAGAATAACAGCTTCACGGGAATTAAAGGGAAATTTTTTGAAAATTTGATGCGCTGCTTCGGTGTAAAAATTTCAACACTTCAAACGGAAAAAAATTTTTTGCACTATCTGTTAAACTATTATTTGCTAGCGCTACTGCGATATTTGGACGTAAGTACAAGTGCTCAATTGAAACATAATGTTTCGGATTTCTATACTGTAATTTGCTTAAATCAGTGTTTTTTAGATACTCCGGTTTGATGTAATAACTCAACAATAATTTAAGAGCTGTTGCCATTCTTGGATAAAGCAAGTGAATCTTTGGAGCTTCCGCCTGCAATTCTAAATTCATACCATTAAATCGTCGGAAGATTTTCCGGTGGATTTTCCAAGTGGATTCCCTTGAGTCCCAGTGGTCACAGTACTCACAGTACTCACAGCACACTTTGAACTTTAATAATTTTTTTACGTTCTACCGAAAGTAAAAATGCAAATGTAAACAATTCGCTTTCGGAGTTCTGTTTATAGCCTCGGACACTTAGTTTGAATCAGGGAAATACCTATTTTCTGTTAAGTAATTCCACGATCTACTAAATTAAATAATGTACTTGTACATTTAATATAGATGGTCATGGTAATTCATGGGATGGTAAGTCATTTCAAATTTCAGGCTGCCATCTGTCCGTCACAGCGAAAACTAATTTCTAAGATTGGAATAATAATAGTAGGTAGTAATCTGCAACAACGGCGAAAGAGGCGAAGGAATTTTTGCTTTATTATTTGGTTTTTTAATAAAATAAACTGGAAAAAATCACTAGATAAATCTCTTTTGGCAAAAGTTATCACTAAATCACTAGATTAACTAAAAATCACTAGATCTAATTAAATTTCACTAGACCTGGCAACACTGCCCAGGGGTGCCAGATCGTGTCAAGCTGAATTCGTTAGCTTCGTCGGAAAAAATCGTGAGATTTCGGAAATGGATGAGATTTGAAACTATGGATGCAAATTCAAAAAAAAAGCTATTTTAAAATTAATAAAATATAGAATATATGCTGCAGATTTATTAAGCATAGAGTACATAGGTTGTACATACATAAATAACTGCAAGAGAATTAGAAACATTTTAAATAATTGCCATAAATAAAAAAATTAAATTAATATAAAGTAAATGTTAAATGAACTAAATATTTTATTATAGAACTAACACATGAATTCTAAAAATAAAAATATGGCTACATAGAATATAGTACATATACATAGACCTAAGTATGTATACAGAAAAAAAATTGTTCGACTACTCACAATCTGAAGAATCTGTGTCCGGGATGACTGGTTTGGAGGGATAAAGTACTTGACTATTAATTTTTTTAAATTAAATCTGTGCTTATCTTGAAATTATGTAAATACCTATTTCTTGAAAGAACATTTAAATCCGCTTTCAACCGCAACTTGCGACTTCTTTATGTGAACCATAGATAGCAGCAGTATTTGATGATAATGCGGGAAATGATAAAATCAGTGACAGCATACATTAAATCATGTATTAAGACTAACACACATTTTTTTCTATTTAATCATTTAGTGTTACAATTTTTTATAAAATTATTTTAATTAGAATTGATACAAAAATCGTGAGATAAATAGTCCTTATCGTGAGATCGTGAGATTTGCAATGAAATCGTGAGAACTCACGATAAAACGTGAGATCTGGCACCCCTGCATGTACCATTTAATACTGAACAGAAAAAAGAAGACACTATTCAATTCAACAGTATTGGCGGTATCCAATATGAAAGAGAGTTGCCCGGAGGCTATCCAAAAATGTCCATAAAACGCTTTCCAGAGGCGAGCATTTCTTTTCCAGAAACTTTCCATTTAAAAATATATATTTTTTAACTTTTCCTTACTGCCAATCTCTAGCGTGTTTTTAAAACTTTCTTTAGTGAAACAAAAGTTATTAAATCCGTCCTACATTTTAAGTGCGGCATATGCCGCGGGTTTCAGCTAGTTTTATATAAAGAAAACAGTGTTTATTTACATTCGTTCTTTATTTATGAAAATGTAAAAGAAATCTCTGAAAATCTACAAGATTGTTTTAAACAAAATTAAAAATATGTTTAATAATATATTTTAAACAATAGAAAAAAGTAAAACTATGCATAATATCTTAGTAATAATCTATTTAAAATAATAGGAACACAAATACAATATTGCATAAAAAACTATAATAAAAATATGGCCTTATAATTAATAAAATAACTCTGAACAAAAAGTGTGGCGGCCTCGAGAGATAACAGGGTCTTTGAGGATCCACTTTATTTGATCTAGTTTAATAAAAGCTTCGTCTTCTACTGTAGGAAAGTGTTGTTGCTTCTCTGATAATTTCTTAGGCAATTTATTTTATAAGACTGTTTTTTGCACTGCACTATCTGGGCAACAAACAATTTTTTTGATTCTTTTTTCGTTCCAGAATTATAAATAAATTCTGCAATTATAAACATATTGTCCTTTAACGAACTTGGTGTTACAGACAGCCTAGCATCTTAGGCCTCTTGGTTCTCCTCTTCAAGTATTTCAGGACTCTCATTTTCTGAAAGAATTTCTGTATCTGGTATAGCATTTTGTATTTCAGAAGGGTTGCCAAAGGCTTCCATTGTTATAGCTTGACCCGCGGGAACATTTATTTTTCTTCTAATTTTTGTGGTTTCTTTGGGAACCTGGCGTGCACACATAATTTCCTCAAAAGATTGTTGTAATACATTTCCTTGCAGTTCTTTATCACGAATGCTCCTTATAATTTTGTTTAAGACCGCATATCTGTTTATTGGACACAGACCAGCACTTCGAAAACCTGCTATTAGGTTTTTCGAATTATTGGGCTGCATTTGATCCAGCGTTTTTTTCAGAACAGCAGGAAATTGTGTCTTTGGAAGGACTCCTCTATTTCGAAGCTTCCATTCTGTCAGCATCTCACGGCAGACAATTTTTAATGGACGGAAAAACGATACGTCTAACGGCTGGCAAACGTGGGTGCTGTTTGGGGGCAAGAAAGCAAAATTGATATCATGCTGCTTACACAAGGTTATTATTTCGTAACTTATTTTTTTTTCCTTCAAGCCTTCTGAAATACGGAATAGCAACTTTTGCAAACCAATCTTCAAAAATGTCTCCGTCAAACCATCCTGATTCAGATCTGTTATATAAAGCACCACTGGGTCCACCTAATACCCATTCGGGGTATCAGTGGCGTAACTAAGATTTTGCTCTGGGGGGTGTTCTGGGAGGATCAATAGGGGGCGGATTCTAGGGAGTGCCTTTTTATCAGTTTTGTAGGCCAAGCTGAACCAGACTATGCCAAAATTTGTTTTATAAAGAATAACATCTTTTGAGACATAGTATTTTGCCTAAACGCGTATTTTGTTGCCTAAACTTGACATTTTCAAAAATAAATTTGTTTATATGCTAGAACCTCATATGGAATTTGTTTTAATTCTGTTCGAAATTGTGGATGATTAGGAAAATCGACTTTACTTCAAGTCAAGCAATTGGAAAGGCGTAAAAATATTGAAAATGATACTTCTTGATCACTGTGATCGACATTACAAGACGAATTTAAAAAAAAATGAGCGCATCATAAAGCATAGTTGATTTCATTTCTACAGGACTTGTGGTAGGCCTTGATTTAACTTCTTAGCAGTATAGACCACCTAGTTACATTTAAAAATTTATTTTTTGCTTATTATTTGCTTATTAACTAAAAGAAATCAGAAATAATTATTTGCTAAATAAATAACAACTTAGCTTACTTGTAAAACAAAATTGCAAGATAATGCCTGTCCTTGCACTAACTCTAACCTATGAAAATGTTAAATGTCATTTTGCAAGTCCTATAGAAATGAAAGCAACTATACTGTTAATAAAATCATTACAATTGCCATACAATTTATAGTAGTAATTCAAGTTTTCTTGGTTTTTTGCTAACTCGTTTATAATTTCATCTACGTTCACCTGCAGTTCTCTGTGAATGGAGAGTATTGCCAATCCATTCATCCTATATTGCGATGTTGTATATCGGAGGAAAGTCTTAATTCTATTTAAGGTGGAGAATGCTCTTTCAGCTGTTGCAGTTGACAAAGGAATCGTTGCAAAGATTTCCAGCAACTTGAATATGTTTGGAAACATGTCCTTATTGTACGTAGCTAGCGCATCCATTGCTGTCTTATATGGAAAATTTTGTACATTTTGGCATTTCCGGTATAATTTGAATTCAGCAATCACGTCCAAAGGAGGTTCGTTGAGATCGGATTTTAAAAATTATCGAGTCCGAATTCCGAATGTAATAATTGATATTCAATTATACATTACTAAAATCTAGTTTTAGATTTTTTGTTTAAGATGAATTTTAGTTATTCCTAAAGCCTCTGGGGGGTGTTCCGACACCCATATCACCCCCCATAGTTACGCCGCTGCGGGGTATAGATTTCTAGCTTTATATACAACATACACAGGCAGCAATGTCCCGTCCGCAGCCCCAGCAAATATTATGGAAGTTGATGCTTTTGACGCGTCCATAATTCTTGATGGGTGCTTGCAGCCACGTCTTACTATGACACGTTTTTTTCCTGGATCATCTGTTAAATATGATTCGTCATAGTTCACCAGGTTTTGTGGTGGGACGTTTGCTAATGTTTCCTCTAATTGGTCAAAGTAGGTGTTCTTACCTAATTAATTTTATCCACCGTCGCTGCTGATTAGGTTCTTTTGGGAACGTAAAAAACGTGCACGCATGTTTTTCATTATAATGTTTGCAATCGGGGGCGAAGCACATCATCTTTTCTATTCCTTTATTAGTGGAAATTGGTTAGTGCGCCACACACTTGCCAGATTTCGGTGCAATCTGATACCATTCTTGTGTTCACGGCTGCTTCAATAGCATGTTTTCAGCTTCGGTTACGACACTGCTGCTTGTGTCATTCTTTTGGACGGCATTTGCTCTCCTAAAAATATAAAATAGATATTAGTTTTCTTAAAACGCCCTAATACCTTATTAAACAATAAACCATAACATAACCTTATTCTTACCTAATTAATTTTATCCACCGTCGCCGCTGATTAGGTTCTTTTGGGAACGTAAAAAACGTGCACGCATGTTTTTCATTATAATGTTTGCAATCGGGGGCGAAGCACATCATCTTTTCTATTCCTTTATTAGTGGAAATTGGTTAGTGCGCCACACACTTGCCAGATTTCAGTAAAATCTAATACCATTCTTGTGTTCACGGCTGCTTCAATAACATGTTTTCAGCTTCGGTTACGACACTGCTGCTTGTGTCATTCTTTTGGACGGCATTTGCTCTCCTAAAAATATAAAATAGATATTAGTTTTCTTAAAACGCCCTAATACCTTATTAAACAATAAACCATAACATAACCTTATTCTTACCTAATTAATTTTATCCACCGTCGCCGCTGATTAGGTTCTTTTGGGAACGTAAAAAACGTGCACGCATGTTTTTCATTATAATGTTTGCAATCGGGGGCGAAGCACATCATCTTTTCTATTCCTTTATTAGTGGAAATTGGTTAGTGCGCCACACACTTGCCAGATTTCAGTGCAATATAATACCATTCTTGTGTTCACGGCTGCTTCAATAACATGTTTTCAGCTTCGGTTACGACACTGCTGCTTGTGTCATTCTTTTGGACGGCATTTGCTCTCCTAATAATATAAAATAGATATTAGTTTTCTTAAAACGCCCTAATACCTTAGTAAACAATAAACCATAACATAACCTTATTCTTACCTAATTAATTTTATCCACCGTCGCCGCTGATTAGGTTCTTTTGGGAACGTAAAAAACGTGCACGCATGTTTTTCATTATAATGTCTGCAATCGGGGGCGAAGCACATCATCTTTTCTATTCCTTTATTAGTGGAAATTGGTTAGTGCGCCACACACTTGCCAGATTTCAGTGCAATCTAATACCATTCTTGTGTTCACGGCTGCTTCAATAACATGTTTTCAGCTTCGGTTACGACACTGCTGCTTGTGTCATTCTTTTGGACGGCATTTGCTCTCCTAAAAATATAAAATAGATATTAGTTTTCTTAAAATGCCCTAATACTAAAGAGCATATATGCCCTTTGCTAATACCTTATTAAACAATAAACCGTAACATAACCTTATTCTTACCTAATTAATTTTATCCACCGTCGCCGCTAATTAGGTTCTTTTGGGAACGTAAAAAACGTGCACGCATGTTTTTCATTATAATGATTGCAATCGGGGGCTAAGCACATCATCTTTTCTATTCCTTTATTAGTGGAAATTGGTTAGTGCGCCACACCCTTGCCAGATTTCAGTGCAATCTAATACCATTCTTGTGTTCACGGCTGCTTCAATAACATATTTTCAGCTTCGGTTACGACACTGCTGCTTGTGTCATTCTTTTGGACGGCATTTGCTCTCCTAAAAATATAAAATAGATATTAGTTTTCTTAAAATGCCCTAATACTAAAGAGCATATATGCTCTTTGCTAATACCTTATTAAACAATAAACCGTAACATAACCTGATTCTTACCTAATTAATTTTATCCACCGTCGCCGCTGATTAGGTTCTTTTGGGAACGTAAAAAACTTGCACGTATGTTTTTCATTATAATGTTTGCAATCGGTGGCGAAGCACATCATCTTTTCTATTAAACAACACTTAGCCCACAGTTGCATCGAAGAACACATTTATAGGTTAGGTTATGTAGCGTAAGCATTGGAGTCGCTTTTACACTATGTTAAACGCACGGGTCTTTGTTTGAGTGTTTGGCAGCATTCAATGACGAGATATGGCTATTAAAGAAAATTGACCTCCGTTTGAAGCTGCCTGCTTAGTTTTAAAAAACACAAGAAATATGCATAATAAATGATTGTTTTCTGTGATAATATTGCTATTACAAGTTAAGGGAAGTTTGTTTACAAAAACCCGAAAATAGAAATGGTCGAATGCAACTGTGGTACTTTTAGTTGTGTAAACACGGCTTTTAGTCTTCTGCATTATTATAACTGATTATACAGAAACACTGGCTGAGAATATCTATATAACATTTTCCAGAGCCATCCAAAATCAATTATAATTTAAAAAGTTTGAAATGCCAAAGGAGTTGTTAGCAGCGTAACTAAATAGTTGAGCTGTTTTTTGCTCATTATCCTGAAAAGATCCCATCCTATCAATTGTATAATTTATATAAAGGTAATTTCTAAATTCCTAACTAAGTTCTGTATGCTAACTTTTATTTGAGTTTGTCTCAGTCTTATTTCTTCCAAGCGCATAAACGCTCAGTTCTTTGGGAAGCCCCTTTTTGACGTATTTTTATTCTAAGCTTTCGTTCAGCGTTCCAACCAATGAGCAACCGAGATAATTATGCAAATATCCGGGATTTCCACAATCTGAATGTAAACATTTGTTATCAGGTTATCACCCTCTTCCTTATCTCTCCGCTGCGAAGCGCGGAAGCCAAAGGGTAATTATTTTTAAGAATGTAAATCTGTTACGTTGTTTACGGCCAAGTTAACATCTTCCGAAGGTTTTCAAGAAAATATCGGCGCATAAAACAACAGTGGTCATAAAACCATTTTCTAATTTTCCCTGCACGTAAAAGTATCATAAAAAATGAGATGTTATTTACAATACTTTTTATGTGCCTCATGGCCATTTCTAGGCAAAAGGGTGCCTTCTCAACACTAACGTCTCTGTGTTTTGTTACTTGCTTTCAAATGCGTTCCTGGTCGTGATAAATTCGTTTATTTATAGATTCGCTTCGTAATAAACAAGCAATTGGCGTGAAATAATCTGGGCGTATATGCGAAGGGTTGAATTATGTGGCAAGGGGACTCCCGTCTTGGAGTCGTTACCTTCCCGCCTTTATTTTAAGGAAAGTTATAACTAGCAGCAAAAATAATTAATGAAATACGCCTCCCCGTGGAATTGCTGTTAGCAAGAGCTCGCTTATTCTCCGTAATTAGGTTGATTAAGAATTCTGCGAAATTAATTGCATTTTTCCAAGAAATTGAGTCGCCCATTAATTAAATTAGAAATTTATTTATTTTGACTTATTTCCTTAACCCGATCAATGCGACCAGTACCTCTCTTATTGGAAAAGTTTCACCTCCAAATAGAGAATTAAGAAAATAGAAGGAGCAGCCAAATAATTGATTTGGGACACTACGTCGGAATATGGGGACGTCGAGAGCTCTTTACCTCCTTCAAATTTTCGGAACAGTTTAATTAAATGGTCCAATCATACTCCCGAATTGTTTTAATTATTTTCGTAGAAACTTTCCCGGGTTTGTTTTGTCCTTCGCCCTCAGATATTGCTTTTAATTTGTCTTCGATTGTAATTGGACGCTTTTAAATACTGTTTGTGTGATCAATAATTAGAAGAAATTAATGATAACAGACATTAGAGGAAAACGTATAAAAGTTGAGGGAAAATGTTTGCAATTTAGATCTACCGATCGGAGAAATGAGTCGTACGATAAAGTCAATTGTTAGTGACATTGCACTGAATATTGATGAGCAGGTCAATAGTGTATATAATTCTTACCTAGTTTTTTTTAACACGATTTAGTAATTTTTTAGTGAATATCGTATGACACTCATTAATGAGCAATAGAAAAATTAGTTCACAAGCCGTAACCAAGACATCAAAATTCCTTGAAAATTGTTTTGTAAGTAGACCAACCTAACTCTGAGGGTTTGTGTCGTTACGATTTCAATCTGTAATCGAGCATTCATTCATATCCGGAAAGAATTAATGCTCTTATGAGATTATATATGACAATTTTCTTTACTTTCAAATGGAACTGTACGTTTACATCTAGACACATCTCATTTTAGGGAGCCACCTGGTGGGTTGAATGGCAGTGATGGGCTTGGGGATTTTACCAGGACTTGCAACTGCGTTACGCTTTACAAACAAAATTGTACAGTAAATTTAAGAACTGTATTAAGATAACATTAACAAAAACATAGTTAACCGAGCCAGCTTTGCAACTTTGACCGCAACAAAAAAGGGTTTCAAAATTGTTGAGAGGATTTCTACCTACTCGGGACCTAACGCTGTGTGATAAGCAATATCATAGCAGATATTAATCCACAAAATCGTTCCACACGAAAAAACGATATCGATAAACTCTGAAGACGTTACGCACTGCTAGCAGCGATACCTCCCCAAAACCTCTTTCACAACGACAAGCTTACTTACCAACACATACTAAATTGACAGTAATTTACAACTGCAAGACTTTATTCAAGTTTTTAAATTTGTGGTAAGTCGCGTCTGTAATACAAGTTAAAAACCAATGGATGGGTTCACTGGGTGCAGTGATTACAATCTCGTGTAAGATTGCCTAAGCTAGTGGGTCAGTCATCGCAACAGTTAAGCGAGATTGGCCATTATTTTCGTACCTGTACTAGTAGTAGTAGTATTTGTGGGGAGATTCATGTCTAACAAGTAGGCCTTTTGCCAACCCCGTGGATAAGGTCTAAGCAAACAGAGTACCAGGTACCTTAGTCGTACTTAGAATTTTGCCGAGACTAAGGAGTTCCAATCTTACCAAGGGATCTTTTACATGTTACACATCGTAGTAGCATGGGACCCACGGCTTTACATCACTTTCTGAATGGTGGCATTCTGTAGAAGTTTTTATCCGCATTTTTTATTTTTAAAAACCTCACCGGGACCGGGGATCGAACTCTCGACCTTCAGATGAGTAGCCAGAATGCTTACCACTGAGCTATGGAGCCCGGCTGATATTGTACTAAATATTGAGATGGTTTTAAGCCCACAACTTGGCTCTGTTTGCAGTTCAAGATATTTAACCAGGTCATTACAGCACAGAGCTACGATATTTTATAAAATTGCAATTTAAACAATAATAAAAGTATTAAATGCATTGGTAAGGAGACGCGAGAAGTAGTAATTAAACGGATAAAGGTACGCATAAGCAAAGCATATTTCAGAGAGTTGGAATAAAGTAGTATAATTAAATAAAATAGGTTTGTCCATATTTAACGCCAGGCCAAACAAAATTAATTGACACCAAAGGTTTGTTATGAGCAGACGAAATGAACGTATGTATTATCTATAACCTCTTTTACCTTGCGGTGTCGAGGCTGGTGCTAATTCCTAATAAAAGTACAGGTCAGTGAATGGCAAGCAATCTGAAAGGTAAATGAAATCAGAATAAAGGATAATAGAAAATTGCAAAGAGCAATCCCGAAATTAGTTAACGGAAAAGAAAGAGTGCGAACAACGTGTGTAAATTTGAACTCAGTTCCTAGTGCATTAATAAGGCAAAGTGAAAAAGCAGAGCAGTGATTTTAAAACATTTGTGTGCGTAACGGAAGGAACAATGATAAATATAAGCAAAGGGCATTTTTTTTAGATTTAAGAATATGTTAATTTAAGATTTGTATAATCAAACTTTACTCCATTTGTTTATTTTGCTATCAAAACTCATTTATAATTAACAAAAATTATCAGGGTAACATAGCAACGCGATGCGTTTTTGTAAAAAAGAAAAATAATTTGAGATTATAAATTAAGCCAGTTTGAGAGAATCTGTGCTTTCTTAAAACTAGTATTTTTGCAAATAAAAAGTGTTTAAAAGTTAAAGAAAGTGTTGCATTTTATTGTACACATCACCGTGCACCAGTGGAAGTGTTTGTGGCATTTTCCGCCACGACAAAATTAAAAATTTTCCAATTTCATCTGCGACTGAAGATCGGCAACCGACAACTGAAATTGTAGAACTTCGATTCCGGCACAATTAAGCATCGAAAGCCAGAGATTTGCACTGCATCACATCAGCGGAGTCTGTAGGAGCATCCTGAGTGAAAGTTGCAGCCAGGGGAGCGTTTCCAGCAGAGAAATTGCAGCAGCGTCATCTTCAACCATCTCCGAGCAAAGTTGAAATCTTTACGAGGTAGAAATTAGCTATAAATTGAGTGTCGGCGTTTGGAAAACTTATTAAAATACTTGATTGAACCTTGCGGAAGAGGTCTATCGCATATCCAATGGCCCAGCTAAGCCATAATAATCCAAAAATTGCATAGCGTCATGAAATTTTGTGAAATTGGCGGTTTTCCAAGCAGCAGAAACAAGTGAATGGATGGCGTCCTATCTACGTCATTCCTGTAACAATTAAGTGGAGGTTTTGTTGCCAAGCGATAATTAAATCAAATTACCTGACGATTCCTTGTTAACTTCACGATTTTTGTTAACATTCAAGTAATCGCTGTGGCACTGTGTCATCTGACAGATTGTAAATTTTATATACTAGAACCGAGTATATGAGCTACTCAAGGATGAATAATCTAAAATGAACTACTAATTTGTGAATGTACTGAAATTCTGAACCCAACCTGAGATAAACAGTTTTGCGTTTGCCGAGTGCTAGCTTAAATAATATTGCAGTTCAATAAAATAGTAAGAAAGGGGAATTCAACCATTTTATGTTGAACATCAGCTAATACATTTCATTTTAACTAGCCTTATACTGACAGGCAAAAATTAGCACAGTATAAAATCAAACGACTTCAGCAAGGCATTTGATAAAATAAGTCATAATATTCTACTTTCCCGTCTTGCTGAGGTAGGGGTGAATGGAAACCTGCTTAAATGGACGGAATCGTATATAAAAAACAGATTCCAATTCGTTTCAATTCAAGGTCATCATTCAGACTCTATTACCCCCATTTCAGGCGTCCCACAGGGATCGCATTTGAGACCGCTGTTCTTTATTATATATTTAAACAAGATTGGGTCATGTTTTCAAAACTGCAGATTTTTGCTTTACGCAGATGATCTAAAAATTTTTAAAACTGTAGAAAGCATTAAGGATTGCCAACTTATTCAAAGTGATCTAGATAGATTAGTCCAATTTTGTAACCTTAATTCCTTGATATTAAATTTAAGCAAGTGTCAAACTATCACATTCTCAAGAAACTATATTGTTCATACCTTTAACTACAAAATTGGCAATTCCACACTCCCTAAGGTCGATCACGTTCGAGATTTGGGGATTATGAGGGCTCTAAATTAATTTTTGATATGCATATAGAATTGACTGCTACTCGAGCATCGAGAATGTTGGCATACGTAATGCGAAGATGTGCAACATTTTCTAATATCAGATCTATTATTTGCTTGTACAATTCTTTTGTTCTTGGTCGGTTGAGTTTTGATAGTGTCATTTGGAATCCGAGATATGATGTGTATATAGATAGACTGGAACATATACAAATCAAATTGATTAAATTTATTTGTTTTAAAGCTCGATACAATAATCCTAAAAAGAATCTTATAATGGCTCGAAAGCACTTTAATATATTGCCTCTAACTGTTAGAAGAACTATTACAGATATCTTGTTTTTGTATAAAGTAATTAACCACTTGTATAATAATTCTGAACTGTTGTCTCTAATAAGTATAAATGTGCCTAGATTTAATCGTCGTTATAATGAATTATTTAATATCCCATTTAGGAATACCAGTTGTTCACAAAATTTTCCGTTATGCAGAATAACAAACTTGACTAATTTATATTGCGTTGTAATTGATATTTTTATTCTGTCCCCTGCGACAATAAAGAAAATTATAAAGGATCGCGTTGAATAATACCTGGCTTTTTATAGATATTAACGATACAAGTTTGATTATGAGCATCTTAACGAAACGAGTTTGATTGCTAAAACGAGGCGGTGAGCCGAGTTTTGCGGCAATCAAACGAGTTTCGTTGTGTGCCATAAGCAAACGTGTATTGTTCAATATTTTATCTTCATCAATAAACTTTGGTTCACTGTATAAAAAGAGTGCGGTAATATTCATTACCGCACTGAGTGCGGTAATATCTGTCCATTACCGCACTGAGTGCGGTAATATCCATTACCGCACTCAGTGCGGTAATGAAGCTCTTAACGATACTAAAATTAATTTGGTTAAGACGCTATAACAACACGGATGAAGATAAAATATTTTATGTATGATGAATATTTTTATTTTTTATATATGGTAGTTTAATTCGGTAATTTTAATTTACTCATGTATATTGTATAGTAATAGTTTGTAATTTTGAGGATACTCTTTTGGGCTGCTACCCGTTGTATCCCAATGTTCACCAAATAAATAAATAAATAAATAAATAAATAAACCTCAGAGTTGTGTGGTGACTTGCTCTAATTTAATTTATTAATTTTGTACCGAAATAATAACAATAAGACAAGGGAGGTCATTGCAAAGTATCGAAATAATTATATAAAAAATATATAACGTTAGCCGCCCTCGAAATATCAACGCGAGACTGCAGTTATAACCATGAATAGTATCTTCCTCAAGCCTATCATTTCAAGATACTTTCGATGTTTAGATCTATCAACCGTTTGTCATGATATCAGCTCCCATATACTCAGTTGATTTATATTGCAGAGAAATATTGTTGTTACGTATGACCTCTCGTACCAATTGGGGCAAATGGCGATGTGCTTCTTGTGAGGGGGAAGTACCGGATTCAACGCCAGCTTTTGGGTTCTGATATTATATCGAAATATTCTTACGTTGTCAGCCAGCGCATTGCATCCCAATTCTTCCACAAAACTTTGTAAATAGATACTTTCTTCCGCGGATTTAGCTTTGCCCTTATATTCTGCCTCAGTAGAGTACCTATATAAGATAAGAGTAAGGCAAACGATGACATTTGGGGATCCAAAAAAATGAAGTTTGTCAGAAATGCCATAGTTAACTATTACCAAATACCTTAAAAATTAATATTAAGGTATTTGCTATTACTTCACTTTGTTATTGTGTAGTTGCACATTTATTGATTATAGTTCTCCTTGAGAAAAAGTATTGATACAACATAAGCAAAATTTATACAATTTAAGTCGTATACAATAATCTATTAGGTATTTTATATTGTTTATTCAAATTTAAGCTACAGTTACTACTTTTGTTGGAACACTTACATTAATTATAATATGCCGCTTAATACGTTAAAGAGATGAAATGATAAAAAACATGAAATATAAATGAGTAATTAACGAAACTGCAGGTGTTATGTACGTATTAGAAAATGCAAATAATATATTTTTATTCCATTTTCGCTAACCTCCCACTGATCATTGCCGAAATGCTTTTCACAAATTCTTAGTCATTTGTAACTACAATTTTCCTTGCTGATCTTGTTTAGCCAAATTCTGTTCCTCAAACCATCCTTTGGAACACTAGTCATGCTAAAACGAAATTATTGAAAATAGGTCAAGGGAAACAGAAAATTGAAAAATTACATGATTAACAAAATTATGTCCGAAAAAAACTTCAAATTTCGCCACTTATTTTACAAATTGATTACAAACTGCGTGTTGTTGTTAACTTTGACAAGTTTAATGTCAGTTGAATGTCACCAATTACAAACAATCAAAAACATGTTGAGATTACTTCTAAATCGCATCTAGATCTATCGTACATGCATAGGGATCCAACCAATCAAATACTGTTGCTGCATTTGCCGTACTCTTATCTACTTATTATATAGGTACTCTACTTATTATATAGGTACTCTACTTATTATATAGGTACTCTATGCCTCAGTAGACCGTTCTCTGGTTACGTGACTTCCATGTAAATAAAGCAAGAATATAAGTGAACCCGGTCTACGACTGTCTGTTGTCCGGACAATTCTCCCAATCGCCATCAAGCAGTCTGGCTAACTTCAATCCCGAGAACGAGTTATGCTGCAATCCAATGAACATTGAGTAACGTACCGATCGCCAAATACATTAAAGGGCCGACCAATTCACGGTATAGTACTTCATTTGAATCATTGTCGTCTGACTTTTCGGTATGTGATAACTTCACATTAACTGATTGGAGTGGACACTATTTTACTATCAGCCACCCCGAATTGTCATATGTCTTCGATGTGGTCACGCTAATAGATCCGTCGTTTCGTTTAATGAAGTCTATAGACAACATCCGATTTCACCGAAATTCCTTTATTCTTTTTAGTTGCATCACGTCTTTCAGATTCCGTGAATCCACTAAAATGTCAGCGACATAGATCAATACCATCATCAAGTTTTTCTCTGAACCTATGACGTACACGAAAGAGTCGTATTACGCCGGTCACAGTTCCAGACAGGTAACTGGCGATCCAGCCTCTCGTACTATCGCCGTCCATCCTGTCAACCCGTAGAGTGCCCTTTTAAGAAGGCACACCCTGTCGCCTTCTTGAAGATAGTGAAGTCCTCCTCGATCGTCTCCGGAACGTCGATATAGATTTCTTCGAACCGTTCAAGTACGCGGCAGTGATGTCGAATTGATGAATCGTCATGCCATACTGAGACGCCAATGTTGTGGCGATGCTAATAGAACTAAGGCGTGTAATGCGAGGACTCTTGCCTTCCTCCATTGAATCGTTCCATCTGGCCCGTACCGGTTTCTCAATATCATTCTGTTTCCTATTACCCTTCTATGCAATGGACTATTTACAATCACCCAGCTACCGCTCTGAATGATAGAATGATGCTACTCTTTAGCATATGAACTTATAACAGTTAAATCGACGACTACCTCGGCCAGTAGACCATGTGCAATAGTGACTAGATTTCCATTTAGTATACTGTATCACTTGCGAACATGGTTGAACTATAGGTATTAACGATACAAGTTTGAATATGAGCATTGTAACGAAACGAGGTTAACTGCGTTCGGAAAAGTACCTCTGACAGGCTCTGTTTCCTCCAAATCGTTCGCTAAATACGGGACGAACCAAGCGAGGAGATCTGTCGGCGTTCGGTAAGTACAGATGCGAGCGTTTCGATGTTCCTCGATTTGCTCGATGTATTTCAACCGAGTAAACATAGGATTCGCGCATGACAAGTAACAACAGTGGCAAATGAACGGCGGCGTTATTTAATCTTTGAATATGAATGGTCCTCGACACCGAAAGTAAGAGTGGCTAAAGATTATGAATGAATGAATCAATGAAATTAACGTTTTAATTTGACATTTGCACATTTTGTGACAGGTGACATTTGAGCGTTCGGTAAATACTTTCCGATATTCGATGTTCGCTAGTCATGTGACTAGAACTCGTTCTGCTCAGGCTCCGCTCCTCGATGTATTTACCGAACGCAGCAATCAGACGAGCCTCGTTAAGTGCCATAAGCAAACGTGTATTGTTTAATATTCTATCTACAACTATAAACTCTGGTTCAATGTATTTTTTACATAAAGAGAGTGTAGTAATATTTATCACTGCACTCAGTGCGGTAATGAAGCTCTTAACAATACTAAAATCAATTTGATTAATAGTCTATAACAACTCCCATAAAGATAAAAATAACAACACTGAGGTCACCTTCTACAAGAACAAACTATTTATTCAGAGGAACACAAATTGCGGCGTACAAAAGAATTACGTATGTTATATTAAATATATCACGTTAGCCGCGCTTGAAGTATTGACGAGAACCTGTAGTTCAATCCTAAACAGTAACTATGGATAGATTCAAAAGAGCAAAAATTAACAGCTCCATGATCCATGGCCAAATCAGGCATAAATTCCACACGCCATATAATAGCTTCTCCAGAGCTTCGTCGAGAAAACGCACAACGGTAGTTCAAATATTACCCACGAGAAATTAGCGTGAATCCATATGCTCCAACAAGATAGTTCTTCAGAACTGCACAGGGCGTAGATAGTACGACTGATATACAAGCCGTAGTAGAACGATAAGGGTTCCATGGAATGTACCCGACGGTAGGTTAATATGAAATTTCACGGAACTCAAAAACGAGGCGGTACTCGAAATTTCAAATATGTAGATTGTATTTTTGGGAAGCTAAATATAGCCGACAACCGTCGTAAATCTGCCAGATCTTCACTGTAAAAGACTTTCCACAAAGCTGCATTTACAAAATAAACACCACCACTAGCAGTTTCTTCGCTTGGCTTCCTTTGGTCAACTGAAAATTTGTTTCTCGCGCTAGTTTGACACGATAGGCTCAACAAAACGAGAACCCCTTTCTAGTCTTTGTGAATATCAAATGCAGCAGCAACGTTGATTTTCAAACTATCGTAGCAAAGACCCACATATTGTCGTATCATGTGTTCAAAAAAAAACTCATTCTCAGCATGCCATGATCAAATTGAAGTTTGCCGTAGCTTGATCTGTACCCATTGAAGCAAATGAACTACCATAAGTCAGAGAGAACTAATTTACATCTTGACCTTGAACTATTTTCCTAAAAATATACAAAACACTTAACAAACACAATTTTTATTGACCGTTCTGATTATTACACTCGTTGTTGTGTACATGCCATGTTATTTTCCTTTTTGCTTGATACAATAAAACTTAATGCAGCGTAAACTTTTACCTGCCACAGTAACGGATATTTTCATAAACAAAATGTAATCTGACATTCACTTACAGACTTAAGTTAAGACATGACTAGATTTTTAACTATGTGACCTATATTCAAAAATCACATTAGCGTGAGTAAAAACATGCATTCTTTCAAATTCCTTAATAAAAAAAGAGTGTTGTCATTTAAAAAAAAACATCGATGACGTTATACCTCCTACGCTGGTCACCCTGTACGTATAGATTTTATTTGAAAAAATGCGCAAATAAAAATAAAAATCGACGGGTTCCAGCGTTTTTTCCAAAAGTTATTCTTTGATTTTTTTACGAATTTATCTACTACTTTACGAAAGCACTGTGTATACTTAAATACTTAGCTTTAGAATTGTTTAAATGATTTTTTTAGGCTTTCTGATATGTAAACAACACATTCATACACAGTAGACAGCGTAAGTACGATTTTACAGTTAGTCAGCGTTTTAACGCACCCCAGTGTGGTAAAATGTCTAGAAATTTTTTAGCCTTCAGAGACCCTTAAAGAAAAACGTTGCTTTCTAGTAATACGGGGCATTTGCAGAAACTTTAGTAGTCATAATATTTGTTAATTGAGAAACCATACTCTTTTGAAGTATTAGATGAACAAAAAAAACTTCAGATTTTTATTATTGCCATGCAGGATAGGTCTGAAACATCGCTTCCCATCGTTTAAACTTCCGATTTGCCGCTGCTCCAAAGCTCTGTTCGTCTGCGGAAAAATTACTTCTGTCAGGTAGGTAATATTAAAATTCTGGCTTCAATATGGCGTGACTGAGACGCCGGAACGCAATTCCGTTTCTAGAATATGTCGCCCCCTCTGCTGCGTCACAGGGTCATGGCTTATACGAGGATTATTTATCAAATATTGACGGGGCACGACAGGACTCGGCCTATTCTTTGTGCAAACTACAAATGCTTTATTTATGCCTGAGGCTGACTCGAGTCTCTATATATTTGTAGCTTTTTGACCGAGACGAATGAATATAACATTTTTACAGTTATATGTGGATGTGTTCCGGCTAGGAAACTCGACCTCGCCGGCTTTTTCATGCATCGAATTCCGACGCTTTTTCGCGGTACATTTTTTGTTATAAGAATTTAGACAAATCTGAATGCATGATCCAGGAACGTTGCTACATCTCCTCTTGAAATAAACTTATGGTTAGGATCTGAAATAAAACTTAAATCTATTTTTGCCTCCTGCTCGACAATACTTCAGTGTACGAACTTCTATCTGGTCACTGGTTATTTTTTGCATTATTTATGAGATAAAATTGCTGGGTGCTGGGATAATACAAATCGCCAGCTTTTGCATTTAAAGAAATATTCAATATTCAAATTTTTTTATTTAAAAGGGGGTCATGTGACATTACATTGCATAGTATACGTATTGATAGTTTCAGAGAATTTGGATGATCTTTAACAAGATGGATCCAGTTTTAATATTCTTTACTTTCAACACTAAAACTGGCTCAATCTGGTTTAGGATAATTAAAATTTTCTCAGATTTTAAGTATGTATTTTTTCAAATGAGGTGTTTCTATTAAAAGAGGCAATATGGCGCTGAGGCTGAGAGGCCATCTTGCACTTTCAGTTGACCTCAAATGCTCTAAAGCATCTAAAATTGGTATAGGTTACTACTGTAAAACTTGATTACAATATTTTAACGCATTCAAAAGTTAGAGGGGAGAAGAGGTTTAGTTCGCATTGTAATTTTCACTGGTTCTCATAATGTGGTTGTAGTATTTCTAACTACTAAAGTTGATAAGAGCGTTTTGTAAGCTAAAACGTTCGTATATTATTTTTAAGACTTCGGCAACAGTTTACATTCAAAGTTAGAACAAAAGTGAAATTATAGAAATTAAGAGTTGCTCACTGGAGGTCCAAAGGCATCATCAGTGTCTGACAAACTGAAAAAGATGAGATCTAATTAATCAAGTGTAAAGTTTAGCAGGGGCAACTCTATGGAGAATAAGCCACCAGAAAAACCCAAACAGCTGCCCAACCGATCTAGGACAAAGGAGACTATGTGGGTACTAAAACTGCAAATTATAGCGACCCCTTCGCATTGCGGACTTACTGGAAAAGATTACAGCAAAACAAAAACGGTTTATAAATGAACACCTGACCAAGAGCAAATGTAAATATATATTTTTCCTGTCACTAATCGCCAATCTTTCAATAACTGACACAACGCTATAGAGATCCTTAGGATCACTTAAGTTGATTACCAGTTCCTGAACCCTGGGGAAGCACACACTGTATGGTAATTCAAAATGCACAGATTAACAGGAACTGATGATGCAAAGAGGAGCCACAGAGGAAGCTAATCGTATTTGACGTCGACATCAACATAAAGTCGATGTGAAAGCAGCCCGAAATAGCAAGTTCCAGAAAACCAATAAGATAGCGCAATAGCAAATGAAGTCGTCTGCTGATGCATTTTCTAGCTAAGTAGAAGCAAGCCAGACCAGTATACTGAACCTCCTGCCTCATTAAATTCTGAGAAGAGGTGAGAGGAGAGAAACGAGGTAGTTTTCGCTTGAAAGTGTAGGTGAGAGGTCGATAGACTCATAAAGTTAGTATTATCTGTAACACCACAACTCTACGCTACCTGGCTTAGGCAACAATTTTGAAAGAACCTACACAAGTAGCTCATCTGTCAAAACCAGGGCATTTACTTTATTTTAGGACAATTCTTAAACAAGAAAAATACAAACTCATATAAAAGAAAAACATATGTAATATTGTCTGAAATCATTGAAGTAAACCAAGATAAATACCAGAAAATATTAAACAAGAACATGACATCACAACAATATCAAGATAACTTAAATCTAAACTGCTTCGAAAATAGGTTGACAAAGTATATAGGTACTTACGTACCTCCACCAAGAAATCACGAACCATAGCAGGCCACAGAAAATAAGGAAAGAAACTAGGAAAGCTAAAGAAAAGCTAATACAAAATAGAGGAAATCTAAACAAAGATTAAAATTAATAAAATTAAGGACAGCAACTGAACTTTATTAACTAACACAAGAGACATAAAGAAAGCGGTATTGTAATGATGGCCTCACTAAAAGGGCGTTAGTAGTTGCCTCTAGGGCAAATTACCACAATTACATAAATAGTTTCAATAAGAGTTCTTGAGTAATCAAGATTATAATTCAAATGATGTTATAGGTAATAGCAAAATAAACGGTTTACTGCTATTTTTATTTTATTAATTTGCAATCAAATAAAGTAAAGCTCCGGTCTAGCATGAGAAAAACTCTAGTCAAAGGGGTAAGTTCAACACCCGGTATAACACCTACCTTGAATATACCTTATTAACTTGTATGGCAAATACCAGACCTTGCAGTTTAACCTTCAACGTGAAGGATTCCTTGTACAAATATAGCGTAATTTGAATGCAAAACGCCAAAAAAAAAATGGCAAAATTCACATCAGGTAAATATGCAGTGAAGATAATAATGACGTAGTATCTGGCTAATCTGGTGTTTGTTTACGTGACGTAAAAATGCTCCAAATCTGCTTATTCGCAAAATCAACTGACGCCACCGTAATAACTGCTTTCTGGAACTCAGCTGGAAAGTGTAATCTATCTCTTGGCCTCGTACAAAGTCTACTCTTTCCGCTGCATAAATCTGATGGAGAACCGGGACCTCGTTGCTGTTAAAATTTACCTTAGAAGTGGAACTTAGATGTTGGCTTGCAAAATGAAGTAACGCCATGGCAATTACTGAAATCTGTATTGCTTTCTGCTCTAAATCTCTGGACCCAGGGCTCAAGAAAGGTCTGCCCCAAACGTAGCACATAAAATTCTCGCTGGCTGATGTCTCAAACTAATCTGAAGCTGCCCGAAAAGTATCCTCGATGTCGGAAGCACTTGTCAAATTCTTGTAGACCTTCTCCCTTTTCACCGGAAGCTTTAAAGAGGAAGAAACTTCACACAAATACACTCTGCAGACGTGATCAAATAAAAGCACTTCTGGACTACCACAAGTACTTTTAATAAGAAAAAACTACAGTTCTATTGGAGCCAAGCTTAACAACAACCAAACTTTATTTCTGGCTTGGGTAGCCAATAAATATAACAATAATTGAAGATCAGGTATCTTGGCAACTAAATTTTACAATTTTTTTTAGAGTAAGTTTTGATATGTTTTTTTAATTAGGAACTAAACTGTCTTTCGAATAATGTCAGGTCGCAGTGCTTTACACCTTACTCTGCGTTTAATCACTTTAGTTTTTAAATGCACTGATTTCCACTGTATTATTAGCACTGTGCAATTGCCTGTGTCCTTTATTAGGTTGCCTTATCTTGGTCTTTGCAATCCTTGCTTTGCTTTGCACCGTTTATTTACCCGTCAGCTGCGTTACCGTTTGTTGGTGGTATACTTTTTAATACTAACGTTGCCACTAATTTTTGTAAGGCCATAAACCGTCTCCGTTTCATTTTAAATTCGCACTATTCTATTGACGTTACCAAAATCAAATATGTCAGTTACGTAAGTTAAGATGCGTTTGCCATTCCGAACATCAATTATGATACAACGTTAAACGTAACCCTTTTGATTCTGCTTTATCTAATGCCAACCTTTCTCAATCAAATTACAGTTACTGCTACTCATATCATGTTCATTTATTAGTGTAAAATACTGACTTTATCTTGCAATAAACAAAATATTAGTTCTGTGCTCATTTTGAATTATTCTGTCATTTTCGTATTAGTTATGCAACCAGAATTGCTGTGGGCATTAAACCATTGCAGTATATCTATTCTATGGAAATTTATATAAAAATAGAAACGTAAACACAGAAGAGACCACAATAAGACAAAGACATAAAGTGTTAAATTCCAATTCTGAAAATATACCTAAATTGGAACAGAATTAATTAAAGTTAAACAGATGAAACACAAACTCCTGCCAGGTAAAGATGGTGACAGTAGACATGATCAAGATGGGAAGAGACAACATACTAAATACCGTAAAATTGCTACTGAATAAATGCACAGAAGAAGGAAAAGTACCTGACACATCGAACAACGCTGAAGCAATCTTGTTGCACAAGAAGAGGGATATAGCAAATATACAGAGCTATCGCCCTATCAGTTTGTTGACACTTATACAAATTATTAACTAAAATAATAACTAACCCATTGACAACAAGTTGAATTTTTATCAACCGCCTGAGCAAGCAGGCTTTCACGAAGGGTACATCACAATCGCCCAACTGCAGACAGTAAGGAATTTAATAGAAAATGCTACGGATTATAATATACCCCTCTATCTAGCCTTTAGCGATTATGAGAATGCCTTCGATACAATCGAAGTATGGACCGCACTACAATCTCTAGATAACGCACGAGTAATCTCTAGATATTTCAACTTAATAAAGTATATACCGTGTGCCACAGGGTTTCGCACCATGGAATGAGAACAACGTTAATTTTTCCCAAAGATCAGTTCTTGCTTTTACGAAAACAGCTTAACAACAAACCCTATTATATTTATTTTTCTGTGGCAATAAACGATTAAGTGATATTCAACTTTAAGTATGGTGTCAAATTCGAGGTTACAAAGTTAGGTTTTGAGTCAATTTTGACACAGACTGACGCAAAATCTAACCTGATTACCTCGAATAGACGTACAGTGCCACCAACATACTATTCATACGTTGTATAACCATGACCATTCAAAAACGTTCGACCATTTCTGAAGGCACTTTATTTGTGACTTACAAATTCAATTTTAATGGTCAATGCTTAGCAACCGTTTGACTATCAATTACCACCGGAAGAGTAGATCTTTAAAATAAACTAGCATCACTCCAGCGCCATGGTGCGTAGTCTCGTGGACGCACGCTATACGAAAAAGCAACCATTACCATTCAAATCGACAATGATACAAAAACGAAACATAGTAAACTAGAGAGAGAAGTTCGCCCAGGTGACACTATACCCCTAAACTGCCCACCTTAGCACTGAAAGACGTTTTCAAAAGAATACAGTGGGAACACCAGCCTAGGAATAAATATCGACGGCATGAAGTTAAACCAAACAGATGATATCGAAACTACATAATAAATTCTTGTCGGCAGGATTGAAAATGAATACGAAGAAAACTAAAATAATGGCATGGGAGCCGATAAATATCACTACCAACAACGACCCAGTAGAAAAAGTAACAGAATAATATACAGGTGGCGGAAAATGTGAACATAGGTAGTCTAATGTGCTAGAATATAGTTTATGGGCTTTGTGTACATTAGACAGAAATAGACGTATATGCGATTAATATACACACACCGGCAAATTTAAAGGAACAGACATAAAATCTAATTATTTTCTCTATAGTATACATATTGTTAATATATTTCTCAGGTAATCTCCTAATACGAAGTTAGGTGGAGTAATTGGATTTGTTTTACAAAGGTTGTAACATGTGAAACCTGTTGAAGAAGAAAAAACTCGAAGATGTCAGACTCCAACAAAATATGGTTTTAATCAGAATTACTTTACTGTATATTTTGAACTTGGTTAATCATTTAATGTGTTTTTTATTTTGCTTCAATCGCGTGTTCCCCCCACGAGCCCTTACAACTGCAGTCATTCGTCTTCCCATACTTCTGATGAGGTCATCGATCAGTTCTTGAGACAATCTGTCCCATTCCCCAATCAATGCAACTCTTACTTCTTCTCTGTTTTGAACAGCAGGAATTCTTGACCTAAGTCTTCTGCCTAGCATGTCCCACACATGTTCGACTGGGTTCAGGTCACGGGAACACGCTGGCGAATTCATTGTTGTTATATTCACTACGTTTAAAAAGTCAGTTAGACAGTGGGCGACGTGTGGGCGCACATTATCTTGCATGAGGGTAACATTTTCGCCGATATGTGGGGCAAAAGGTACCACATGGTCTTGGAGAATATCTCTGATGTACCTATCTGCATTTAACGCTCCGCCATCAATCACCACTAACTCTGTGCGTGCCCCCAAACATATGCCTCCCCACACCATAATTGAACCTCCACCAAACGATACAGTAGTAGTAAAATTAAATGGTGCATTTTGTTCTCCTTGGCGTCGATACAATCTTTCCCTACCGTCAATTGAACTTATACAGAAACGGCTGTTGTCCGTGAACAAAATTTGACCCCACTGGTCATCATTCCAATTTCGATGTTCTCGGCCAAATTCTAGTCGCGCTACACGATGACGTCTCTGGAGTCTTGGGGCTTTTATTGGCACATATGACTTGAGACCAACTTCTTTAAGTCTTCTTCTTACTGTGCGCTCACTTATGGTGGTTTCACGAATATCTTTCAGTAAGTTTCTTGTTTGAACTGCCGTTTGACGTCTGTTTCGCAGTGTTTGCAACGTTATAAAACGATCATCTGCAGCCGTGGTTGAGCGTTTTCTGCCTTGCCATTAGAGATGGGCGCGTGAGTGAATTTTCGCTCACGTCACGCACGTTTCACGCTTGCTTTAATCAGTCACGTTCACTCACGTTCACGCTTACGTTCACTCACGTTCACGGCGTGACACGCCACTCACGACGTGACACGCAGCTTTTATTTCAAAATTTAAATTCAGATAGAACAGAATATTCAAATTTAAAACCAATGAAAAAAGCCTAAAGAGAACTAAAAATATGTTTTGCACCTGACATAATTTACGTGATATGTTGCAATCAGAATAGTCGACATAAAAAAAATGAAAATTGACTACAATAACTTCGACAAGGGATAAATACTGATTTCTCGCAAATATATTTCTTGCAGCTGTCTTCAAAGACATTACTTTTAATACCAAAAGCTGTCATTGGAATTGACGTTTCCCTTATTGGTATGACTATAGAAGGTATATGTTGCTAGGCAACACTTTTAATTCGTAGGTTTGAAAGTACTTTTTTAGACGACCACGTATGAAAGTAACATTATCGCGACAGCAGCCCACTACAGAAAGTTGACAATTTCATACACTAGCACGATATTATATCGTGCTAGTCATATCGTAACGGCACAAAGTTATTCACATCACGGCCTGCTTAATTGTGTGACAAACGTCACTTTGACGTATGTCACACAATTAAGCAGACCGTGATTTAAATAATACAGACGCTTTCTCTTTATTCGTTGCTCTGCTTCCAACAAGCTCTAATTTTTTATAATTGTACCAATAATAATATAACGATCAATTTTGCAAACGAAATATAAACAATTCTTAAAAATAGAATTTACTTTGAGTGGTCGTCTAAAAAATAGTGTTCATAACTCGCCCGAAAGTGCAAATATCTGTGCTCGTGTTTTAGATCCACTCGGGCTTCGCTTCGCTACGCCCTCGTTTGTCTAATCAACACTCGCACGATATTTGCTACTTTCGACGCTTGTCATGAAAATAACTATTACATACAAAGATCAACATTTTCAGAGTTAAAGCGAGTATACAAGAAAAAACATTACTTTTTTCTATAGCACATGTTAAGGTGTGCTTTTATCAACTCAAAACAAAAGGTCAAGTTTTACTTTAACAGCAAGGGTAGATAAAGTAGCACTTTAACATCAAGGATAGATAAAGTAATTTAATTTTCTAACTTTTGTTTAAATTAAATATTACAGCTTCGTATTATCGTAGCAACCCGATCTAGCTACTGACGTTTTGAAATGTGATTGACTGTCATTATTTTCTTTTGAAATTGTTAAAGTTCTTGCTATAGAAAAAAATATTGTATTATACACGACGATAAAGTTATTTCTATCCACTCTTGAATCATTAACGTCTCGACTTCGTCTCGACGTTAAACGATTCACTCGTGGATAAAATTTAACTTTATCGTCTTGTATAATAAATTACTATTATTAGAATAATAAGTTCATCTACACAAGTACACAATAAATTGGTTTAAAAATGAAACGTAATCAACATTTTCAGTGTTAAGTCGAGTATACAAAACAAAACATCAGGTACTTTTCTAAAAATAGGTCCATCTACCCATCGACACAATACATTTTTGGTTTAATAATAAAACGTAATTAACATTTTCAGCGTTAGCCGAGTATAAAAAACAAACCATTACTTTTATTAGAATAATAAGTTTATCTACACATATACACATTAAAATGTTGATTTAAAAATAAGATGTAATCAACATTTTCAGCGTTAAGTCGAATTCTGCGCTCTTCTAAAATTCGCCCAGCTGTAGAAAATACTCTTTCGCTTGTAGCGGAACTTGCCGGTATGTTTAAAACGGTTTAAAAATTTTCAAGTTTTTTTAACAGTGGCATATTTACACTGTTTTTCCAAAATCCTAAAATGTCATCTACATTTCCGAATTTTAATTTAACATACTAATTTAGTTCAGTTTCGACATCATCCTAATTACATGTGTCATCGTCAGAGCTATCTCTAAGTGTAGAAAGATAAGAATCTGATGCTATGTACCAGTTTTGAGTCGTTTGCTATATATTTCATCATTATCATCTACTTATAGTTTTATTTGCATTATAATCTTCTCTTTTATGTGAAGGTATAAACTTTAAGGATTTATAAATAGGGTCCAAAAATAAAGCTACATAATGTAACTTGTTTGGCACAATTATTTGTGATTCAATGAATTTAAAAGTTGCTGCACCCTGCAGTTTTTTATTCGTTACTAAATATTTAACGTGAAATTAACGTGAAACGTGAATCACGCCTTAGAAATTTTCACTCACGTTCACTCACGTTCACGTCACGATTTTCAAATATTAGTCACGTTCATGACGTGACACGCCGTGACACGACGTGACACGACTGTTTTCACGTCACGCGCCCATCCCTACTTGCCATATTCTTCTCACATACTCCCCGGTTTGCCTCCAACGACTTACATTACGATGAATGGTTGATATTGATTTACCAAACCTTCGGGAAACTTCACGGTATGTTCGACCATGTTCGATCATTGCTAGCTCTAGCAATATCAGTCGGTACTAAGTCACCCATTATTACCTGGTTTTTACAATACAAACAAACTGACAACAACAAATCAAAAGAAAAACAAATTCCAACAAACCCGAATAAATTAAACTGATTACTTAAGAACAACTTAATTGTTATCTACAGATAATACGTGTTTCAAATGCAAGATACAACACACACGTTTGAAGTTTTGACATTAAAAACTTCAATTGTTTAGTGGAGCATTCAAAGCTATCTAGATATAGGCTATATATCAACTAAATTTACAATCTGTTCCTTTAAATTTGCCGGTGTGTGTATAATATCCGCAGAATCAAAAACTCCCGAAACGTTGTCTGATAAACACCCAGGACAGTGGAAGAGGTCCTAAAGCATATCAGGAATTAACAATTGTGCAACGTCATGCCATCCCGCATTCCAAAGCGTTAACGTTTCAATGGGTGCGATTAGAAGCGATCTTTAATGTCAAGCATTAGATCAGCGTGGAAGTACCCAATTGTATCACCATATTGGGCGAGTAATGTAAGAAAAAACCGGGTTTTAGTCAGAGTTTCAGTGTGACTTGAAATGCGCGTATAAAATCATTTAGCGGGTTTTCTTTGGATATTGGTCAATAATAAATGCATGTCAGTCCTAGTTGTATATTCTATGTAGTGATTTTAACTGGCAGAGCCACGTGAAGGCGAGCTGTATTGCCCGTATTTCTCACGTTAGTAACTAACATCGTTTGGGTCGTCAATTGCCAATTATTATAATGTGTAATTCATTTACTTTTTTTAAATAATTTAAATGCCAAATTTTGCAATTTAACTAAAAGGTGAAAGCAATATTGCCAAATTAGTTCCTAAGAGAATATTGCACTTTCGACAAGGATATGCCCTAAAACTTACTTGACAACTTCAAACCTACTTAAGAGACATATACTACAATATTGACGAGGCATTACTCATGTAAACATATTCAAGTTAGCTTGGTGTAGCAACCTAATCAGCAATTATGCAAGAATGCAGACGGTCGAACATTGGGGATACGTGAAGAACCTTGGCAGGACACGATAACCGATAGTGGGGTCCAAAATGGAAGCCATTGCTGGCTGCCGGATCTCATGGAAACCGAAATAGACAGCTCGAGGATGACAAAGGTTCAAATTGGTGATATAAAAGGGGCTTTTCTCAACGGCGTTATCGGAAAAAAATAACATCTCTAGTTTATAGATTGGCTACAAGCACCGGCGTCGATCTACATGCAATACGCTACAGGCAAAATTTCTATTAATTAAAATACTGATCAATTTTGCTTTATTAAAACAAAACACTGTGATCTAGGAATTGTTCAGCGGTGTAGCAAATTTCTTCCAGCTTGTTCATGAGCGGGATTGTGTCTAAACCAAAAGATCTAAAGCTATTGGTGTAACATCCCAAACCACAAAGGATTTACATAAAGCAACAAAATATATAAGGTAAACCCGTCGAAGTATGATTATGGGGGAAGTGTGACTACACCTTTTTAAAATTCCCTCCACTTCACCTATCGTAGTGACATCTGGTGGCTGTATGCCCAAGTTCTTTATGAACACAGCTCAATAAGTACGAAGTCTGTAACATTATGTTATCAAATGGTATTTGACAGATTGTCAGTGATGTGTGAATCACTTGTTGAATGATTGAGCTCATTTTTCTTCGTGATTTTTTAAAAAGTGTTTAATACATGGTAAGTAAATAGTTTTGTAAGCTATTGTGTTAGTTAAGAATTAAAGTCTATTGTGCAATTACGGAAACGTTGTGATTTCAACAATTAGCAGAATGACGTCATAGGTCACACTTGCCTTGCAAATATTGTGTTGCGAGGTTAGTGTGACCATGTGTACGGGGCAAATGTGAACCTGTATATTATAAACTGAATTTTTTTTTATAGTTACGAGAATGGTAAGAACGTACCAGAGAAAAAGCGATAGGGCAACCGCATATACCCAAGATCAGTTGACAGAGGCAGTATCGGAGATTAAGAGACGAAGTTTGTCGGTGTATAGGGCACATAAAATGTATAATATACCTAAAACTTCATTATTTTACCACGTAACTGGTGTCCGTGGCCAAAAAAGTAAATCTCAAGATAGGCCAACAACTATCCCACTAGAAGATGAGAGAAGATTAGCTGCGGGGCTGATGACCATGGAACAGTGGGGATTCGGCATGTCTCGAGTTGAAGTTTTTGCTCTTGTTTGCGATTTTGTTAGTAAAAACAAATTAAAGACACCATTTAAAGATAACATCCCTGGAGATGAGTGGTTTGCTGCTTTCAAGAAACGACATAATCTGAGCATTGAGAAACCACAAGCTGTGGAATATTCACGGAAAAAGATGACTGACCCGTTCGTTATTCATGAATATTTTAATATTCTTGAAAGAACATTAGCTGAATTGAAGATAGACAAGCCAGAACTGTTATGGAATCTGGATGAAACATCTCTCTCGCATGATCCGAAAAAGACCAAAGTCGTTGGGGCCAAAGGGAAGCCGAGTTCCAGAACTACTTCGGGGCCAGGAAGAGAAAACACAACCGTTCTTTTGGCTGTTTCTGCATCAGGTATAAAAGCTCTACCTCTTATAATATTCAAAGGAAAAAATGTCTGGGATGCTTAGTTACCTGAGGAAAACAAGTCTTTTCCAGGAACTGCCTATGCAGCCAGTCCCAAAAGCTGGATGGAGGCTGAAATATTTTTCAATTACTTTCAAAGAACATTCATTCCTGCACTGGGACCGGACAGGCCAGTGCTGTTAATATACGACGGACATAGTACGCATGTAAATCTTTCAATAATTGAACTAGCACGTGCCAATCAGATCACAATACTCAAACTGCCCCCACATACCAGCCACCTATTGCAACCTCTCGAGCTATCCGTATTTAAATCTGTAAAGGATACTTGGGACCAGAAACTTGTAATGTGGCAAAGCCACAATGTTGGCACAAAAATTCCCAAAAAAAAGTTTTCTGAACTGATTGGCTGGACTTGAAAAAATATAGACCCTGAAATACTTAAAAACGGGTTTCGAAGGGCAGGCATTCATCCTTTTAACCGCAACGTTATTTCTGAGGACAAATACCATCCCGAGAGTCTGAAAAGATGGAAGGCCACCCAACAACTACAAGCAACAGTTGTAGCAGAAAACGAAATCCCTCACATTGGCGAAGAGAATACTATTGCAAACAATCAAGCAGTAAACCTTCCTGCAGTTCAAGTAGCTGAGGACGATAACAGAATAGAAAGAAATATTATTGCAGGGAACCAAGTCCCTAACATTTCTGAGGCAGGGCCCAGTACATCGAAATTAAGTTTTGAAGAGCTATTATTGAATACCATGAAACAGAACAAAGATAATTCTGCAGCTAAAAAGAGGAAGAGGGTAGCTTCAGGCGCTGAAGTGATAACTTCAAACGAAGTATTAAATAGACTCGCAAAAGAAAAAGAAGAAAAAGAAAAAACAGAAACTAAGAAAAGACAGGCTAAAGGCAAAGAAAGACGACCGGAAAGGGTTAACAGCTCAAGCTCAGAAGAAGAAATGGCAGAACCCGTATATATTGATTCGGAAGATGATGTAGACCCTGAGGTAGAAGACGAAGACGAGGAAATAAACTTTGATCAAATTTCTGTAGGAAGTTGGGTTATTGCAGAATACTACTCTAAAAAAAGCACCAAACATTTTATTGGACAGATTCAAAGCAGAAATGAAAACGAATGGACAGTTCTATTCTTGAAATGTAAGAATAAAAAAAGCTTCTTTTGGTCAGAGATAGAAGACAGAGACAATATACTAGACGAAGACATCATAAGAGTTCAACCAGAACCGATTAAGGACAGGAGAGGCAATTTTATTTTTAATGTGGATTTTGCTGGGTTGAATATTTAGACCTTAACTAGTTTGTAACTTGCTTATTAATAAAGATAGTAAAAAAACCCAAGAGATGAACTGTTTTTCCGATTTTTACGTGCTTCACACTTGCCTCAAAAATCAATAAACCTGCCAAAGCTATAATCCGTTGTCACACTTGCCACAAGTTCATGGGGAAGTGTGACCCAACTTTTTTATTATGTGACATAAAATTACGAAGCTTTCACAATGCGAAGTCAGGGCCCTGAGGAATCTACAGTAAAAATATCAGATCGTAGCAATCACCACAAACTTGTCAAATGCACTATGAATATGAACTAGTGCAAAACTAGGTCACACTTCGACGGGTTTACCTTACTGCTCAACAAATGATCTGTACCACCCATAAAAATTGTATTTGTTACATTACATCATAAAAAATATATATAAAGGTTTTTGTTTTGTAGTATACTCATATTAATCATATTTAATTGAACTATCCTCAAATATTAACTGAAGAGTTAACAAAATCATATTAATAAAATAGAAAAATATTAAAATCATAAAAAAACTATTTTAACAAAAATAAGAGAGGCAACAAAATAAGGAAATTAATAACTGTTTGAATCTCCTCGGAACGTTTGAAATTGTTTGTCAACGATTTGGCATACTGTGTATGCAATGTGCTATCAACATTTGGGAAAAATTCAAAATTTTCAAATTATAATATTTTATTAATGGACTTAGATTTATTTAAACCAAATTATGAAAAGAAATGCTTTTTATAGTGACCCAATCTTGAAAGGTTACCACAAAAAGCCATGATTGTCCTTTGGAAAATATTTGTAAAAATTGCACTAATATATGCAACTGGCCCAGTTCATTTGTTGAGCAGTATATTTAATACAAACTTGCTGCAACCCAGTGTTTATTTAAAATCTGTAAAATCAGCTCCAAAACACACCTAGGGAAAATTCGCGCATGAAGGCAAAAAAGAAATGAAAATGCTACACTCACATAAAAACCAAATAAAATTGTAAAAGGTACACCTATAACCCTGTGGATTTTAATGTATTTATAGTTTTGTCATTTTAACTTTATTCTAATTTTTACATTAATTTTTACTACTTGTATGTGAATTTTGTTTTACACTCCTATTGCCGAGATAGAAGGACAATAAACTGACTAGAGGGTAAATTGGTGTACATTTTTTTACGTGACTGGTACACGAGCACACCTTTCCCAACCATAACTAGAAACCGTGTGAAAACGGAGTTCGGGTGCTGACATTCGCATTTGACTTAGCGCATATAGCCTTTTGCGTTCGAAAATCTTTACTACACCTTAGATTGTGTACCATTTGTCCACGATTAACAGACAAAGCCTTAGTAGTCCCTCGCAGATTTTATTAATTACGTACAAGAGTTGTTGTTGAACGTGTCATACATTAAGTAACTGAATGCTACTAAAAATCGTGGAACCTGGCAGCTAGTACAATAATAACTAAAAGTAATTCACTGCAACTCGTGAGTAACACGCTATAATAAGTTCGGCATATTCGCCAAAAATACAGGGTGTCCCAAAAAGAATGGGACACCGATTAGTCATAGATTGCTAACGTTATAATAAATCGATTAAACCTAATATACCTTAATACGAAGTCTCTTCAATAAGAAGTTATAGGGCCTTGAAGTAAAATTTTTTATATTTTATTTTTCTGCTAATTTCCACAAATGTAGAGATATCAATTTGAATTCTGGTACACATACTTACTATTATGTACTGCATTAATAACACATTTTTCATAAATTAGGGTTGACTGTAAGATGCACTTTACCTATCTTTTAAAACTTTTTTTAACTCTAACTCCGTTATCTGTAATATTTTTTGAAATTTTAAGTTATTATCTGAAAGAGAATTAAAATGGACAATGATAATGTACTCTTAGTTCATAAGCGTCAGAACCACCGTTTACCTTAAAATGTCCATAAAAAGTTTTTGGTTTTCATTAAGACGTGCAATTGTCAAGCAGCCATGATCACAAAAACAATGTTCATCTAGTAAAAAACAATAATAAATCAATTAATGACATTAGTGACATAAGAATTTGTTCTTTTATGTTTAAGAAAATGCCGCTGCATAACGAATTCTCCAATGCTGAAAGGTACGTTATGCCGCAGCATTTTGGTAAGCACAAAAGACAAAAACTGATGTCACCAACGTCATTAATTGATTTCTTGTTGTTTACTAGATTACAATCATTGCCCATGTTTTTCTGATCATGGCTGCTTGATAATTGCACGTCTTAAGGACAACCAAAAATTTTTGATAGGCATTTTAAGGTAAACGGTTGCTCTTACGCTTATAAACTAAGAGTACAGTATCTTTGCGCATTTTAATTCTCTTTCAGATAATAACCTAAAATTTTTAAAAATATTACAGATAACGGAGTTAGAGCTAAAAAAAGTTTTGATAGTTAGGTAAAGTGCCCTGTATAATTAAGTCTAGTTTATGAAATTTTTCCTATTAGTGCAGTACATAACAGTAAATACGTATACCAAAATTCAAATCGATATCTCTACGTTTGTAGAAATTAACAAAAAATTTAAAAAAATACATCAAGAACCTATAACTTCTCACTGAAGGGACTTTGAACTAAGGAATCTATGACTAATCAGTGTCCCATTCTTTTTGGGACACCCTGTATTTGTCTAGTTCTACAACTCCGCACACGAAATAGTTTGACCACAATGAGAATCGTAAAGAAGGTGCCTGGCATGTGCAGGCTGCAGGCTGCTGGCCACGAAGAAGCCACAGGAAAATCTAGTCATGATTTTGGTGGTGAAGCTGCCTCGAAAGACTTTAGGATTGGAAGTCTAGTTGGCAGTGGAAAATCGTAGGAGAGCAAGGCCTTCAGAGGAGGTATTGTTTCCAAAATAGCTGAACGGCACAATCAAAAGACTTATGAATCCTTTTTGTAAGCGTTCCTCGTGATGGAATTATAGCCCCAAGACGGAAGTATATTAAGCGGGGTGATAAGAGGCCGAAGCGTGGAGAGTGGCCAGGGGTATCACCCAATCCGCCAATATCGCTACCGGAAATCGACAACCCTCTTTCAGAGGCAGTCATTCCCAATTTTTTTTTAAATTTTCCTATTCACACAAAGATAGACCAGGGGTTAGGCAACCAAACAAGCATTAAGGGTGAAGTGGCTACATAACCTACACCATGACAAGTAAATAATAATTGAAGATAACTAACTTGAGACAACACCTGGATATGTAACTAAATTTTAAATGGAGCTAATAATTTACACATAAGAAGTAGTGTTGAGGCAAATCGCCAGTATGTATAGAGTATACAGGACGTTGATATACAATGTGTTACACATTAATTCGGCATTTGCGACAATCTGTGACAGTCGAGATAATAATCACTTAATCGGGAATTGTTTGATCCTTACAATCCTCTAAGACTCAAAAAGACAAAGCTCACCCTAATTATGCCTCAACTGCTCTGTAACAGAGTTAACCAACTAAAGCTCAGTGGGAGGAGTGGTTCGAATCATCACCACGTAATTTACAACGAGATGCTGTCACAATAGGGGTTGGTTGTAATCAAAATAAAATCGGGTATGCGCAAATAGCTTTATTGGTCTGGGGAAAAAGTTTCTGGACGGCCCCTGAAGAAACCCGAAATCCAAGAGTAGTTGCTCGCTCCGGCGCTCTTGTGATGCGTCACAGTTCGCTTTGGAACCTACATTTCGTTGGTTTTACTGCCTTCGCCTAATTAGCTTACACATAAGTCACACCGAAGTAAAAGCTGACATAAGTAAATAGACAAACATATGCAAACAGTATAAATAAAAAGGGCACTAACATTGAAATGGAATTCGTCTCTACTAAAAATGCAAGTGCTCATGTACAAGTTTCACACCAATATTTATCACATGTATGTATATGCTTAACGCAACTAATATCAGAAGGGGTTAGTATTTTTAACTTAATTAACGACATAAAATAGCGATCCAAATAAGGGCCACTCGTTATAGGGATCACATAGTAAAGCTTAAATAATTTAGTTCAAATATGGCCGATGTGAATATGTCACGTACGCAGGTTTTGACTGAGCCTCCAATTCAAAATTGCGTAGCATAAATGGTTTAATATTCACTTTAGAACTAATTACAGTACATGTTAGTTTCCTGGCTTAAATATGACGAAAAATGGCGGACAGGGATGATTCCCTGAAACAGCGACAGGGGTGACTCCACGACACAGAATCGGGTACAGCATGCAATGGTCCGCGCAGTAGCGAGACTTGGGAGCAAGTACTACTGCACATTATTACCTCGATTTCCAAAACATGGCCACTTTGGAAATCTTCAGCAAAGATGCAATCAAGGCGTGAAATGCACTTCGGGCTAGAACTTGCCCAATAAACCACTGACTGTTATTTCACTACCTGCACTGCATGTCCACACAACGCCACCCCCCTAGCGTGGGCAGCTCCGGAAAAACGTGCTAGTTTTTACTCTAACACACGTCTAAAAGCGGCACTATCGCACAAAAATTATGCAATCCTTTCGTATGTTTACGCCTTTCGTTTGAGCCGAGGTGTTACAGTAAGCCGTCTTAAGCGTGGGCCTAGCATAGCGCGTAAGCAGAACGGCTTTTGAAACCCGTCCTTAATAACGGGTAACAGATCGGGCTGTTCGAAGCAAACGAAAGGCTAAGCCCCTCTGTCGGCAACTCATAAATGATTCAAAGAGATCGGCATAAAGCGGCAGAACAAACCAGAAATCTGTACCAGGTAATGGACCAACACTTAATGAAAAAGAAACCTGCCGTCCGTAAACTAAACTCAATAGGTGTATTTGGTATTGTCCTAAACGTTGCTTGCACGAGCCAAAAGAAGGTGGTAAAGACGAATACTCGAAATACGCGAGCGAAAGCTCAAATAAGTTAAACTGGGAGTATGGTAATTTCGAACGGTAGTTCAAATGCGCCGAGGTGTCTTAACAAGTGTATCGGCGAAACGATACGAGAGTTTGTTTAAATATATTCGACCGGAAATCGATATGAAGTTCCACGGTACTCAAACGAGAAGGTATTCCGAACCCTAAAAGTGTATGCTGAGCTCAAGGAAGCTGGGTATATCATACTATAGCCGTCGTAGTTTTTCAAATTTGGCACAGTATTGTGTACCCAAGCAGCTATATTCACTCAATGATGAAGGCTACCACTCACAAACTCTCTGATTGATGATCACTGTCTCACAGTTAATCGGCTCTCCCGCCTAAACTTGGTGCAAGAGGCAGTTTGATTAAACTAATTACAGACCCCTCCCTGCGAGCATAAAAAGCAGTGGTGGCGTCAATTATCTCATCTAACATATTTATTTAGATATGGAACAGTATTTCAGACTATTTTATTTGAAAATAAAATGTAAAACATATTTAAAGTAACATTATTATCTGATTTAATACATTTATATAGTTTCCTCTATTACAAAGCAGAAGTACTTAGATTCAGTTTTTCAAATATTTTTATCTTAAGAGATAACGGTATCGGTTAAATTGGGGAAAATTTAGTTCTGGTTCCTCCAAGCAACTTATTATTCTTAACTTAATAAGAATAAGAAGCTTATTTTGAAATATACTGTAGAACATGAATTTGCTTCTTTACGTTGGTATAGATAAATATAACTGCAAAGTTTTTCCCTCACGCTTGTGGAATAGTGTATACAAAACACTTGTGAAAAGTAAACTCGTAGGCGTACTCGTTCAGAGTAGAACCATTTTTCGCAGTTGTTACCTAGTTAACTACTAATCCTCATCTTATTTACAAACCCTCTTCGGGAAGCTAATGCAGTGCAAGTACACTAATACTCAATGCCTATTCAAAGAAGTCTGAAATGTAATTTGTAAGTATCGCCACAAACATAATTTTACGTTATTTTGTCGGAGTTAAGTTCAAAATATAACCTCCTAGTGAGAAGGCTATTACTAGATCGATTTTAGACCTCTAAAGTGGCCCATAACATACTAGTGAAATAAAAATCGTGTCACTTACTACTGTATGGTTGGTAGCACTGTGAATCTATGTCGAATTCGAGATTTGCAGGTTAAATTTTGCATCAGTCTGTGTCAAATAACAAAAAAACCTAAGCTACTAACCTCGAATTTGACATAGACTGACAACACACTTCGATACTGCTAAACGTATCACATGAATGTTACGCGAATTTAATTATAAATAATGTACTTGATCTCTGGGTACTTTCCAATTTATCACTATGACTTTTTACGGCTGTTAATACAAAATTTATGATTTTTAGGTATTTACTGAGTTGTTGGATGACATTTTGTATGGCACGCCTGTGTTAGTAATAATAAATGATTCACTCGAGACACAACCCCTCTAGGCTTGGCGTCCTTGAAGGCTTAGGTAACTTTTCTCTCGGGAATTATTTGTAATCTGACACACTTGTATCATAATAGCTATTTAAGTAACAAGGAATGTAAGGACCTATTAACATTTGAGGTAGGCAAGTACAAGCCGAGGCAAAGCCGCGGCTTGTTGCCTGCCGAAAATGTTAATAGGCGATACATTCCGAGTTATCTTACTATATTTTTCCCGCTGCTTATCGAAATTTTCCTAGATTCTTGAAAAAATCCTTTGGTTTGTCATCTGTCACCAGGATTAATTTTCGTAAGTCGTGTTACCTGAGACTGTTATACGTCACATAAACACTTGGAATTATAAACAAAACGTCTAAGTCTGCATCTTGCGTTGCTAATTTTATTACCCTAGGAACTTAATAATAACATTAAGTTCCGTTGTCAAGGGAAATCAGCAAACAAATACAATCACCGACTTACACGTTTTGTTACTAAGGCTGTATCACTGACTTACATGATCAGCAGCGGGAAAATAAATATTTCATCATAAGCTTTACATTAAGTGAATTAATCAGTATTCGTTGATATCAAAAGAAGGTTAACACAAAAAGTCCTAAACGAATAGTCGACCCAAAGCGTATCTTTAGATAGTGGCATTTCTAAAATAACCACCGACATAACTTTAAAATTTGTTATTATGCAGGATCTTTAAAACAGCATTTGCCTTTACTGGACGATATCGAACGAATTAAGAAGCGTCAATTAGTATCAATCTAGCACAAAAGCATTCTAAATTGGGATTCTCAAATAAATCGTTTTGAGTTGTCTTGAAATTTAGTAAATGGACCACTTTCGCCTACAAGATAGTTCAAATTGTTTCCGCCAACGCAAGAGAACTGGAATGTATTAAGCTCTACTTGCTTATTTGTGCGTAGGTACTTGACGCAATGCAGAAATACCACATGACATATCCCGTGTCATAGAAGGGTTCGTCTCTTCTAGCCGAAGAATTTCCACGAACTGCCATGTACGATACATTCTAAATTTAAACATGTATAAATCCATTTCCCTGCCGCATCGACTGATACTACTGCAAAGTAGAATATCTATGAATACCAATTATTAAAGCTATCCAGTAGAACATAAAACATCTATATTTTCAATTTAGTTTTTTCACACATATCATTAGTATCATAAAAATTGTCTATAGTATAAAAGCACAACCTGTAATAAGTGAGAATAAATAGTAATCAGAGTTCTGTGCATCATTTTTCCTGTCAAGGATAGCCACGGTTTGAGAAGATCAAATTTCAATTACGAAATAAATTAGATCTAGTTTATTAGCAAAGGGTGTTTGAGCAGAAACACGTATGAAAGCAGGATACAAAATAAGCTTTATCAATCATCTTTCTTGGCCGTTACATAATACCGCTCTTCGAAGCTGTTTGTTTTATTAGACGAAGGGATTATTAACCTAATAAATATTTTTGACGAAATAGCAATCGATGGATACGACTTTCAGATATAAGTGTAAACGACAATCGCTTGGTACTGTAAAATTACATAACTTCTATGAGATCTTTCTCTGTCTATTATGGAGAGCTTTTTGAAACGGATAAACACAAAGTTTCAATTTCTCAGTAATACTGTAGTACATATATCAATTAAAATGTTAAATTAAAGGTAGTAAATTACCAGACAGAGTACTACTAAATTTGTCAACTACCCATGGTTGGTATTAGTTGTTCCACATAAAAGAATGAAAGGTGTAACTCTTTTACTAACTATAATATTTAATATTGTAACACAACATGCACCGGTTGGTTCAGAAAGTGAAGTAGATAAAAGTTAATTCAGAGAACAAAAATTATGCAAATGCTAGTGCAGTTTTAGCAATTGCATTAATATCAACTTCAAAGTAGACAAGACACTTTTGGGTTGAGGATTCTAATAAATGTCTCTACTAGTAATTCTATTTAGTTCACCAGCTAGCTAGTTCGTGATAGAGCGTAACGGATTTTTGGGTTATGATCTCCATTCCTCTTCTAGAGTCGATATATAACTACTCAATCTGTCAAGCCGCAAATACTTGAGAGTTATGCGTTTACGATTCGAGAACAACAAAACAATAAAAAATTGTCTATCATATGTGTGTTGGTTTTATTCCATAATCAATTAATGTCAAAAACAACTGTCTAAAATTATATACTACCCGTATATATTGCCGTGATATCCCCTCACAAACCCAGCTAATTAATTATTTATTAAGTCCTTGCACATAAGGGAATGCTTAACTAAATTTTACACCTATAATAAAAAGGTTCCCTGGACCGAAATGTTGCTATTAACCCAGAATTACATTTGCCTTGCCTGCAATTGTTTAGCTTACGAAGTGCAGTCTTGGGATACCACAAACAACTTTTATTCTTTTTTTTTAATAAATAATCTTGCATGTGACTCAAGTTGAAATGAATTCTTATCAGGGTTATTGAGACTTACACAAAAATTGCTACTTTTCTGGACAACAATTTAATATCCACACGCGGGTTTGTAGGGATAATTGAAATCAAAGAGATAATATTGCTTTCATATAATTTTTAGTCTCAAATCATTCTTTCCATGTGTGTAACGGTATTAAACCCAAATTCGCGGGCTATTTATTAATGCAGACAGAGTAATACAACAGAACGTTTACCAAATTAACCAAGTATGGTCCTGGGCTCCCTCAAAGTGCAGTGCGACGGCGCCGAAATAGCAATTTCCTATGGCCGCCCGCGATGTCGAGCAACAGGCAACAGATGTGAAAGGTTTGCTGCCGGATGGCGTGTTCAGTGATTAACACGTGCTGTTTTGTTGCCCCTAGGAATGCTTCAGTTGCTTGGTTGATCAGGCAATCTCAGGTAGCCTATTGAAGTTCACTTGCGTAGAAACAAACAACACTTTTTAAAAAAGACCTTATTTATTTTCCACGTTAAATATTCAATTCAGTACACACAGGTCGTGAGTTTTAAAACAAAAAAACTTTTAAAAGTAGCACAAGTAAGTCAAGTTAAAACAAAACAGTCTCTCTTCAAAAGCCGCCAAAACCTTATATAGACCCCGGAGGGTTGAAAAACACCCCCTAGCCCTCGGCCAGTCACATAATTGGGTCATATATGTCACATGACGCAATCGCCGGCCGTTGAAGAAATTGCCGAGAACACGCTTCAAACATACAAAACACGTGTGCAAAATTGGCGGGCTTGCAAACATAATAAAAAAATTGGACAGAAAACAAGGGAAACCCATTTTAGAGGTATTCAACTGGAAAATCACCTATCTCACATCAATACACATTAAAAATGTAATAAAAATGTGAAGTTTAAAAAAAGCGTGAGAGCCGTTTTTGAAAAAATCGATAAAAACTGAAAAATCACAAGAGTAAACACCTACTTCCGTTTATGCGATTTTCTCCAAAAGCTTTCTGTCGTATCTAGATAGTACACAAAATTTATATATGAAGTTTCAACGCCATACCTCTTGTCGTTTTTGAGATATTCTGTTCACAGACACATAGACAGACACAGAGACACAGAGGCAGAGAGACCAATGAACAAAAACATGTTTTTTGGGTTCAGGGGACTCTAAAACGTGAAGATCTGTTGAAAACTCAATTTCGAATTTTTGGGATGAATCCAATAGTTCCTTTATCATAAATGGAAGTAAAAACCAGGGAAAATAAATATACCAATGATTTTACTACAAGCTTAAATCTATTACTTAAGCTAACTTAATGCTATATACAGGTTGGCCCAATTACCATAACTGTTGCAGGACCGCTAATGAGCACCTCTTGCGGCATGCATTTGGAAGATTCCTGACAAGCAGTTTATATGTCGTTGATATTCCAGTTCGACCCCGATGTGCGATTCAGGTACGGTTGCCTTTGTTGGCATTTTCTGGCTTTCACATGTAGTTATTGTTTTTTTTGTAAAGTTCACCATTGTTTGGAGCAGGTTTGGAAACTGTTCCTCGAGCCGTCCAGGTGTCGTGCCTCCAGCAGCCCGTGTAATACGTGCTTTACCACCTGTAGATAACTTCTCCAGCTTGCTACGTCGATGTGGGGTGACGAAAACGTACTCTGGACCGAATCCTTCACCGGCAACACACTTGTCGCACTTGACACAGTTGTTTCCGCAACATTACCCTGCCCGCTGTAATCCCATTCATAATTTGGTCTAATAGAATGCTCGTTTAACGGATTGACTTGAGACTATATCTGCATTATTGTGTATTCAACATAGTTATGAAAATTTAACCCTTTGACCTTGCTATGAAATATTAAACTGTTGAATTTTTTTATAAACAGTGACGTTTAAATTGATGTTAGAATCCTGTTCACCTCGAGTCCTATACCAGTAGTATGTTTATGCAACAATTAATATTAATTTTACTTTAAAAGTCTGTAATACTTTGCGACCGTTTAATAATATAGCAATATATACCGTATATATACCGTACAACTAGTTATCAAAGTCATACTTTGTTCACGAATTTTCAGTTTGATTAACGAGGGCGAAGACTGAGTGTATCAAGAAAATGATTAAAAAACAGTTGCTTTTATACGTGTGGTACATGTCATTTTTTTGCAATTGGCAATTCACAATTTCAATAAAACAGTTAAAAAAATTACCTTACAATTTTTTGTTTAAAAAAGTTATACTTTCTTGACGATTTTTCTTTATAAAATGACTTTCATGATCACTATGCAAAGAAGAAGATTTTCCGCTAGCCCAAAGAAAAATTAATACGAATGCATGATTACTAGATACAAAAGGTATAGATACAAATAGATTAATTATGTTGTATATTAAACAATAATTTTATTCTTCCTTGAGCTATCGTAGAAAAAATAGCATGGGTGCTTCTATCATAAAGAGACCTTTGTGCCCTTACAAGTTTGCAGCGCGAACTGCAAGCGAGCGCTGCACTTTACATGTGCGTCTACGAAAGTACCGTTTTCGTCTCTTAATACGTAGTGATGTACTATTTTGGCATATTTAGATGGCTGTAATGTAACGTCAGCATGTCGGGCTCCATAGCTCAGTGGTAAGCATTCTAAGGGTCGAGAGTTCGATCCCCGACCCCGGTGAAGTTTTTTTCAAAAAAAATGCGGATCAAAACCTCTACAGGATGCCATAATTCTGAAGGGATGTAAATCCGTGGGTCCCATGTTACTACGATGTGTAGCATGTAAAAAATCCCTTGCTAGGGTTGGAAGTCCTTAGTCTCGCCAAAATTCCAAGTAGGACTAACTTACCTGGTACTCTGCATGCCTATACCTTGTCCACGAGGTTGGCAAAAAGGGCCTATAAAGGCCTACTTGCTAGACATTAGTCTCCCCACAAATATTACTACTACTAACGCCAGCGTCTGTATAAATTTTTAAACCGAACATTAAACAATGTTTTTAAATTTTTGCATCGCTCATTTAAGCGTTATCACGGGCTACATCTTGCCGGCGCTCGAACAAGTGATAACAAACTCGTGTCCGCTATGCGCGACGATACGAAGAGTCCACCCGCGCGCCGTCTCCCACCTAACGATGTCTGAAGTGACTGCTTTGATAACACGACGCAAAGGATACAAAAACAGGTTTCTTAACCATTTTAAAGAACTTCACTGTATGGACTTGCCCTTATCCCAAACTCCTCCCTTGAAGTTAGATTGTGACAGTGAATGCCGGTCTCCTAGCTTATCCACTTGAAGACCTGACCTGCAAGTTAGATTGAGACGCTGTAATATTCTAAAGCTATTTAATAACAATATCTAGAGGAATCAAAATTGCTCATTGCGAGTCCTGTAACCGCATGCATTAACCTACCTGAAGGGTGCGCCTTGAACGTTTGGAGGAATTTCCCAGAAACCTTTACAACATTGGCCAAAATCTATAATTGGCACGTCGCTTCGGCAACCGCGTTCCGTAATTACCTGCTACACTTGGTGCAAAGCCCGTTGCAACAGTCTTCCGTGCAGATCTGCTAGGTGGGTTGCAGTTCACCAAGGAGCAAAGAAACACCACTCCCAGAAGAATTTGTTATTTTCATAATGTACAATTCACTTAATTATAGAACTACGGTTTAATTTGTATTATAGTTATCTACAACATATTTATGGTAATTATGTGGTGTTTTCCTGATTATATATATTTGAGTTAAATGAACATATCTTTCCGATTTGAGCTACTTTGAGGTAGAAAATTATTAAACGTTTGTGCCTTTCCGAAATTAATAAAGTCGTAAATGACCAGAATTAATTAGCCGGACTAAAGTTAAATTCAGGAAGGTGTAACAATACAGAAACTCCTCAAAGGTGGATTTTTGTATACAGGTAATTCGAGTTAAATATTCTTATTTTGAGCTCTTGTACATGTTGTTTATTCTTTTCGCACCTTTTAAGGACACCCTGTCAAACCTATTAAACAACAATTCTAAATGATATTACTGTTAAATACGATACCATTGAGCTGATGGCTATTTCTACCCCGCCTTTATATCTACAGCATTATTAGATCAACGGTCAAAAAACTGTTTCTATTACGTATTTATAACGTGCGTCCCAAAACTTTCGTTATCGAGTAGGCACTGAAAATAGTTCTTTATTTATGAATGCAACTATGTGTCTCTTTAAATGTCAAAATTGATATTCGATTTTTAAGTAACTTATAGTTGCGTTCTTCATAAGTTCCTTCTTCATAACGAAAATTCTGAGGCACAAGTTATAATAAAAATCAAATGTCAGTGTGTACAGTTATATATAAAATTAGTTTCATTTATAATTTGAAAACTATATGTTTTTAATTCCAGTGCCTGTTCGTTAATGAAGGTTTTGGGCAACCGTTATAAAACATGCCACCTTCGAAAATAGTGCAAGCACAGTGCACCTAGAGCCATACTATTAAATCAGATGCGGAGAGTTGATTCATACGCCGCCTTTGTGCTGGAAGCTCACTGGGCATATGCTCAAAGGCAATGCGCACCGGACACAATAAAACGTACGGCTTTAGCGCGCTAACTGACTTGTTGCTTTGATTCCGGTTAGGATGGCGATTCTTGTGTCTTTAATTAGAGTGTAAAATCCCCCACCTGCAGTGATCGCTAACGAATCCAGTTGCTGCTTTCGGTGTTGCCTTCGTTATCGCGTCACTGAATTACGTAACCGCTTCCTTTGTTAGCATTCTGCTTCTAAATCATCAAACGGCAATATACAGCTTACCGATCACTATTTCAAAACTTCTCTTCATTTGTAGTTCCCAGCAAACTTAAGAATTCTGATTTTGGCTGGCTCTGTTTTAAAACTAGCTCATACGGCTTTTAATTGTGCCCGCGTCTCAACTCCGCTCCGCCATCACGCAATTAAGTAATTGTAAACATACAACCGCAAACAGCAATGGGCACAGATGTACAAAAAGACTGCATACTGAAATGGCGGCAGCACGGCATAAATGCTGAGCTGCAAGCACAGAGGGTCGCGCACACCCTGTCTTTAGGAAGCTCCAAAGGAAAAATTTTAGAGGGGTTATCATATAATTTTTCCTGCCAATTGATGTTACCATCTTGAAATGGCCTTCGGCTTACAAGCTAAGTTTCCGAGCCAACTAAATTTTGTATGAATGTATACCTACCTTTTTCGTTAAAATTTGTTGCATGGAGCTCTGAAAATGCCCAAAGCTGCTGCAAACGGTGACGAATGGAGATTCTTAGATTTTCGGCGACATTTTCACTCACTCTGATCATATTTTATTTATTTATTTATTTATTTGCAAGAGAGAACAAACAGAAATACACATAATAATAAATATAGTAAAAATTATAATAATAGTAAAAGCAGTTGACAGTGTATTCCTAAAAAAGTCTCCTTATAAATAAACTTTAATGATCAAAACAAATCGAAAACAAAATTATTATTGACAGCGAAAGTAACTATTAAATAATTATACTCAAGAACTTAAAGTTGTATTCCCTAGACCAAAGTCTATGAAAATATGTAAGTAATAGTAATCCTATAAGTATGTACATATATAACAAGTATTTTATCTTAAAAACATAGAAAGTTCTTTTTTAAACTTTTTTACATTATTTGTGAAAATGTCGGCATCGGAAATGATATTCTGAGATCTAGTCATTCGAATGATAGGCGAATAAAATAAGTAATTTGTACTTGCATGCGGGACTAAAAACAAATTAGCCGTTCTCGTGTGATATGACGGAATATTTAAAGAAATTAGTGATAATAAATCGATTGAATCATAACTACCGTTCAGAATTTTGTGGAAAGCCATAGAATCTCTCAATCTTCTTCTTTTCTCAAGGGAAGTGAAATGAAGTTCAACATTAAAGCGGCATCGCACGAATTTGTAAAATTTGTTTTGAATATTCTCAATTAAGTTAATATAACGTTTGTAATACGGATTCCAAATAGATGATGCATACTCCAGGTGCGAGCGGACATAAGCAAAATATAAAGTAATAATAGTGTTAACATTAGTAAAATCATGACCAACTCGAAAGATAAAACCCAACATACGAAAGGCTTTGTTTACGATTCTATCGAAATGAGAGTGAAAAGATAGTTTAGAGTCAACAAGTATGCCGAGATCCTTTATGATATCAACCTTTTTTAGAGTACAATCACCTAACTTATACTGATAATTAATAGGATAACGAATTCGGAAAAAAGATATATATTGACACTTATCAGGGTTAAGAGCGATTTTATTACGAAGACAATAATTATACAACTCGTTTAAATCCGATTGGAGACGTTCACAATCATCCTTACCCCTTACACAAATGTACAATTTCAGATCGTCCGCGTATAGAATAAATTTACAGTAGCGAAATACAGAATTGATATCATTAATAAATAAAAGAAACAGCAGGGGGCCAAGATGGCTACCTTGCGGCACGCCGGAAGTGACTAAAAAATATTTGGAATGGAATCCGTTTACAAGTACTGATTGAGACCGATTACGAATATAAGAACAAAGCCAACGAAATAAATTGCCATGAATTCCAGCGTTCAATAACTTCATCATCAAAATATTGTGGTCAACTTTATCGAAGGCTTTGCTAAAATCCGTGTAAACAGAGTCAACTTGTACACCTTCGTTCATTCCCTTCAGAATAAAATCTGTGTAAGTTAACATATTTGTTTCTACAGTGCGTCCGTGAAAAAAGCCATGTTGTTCAGGAATAATGAAACGTTTAAGGTTAAAAAATAAGAAATTGTAGATGATTTTTTCGAATATTTTTGAAAAAGAGGACAAAATTGAAATAGGCCTATAGTTGCTAACCAGACTTCTGTTTCCCGATTTAAAAATAGGAATAACGTGTGCATTTTTCCACACCTCGGGAAATACGCCGGATTTAATAGATTTATTAAAAAGTAGTGTTAAAGGGGAGGCAAGAACTTCAGAACATTTAATTATGAAATATGGAGGAATTCCATCAGGACCGGCTGATTTGTTAGGATCAAGAGATTTTAAAATGGCTACCACGTCTTCTGATTTAATGGAAGATAAGGTGATGAGATTAGTATTACTCAAAAAGCTGTTGTTATCAACGGAGTGAGAAGGGTTGGTGGACGTAGAAGATAGGCTGTATACTGATTTAAAATAATTAGCGAAAAGTTCAGAAATTTCATCACCAGTCGAAGCTAGTTGATTATCGCATTTCAGCACATTTGGGATCAGCGATTCACGCTTTCTATCAGAAGTGAATTTCCAAAATTTTTTTGGGTTAGATGCAATGTCATTTTCTAAATTTGAGATATAAGATTTATAGTCACGTTTAATGCTGGCTTTTAATTTGTTACGAATATCACTGAAGATTAGGTAGTCAAATTTATTCTTATAAGTTTTCCAGCGTTTATGAACTTTGATCTTACTCTTAGCCATTCGTATAGAACTCGGAGAAAACCACGGAGGGTAGTGATCATTCTTACACACAGACACTGGAACATTCCTATCAATGATAGAATTAATGAGTTTATAAAAAACAGATACATCCGCATTAACACACACTGAAGAAAGCTCCGAGTGCCAGTCGATAGAATCAATTTCGGCAGAAATTACATTAAAATCTGATTTTTTAAAATTCAGAAAATGCCTATTGTTACCCAATAAAGGTTTAGGGTGATTAATGTGAATTAAAAAGTCAAGTTTTTTTTTTTTTTTTTTTTTATTGGTTTAATAGCAAATTAACAATCAGAACTAATTATAAATGCAATGTGTTCTATGAGTTAATGTGATGACATTAATGACGTGAGGGGGAATCCATCCAGCGATGTTATCCCGTTTCGTTAGAGCTATCCTCCTTTCAGATCACTGGGCCATTTCTTCTTTTTTAGTCTCCTTGGAGGTGGGTCCTGCTGCAGGTTCAACGCGAGGGTATTTGGGTGGGCTTGTAGTCGTAGGAAGTGGTTGTTACTTCTTGTTGTTCTCTCTTCTTCGACTGTTGTTATGCCAAGGTCAGTATGCAATGTCAAGTTGCTGACATACCATGGAGCATTTGCTAGCATTCTTAGAGTCTTTGATTGCAGACGTTGGATGATATTGACATTGGACTTACAAGAGCAACCCCAGAGTTCAATGCCATAAGTCCATATTGGCTTAATTACGACTTTATACAGGAGGATCTTATTTTCAAGAGAGAGGCATGACTTTCTGCCGAGAGACCAATACATTTTCTTAACTCGCAAATCGATTTCTTTTCTTTTTTTTAGTATGTGAGACTTCCATGTGAGTCGTTTATCTAAATGAAGACCTAGGTAGCGTACTTCATTTGCTTTAGGAATAGGTATATTGTTCATATACACTGATGGACATTCTGTGCGATTTAGAGTAAAATTAACTTGCGCACTTTTTGTTTCGTTTACTTTTATTCGCCATTTATTGAGCCAGGTCTGCAGGATAGATAAATGGTTTTGTAAATTTGAGGAGGCTGTGTGGGGATTGATATGACTAGAGAGAAGGACAGTGTCATCAGCAAATGTGCCTATATATGTATTTGCTGTTGTAGGTATATCTGCAGTATATAAAATGTATAGCAGAGGTCCCAATACACTTCCCTGAGGCACTCCAGAGTTGATTGGGCGTAGATCGGAATATTGTTGACCGTACTTAATTTGAAAATAGCGATCTGACAGGTAAGATTTAAATAGGAGGTAATATTCGCTTGGAAGGAGTAATTTAATCTTAAATAATAGGCCATCATGCCACACTTTATCAAACGCTTGTTTTATATCTATAAATACTGCTGGACAGTAAGATTTTGAGTCAAAAGCCGTACTGATAATGTTTACAACTCGATGGCATTGTTGAATGGTGGAGTGGTGCCTCCTGAATCCAAACTGGTGGTCTGGGATGCAATTTTCCAATATGTCTGTAACACGTAATCTTCTCATTATCAGTTTTTCTAACAGTTTAGACATTATGGGCAATAAACTTATTGGCCGGTAAGACGTAACTTCCTCAGCAGGTTTGCCGGGTTTCAATATTAAAATGATTTGGGCAAATTTTAGCGTTGATGGCCAGTACTGAAGACGTAAGATGGAATTAAAAAGATTTCGTAAAAACACTATGCTGCTTTTAGGTAATTCATCAAGCACTTTCCCCGTTATTAAGTCAAATCCGGGGGCCTTCTTTTTGTTTAGATGTCGAATTTCCTCAAGTACTTCTGTATAAGTAAAACTTTTGATAGGTAATGACATTTGTAGTGGCGCCTGGAGGAAGCTTTGTATCTCATCGTCAAGTACATTTGAATGGGGAGTAAAGACATCAGCAAGATGTTGGGCGAATAGATCTGCTTTTTCTTGGTCTGCTCTGGCCCATTCATTATTTGGTTTTCTTAAAGGTGGATTGGCAACTTGTGGCCTCCTATTTGCTTTAGAAATTTTCCAGATACTGTTATCTGCGCGAGACAGTGTAGTTAAATAGTGTTGGAAAGTTTCTTGCTTTAACATTTTTAGTTTATTTTTGATGTTGTTCGCTAACCTATTACAGATCGTTTTATCAGCAGGATTGCGCGTTCTGTGCCATTTGGATCTTGCTCTACGCTTCTGTCGTATTAGCTCAAGTATTTCATTTGGGACATTTGTATCTTCTCGTATCGCATTTGTAATCGTAGGCGTTGAATTCCAAGCTGCATTTTGCACAGTTGTAATAAAGAGATTTGTGGCTTCCTCTATTTCATGCGGGGTATGTAGACTAATACTGGTTTGTAAATTTTCATCTAGAAGACCTCTATATGCTTCCCAGTCTGTTTTAATGTTGAACAGTGACGGTCTGGGCGATCTTTTAATAATTGTGGTGCTTATTGTAGCTATAATTGGTGTATGGTCAGATGATAAATCAAGGTTACTAACTATGTCCGTATAGTTGGATGAAATACCATGTGTGACAAAGAAATCCAGTAAGTCGGGTATTTTATCTCGGTCCGTTGGCCAATATGTGGGCTCTCCAGTTGATAAATAGCCATAGCTCTTTTCACGTATGAGATCATATAGCGCACGGCCCCTGGTGGTAATTAATCGTGATCCCCAGTAGGTATGTTTACAGTTGTAGTCACCACCGCATATAAAATTGCTGCCAAGTGACTGAAAGAATGGTTTGAGGCCGTCTTTGGTAATTTTATGTCTAGGTGGGCAGTAGGCAACAGATATTGTGATTGGATTTGGTAATTTACAAACTTGAATTGTCGTTGCTTGTAGAAATGGTTCTTGATATTTGTCTAATTCATAATGAACAATTGAGCTCCTTATCAAAATAGCGGTGCCGCCGTGCGCTGTTCCGTCAGGATGTTCTGTATGATAGCAAGTATAATAAGGTATCCTCAAATAAGATTTGTCGGTGAAGTGTGTTTCTGATATAAGAAATATATCTATATTGTTTAATTTTAGAAATGACTGAATTTCATTTATTTTTGACTGAATGCCATTTGCATTCCATAGGGATATTCGTAATGATTTAGACATTAACGGACAAGTTTGCTTATAACTGTGGACAACATATTTATTACCATGTTGTTTTGTTGCATAAGTTGATTAAACATGATTTTAAATTCTTCAAGAAACGTTTGTAATGTTATATTCTGATTTTGAACTTGCTCCGGTTCTCCCTGTAGGGCTTGACTATATGTGCGCTGGGTATGTGATGATTGCAGTGTTGTTTTGCTTTGGGGTTGATGTTGTTGTGATATGTTTGAATTTATGAACCGATTTTGTGAAGGCATGTTTGATTTCAATTTGTTTTGTAATTGTTTGTGTACGGTACAACCTCGATAATTAGCCGGATGATTATCTCCGCATAAAGCGCACGTCGCAGGGGATTCTTTTGGCTTCTTGCAAATTTTGGTATTATGAGAGCCGCCGCATTTTACACATACGTAAGGACGATTACAATAGGCTTTCGTGTGATTGTATTGTTGGCACCTCATGCACTGTACAATTACTGTGTTTCTGTGTGGTGGTTCTACCTTTACAACTTGATTATTTAAAAATCGAAGGTTGTAAATGTCTTTGTTATTTATCGCAGGTTCCAAGTCTACGAAGAACATTGGCAGAGGGGTTTTCTCAATTCGATGCTTAATATTTGTGATAGATCTCACTTTGAATCCTTTCTCTTCTAACGATTTTGCTATTTCTTCAGTGGGTACGGTGTCGTGTAAATTGCGGATGACAACTCGGTATGCTTTATTTTCTTTCATCTGATATGTGTGATATACTACTTTAGAATCCTTCATATGTGTGATCAGTTTACGATATGTGTCAGGAGTATTAGCAGTTATCTTAACTACATTGCCAGCCATTGTTTTTGTTTTGTATTGTTCTATTTCGGCGACAGCTGATAACGCTTTGATCATTCCATTGTAGTCCTTCACTCCCTGTACAAATATTGGTGGTGGTTTTGATATTTTAATTTGTTGTGTATTTTCTGTGTTATCAGCAGCATCATCAGGAGTAGAGAGGACCGAGTATCTATTATCTTGTAAGACATGACCTGTATTATTCTGCATTGACTGATTTGTAATTCTTTTCCTTTTTCTGTTTTGCACACTTTGCCATTCATTGTTTTGTATTGTAGAAGAAGATTCAATATCGCTTTCACAATCAGACATACTCATGATATTTGTTAAGTTATTAGTAACCATGCTATTTGTTTGCATTGATGTCATAATGTTAGGTGCTTGTGTAGGTAGTGGAGATAGTGTATTTGGGATTTGAATGTTAGGTAAAAGTGGTTGATTATTAGGCAGGTAGGGAGCATTGGTAATAGGTAATTGAGGTGTTACCTGGCTATTTACTGGCGTGATTCCAATGTGCAGCTGAGGCATTGTTAGTTGGGATGATTGCGGTGACTGCTGATGGGCATTGTTACTGATATATGCCATCTTGGTGGCTTGCGGATTGGCTTACTTATATTAATAAGTGTATAAAACGTAAGTTTATAATTGTCTGCGTATCAGATAATGTACTGCTGGCTGACCTTAAGGTCAGCGACCAGCGATAGTCGCGTTGCACTCACTTATCACTACGAGCTCGGGCACAGATCCTTGCTGCATGAAAGTCAAACGCGGACTAAAAAAAAGTCAAGTGGAACATGAAACTGATCAATGTTCGAAATAGGATTTAAACATTCTGTTATTGTAATCGAATCTATATTAGAAAGGATCAGATCCAACAAATTGCCGCGGGAATTTGATAGAGAGTTAAATTGATTTAAATTTAAGAATTGGAAAATATTTAGCACTTCGTTACTATGGGCGTCATTAGAAAAAGGTTTACAAAAATATGATCCTGCTATGGCGTTCCACTTAATCAAAGGAAGGTTAAAATCTCCGGTTACAAAGAAGAGGGCATTTTTATGACAGGTTAAGTTGCTTTGCAATTTATTTAAGAAATGAAGAGTGATTGCATCTTCACGAGGGGGAAGATATACACAACAGAAAAAACATTTATAGCTATTTGGTAAGTTAAGTTCTACCCACACGTCTTCAGCTTCACTTTCCATATCCGGCCGATGTAAGAGTGGAAAATTGCTTTTTGCTGCAATAAGTACGCCGCCACCATTAGTTCTCGGGTTGGCAGTAGATTCACGATCCCGGCGAAAAACGAAATATTTGTCATTAAACAGTTCGGAATTACGCACCGACCCGTTAAGCCACGTTTCGGTGAGAAAAATGAAATCGTATTCCGCGTCACTAATGTTAACGAAAAAATTTAGTGTTTTAGAACGCAGACCCCTGACGTTCTGATAATAACAAGCTAGAGCATTAGCCATTGTAAAACAAAAATAAAAATAACGTTGCATTGATTAAGTAAATACTTGAGTGACCGAGAAAATACGCCTAATTGAGTTTACGCAAAAACTCATTGTTATAAATACTAAGGATCCTTGAATCCTCAGATTTGCGCATAAAAATTCTGCCGTTCCTGATCCATACATATTTATAATTTAAGTCTTTGGCTCGTAATCTAGCTTCACGGAATAATATCCTATTGGTCGAAGTAAGGTTTTCGTTCACATAGTAGCGGTCGGAGATTCCTTCAGTCTTCAGAAAGTTGTTCGATTTCTTGAATAGTTTGGCGGCAGCTAGAAAAGCATCCCTTTTCGATCTTCTTACGAATCTAACGATAATGTTACGAGGTCTTTTCACAGTATCGCCGTTATCAGGTTTCCGCTGAGCAACGCGGTGAACCACATCGACGTCATCAGCAGAGATGGGACAGCTTAGAGCTTTCCCAATTTCTTCGATGGTTTTAACCAAATTCTCGGAATGCCTTTCAGGAATACCCTGAATCTCCAAATTTTGTAGACGGGAGTATTGCTCCATATCGTTATGTTTTGAATCGACAATCACTAATTGTTTTTTAAGTTCTAAGTTTTCCTGTTCGAGAGCATTGACGCGTTTGACTCTATCTTGAAGTTGCGTAAGCGATTTTTTAAAATCGTCAACCTGGGCACTGCAGAAATTAACTGAGGCAAGAAGATCATCATAACGACTATCGAAGTTTTTAAAACAAATAAATGTTTGTTTATATATTTGTTTGTCTGTCATTGCGGTGGTGGACAAATTACAGTATTATTAAGCAAATAAAACCATTGGTAGTACGTAAAATGGAACGTTACTATTATACTTGTACTCAGAAGGTAGAGATATGTTATTGATATTTAGGGAGTGTGTAATGGGTACGGTTCATCAAATATCACTACAATAGTTTTGTATCTATTATAGTTTATATTAAAGTCATGGGTGCGTGCACGTAGCATGGCTACTTTGAATTGTGCACTGGTCGGACTTGGGGGGTGCAGAGGACGAGTGTAAGAGCAGAGATGCGAGAGGCCAGAAGGCAGAAGCTGGCACCTCTTGTGAGATGTGAGCGGTATTTTGTTCACCTGGCGTGATTCTTCGTTTTGACGTGAGGGGAAACAAAACAAGTGTAAGGTGGAAAAATTGGAGCAGTGATGACAGACAACCTGTTTTGGTGCAAGAAACTAATTGGCAACAAAATCAGAAGGTAACCTGCAACGACGCCATGGATGGATGCTACCGCCAAATCCACACATGTTCTGGCCATCATCGACCGAGCCCAGCCTTTGAGATCTCAGTAACGCCACCGTGAACAAGCTAAATGGACAATACCAGTGGTTAGTGTCTATATTTAAGAACTAATATAGCATAAAAGTAAATTACTAACCGTTATTGAAGTAGATTAGTATATCAGCTAACGATTAGGGAATTAGAGTCGATTTAGTTATATGTATGCGGTAATTGGTGTTTCTTATAAATTTGTAAGCGTAAAGGCTTTTTATTTATTACTATCTCTCATTGCTCCATTGCAGTAACCTGAATCGCCCTGGGTGTGGTCTCAGATGCCAAAAGTGAGCTAGCAGCCGAGGTAATTAGTTATAAACAAAGCTAAAGTAAATTAAACTAAATAATAAAATCAGGTAGCATTTAAAAAGCACTGCTACAAGTGCAGAAGAAATGCACTGGCAGCTTGCATTTTTTATGCAGAAAGGTACCCTAATCGTCGTTATACTGCTGCAAATTATTTTAATAGACTTGGGAAACAATTTCGTACTGAACCCAACTATAATAATCCGAGAGAGCATTTCTATATTTCTGAAGAAACAGAAATAGTTATTTTGGCATACACAGAGTTGAATCCAAGAGAAATTGCTAGTATTTCAGGAATTAGTCATCAGTCTGTTTGAAGAATTTTAAGAAAACATGGATTTCATTCATTTAAATATCAACTACACCAGCACCTTTATGACAATGATAATGCAAGACGGCTTGACTTTTGTAATTGGTTATTATAGAATCAAAACAATAACAATATTTTCATTATAAAATTCTCTACTCCGATGAAACACGTTTTATAAATAATGGAATGTCCAACAGGAATAACCTTAGATACTGGGCACGTGAAAATCCGAGATTGGAAGCCAATTAACTGCCGACCGGTACCTTGGTTTCCTTCAGATTCAAATAGAAGAGGGTTTAGATGAATTGCCATTAAATTTAAGAAACCAGATGTATTTTTAGCAAGACGGTGAGGCCCGCCCATAATTTATTTATTTATTTCAATAATAAACGGGTATAGTCCTTTACAGAAAAAAGAAAATACAAAATACAGAATACAAAATTAATACCGATTGAAAGAGTTTGCTTTCTCACTCAAATACAAAAGTAAAGTTTCTGGCTCAATTATAAAAATGACTAAATCTTGGATCCAGAACATCGCAAGAGAGATCATTGCACAACTTACAGATGCGACTTAAAAGGTTGTTTAAGAGCGTGCCTTTAGTGGCAGGGACAAATCTCTGACTTAAGACTCCGCTATGGACTGCAGCTGGCCCTCATAGAGGGCAGGGATAGTAGTGCTAGCAAATAAAACAAATATTGTTCCATTTTTAACTACCAAACTATAGTTGGCGCAGCAATCGTTGTCACTTCTAAGAATTTAGCTATCCACTTGGAAAATAATGTGTAGGTTTAGGAGCTGTGGAGGTGGTCGTTTCGAGTTTTACCTCCGACAAAGAATAGAATTGCCTGAGGGTTTTAGGACCGATCCGAAGTTGAACGTACTTACCTACTATATGAATCGAAAGTGAAACAACTTCTTGATTTACAATAGAAATTAGCCACTACATTACACTGTTCGCTATTGTTATTATTGATCGCTATTTTCAACAGTAAACTCATAAGACTATATTTTTATCGGTAAAATTGGTTTCTTTATAAAAATATTTTTCGCCTGCTGCCATCTATCAGTGAATATCGCAGCGGGCGCGCTCATAATGTGTACGATGATGAGTAGGTTGATAGAACAAAGGTATTAGTGATTCCCGATGAACATTTAGGAACCCTGAGATTAAGTTGATTCAACAGAAGGGGGCAGTCAACTTGGCTATTTACTAATTTGTAAAATAACAGCAGATCGTAACATTTACGAAGAGATTCTAATGAGGGGATCTGTAAGACTGTAGACACTTCTCTATAATTATGGTTAATGAATGGGTCTGGTAGTCCCAATCGAAAGGCTGCTATTCTATAAAATGTATGTTGTACTGTCTCTAACGAATCAACGTAAACTCTAAAACTAGGAGACCAGACCACTGAACCAAACATTAGTATAGGACGCACATCATAACATACAGTGACTTTAGGACAGCAACTGAATTAAATTCAAAACAAATTCTTTGAACAAAACCCAGTAGTTGGTTTGCCTTATTGACTGTAAATTCTATGTGTTGAGAGAATGTCATTTTTGAATCAAAAATGATGCCAAGATCACGTATAGATGTAACTCGGGTTAAAGAAGCATCGTTTATGGTGTAATCAAACAAGAAAGAAGCTTTTGGGCGAGAAAACGAGATACATTTGCATTTATTAAGATTAAGGTTTAAATCGTTTACCATGCACCAGTTTGCAAACTGGTCTAGCGCTTTCTGTAGAATTTCAAAGTTCGAGCTGTCAACTATACTTTTAAAAATTTTACAGTCATCAGCAAACAATAAGAATTCCACATCTTCTAACATCAAACGCTTGTAGCTTTGCTAATAGTAAGGAATGGTTCACTAAATCAAACGCTTTACTAAAGTCCGTATGGATGCTATCCACTTGGTTCTTTCTATTCAATGAGTCAAATACGTATTGCTTGGGGTCGAGCATTGCCAGCTGAACTGAACGGCTATAAACGCTGTGAAGATTCATGCCGAGGTAGTGCAGCCAAGTTGTTCAGGTCTTGCACCTTCCGCCTGACAACAAAGATGACCACAGGGTATCACTGGCAACGATCAGTGATACGCGATCCTAGCGATTGCATCCTTCTCGTGGTGGCCCCGTTGAGACTGAACCTCGCGGATCTGGACTGGGAAGTCGATAAACATCCCCCAAGCCCAGCTGTCGTGTCGTGGCTAAGGGTCTGCACTTGGGATAACGATGCAGGCAAAGATGAACCCCTGGTCACGTCATTGCCATTATACCATACATGGATATCCCTGCTGCAGGCATGTATTACGGGGGATATCTGTGCTGGGGGTCTTGGGGCTTCACCGCTCGGACCAAGAGGAGAAAGCCTCAATAAAAAATTCTAAATCTCACGCCGGGGGACCAGGCTTAAGAGATGCATGGCTGTCTACAAGATCAGCCTTTCTGGTTCCAAAATCCCCTTTTCGAATGTGTTATGCGACCAGTGCAAAGCAGAGGGCCAGCAGGTGTAGGCGCAGAGGCTTATAATTTGCGTCACGAACGAAGCCTTCTGGATACCAGGCGCCCTCCAGAAGTATTTAGCCAAACCTCTTACAGTTGAATTAAATACTCACTTGTATGGATTTAACAACTGCTTTTTTACAGGGTGAAGACGACACACTGATGAAGTCATCACCACTTCCGATCACTGATGCTCAGACTTCGGTGACCGAGACAAAAATGAAAGAGTGTGCCTCTACTGCAGAGCTGACTGTCCACACTTCCAGTCAAGGACAGTCTTTTGAGCAGGAAAAGGCCGCAACCGGAGTGGACATAGCCAACCAACTAGGCAAAGTGTCCCTTAAAAAGGTCCAACTTACAGCCAAGGAAAGCAGAGAACGCGCCAAGCGAGCCTGCGAAGCCAAGGGCATTAAGTACGACCCAAACTTCAAAAGGAAGCAGAAGATGGAGAAGAAGAGGGCAGCAGACCCAGCTTCAAAATCTGAAAAAACTGCAGCCAACCAGGGACAAAAGAGGCAACGCTCTGACGAAGCCACTCCCTCCCCGGCAAACGCCAAAAAGAGACCCAGACAAAAAGTAGACAAGCCGACCTCACCAAAGGCAGGCACCAGCAAGCTTGATTTTGCTGAGGCAGCCACTATGGTGAAGATGGCCATCTACCCTGCCGCATATCCATACGTCAAACTGACAAAGAAACAAGGTGACCTAGTCAGAGACAGTCTGATAAATCTCATCTTCCAGATGGAAGAAGAAGAAAACACACCTCATTTTACCAGCCATTATCTTGAAGCTGGTACATACGTGGTTGCGTGCAAGGATGAACTCACAAAACACTGGTTAAGTGAGCAAGTACCTAAGCTGCACCCATGGACCAATGCCAAACTGGAGATAAAAAAGCGGGCAAAAGTGATTAATTCCGTCCGGGTAGTTTTCAACGTCCCCAAGTGGTACGACAAACAAAATCCCGAGGTTATTCTCAGTTTGATTGGAAAACAGAACAAACGGAAGGCAGACCTCCAGACCGATACCTGGAGAATACTCAACGGTACTCCACTAGAAGACGGCGGTAGAACGTTCGCAGCAATGATAGATGACAGGGCAAAACAAGGACTAACATCAATCAACTGCGTAGTGCACCTAGGCCTCAACAAGGTCACTTTCCTCATCTGCTTCAAGGATAGGAAAAAAGTACCTGAAGCTAGTGCAAATTAACCTCCACCACTGCAAAGCAGCCACTGCAAATCTAAGCAGAAAGCTGCTAGCAGATGACATCGATTTAGTACTCATCCACGAACCATGGATAGTTACGGGACAAGCCCGTGAATTAGGGGGTGCTAAAGGTAAGCTTATTTATAATCATGCAAGTCCTAGAACATGCATACTTATAAGAAATAATCTAGACTGTTTACCACTAATGGAATTCTGTTCTAGAGACTTAACCACAATAAAAATAAAATGAAATAACGATGAAGGTTGTGACCAAGCCATTATAAGCTCCATCTACCTTCCATCTGATTCCAGGGACCCACCACCTAGCGAGGAACTAGAGAACCTAGTATCATCTGCCTCCCAAGACGATCTAGACCTCATCCTAGGCTGCGACGCAAATTCACACCACACCATTTGGGGCAGCACCAACTGCAACACAAAAGGTGAGTCACTTTTAGAATTTATCTTAACTAACAATCTAATAGTAGTCAATAAAGTTAACGCTCCAACCTTTTATAACTCTAATAGACATGAAGTTATAGATATTACCATAACCACAATGAAAATTAGTCAATCAGTGAATAAATGGCAAGTTTCAGACAAACCATCACTCGCTGACCACAATTATATTATCTTTGAACTGTCTCAACGGGAAGTAAGCCAAAGAGTTTACTACAACCCAAGAAAGACACACTGGGATCTATATAAACAAAAACGACAAGACAAGATAGAACACCTACAGTTCAGATCTCCCAATAAAGTAGTTTTAGATTCAAACGCTGACCGGTTAAAAGAGGCCATGATTGACTCCTTTCAGAGTAGCTGTCTTCTAATAGACCCAAGTCAGCAAAGAGCAAAAAATCACACAAATTGATGGAATAAAGACCTAGAAACGACCACAAGAAGTCAGGCGTCTGTTTAACAGGTCTAAAGCCACAAAAAACTGGGAGAACTATCACAAAGCTCTCACAGAATACGGCAAAAAGATCAAGGCAGCTAAGATAGCAGCCTGGAAAAAATTTTGCCAGGAGGTGGAGACCACGCGATCCACAGCTAGACTCCACAAAATCATCTCAAAGCAAGCCATGAACCCAGAAGGCACTCTTAAAAAAGAAAGTGGAGAATACACTACAACGGAAGAGAAGACATTATCTCTTTTGATAAAAACTCACCTACCCGGAGCAGTGGAACAACCTACTTTGGCTGAACCCAATCATACCTCTAGGAAGGAAGACTGGGAAATAGCTAAGAGAATAGTCAGCAAAGAAAGAATTAAATGGGCAACTAGCCTCTTCAGTCCTTTCAAATCTGCTGGAAACGACGGCATACAACCCGTAATGTTGCAAAAAGAGATAGATATACTGCTGAACCCACTCAACGACATGTTCCAAGCAAGTCTTGCCTTGGGCTACATTCCCCAAGCCTGGAGAGTGTATTTATCCCTAAGCCTGATAAAAGCAGCTATGCAGAAGCCAAATCTTACAGACCTATCAGCCTAACGTCATTCCTCCTTAGAACGCTGGAAAGACTAGTAGACAGATACTGGAAGGAGGAAGCCCTAACTTCATTCCCGATTCACAAATATCAACATGCTTACCAAACAGGGAAGTCATGTGAAACCGCACTACACCAACTAGTGGGCAAAATTGAGAGAACCTTGGGAGTACAAGGAGTACGCAGTCGGAGCATTTCTAGACATAGAAGGTGCCTTCAACAACACCTCCTACAACTCTACTGAAAGAACAATGACAAACCATCAGATCGATAACACCACGATAAGATGGACTATGGCAATGCTCAACACTAGAGTTGTAAAAGTCAAGTTATTTGACAAGGAAAAGACAGTGCAGGCGACAAGGAGATGTCCACAGGGAGGAGTTCTTTCTCCACTCCTGTGGTGCCTCACAGTTGATGAACTGCTGATCCAACTCAATAACAAAGGCTACTACACTCAAGGATACGCTGATGACATTGTCATACTGATTCAAGGTAAATACCAAAGAACCGTAGACAATGTCATGAAATCAGCACTAAAGAAAACCGAAGAGTGGTGTCTAGAGAATAATCTTACAATTAATCCCAGCAAAGCCACTCTCGTCGCTTTCACTCGTAGAAAGAACATCACAAACAGAATCAACATAAAACTGTTTGAGACAAATGTCAATTGGGAGAACGAGGTTAAGTACTTAGGTCTAACCATCGACTCCAAACTAACTTGGAACTCCCACTTAGACAAAACAATCACCAGGTGCATACAAACATTAGTTATTGGGAAAAGCGCTATAGGTAGTACGTGGGGGCTCAAACCGGAACTGACCCTCTGGCTGTACAAAACCATGGTCCGACAAATAATTTCATATGGAATAATCGCCTGGTGGCCCAAAATAAAACAAGCAACTGCAATCCACAAGATCAGCAGAATACAATATCTAGCTAATCGGTGCATCACTGGAGCCTTTAAAGGCACCTCAGGACAAGCACTGAATGCTATCCTAAACCTGCCACCTCTGCACATCTTCCTGGAAGGTGAAGCTAGAATGGCAGCCTACAGATGACAAAGTACTGGTCACTGGATGACCACAGCTAATAATCTAGGACATGGCAAGATCATGTCACACATCAACAACCCAATATTAGAAATGGGTTCTGATCTTATAATCAAAGCCTATGACTTTGAAAAGAACTTTACTGTACACACAAGTTGGAATCCGGACCAACTACCAACCCCAACAAATAAGAACATAATTTTTTACACTGATGGATCGAAGTTTGAAGGGGGTACAGGTTCCGGTGTGTACAGTACCAATCCTAGAACCAACGAAAAAGTCAGTCTAGGAAAGTTTTGTAACATCTTTCAGGCTGAAGTACAAGCTATTAACGTATGCGCAAACATCAGCATAGAAAAGAAGCTGCTCAACCGAGACATACACATTCTCTCAGACAGTCAGGCAGCACTGAAAGCGCTAAACGCTTTCAGTACTTCATCGAGACTGGTCAAGGAATGCAAATCTAAACTTCAAACCTTAAGCCAGGGAAATACAGTAAAATTATGCTGGATCCCAGGTCACCAAGGTATTGAAGGAAACGAAAAGGCGGACAAGCTCGGAAAAGAAGCAGCCCGTAATGCAATGACCGGTCCAGAACCTGGTCTAAGCATTCAGAAAAACCAAGACCGCTCAGTCAGTAATGAATAGGTCAACACCGCACACCAACTAAGGTGGAGAAATTACAATCAAGCAACACACTGCAAAAGATTGCTAAAAACTACGAATCCACAAACCACCAAAACCCTGTTGAGACTGAACAGAACTCGAATCAAGCAAGTAGTCAGTCTATTAACAGGCACTGGAGCATTCAGAGAATTTATGTACAGGATCAATATCTATAGAGATTAACCTGTTTGCAGACTATGCCAAGAGGACCATGAAACAGCCTATAACATCCTCTTTGAATGCCCAGCATTAGAGCGTAAAAGACACCAACTCGATTGGTGCCTCAACTCTATTGACAACTGCAAGCTAGTAGGGGACATTGCAAGTCTAGTAAAAGATACGGATGTCAGCCTGCTAACTTGAAAACTCCTGACAGTACAAAAAGCCCAAAGGGCTGACGTGCACATGCCAGCAAAAGGCAGTCGTGGAACCTAAATCTAATCTAATGTATTGCATATAACATATCAAGTTTGTGTCAATGCTTTTCTTGCTCATAAAACCAGATTGCCTTTCAGAAAGATGGGGACTAATTGTAACCTTTAATTTATCAGTAATCAAGGATTCAAATAGTTTCGGAATGATGCTCAAAATCGAAATGGGACGGTAATTAGTAATTTCGTTTTTACCTCCTGATTTATGTATAGGAGTTATAAATGATGACTTTCATTCTGAAAGGAAGGAGCCTTCAACAAGCGATTTGCCAAATAAAAATTTTAAAAGCTGAGCAAAAATAAAGTTCGATTTTTTCAAAAAGATAGGTGGGATACCATCCGGCCTTGCACTCCTGCTTATATCAAGTTCATTAATTTTTTGCAATATGTCAGAAAGTGATAGCTCTATTGAGTTTATATTATACGGAGTCTGGTCTTAGAAATTAATGTCTACTTGAATATCGGAGGTCCTGTAAAATGTAGAAAAGTAATTAGCAAATGCATTCGAAATAGAAGCAGTGTAGCTATACAACACATGATTCAAGCTCATCACATTTGGTAGAGTATTGATAGTTTTTTTTTTTATTTACATACTTCCAGAAGTTTTTTGGATTTAACGTTAAGAAGTTCTGCATATTATCATTGTGCGCTACGAAATCTCTAATGCTAGAATAGTTGCTCAATACTTAAATAACAGATTCGGCGATCACCGGATAGGAACCAATCGGAACCAATGGACCTGTTATGTGGCCAGCTAGGTCACCTGACTTAACCGTGTTA